>JNFV01000004.1:747785-1347291 GCA_002564235.1 Saccharomycopsis fodiens
TTCAGTTTCGGCCACCCCTTTCCATCCACAGATATTTGCCGGGCTGTTCTTGTTTAAGGACTCTATTCTTCCTTTGTCTCAGCAGTGCCACATGCAACTCTCATTGAAGAGTATGGTCAACAAGACAGTATTCTCAGAGCTTACTGTGGAGTCTGTCACAGTAAATTTTAAGGGTTATTTCCAGCCGGTGGTGATAAGACACGACGGTACATTACCGCACAGCAATTTTGTGCAATTTTCTGAGCTCACCTCGGAGAATATCGGCGACGAGAGCGTGCTTTCTGCTTCTGCTAATTTGAGGTTTAATTCAAAGCAGGCCAAGGTCTTGCAGTTCAGCCAGCTTGCGGTAAAGATCGACTCCAATAGCGTCACTTCCATAGTACTTGATTTAAAGCAGGAAAAGTTTGACTTGAAATTTCACTTACCGCTTGTCGCGCTGGCAAGTGACGGGTTTTTGGACTCTGCTAACAACTCCGCGAAAGTGACACCGGAAAATGTTGATGCCAACTCGCACTTTTACATCAACAAACTTTCAAAGAGCAACTTTTTCTGGGTGAAGAGCGAAGCAGGTGGCGTGTTCCAAAAAAACGTCGTTCATACCACGAACCCGTACGAGTCGGTGATCATACCACGGCGCCCTCGTACGGAGGTCGTTGTTGACAAGCCCACTGTGGCCATCTCCAACGAGATCTACAAGCTCGTCTTTAGTATCAACAACTCTGATCACGAACTTGTTGGAATGGTGCTTCGTCCTGTGATTAAGTTGCTCGATATAGGCGGTGGGTTGTCTGAGACCAGACCGAGCTCCGAAGTCTCGTCACGAGTCACCAGCCCGAGAAACAGCTTGGATCTCCAGAAACTGGCCCCTTCTGCTGCAGGCAGCAGTGTGGCGATGCAGTGGGATAGTTACGAACTGTTGAAGGCGGGGGTCGACGAAAGCTCCGTTGTTGACTTGAAGTTGCCACAATTGACGTCGGGCGCCAGTGAGAAGCACTTGCTTTACATCAGGGTTCCCAACGTCGCGGCCAAGTACTTTGCGATCAAGATCGAGTGCAGTTTTTTTACAGGCGAGAACATCGAGGCGCAACAAGAGTCTGAGGAGCTCACACGGTCGTTGTCCACGAGAGACACTTTGAGTATCCGTATTCCCATTGTGTCGCCATGGACGTATCTGCTTGGGGTGATGCCGCGGCTCAGGGAGCAGGACATGCCATCGGCGTTTGTTTTTGAGCCAGAGAATGAATTGCGCAACAAGGCCATCCCGGTGAACGAGAGAACGTGGACTGGGAAGGTGACATTGAAAGCGCAAAGCAGCACGCCTGTTGAGATTTTGGAAAAACGGTTGGTGGTCATGACCTCGAACCCTGAGGAGTTCTCATGTGAGTCGTTGGAAGACGACGACCCTCAAGAGCCACATGTGTTGCAGCCTAAGGACGTTTTGGTGCACAACAAGTTTTTTGTCACGCGCAAGCTAGAAAAGGCGGTGCACACCAACATTCCAATCACAGCAAAGTACGATATCAAGTGGAGACGTGTTGACAGTGACATTATCAACTTGGCGGAGAGTCAGCCCTGGAAGTTGACCTTGCCGTCGCTGGAACCGCGTGTTCTTTTGGACGTGGCGAAAGAAGATGACGTCGTCGAGTTGAACTATTACATCGAGAATCCGACTGCTCGTGTGTTCACGTTCTCCGTCAAGGTTGAGGAAAGCGTCGACTTTAGTGTTGCAGGAGACAACAAGGATATTGGCCAGTTGCCTGTCTTACCGTTCACGCGGCAAAAATTGCAGTACAAGGGTACTGCGAAGTCGTCTGGAAAGCTTCGGATTCCGGTGTTGAAGGTGTATGATTTGTTCTACAAGGTGTCGCTTCCGACTCTCTTAGCGACGGACCAAGCACTGGCCGATAAGCAGGGGGAGTTTCACATTAGAATCTGAAAGTTCAAAGGAACTGATTGCCAGCCATTAAACATGTTTGTAGAGCGAATACCTATTTTAGTTGCCCATACGTAACTGACAGCAGTCTATTGGGTTGAATGCACTGCAATGCACGTATTGCATAACCCATCGCTGAAAATTGAAAGTGCATCTCGTACTTTACCGGATGGCGAAAGCGTCAATGATAGTAAGAAGCAGAGTGATTCAGCGATCTTTTGCAACTAGGACAGTGGTTTTCAGTGCTAAGAAGAACGACCAACTTCTGACGACTTCCCTTCCCGAGCATTCTGCTTTGAGAAACAGGTTCGAGCAGTTGGAGGAAGACGCCGCTCAGTTCAATGTGGTCCAAAAGCTGAGATCGCAGCAGAGGAACAATACGGGCGGGTCGCTTGTTGACCAGGACATCCGGCTTGCCAAAATACACTCAAAGACGGAGCAGCAAAAGTACGAGAGCAAGTATGCGGGGGCTGTGCTGGTCGGCAAGCTCCCGAGCTACGCCGACTCCAGGGCAAGAGATATCGCGCTTTCTCAGCCCTGGACGAATAACAGTTCGCCACGGCCCGTTAAGCAGGCCGTCATTCCGCCAAAGTTAAAACGGGTCAGTGTTTCTGAGAGAATCAATAATGCCCGCGAAAATGCTTTGGACTACACTTTGCAGAAGCACGACCTGCTGTTCGAAGAGGACCCGGGGTTCAGAGAGCGGTACCGGGAGCGATTGATGGGGGTGGAGCAGGTGTTGGCCCCGACGGCATCCTATGCGGGTGTGACAAACTCGATCGTGTCTACCGCAGATCGGCGAGTGGAGGAGGCCCGGAATCGCGGAGAGTTCGATAACTTGCCGCGGGGCAAACCTTTGGACGACGGGTACAAGCTGAACATGTACTTGGACCGGACGGAGTACCACTTGAACAACATTCTAAAGAAGCAGGAGGTGAAGTTACCGTGGATCGAGAAGCAGGGCTCAGTTTTCAAAGAGATTGAGAATTTCCGAGGCGACCTACAAAACGCCTGGTTGACGCGAGCAGTGCACTTGATAGACGAGATGTACGCGGGCCGGAGCAAGCAGTACAAGGTTGAACGCGCAGAAGTGCACCAGCGCAACCACGGGCAGTTGCGGGACCCCGCCTGGCACGCCGAGCGGGCAAGCATGCTCGGGCCCAGCTTGCGGCGGCTAAACGACTCGATCCGAGGCTACAACTTGCAGGCGCCGCTCCCACTGCAAGTGTTCTACCTAGACATTGAGAAGGAATTGGCAGCGGCTTATGCCAAGGCGGGCCCAAGAATTGCAGCGGCTGCCAGAAAGCATTTCCTTGAGGATGAGCTGCGAGAACTGGAGCAGTCTAAAGCAAAGCCTAAGTCCTACTCCCCAATCCAGCACAAGATCCCGTACACCCGCCCGCAGCAGTCGATCGCCGCAATGCTCAGGGCCCTTGTCACACGTGACCGCTAGGCGGGTGTCCGGGTGAAAAGATTTCTTTTTCCTTATTGCGATTTGTAAGGCAACCTAGCCCTTTGTGACACGGAGCATCCCAGACCAGTCGAGCCGCGCCCCCCGGATCAGACCCTAGCGATCAACAGACTGCCTAATTTAGCTGGTTCCACGTCATATAACACATCTCTTCCGCGATTTCCGACGTTCTTACTCGTTGTCCCTCATACTAGCCCCTATCGGCAGTACACACCACACAAGCATATCCTAGCTGCGCGCCAGCTCCCCTCCCCCAATAAATTCGTCATCTACCTCGGGCGCCATGGACTTGAGAGTCGGGCGCAAGTTCCGCTTGGGACGCAAGATCGGCGCAGGCTCGTTCGGCGACATCTACATGGGCACCAACATCATCACCCGCGAAGAGGTGGCGATCAAGCTCGAGTCGATCAACGCCAAGCACCCGCAGCTCGAGTACGAGGCCCGCGTGTACCGTGCGCTCAGCGGCGGTGTCGGGATCCCCTTTGTGCGCCACTTTGGCAAGGACTGCGACTTCAACTGCATGGTGATCGACCTCCTCGGCCCGTCGTTGGAGGACCTCTTCAACTACTGCAACCGCCGGTTCTCGTACAAGACGGTGTTGCTTCTCGCGGACCAGCTCCTCTGCCGGATCGAGTACGTGCACGCGCGCTCGTTCATCCATCGTGACATCAAACCAGACAACTTTCTCATGGGCATCGGGCGCCGCTCGAACCAGGTCAACATCATCGACTTTGGCTTGGCCAAGAAGTACCGCGACGTGAAAACGTTTATGCACATCCCGTACCGCGAGAACAAGAACCTCACGGGCACGGCGCGGTACGCGTCCATCAACACACACCTCGGCATCGAGCAGAGCAGACGCGACGATCTCGAGAGTTTGGGCTACGTGTTTGTCTACTTCTGCAAAGGGTCGTTGCCGTGGCAGGGACTCAAGGCGATGACGAAACGCCACAAGTACGAGCGCATCATGGAGAGAAAGGTCACCACGCCGCTCGAAGCGCTCTGCAAGGGCCTCCCGCCGATCTTCATGCAGTACTTCAGCTACGTCAAGAACCTCCGGTTTGAGGACAAGCCGGACTACAACTACCTCCGGTCGTTGTTCCGCGACTTTTTTCTCCAAGAGAACTACCGCTACGACTACATCTTCGACTGGACGATTGTCAAGTACCAGCAATCGAAGCTCGCTCAGAAGAACGACAAGGGCGACGGTAAGGCCGACGCCGGCAACAGCAAGAAGCCCTTCCTCCTCGACCCCTGCATCGTGCCGCCGCACCAGGCCAACCAAATTGCATTCTACACACCAACGGGCACCAAGAACGAGGGCGACGCCGCCCCGGAGGACCAGGAGCAAGACCAGCTCAACAAGTTCTTTCCAGACCAGAAACAGCCGCAGCAGCCGCAGGACGTCCAGGTTAAGAACCGCGACCTGACGCTCCCGCTCTCACCGCCGTTGCCCGGCCAGGCGCCTCCTAAAGACCCGAACCAGTCGACGTGGCTCTAAGCTTGCGGTGACATTGCGGCATTTTTGTTACTCATTTGGGGTTCAGCTTGGCTGAGCCGTTTGCTGGCCGTGTGCCGTCCCTGCCGCTGCCCAGTCTTACTCCTCGTTTCGGTCCTCCTCTAATTCACTTCTTTGTGCATCTAGCAAGCATTGCTTTGGTTACTCCTTTGGGAGACAATATACATGTTTTGATTTTTTGTAGTTTGATAATTATTAGGTAGGTGTGAAGAGCTCTGCTTTATAACACTTGTAGATATTTTCAATGTACGATATAAAATATAGAATTTGTTTTGCTTTCGTAATCCTCGCGGTGGCCAAGTTGGTTTAAGGCGCCAGACTGTAATGGTACACATTTATCTGGATATCGGGCGTTCGAATCGCCCCCGCGAGATATTTTTTTATTTTTTATTTTTGAGAGATTCTTTCTGGCATTTAGAACCAGGGAAACCTGTCTTTTTGCCCTATACTATATACAAAAAAAAGATACAGAATATTTTCTTAGTATTCAAACTTTGTTTAGCGGGGGAATGTGGTTGTTTGTTTAGATTCTAACATGCATTTCGCTGGTCGCAGGCCGGGGCTAAAGCTGCTCCACATTCCAACCTGCAAATGCTTGGCATTTAGATTCTGGCATGCAAACAAAGTGTGGTAAGCAATTCCGTACAACAGTACAAGCAAAGCTAGTTGCTTTCCAAAGTTGTTAGCTGTCCTACTTTCAGACATGACTACTTTTAGTGTATTAGGTGGGCCTTCAGTGCCAGGAACCGTATGAAAATCTGCGCATTCTAGCTAACCACGTAAGCCATCCAACTTCTAATCATCCTCCAACTCGTCGAGCTGCGGATACCTGATCTCAGAATTATCCTCTGCCCATTTGACCCACTGCTTGAGAAAGTTGACCCTGCTTTCGCCCACAGTCTCCATGTCGCCAATGACACAGAGGTGGCGTTTTGGTCTTGTGATTGCAACGTTGAGACGTCTCTCTTCCTTTAAAAAACCAACGTTCTTGTCCGCGTTACTGCGCACCAACGACAAAATAATGGCATCTTTCTCACGACCTTGGAAACCATCAATGGTGGAGATCTCGACCTTCGGGTACTTTGGGTGTATCTTTTGGCGGAGCAACGAGATTTGAGAGCTGTAGGGAGAGATGATACCAATAAGCTCCTCTGGCACGTTGCACAGTATGAGCTCTTTCACGTGGTGAAGAGCAAGCAAAGCCTCGCTCTCGTTGAACTTCGACCCGCTGACCACGTTCTTTGAGCTTTCATCCTCTGTCTCTGGAAAGTCTCCACCCTGGGTGTCGTACCAGATCACCGGGTCAGATGTATCGTCGCAGACGTCAACAGAATCAAGGTCGGAAAGTAAACGGTCCTTCACACTGTCGTCAGCCACCAACTTGTCGTCGTACAACTGCTTGGAACTGAACTCCATAATCTTCGAGTTCATTCTGTACTGCACATTCAACAACTGTGTGAGCTCCGGCACTTTATGCGTCGCCACAAGCCTGTCGAACAACGTGGTTTCCAACCTACTGCGACTCAGCGTGACATCGTGCTGGTCCACCGGCTTTCCCCCTTTCGACAAACGGTCTTGATCATGTAACTTGACAGTTGGAGGAAGCTGCTTGTTGTCACCGGCAAGCACAAGCTTGTCTATGTTGGGGTGTGAGATTAAAGGAATCCAGCACTGCGGCTCGAGAGACTGAGAGACTTCATCGATGATCAAACAGTCAAATAAAGGCACTGGCAGCGCCTCAGCTGCATGCATAAGCGCAAGGCTGCTAGCACCGTGCAACGTAGACACAACGACCTGGGCCGCCCCTATCAAGTCATTGACCACCTTGGTTTCCCTAAGCTTCAAGTCTTTTCTCAAGAACTTCAAGTCCTGCCACATCTGTTTTCTATCCTTATACCCCTTTGCTTTCTTCAAGTCCTTCAATTTGTCACCGATCTCTTGCTTGATCCCTCCAAGAACCTCGGCGCCGTTTCCAGATTTGGACAAGTAGTCCAACGAGTGCTTCTGGATCGACGGCAACAACCGCGCAGGATGGCCCATTCTAATGAGCTTCCCGTACTCAATCTTCTTGTCCAAACGCTCAATGATGGTGTCCACAGAAATATTGGACGGTCCGCAAACCAAGACTCTCTTGTGACCGTGCTCCAACAACTGCTGGACTAACTCGATTATCGTGTACGTCTTGCCCGTACCAGGAGGACCATGTATGATTGAAAGTCTAGACAGCATTGAGTACTTGATAGCATCCTGCTGTGATTCGTTGAGTAACGGATTGTGAAACTTCAACTCAGGTTTATTAAGAGCCTCCTTGCTGGGAGCCAAATACTTGTCTTCTCCCAATACTAACCGCATCAACGGAGATGGACTGGAAACCTCCTTGAGCTTCCGCATAGTTGATTCCATGCGCTTGTACGTTATCAGATTCGAGACCTTGACAATCCACAATCGCTGACTCTCCAACGCGGCAGCAGCTTCTTCGTGGCGCTCGTCAACTGCCACACTCACCCGTCGCTGCTGCACTCTGGTCACCACTGCCTCCACTGGTTCCGACTCTTCATCCTTGGTCTTTTTTGTTTTCTTAGACGCCGTTGCCATTGCCTCCATCTTCACTATGTCACCCACCCTAATCTCTCCTGCGTCAACTTCCTCTGTGGCGTTGGTGGCTGCGTCATTCTCCAACTCTATCAACGTGCGTCCACCAAGTCCCGTCCGAAGGTTGGACACACTCAAGTTTATGATGGCAAGGCCCTGCTGAGCAAGTTTTTTCGGCGAGAGCCTTGCCAACAAGTCGTTGACTGCCTCAATGTCCGAGATCCGCTCGAGCTCAATCGCATCGAGAAACTGGTCTGCGAGCCTGTCTTTGCCCATGGTTGGAAGAGCATCAGAAATTACTCCGGATTTGAAATCGAGGGCCGGTCTGCAGGCGAGCTGCATGCAGCTGAGAAGTCCCAAGGGCATTGGCACAGTAGGGCACCGCATGTAGCCCGGACTAGCTAGCACTGGTGACTTTTCAGTGTGAATGACAAGAAACCTAGGGGATTTTGATATCAAAGTGTAAAAGTTTAACTACAACATTTGTTATGCTAACATTTTTTGGACAGCTCAATCAGTCAAGCACAATAAGCTCCTCACACATTTCAGATTTGTTGTAATCCGCTTCTGGGTCCCTACAGCGGAACGGCTCCTCCGTCAACTGTTGCTGAATCTCCTTGGCTTGATCGAGACTCATTGGCCAGGTATCAGAGTCGAACTACCTAACGTCCTCCATCCAACTCTTTGGAAGAAGCTGATACAAGTCCTCAGATTCTGGCTGACGCCAGTCCAAGCGCGGGGGGTCGGTGACCTCTTCTTCTTATCTCTTGTCGTTTTTGCACCCTTCCTTCTCTACTACTTTCCATATCTTTCTCTCCTTTAGAGCTCTTCCTTGGTGAGCTTAGATATCGCAGTGTCAGAAACGACAATCCGCTCAGAGCAGGCCGTAGAGAGCCCATTCTCCTCAACACCCGGGAAGTTCTTTTCCACGTATGCCAACCAAGTCAACGCTTTGACAGCATAGCTCCATACTTCGTCATAGTGCTTCGACTCAATGACCTCGCGGTACTTGTCCTTCCATGTTTCCACGATGGGTTTTGAGATTTTGTTTCCAATCGGGGTTTGAACGCACCCACATGGAGAGCTTCACCACGTTCCATTCTTACTTGATTCGAGCTGGTTCCGTGCGGAACCTCCAAACGAAAGGTGCAAAAGAAGAGTCTCCAAAGTTCCTCAAATAGTCGTATTGTTCCCGGTAGTCAAGTTCCATACGAAAACGTCAAATGGTCGTCTACCGAGGTTGGAAGCAGTGTCTCAAATCAACATAGTGTGCTGATTGGGCAGCGCAGGACACTAGCCATGCACCGTAGCTAGCCAGAACCTGATCGCGCATACAGTGGTTACAAATTCTAGGCTCCACCTGAAATTTCCTTGGCACCTCGGTTGGGCAGTGATTCCGGTACGTCCGCTGTGCTTTTTTCTCTGTACAAATTTCGCGTCCGCCTATTTTTAAGCGACCTGCCGATTTTTCTTGCATGCTTTTTTTATTCCCTTTGTTCGCATAGCAACAGTTTGGCGCCCGCGCACGTCTGTATTGACACGGCTATTGTGAGAGAGTTTGGACAATCGGATAGCGAATAATTAGTAGATCCTAGTTGGCCAAGGCCTGATTCACGTTGTGCTCATCTGGTGATCAAGGGTGGCCGACCTCGAAGAACAATCAGAATTGAGAATCACCGTCATCATGTTTTCCAGACTCGGTGTTTCACTCTCCACACTTTGTTACGACCCCACCTTATCATCTGGCACAGGTTTTAGGTTTTTGCCATGTTCCATTTTCTTGTTCTCGCTCGCTGCTCTCCCACTCTACTTTTGGAAGTCGCAGCATTGTGCGCCCGATCGGGCAAGAATCACCTCGGCGGCCCGCATGTTGCTGCATAAGTGTTCTTTTAGCTCGGCAATTGCGAAACAATAGCCACCGGCCGCTCCTATTATATAAGTTATTGTTCGATTTTCGATTTTCACAAGCTTGGAATCCACAAATTTACACAACACATACAACGATGCTTGCCCATATCTACAAGGCTGCTACCATCAGCTTGCTCCTCTCACAGGCGATGGCTGCCCCCCTCCAGACTGTCCAGGACACCACTGCCAAAATTATCCTGGTCTCGACGGGCGACCTCCGGACCCAGACGAGAACGTCGCGGCCTTTGGTTCTTGATCTCGCGCAAAACAGCTACTCGGAGCAGTGCCACGACACCGAGAGTTCCAATGTCTTGGAGATCACCAAGTCGAACTTCAATGTGGATGACATCGCTCTCTGTGGAATCAGACTCTACAGAAACAGAGAGTGCTCTCAGATGACCCAGTACATTCGGGTTGACAGCAGCAAGATGGCGGCGGAAAGTTTGGTGAGAGAGTTGGAGGAGTTTGAGAGTTACAAGATTGAGTGTCTGAGCGTTTTCCAAGTCTGAAGTAACGCGACGAGGCGCTTCAGACAGCTCTCAGGAGTCGGGCTAGTGACCAGCAGTCCAATTTTTTCTCCGATATCAGACTAAAACCTCAGTGGCACATGAAACGCCTGTTCCACCTCATATTTTCTCCCTCCACTTGCACTCATTTACATGCCCTCAGTGACACCAGTTGTCAGTGATATTTAATTTATCGAGAAAACTCGACCCCCTCATCCGAAGATTGCCCCTTGGGTTTACTCCTGTCCGTGTCATCCACGCGGGAGGTCCTTGGCGGCTTCGGGCGGGTCTGCGCGGCTTTTCCCGGGCGGCAAGTTTTGCTCCCAGCGGCCAGCGGCCGCGCTCCACCCACAATCCTTAGGCCCTGTGCCCCAACCACCCGGCCTCGCTATTCAGCAGTCCGGTTCATTGTTCAGTTTTGCATTGTTTGTTTCTTAATATAATCTCAAATATTCTGTTGTAATGTGTGTGGTGGTCCACTGCTCTCTGCTATGCCTCACCCCTCTGCTTCTTCTTACCCGGCCATTTTTTTTCGACATGGATCGATGTGGTTGAGGAAGACCTTCTCACCATAAGACATAGATCCATACCCCTACCATCTAGTAGATATGAGCTGGGACGACGAAGACTTTGACGTTGGCGCCGAGACCGCGCCGGTCGGAAACTGGGAGGACGAGAACGACGAGCCGTTGCTCGAAGGAGAGTCCTGGGACTTTGACGAGGACGCCGAGAAGGAGAAGAAAGAGGCCGAGAAACGTGCCAAGAAAGAGGCCGAGGACAAGAAGAAGGCCGAGAAGTTGGCGAAGCAGCGCAAGCTCCAGGAGCTTGATGAGGCGGATCCGCAGACCAGACGTCAGATGTTGAAGGAGGCGGAGATCTCGGCCGACTTGAACAACGCCGCCGACCTTTTTGGCGGCTTGGGAGTTGCTGAAGAGCACCCGCGCGCCAAGGCGTTGGCCGCCGAGCAGGCGGCTGCCGCTGCTGCCAAGCAGAAGCAGCTCACGGTTGACAGCCCGATCACTGCGCACCCAATCTTCCAGCCCACCAACAAGGCCGAGTTCGAGCGGTTGCGCAAGGCCCTTGCGCCTGTGTGCGAGGAGATGGCCGAGGACTCGTTGATCAACTACACCAACGGGTTTGCTCTTGACATGATCCGTGACATGTGCAAGCCGTTGACGGTGGAGAGCACCAGAAAGGTGATCTCGACGTTGAACGTGTTGGTGAAGGAGAAGGAGCGGGCCGAGAGACAGGCGCGCATGGCGAAGGCCGGCGGTACTGCTACGGGTGGTGCCGGCAAGAAGAAGAAGGGCGGGAAGATCAACTTGGGCGGCGGGTTCAAGAAGGAGGACATGACCGACACCACGAATTACGACGATTTCGGGGATGACGACTTTATGTAGGGCAGTGCAATCGCGAACCCAAAGTTTTGCGGCCATTCAAGTTGGTTGAGCTCTTGAGATTTTATTTGGGAAGATCATTGTGCGGGTTAATGTTTCATTGCAAGTGCGTTTAATTTTCTGCGACGTTGATCTGTTTCCTATCAGTGTCCTGGGTGCCTCCCATACGCTGCTACCCATAGTGTGTGTCCCTCAGAGTGTGGCTCATACGGCCTGTCATAGCTCTTGCTGCCGTATTTCATAGATATCAATCAATAATCACAAAGAGCGTAGAGTAGTGCAGAGCAGTGGCCAGTGGTGCGTCTTAGAGAAGTCGTTGACATTGTTTTTTGGAAACGCTCTTCCTCTCAGTCGTGTGCCCCGCTCCACACGGATGCAGAGTGTGGTATGAACGTCAAGAAGCTGGCACGCTGAGAGTGATACAAAGAACGCAAAAAGAAAATAAACCAAAGGCGCAAATATCAAGAAACCAAAACCACCACTTTTTTATTTGTGAGTTTGACACCTTGCGATCAAGACTAATAACTGCTTTTGCTATTTCTTGCCATTCCCCATGGTTGCTGTCAAGGCGGAGCATCCTTGATCTGGGGGTGCCCCCACCCACGACCCAGAACGGTGGCTGGCTGAGCGACGGCAGTTAAGGTTGTTCAGACTTGGCAAATTTCCTAAGCAAGAACTGAACTAACAAATGGCCACTGTTCAAACGAGGTTGCAGAGGGGTGAGTGACAAATACCGGACATCTTTTGGCTCAGTGCTTCTGTCTTTTTGGAGTTCTTGAAACCCGTCGATCTAAGTTGCTGATCTTGACTAACACACAGCCGCGCTTCGGGCCCAGGCAGAGCACCGCGAGCGAGCGAAAGTTTACAACAAGCTGAAGGGGTTTTTGCACTACAAGAGTGAGTCAAACATTTGCAGTGCGAGCGTAGCAAAACACTGCGAAGGTTCAATACAGTTGTATCAGTCCCACATTATGTGAAGAAGGGGTGTCGCATCTGGAGCCTTTACTGATGTCAAGCGCACCTTACTAACAGCAAGCCCCGTTCATCAAGATAAAAGACCACAGGGAGGTCAAGCGGAGACTTAGAGTTTTCATCAAAAAGCAGCGCGAGGAGAAAAGGGCCGAGGAGAATGCGCGGCGCAAGGCGGCCGGAATCGAGCCCGAGCGTACGGATTTCAGAATCGACGTATGGAAGTTGTCGAACGCAAAGAATCAGCAACTAGCAAGGGGTGAGTGTGCCTTTGAATTTGACTAGTCGAAGGCTAACTGGAGGAGATTGAATCTTGTGATCTGTGTCAGCAGCTTGTGGTCTGAAGGATGTGTCACTTGAACTGCAGCGCAGTGCTAATCTACACAGCAGCCCAGCATTGCATAGCTTCACCAAGAGCCGGAGAGTTTTTGATGCAACCTGCTCATAAACCTAATTTACTAACATTTAGAAATCCAAGACGGGATGAAGTCGACGGCGGCGAGAATCAGAAAGGAGCAGGGCGGGTTGTTCCGCGGGTTTCGCCTGTTCTTCCACGAGAACAAGGCGGACCGCAAGAAGGACAGAAGAGCCGCCCGGAGTGCGCGGCGCAGCGGGCGCAGTCAGCAGAAGGAGGATGAGAGAAAGGAGCAGGATCGGGCGAGGTTGCGGGTCAAGATGGAGAAGGAGCGGTTGAAGATCGAGGTGAGAGAGGAGCGGCTTGCGCGCTGGGAGTTGAAGCAGAAGCAGGCGGAGGCGAGAAGACTCGGGTTGTGGTGAGGCAGAGCATTGGAACAACCGAGCGTAGCGAGGCGGTGCGAATGGAAAGCGTTTGGTATTCGCGCTGATAATTTTCAGGATGGACCTGCCTTAGCAAAGGTGTTATCATGCTCGCCAGTAACTCAAGCCAACTACTTTTCTTGCCAACCGACTGCAGTGTCTGCGCCTAATGACGCGTGTCATCTGTTTCTCGTTTTTTGCTTGTTATCATTTTGTTATAGCTCTTGACAAGGTTTTGTTTCCAAAACAATCTTACTCATTCACAATAGCCCGTTCCAGTGTCACTGGCCTACGCAGTGCTGACCAACCACTCCACGCCGGCACAACTGAGTATATGTCCCATCCTTGAATGCTCAGCACATACTTGCACCTACACAGCTTAGAAATTAATTAGAACTTGCTTTTTCAAAACAACGTGTGGATTTGTAAACGGCTCAATGGTGATCGTCTCACTATGTGAAGAGGTCCACTGGCCCGCGCTAGGCGGCGCCTGCATGGTCCCCATGGGCCGCGCAAGGGCTGCGCGTGGGCGGACTGCGCGTAACGAAGGAGCGGGCAGCATGCCAACAATTTGCGAACAGTGACTTACTATTTTCAGTAGTGCCTTGTAGCATGAGTACAAATTCGTTTGGTTGAAAGGGGCTAGTCAAAAATCAGAAAATTGCTCAGTTGGTGTTTTAAAAAAGTAGAAGACTGCCCAGTGCATTGGCAATGTGCGGACACTGTTTATTGTTCCTAAGCACTATTTCGGCACTGCTTACAGTGCCTTTTGCATGGAGTCATTTGCCAAGACCAGAGCCCGCACCAGGGCCTAACCGCTAGCACACACGGCATTTCCAAGCATTCGGGAGCAAAGCCATTATTGAGCTTAGAACTCAGATCTCCGCGGCTTTGCCCGGGCTTTGTTCTTTCTCCGCCTAGTTCCCCTGCACTGGCGATCGTTACCGCCGGCTGTGCTACGGAGTAGCATTCGGGGTGGGATGCATGAGCGGAGCGGACGGAGCACGGGCGCAACAGTCAACACCTTTACCAATAGTATAAATATATTGACCAGACAACAAGACATGCACTGCAATACACACATGCACGGCAAAAACACGCCTTTTGTAATTGTATTCCCGATGCTCATTGAGTCCCTCGGACAAGCTCAGCTTTCGCTTCACTCGAGGCTCGGGCCTATTTTTAGGTTGGACGCGCATACATGCAGCATGCAAAAACAGAAGAAAAACATCAAAACAGATCAGCTTGAAATACCCACATTGATCCAGCACCACCGCCCACACATTGCCGAACCCGCCCATTGACCCACAATGTCCGGATTCAATGGCCACGACCCCGAGAGCGGCTCGGCCATGTCCCGCAAGAAGTCGTTGGTCAAGCCTGAGCGCGCCAAGTTCGACCCGAGCCACCCAAACTACTACTACACCAAGGTCGCCCACCGCGAGCAGGACCACTTGGGGATCCAGAACAGTACCACGGGGACAAACCCGATGAGCAATGTCGAAATTGAGCAGCAAGAAGGGCAAAGAAAAGGACAGGTTTACACCCATTTGGAGGAGCCAGAAGACTTTGACGAGCTGTACACCGAGCCTTACGACAACGAAACCATTCCAATGACCGACTTGGGCCCAGGGATTGAGACTCACGGTTTGAACGATGAAGTCGACCGCGAGACGACAAAGCTCAATCCGTTTTCATACAGAACGTTTCCCGAAAAGTCGCCCTACGAGGTCAAGAAGATCGCGGTGGAGGCAACGAAAGACACCACGGGTTACCGCTTGTGGCTTGCATTCTGCTACTGCGTGACGTTCTGGGCCCCTTCGCCACTCCTTGCGTTGTTTGGGCTCAAAACGAGCTCGAGACGGCAGGCTTGGCGCGAAAAGATGGGACTCATTGCGGTAATCTTGGTGCTTGGTGCCATCGTGGCGTTTCTTGTCTTTGGCTTTTCCAGAACTGTGTGCAAAGACCATCGCAAAAAGATTAGAAACGACGAGGTCAGCAATGGGTATCTTATCATCAACGGCCGTGCCTATGACTTGACGACTTCTCTTCATCCCAGTGCTGCTGGTATCAGTGGCGGAGCTAACATCTTGTACCCACCCGTCAACGCAGGGGGCAAGGACGCCTCGTTCCTCTTCCAGAACGTCAATGGCCACTGCAAGGGCTTGATTAAACCGCGCGACAATTGCACGATTCCATACAGCGGCGACGAGCTTGCCTGGTACATGCCTTGCAAAGTTTTCAACCGGGACGGAAGCAGCACCGCGAACTTTACCGAGGAATACTATAACGGCTGGGCGTGCCACACGTCTTCTTTGGCCCGCGAGGCCTACTATAGCTTGGAAGACCTGAACGAGGTCTTTTTCACGTGGGATGACATTCGCAACTCCTCGCGCAACTTGATGGTGTACAACAGCGACGTGCTTGATGCCGACTTAGTCAACTGGATCCAGTCTTCGGATGTCGAGTACCCCGAGATTTTCGACAAGCTCCGAGACGACAAGGAACTCACTGGAAAGGACATTAGTATTTTGTTTGCTGCCCCAGAGATGAAGCAGATCGCCCAGTGTCTCCAGGAGACCATCAAGGTGGGGACCATCGACAGTAAGACCATTGGATGTTTGGCATCTGACATTGTCTTGTACCTTCTTCTTGTGTTCATTTTGTCTCTTGTTGGGGTGAAGTTTCTTGTTGCCTGCTACTTTAGGTGGTTCGTGTCTCCAAGGCAAGGTGCCTTTACGGAAAACCTCACGACTATGAACAAGCGGATGAATGCAATTGAAGACTGGTCTGAGGACGCACACGCCCAGGGACCGATGAAGGAGGTGCAGAAGCAGAACCGAGCGAACGCTACGAAGCGCGTTTCGAGAGCTAGTTTTTTCAACAGGCGCCATTCTAGACAATCCTCTTTTGACAACATCCTAGACATGGAAGACCATGTGGGCGACACTACTATGACCTCCATGGCGCTCCAAAAATCCCGCGCGGACCTCTCCGTAATGAGCTCTGCCAACAACAGTTTTGAAAATCTCAACAACCGCAGCTCGATGTATTTGACCCTGCGCCACACTCTGCAGGGCAGCATTTCCAACCCCTTCGATGGGAGCCGAGTCGAACTCCCAGACGAACCATACATTACCACGATCTCCAAGGACGTCATCCACCCATCGGTGGTTGCCCAGCCGCCTCCAAGCTTCCAGCCCTACGGGTACCCGTTGGCGCACACCATCTTGATGGTCACGTGCTATTCTGAGGACGAGAAGGCAATGCGTGCGACGCTCGACTCTTTGTGCACCACAGACTACCCAAACTCGCACAAGTTAATCTTTTTGATCTGCGACGGGATGGTGAAAGGACTGGGATGCGAACAAACCACCCCGGAAATTGCATTGACGATGATGAGTGATTTTGCTGTGCCACCAGAGGAGGTCCAATCGTACTCCTATGTCGCCGTTGCCCTGGGTTCGAAGAGACACAACAAGGCCAAGGTCTATGCCGGCTACTACAAGTACAACGAGGACGTGCCAGCCGCCAAGCAGCAGCGCGTGCCCATGATCACGTTGGTCAAGTCTGGTACTGACGCCGAGGTCGGCGCCGCGAAGCCGGGGAACCGTGGCAAGCGTGACTCCCAGATCATCTTGATGTCGTTTTTGCAGAAGGTTACCTTCAATGAGCGCATGACGCGGCTTGAGTACGAGATTCTCGCGAATATCTGGTGCATAACTGGCTTGATGGCCGACATGTACGAGATCACCTTGATGGTGGACGCCGACACCATGGTGTACCCCGACGCATTGACCCACATGGTTGGTACAATGGTGAGGGACACCGACGTAATGGGTCTTTGCGGCGAGACCAAGATTGCCAACAAGCGGGATTCGTTTACCACGTGGATCCAGGTCTATGAGTATTTTATCTCTCACCACCAGGCGAAGGCGTTCGAGAGTGTGTTTGGCTGTGTCACGTGTCTCCCAGGATGCTTCTGCATGTACCGGATCAAGGCGCCGAAGGGCAAGGATGGGTACTGGGTGCCGATCTTGGCAAACCCAGATATCGTGGAGCGGTACTCCGACAACGTAGTTAACACTCTTCACAAGAAGAACCTCTTGTTGTTGGGAGAGGACCGTTTCCTTTCGACCTTGATGTTGAGAACCTTCCCAAAGCGAAAGGCGCTCTTCATTGCCAAGGCCGCTTGTAAGACCGTTGTTCCCGATGAGTTCAAGGTGTTGTTGTCACAGCGTCGTCGTTGGATCAACTCTACGGTCCATAACTTGATGGAGTTGGTGTTTGTCAAGGACCTCTGCGGTGCGTTCTGCTTTTCCATGCAGTTTGTCATCTTTATCGAGTTAATCGGAACCCTCGTGCTTCCTGCTGCTCTTGGGTTGACCATTTATGTCATTGTCTTTGCTATCGTCTCGAAGCCGACTCCCGTCATGACATTGATCTTGTTGGCCATTGTCTTTGGGTTGCCCGCGGTCTTGATTGTGGTGACTGTTACTCACGTCTCGTACTTTCTCTGGTTGGCCATCTACTTGCTTGCCCTTCCAATCTGGAACTTCATCTTGCCCGTCTATGCGTACTGGAAGTTTGATGACTTCAGCTGGGGTGAAACTAGAAAGGTGGCGGACGAGGCAAAGGCAGCCGAGGCGTTTGACGCAAACTTCGATGCGTCGAACATCGTGATGAAGCGCTGGAGAGAATTTGAGGTGGAGCGCATTAAGTACGACCACTTGAGCGTGCCGACCCAGGCGTGGAACCCTCTGCAGCAGCACTTTACCCAGAGCAACGAGGACTTATTGCAGTCGGAGGATGACACGTTCTTGAAGCCATAAGCATAAGAGCATGGTTAATCTGGGAACCGAGCGGCGTCATTGTCAACTCCATGCGTCAACACGGCACTCATCGCACGCTATAGCGTGCCCCGCTGCTTGCAGCTCTTGCTACCTCGCATCCCATAGAATATAGCTAAAACATATATAGCATACCCAAAAGTCATTTTCAAAAAGCGCAAACAAATAGGCTCCCACCACCAATCCATTGGAATTTCCCACCCCCGTGCAATTTTTTGTGGTAAGTTTGAAGCAGATCTCTACTGCATGAGCACCCACGAAGATCCTGCAAATCAGTTTTAGGCCCAATGATAAGGCAAAACAGCAATCTTGCCGAGATGGATTCGTCTACAAGGGGACCAGTATGGAAAATGTAAACATCGAATCTCTGCATGGATTGTTGTACTCTTAAAACCTGAGTCTTGAAAGTTGTCTAATCGAGCTCAGTACCACTGGGTTAAGGGCCTCAGCACTGTGTCAAACCACTGCATGAGATTAGCGGGGGATATTGCTCGGCCAGACCCAAAGTAGAAGACTGTGAACTACATGGCCATGAAATATCAGTCGCGTGTACCAAAAGTTTCCGGCATTGAACCACTCAGAGATACCCATTCTCCTCGTTCCAAATTTTTATCTTCCTGCTAATAATATATTTGTTTGTTGGTGTCTCACTCGGCCCTTTGTCTCTAAACCCTACGCCTGCTCCAGATTGGGACAGGTACCTGGCATGAGCGCCACCAAGTGATTGGCTAGTGTCGCCAACAACCAGCAAAAGCAAAAAACAAAAAACGAGAGCAATCTAGAGCAAGCAGAAAGATTTGATCATCTGCTCCATCTCTATTTCACTGGTCCTCGCTGCCTCCCTTCCCGTTCCTGAACTTCTGCAGGTCTCACTCTCGCCAGCGTTTGCCACGTGACCACCCGCTTGCTGCGCAGTGAAATCTAGTGAGCTGTCAACGTGAAGACTGATCCACCATGGCGACGATTGCGGCTCTCAAGGGCGACTTGGAAGCGATCGTTGCGGAGCTGCGGCGCCGGAATGCCGAGATCAAGCATGCTGCGGAATACTCGTTGGAAATTCTCGCGAAAGTGCTGAAAGGACACGACCCAGTGCGCCAGCTCGCGCAGGAACCAAACTTCATCCTGCCGTTGCTCCTCTCGTGCCAGTGCAAGAACCCTAAGTTGACGGCGATTGCCATTCACAGTATCCAGGGTCTTTTGAGTGCTGGGGGGATTCCCGCGGGGTCGGTCGAGAACATCGTGGACTCGTTGCAGGAGTCTACGAATCTAGGCCTTGAGATCCAGCTCAAAGTACTACAAGTGCTTCCAACATTGAACCAATGTTATGGCAAGTATATCAATGGCCCGTTGATAGCCAAGACTTTGATGATTTGTGCCCTGTTGCAGAGCACGAACAAGCCGGCTGTGGTCGTGAATACTGCAGCCGCCACCTTGCAGCAGCTCATCATCTTCATTTTCGACAAAGTTAACGACGAGGACAAGCAGAACGATTCCGACGTGCTACGCTTGAACGAGGTAAGATGCGATGTCGACAAAACGGTGAAAGTATCGGACAACGTGAGCGATTGTTACCAAGTGTTTGAGGATCTCTGTTCGTTGATAGAGAAGCTGCAGCCCAAATTTCTTAAGTTCAGCTACTTGAGCGAGACATTCCTCTTGGAACTCATAGAATCCATTTTGAGCAACTTCATGTCGATCTTCTTCAACCACATCGAGCTTGCCTACTTGCTCCGGCTCCGCATCACCCCCATCCTTCTCCGGACGCTTTCGATTCCCGCCAAGCCTTTCCCAGTGATTGTGCGAATCGCGAGACTCATACAACTACTTTTGAAAACCGCCTTGCTGATACTCAAGGTCGAGTGCGAGATCATCCTCTCGTTGTTGAACCACATGTTGCTCAGCGAGAGCGAGCTGCCCCAGTGGAAGAAGTTGATGGTCCTAGAAATATTTGGCAATATCTTCAAGGACCACAGATTGGTAAAACAGATCTACAGTGAGTACGACTTCAATGATGATCGGAAGCATGTCATTAACGACTTCTTTGTCAACTGTTTGGTTATCGCATCGCTGCCCGCTTCCAAAAAGCACCTCGGAGCCTCCACGACACTCCACCCGCCGGTTTCAGAACCTTCGAATTATGGCATCGTTGATAGTACATTTGAAAAGACGTTGCTTCTTGAGATGCTCGACAAGCCCGACCCGCCAGAAGTCCTGGGCTACCATCTCTACTATTTGATGTTGTCTTGTACTATCAGCTTTGTCGAGTGCATTGGGCGGACGGTCATGCGCCTTGGCGCCACAGCCACGGATAAGAACAGCGACACCATTAGTCTAGAAACCCTGGCGCAGAGCGTGTCTTCTGAATTCACGCAGGACGTGGCCTACGTCCAGGCAGAGATTGCCAAAAACCACAGAGTTTTGACCCTGCTTTTGGAGACGTACCTTTACTCAAGAGTCTCTAACCCACTCTTCAACGATGTCGTCCGTTCGATCCAGAAACTCGGCTATGCTCTGGGCATGTTGGAGCTTACGGAAGCACGCGATCACGTGATATTACTGTTATCCATTGCCTCCATCAACAACAGCAGTGATCAGGAGCAGTCGCGTGCGAGCTTAGACGAGAGCCATGAACCTGGCGAAGCTCCAAAAGAAAGTAAGCTGCTTGGGGCCACTCTCTTTGGCGGGTTGAGCGCGCGGCTCGGCGGTCACGTATCCAACCAGAGCCTGACGTCGCTCGCCAGCGGCGGCACCGTGGCCACCACACCCGTGTCGGCGACCCATAAACACATTTCGTCTTCTAAGGGAAGTGGACAGCTTGTTTTGCGGTCACGTTACTTGAATCTGCGCCACTTGAGTGCGGCAAAGGCACTTATTGGTTTGGGAATTTCTTTGGGCCCTACGCTAGAATCGAATTGGAGTACGCTCTTTGTAACCTTGCAGTGGCTCAGCTACTATATTCATGGTCCGCCGACAAACTTTGAGCGAAAGTTTGTCTACCTCGAGTCGAAGCAGGGCAATTTGCCCGCAGTGAAGCCAACCGAACTCACATCTTTGGAAAATCTGATGCGCAAGTTGCTCGATTCCACAAAAGATTATGCGCAATCACTGTATTTGACTGTTTTGCAAAGTTTGGTGGAACTCTCCGACACCGTCACTTCGATCGACCGGAGCAAAGACGAGGAGAAGTTCTGGTACGACTTGGCGTTAGTTTCTGTCACGGAGACCCTCGAGACTGAGGCTGGTGCTAGTACCAAGCTTACTCCTTGTTTTTATAACAAGCTCTTCTTCTTAGAACTTGTGGGGACAGTTCTGCAGTTCAACTCAGTGCGCTACATGCGCGAATGCGCCAGCACGCTGGATCAGAACTTGCTTGTGCACAGTGACAAGGACTTTGACAGCGCGACCAGCCTCAAGGTGTCGCTCAATTATTTGCTTGAATTAGCAACTAACAGACATTTAGGACCGGGATTCAGAATAGAGAGTCTTAGAATATTCTGTGACATCATCAAGGCTGTCTTCAAGCAGGCCCTGGCGGCCGGCGAGGAGCAGCTGTCGCAGAAGCTCACAGTTGAGCAGAAACTTTTGTACTCGGCTTTTGGAGTACTTCAGTCCATGCAAGAGCTCCAGGTTGGTGATAGAAAGCAATATGAGAAGACGAGAGAGCACGACAGCAAGACGTTGCCCGTGAGCGTGTCTGTGTTGAACTGTGATTTTGACATTATTCGGACCCTTTTTGAGAGCTTGAAAGAAACGTTGGATTTGTATGGCGTTCACTTCGACACAGGCTCGTGGTACTTGGTGTTCAAAATTGTTGACCTGGGCTTCTTCTATTTCGATTACAGTGACCAGGAGTTGGCTGCCATTAACCAGTCCTATGCCCTTATTGAAAAAAAGCAGGAGCTCGCGAAGTTGAGTTTTGTTATTGTTCAGCTTATTCTCAACGACTTTCTCACTGCCTTGCCACTCGAGATCATCAAGAAACTTATTGACTCGCTCTTTCTGTTTGCCGAGCAGCCCTACGACATCAACATCTCTTTCAGTGCCATTAGTTATTTTTGGCAGATCAGTGACTACTTGAAGAATTTGCTTGCCAAGGAGAATGGTACTGAGCCGGAGTTAGCTATAAGAACATACGAGGAACTTCTCGACTCTGTTGATGACATCCATGCTGAGGCAAACCAATCTGTGGCTTTGCTTTCTCTCTGGATATATTTGCAAAAGAAGTTGGTCACGATTGCGGGTAATAAGCAGGACCAGGTGCGGAACGGTGCTGTTCAGACTTTCTTTCGTGTCATTGATTCCCATGGGAAGTACCTTAAGTCATGGGACTTGACGTACAACATTGTCATCAAAGGGTTGTTGGAGATCCGTCCTAAGATCTTGAAGACTGCCACCTGGGAGGACTTGCTGAAACTCAAGCTGGAGTGGAGTGAAACATTGACACTCATTATTAATGGAGTGTTCAAGATCTATGAAAACTACTTTACTGACTTCAGCAATGTCAAGGTGACTATGGTCTATTGGACAGGCTTAGTGAAGTACTTAAAGGATATTCTTCGCCTCCAGTGGAACGCCTGCGACTTGAAGTTGTATGAGTCGTTCAGGGAGTTACTCATTTCGCTTGAGAACAAACAAGTTCCCGACGAGCTCAAGGAATTGTTGTTTGAGTTCTGGGCAAATCGCACCGTGTCGTACAATATTCTGTCCAACAAAAACTACCAGGAGGTGCTCACCGCTCTCATGAAAATCTTTTTGGCGTTGGCTAAAATTGTTGACGTTGTAAACGATCACAGTAAAGTCAAACAATCCGTCACTTTGCTCAACGCTGCTGTCCGTTATCCGATTTTGCCCACCTATTTCAATGATATCCAGCACGCCACTGACTTGCAAAAATCTGTTTTGGACAATTTGAAGCTTGTGGCCACTGTTCAGGACCCTGCGACGCAGAGTGAGGTCATCCTCCAGTTGTTGGCTAATGTCGTACTTCCATTCTCCACGCGTCACAAGATCAAGGAGCAGTTGCACAATAAGTTGCCGCAAGACACCAAGATCTGCACGTTTGCAGCTCTCAGTTATCACTCGGTCAAGATTTTGCGCAGTCAGTTGGATAGTATTGCCGATTTTACACCACTAATCAAGAATGAGTGTGTCACCAAGTTACTTGCTCATCTCTTAGAACCGTTCAAGTTGACGGCCAAGGGGATTGCCGGGAAGGACAAGGCGGAGCACACTGAGCTCTGGATTGAATGTTCCGAGATCTTGGTGCGTGTTTTGAAGAAGGTACTGGTTATCTTGGCCAAGGACAACTTGAAGAACAACATCGAACCGAAGGTCAAGGAAAATATCTGGCAATTGGCGGTGGAGTTTTACCGAGCGAACTTGACGATGAAGGACACGCGCTCGCGGTACGAGGAGTACAATGGGCGGACGTTGCATAAGTTGAAGGCGATAATCGTGCCGTTGGTTAGTTTGAACAGCTTTCCCGATGAGCTCTCCGATGCTTTGGCTTCATACATTTTAGAGTCTTCCTATGTCTATGAGAAGGACGATATTGAGAAGGAGATCTTAGCATGTGGCAGTGCGAAGCAAATTGCCGACCTCTTCCTCAGTACTCACCACCCGTTGCCAAGTCCTTTGGCGTTTTTGCCGAAGTACAAGATCAACTTGACGTGCTTGAACGATTTGGTCGATCTCTCAAAGGTTCCGAGTGCTGTCGAGCTAGACCGGCTTGAGGATGTCAAGGAAGACACGGTTGAAAAAATTGCGCTTCGCTCCCGCGAGCTCATGTCGTCCAAAACTTTTTCCTGCTTGATTATCCGCACTCTCTATACCCTCAACCGGTACATGGCTAGCGAGACGATCATCAAAAAATCGCCAATGCCCAAGATCCAAAAGCTCGAGCTCATAATCTTGCTCAAGGGCTTGAATGATCTTCTCGAGAACATTAACACGTCTACGGTAGAGGTGCAGACCGCGAAGTACCGCGATTTGTCGGTGATCTTGCCCTTGGTGATCAAGTGCGTGCCGCTGGCCACCAAGGTCCGGGGCGTGCTGGAGCTCATTGAGCTGTTCCTCTATGTCTACAACGACAGTTTGAAGCTCATCATATATAATTAGTAGAAGTTAATGCTAGACGGTTTCTGTTGCAAGGGGTAGCGTGAGTGCGTTGGCGACGTAGTGGTTAGTAGTGTACATGCATTCTAGAGTCCCCCGCATGAGATTCTTATGGACATGCATGGGCTTTAAAATACTGTCCGACACGCAGCCTAGATGAACAATACCTCACAGGGCGCCATTGAACCACCAGCGAAGCGGCGAAAGTATAATGAGGCAAGCCATTCTCCTCGTTTAGGGCTCTTGGACCTCCCATTTGAACTCATTTTGAAAATCTTCAAGTTTCTAGAATTCAAGCAGTATCAACTCCTTTTACTGTGCGCGGACCAGCTCGGTGAGTTCGCGAGACGTGCTGTCTACACTATCGTGTTCAAAGAAGTGTCGGTGGACTTTCTTGATCTTGTGGGGCTGACTCTGAGTGACTCGTGGTATTACTTTAAAAATCGCGCGGTCGGAACCTCCGAGTGGAACGCTGAGATTGTTCCTTTTTGTGTGCTTCAACAGAACGACGTGAAAAAATTTGTGAGTGACAAGCTAGGTCCCTATGTTAGAAACCTATCGTTTCATGTTCCGGATTGACACTGTGGAAATCATGCCGAGGGTGTGCGCCGCTCTCGTTTTGAAAAAAATAGCTCGCTAGTTCAGGAGTTCATCGGCAGCTGTGTAAATGTCACACTGTTTCTGATCAACGACCAATGCACAGCATTATTGACAAAGAACACGGTTCTCGAGTTGAATAGACCAGTAAGCATGGAAGGTTACAAAACTGATGCGTTTTTGACTATGTTGGATAACAAATCTTCAACAGTACTGTCGTTGTGCCTACACAAGTTTTCCAAAGCGCCGTTGGTTTAAATCATTTGAATCATAACACATGGCATGATGTGGACGAAGAATTTGATCAAACAAATGGTTTGGACGAAGAGCCGCTCGATGATTCGGGCGAAGATCTGGATACGTTTGTACCATTTCCCCCTGAGTCACCACCAGGATATGATACAGAGTGGTGGGGCTTTCCTGAACTTCCAGCTTTGAAAGAAATGACTCTCACGGACTCTTCATTGATTAGATTTGCTTGCCTATGGCCAAAATTTTTGGCAGGGCTCAAAAGTTTAACTTTCGAGATGAGAACTGAGCTGAAGTGCAGCCCCAAGATCTTTGAGTCGTTACAAGTGCCAAACCTTGAGAAGCTCAGTCTCGATAAGCTACACATCGGCAGGGTGTTGAGCAATTTAAGCCCATTCAAGTCGGCCATGGAGATCAAGATCACCCATGGTAAGCTACGAGGAGTCCACGAAAGCTGTTTCCGCAAATTTCATCGCCTTTAGAAACTCAATCTTTCTCACAACGAGTTTGAGAACAGTGATGAGTTTGATGCTATGCAGCTAGCAAACCCACAGGAGTTGAACCTCTCTCACAACAAACTCTCTGGATTAGGTCCACTTCCAGGTTTCCCAATGCTTCTGGAGCTAGACCTCAAAGGTAATGGATTTGTCCAAGTCCCCGCCATGCACGGACGGCGACTCAAACGGTTGAGTCTCGAGCGAAATGAGATAGATAAAGTGGGCGACTTCCGAGGTTACGAGAATGTTTTGGAGTTGTCACTAGCTGGAAATTTGATGAGAGTTGAAAATTTTAAGGGTTTGGAAAATTTTTTGGTATTGGACATAAACTACTCTGGCGCCAGCAGGAAGACGGCGCGCGAAGACTTGAAATCACTCAAGAAATATGTCAAAGATACAAGCAAGCCAATAAGGAAGCAGAGAGGTATTCTTAGGAAATCTATGGAGCTTCAAATGTGAGGAGGGTTGCGAATGTCGAACGACGAGTCAAGGTAAAGCGTTGACCTACTTCGAACATTTGCCTCGGTTTAGTAGGTGTAGGCAGTGGCTCCTTGGGGCGTTGCCACAGTGCTGGCCAGTCGCGTTGCTGAGATTGAAAATAGCTACATGAATTTTTAATGATATTTGCTACAGTACGTGGGCGATCATTTCATTTACCAGGCTCTTTTATTTGGGCAGCTTGACATTGTAGTGGAGGACACTCTGCGGTCTGCAGACGCAGGACCTGCTGCTGCAGAGCCCGCCTAGACGCCGCGGGGGGCCGCCTTGCAGCCGCCTGGGGAACGCGTCTAATAACGCCCCATCGGGCAAGCAAATGGCAAAAGGCTACAGCACAAACTAAGGGGATGTTTATCAACATATGGTAGAGCGAAGATTGCAAAACAAGGGGGTGGCAAGTGAGCCAGATCAAAATCGACGGCCGCAGGTTGGCGGGGGCTGGAAGTGTGTTGCCCAGTTGTGTGAGGAAGGCACGCCGTGAGTACTGCCTGAGCCGTCCCATGCTGCGGACTGCTGTGCAAAAGTCGGCACCACAGGAGGAGGCTTGTGCCATGGTGATTAGCTAATTTGCCATGTAGTTGGAAGGGGGATGTGGTGAAGATGATATTCGAATTTTTTTGGCAAGCCAATTTTGTTCACCCCAAAGGGCGGTGGTGTTTGGCGGTACCGAATAGGTGAGTACCTGTGTGTGCTAGCAAGGGTATGGGATCTGCGGCTGCGAGAATTTGACAATTAGGCTGAGGAAGCACGCATGATTTGCGGCAAATCCCAGGGAAGAGCAGGGTGGGCTAAATAAAATTAGCAGTCTTGTGATGTGCCAAAACAAACCAAAGGAGTGTTGTTGTGGTAAAACAACAATCTTGCCGAGGGTCTTGGCTCGGCGAGATGATTGCTTAAACGCGCAGAGCTAGAAGGACGTCGTGGTACGCGGCACCAACGTGCTGTTGCGAAACTCCGACGCCTTCCCGTTGCTGTTTCTGGACACACTGCTTGCCGGGGACACCGTCTCGGTGCCAAAACTGTGCGTGTCAAACACAAACTTGTCGGAGGCGTCGCTATAAACAGAGCCCTGGCGCAAGTTGCGCTCGTCCACAACGTAGGTGTGTGTCAGTGGCTGGAGAACCGAGGGCGTCGACGTAGGCACCGATGGAACGAGCTTAGCAAACGAATGAGTGGACGCCCTCCGCTCTGAGCTGCTTGGGTCGCCCGTTGTGTAATGTGTGTCGTCCTGGTACTGTCCTCTCCAGTGCGAGGCAGAAGCCGGCTTTGGCTCTGGCTCCAGGCCAGACTCCATCTGGGCAAGCATGCGCTGCTTGGCGCGCTCAAGGCGCCACGTGGACGAGGGCTTGATCTTCGTGCGGTCGGGAGTCATGGTTTTCAAAGCAGTTGTGTCAAATGGGCAGACGGAAAATTCTGTGGCTCCCCCCTGGTTTATAAAGAAGCGTGTGAATCCGATTAACCTGATATGCAGGATGCATCGGTGATCGACGCCGCCCGGCGTCGCCGTGCAGAACGGACCTGCTGCCTAGGTGTGGGCGGCTCCCGGCCGCTAGTACCTTACTGCAAGGGACGAGCAGCTCAGTGAAATTTAAGGGATGCATTTGTATAGCTAGAATTTGTACAAATTTTCAGAGAGGCAGAGTGGCCATCTTTCCGGTCTGTTAGACAATTCCGTTGATCACATACCCTGCGGTCTTGCTTTGCCCTGCCTAGCAAAGATGTGAGACAGTTTCAGATTAGGGTTTCAAGCCCAGTCGTGCGACGTCTGGCCGGCGCTGTTCCTTGCTCGGGTGCTGCTAATGCTGCAAATTAAGCAAGTACCCTGCAATTAAGAGACAAACCTTATTGCCCAGCACGGTCGGAGTTAACGTTGTGGTATTGTTCGTCAACGACATTGGTTGAGGACGTCTTCCGACAAGTGGTCTGACTCTGAAACCACGCCTCGGCACATGCTAAATCTCAACACAATCAGAGCTTAGAGAAACAATGCACTGCTACAAGGATGCTAAGTATCATACGACCAAAGGATCATGTGCTAGTTAGGATCCTACATTTTGTTACAAAACAGTGCCTCGGGCTTTCTTGGGGGCCACCCGCCTGTTACAAATTCCAATGTTTATGTTGTTGTCAGAAAAAAAGGGTGAGTTTTCCTCAACATTGGGGAGTACTCCCAATTGATTAAGACTGGTGCACAGCTTGTGATCATCATATCAACAACATAAACACTGGTTTGCAACAGGGCAAGGTGCTCTGCCGACGCCACTCTCGTCACCGTTGACTCCTCCTGGTCCCAACAGTTACGATCGCTTTGCCAGGGGCTTCCCAAGATAATCCTAAGAAAGTTAACTATGGAGTAATTCGTGAAAATTTTCACAGTTATACTGTGGTTACCCGGGCCTTGCACGGCAACCGACGCACTGTTTTTCTGGCCTGCACTGGGCCTGTTTTTACTGTTGGGCGCAGCTGAGACAGCCTTAGCGGTGTGCGTTTGGCACAATGCTGCCGTGCTGGTGCTTTACTCACAGTGCGCCGTTTCTCGAACTAGGGTTTTTACGTCACTGAGTGCATGGCGTAGGCAGTAAATTATGGGCAGAGTCAACAGAAAAGAAGAGCGGTGTCAATCCGTGCTGTAAGAATTGGGCCCAGCCACTACTCGCTGTTGAACTGCAGCTAATCCAGTGTCGGCCGGGCCCAGACAACATCCGAGCTCCGCGGGGTTATCCAACATGGCCCTGCCATTGTAGTTACCCGGCTATGCTGCTAGACCCAGCCGATTGGTAAGAGTCATTGCAGCAGTGATTGCAGTATCAATAGAGCTGCTACATCTGTGGAAATGGCCAAGGAAGTGAAGCTGATTGCAGTCATTGGCGGGGGCCCTGTTGGCACCGCAGTTGCCAAGGCATTGCTCGCGGAAAACAAGTTTGACCAGGTCAAGGTCTTTGAAAAACGGCCGACTTCCGGTGGGGTCTGGAACTACTCCAAGGGGCCCGGATCTAAGGCCTCGGAGTACCACTTGGAGGTGCCCTCTGTCAACCCGTACGGCACGGAAAAGTACGGTGAGCCATTGCCCAATGGGAAATGGACCTCGGCAATGTACGAGGAGTTGGACACGAACATTCCGAAACCGCTCATGAACTATAACCGGCACGAGTTCGCGGCGTCGTTGTTGCTCTTCCCGTGGCGCGCTGACGTGCTTGATTACGTAAAAGCTTACGCGAAGGAGGTGGAGGAAGCGGTGCAGTTCAACACCACCGTTGAGCGGATCGACTTCAAGGGAAAAAATAAGGATTTGAAAGAGACTGGCGATGTTAATTGGGATCAGTACCAGTGGGTTTTGACGTCCTCTGTTAACGGCAAAGAAGAACAGGAGTCCTTTGATGCTATTGTTATAGCTACTGGTCACTTCGAAGTACCATACTTACCTCAGGTCGAGGGAATCACCGCTTGGGCTCAGAAATTTCCAGGCATGATCACTCACGCGCGCAGCTACAATAACCCCGACGAGTTCAAAGGCTTGCGCCGGGTCTTGGTTGTCGGCGGTAGCGCGTCGGCCCTCGAGGTATGCAATCAGATTTCACGTGACGTCTCGGTGCTCAAGCTGGTACGGCACTTCCCGCCAGAGACGCCAGAGGAGAACCCCGACATTGAAGTGGTGGCCGAGATCAAACAGTACCTTCCTGAAACCAAAGAGATCTTGTTGGCAGATGGCACGAAATTGGTGGATGTCGACGCCATCATCTACGCCACAGGGTACTTACACAGCTATCCGTTCTTGGACCATCTCTCTAAGCCATATTTAGACAACAACTCTCAAAGAAATACTGAATTCGATGGCTCATCTACCCCGCTCTTGCCCTTGGTTAATCCTGATGGCTTCATGGTCAATGGCCTCTACCGCCACTTAGTGTCGTACCAGTATCCCGGGCTCGCTTTTGCCGGTCTCTTGAAAAATGCCATCCCATTCAGACTCGGCGAGTCTCAGGGTTGTTGGTTGGCAAAATACTGGGGTGGACCATTGGAGTTGCCTTCGCTAAGCACCATGCAACAGCAAGAAAGCGATCGCTTACAGCTGGTGGGCGGCGACACTTACAAGTTTCACACGGTGCCGACTCCCCAGGACACGGACTACTACACGATGTTGAACGACGATGTATTGAAAATTGGCGGCGGCATGGAGCCAAAGCTCTGGGACGCGGAGCAACTAGACTTGCGCAATAGCTTCAAAGAGGCGAAGCAGTTGTACAACAAGTTTGGCAAGGGCAAGTTCACATCCATTGATGAGTTGGAGCCGTATAGACACGAGAAGTAGAGATGAGCAAGGGGTTCAGCTTGAGGCATGTGCCATAAGCTGAGCCAGTTAGCTAGATCTTGATAGACATTAACATCTTGCACAAAGGCATCAGTCATATGTATACGTAGTAAACGTGGGTATCAGCATGAAGCAAGTCCACAGGCATGACCATGGGCATGACCACAGCTATGGACATAGGTATGGGCATAGGAATTAGCAGATGTTAGCATCGACATGAGCCTAGACATGAGCATCGACATGAGCATAGGCATGAGCATAGGCACGAAAATTGGTATGAGAATAGGCGTCAGGCTGGCTACCAGTCAATGCCATTCACATACGGCTCGTGCCATTTGCAGAACTGTTTACGCCCTCTGTCTCGCCAAAACTTTATAGGCACGCGACAAGGAAATACTAGACGACCCTCTCTTGTTAGCAGTGAGCGACTGGAGCTCGGCGTAGATCATCTTGGCTGGAGTAGTAGCTGGCTCTCCCACGTGCGCCAAGACAGTAGGAACCACAGCGAGTAAATCGAGACTGCGCAGGGCGTGGAAGCAGAGGAGTTTCAAGAACAGGTGGAGCAGGAGCTCGTTACCGGTCAAGAAGCTGTCAAAAATCGCAAAGCACTGGGCAGTATAGATCTTGGAAAAGACGCAGTCGCCCATCGGAACAGTTTTCTTGGCAAGGATCAAGCAGTTGAGGCAGGACACAGTGACCACCTGCAAGAGGTGGTCGGTAGGCGTAGGAGACACCAACAAAGAGTGCTCGGCGAGGTTCTTGACAATCTTCTCTAGCATTGACAAGGAAAGCTCAAGAGACTGGAAGTGCTGCGGCGCAGGGGTGCTGCCCTGGGCGAAGCCCAACTCAGAGCCGACGGGGACTCTGCTGAGCTTCATGGCGGTCCAGAAGCCAGCACAAGTTTTTCCGCCAATCAACTTGAGGTTGGAGTCCGCAAGGATAAACGACAAGTATGCAAAAAGAGCTGGCAACGAAAGGGTGCAGTTGAGGTGACGGAACTCAGTGTGGAGATTCAACAAAGTGTTCGTCGACAGGTCCAACACCGTGAGCGCCTGGCCCGCATAGTAAAGAAGTGAGTCGCTAGTTTCGGAGTGCATTGCGTTGTCGACAACCTCAAATAATATCTGGAACTGAAGGTCCGTCGATTTCGAAAGGGCACTCAACTTGCTGTTGCCACACCCGTAGTGACTTGGAATCAAAGCTCTATACTTGTGGTAGCAGCTGTCGAGCTCTGCGCAGAGAAGACCGGCTGAGACTGGCGCATGGGCGTTAGCGACGACGGCCATCCAGGGAGTGTTGTACACAAGCAAGGTAATGGCCTCACGGTTAGCGGCGCTCTTGGTGTAGTATACGTACAACTCGTGGATCTTGGACTGGATGCTGGCGACGCTGGAGCTGGCGTCAGTGCCCGCAATGAGCGGGATGATCTCAAAGTTGAAGAGACGGACCGAGCCAGAGATTTCCAACTTTCCAAATTTTTCGTACAACAGGCACATCTGGGATCCGGCAACGTCCAACTGACCTTGCTTGGGCCAGTTGGATTGCAACACTGTGCTGCTCGTCAAGAGCACGAGCCGCAAGTCGTCGTATGCGAGGTGGTAGTAGAGCACTGCCGAGGCATAAGCGGAGTCAAGCTCGGTGGAAAAGAGGCAGCGCAAGAAGCTGGTCTTTGTCAACGCGCCTCTGAAGTAATTTCTATGAGCAGCGAACTTCTTCAATAAAGTCAACAACTGACTGTAGATCTCAGTGGAACTTTCTCCGCGACTGACTCTAGCGTCTAAGACTAGGATCTGGGCCACGACGAGAAACTGCTTGGCCCGCGGACTGAGCTCGCACCGCAGCTCCGGGAACGGAGTGGCAGTCGCCGCAGTAACGAACCCGTCAACTCTTCCCCGGATACTCTCCTCTAAGGTCTGGAGACACCGCTCGGCGTCAGCTTGCTGGTCCTCGCACCCGCCGAGATACGCCCGGAGCGGATCCAAGTCGGGGCAGTATGCCTCGTCAAGGGTGGCCTGAGAGAGAGGTGGGGTGATCATGTGTAGTGAGAGGTTATATCTATTTGGTTGCTTGTTAGTTGTTGGTTATTGGTTAGTATGTGGTTGTCTTTTAGGAGCTAGGTTTTAGAGGCTACTGCAAAAATAGGCGGGGCCCTGAGTTGGGGCGAGCTGTCTGGATTGGGCGTTCCAGGAAAGCATTCCAATTTATATGCATGATGGGCGGCGGTCATCCGCGGGCGGGCGGGGGGAGCCGGGCGGAAGCGGGCGCTGGGAGGATCCGCCTAGCGAGAGCCGGGGAAACCCGTGGGAAGCAGTGCTTAGCAAGAGGCATGTCCCAACATGTCTTGGTTTCAATCGCGGAAGACAACAGGAGAGGACAGCGGAGCATCGGAGCAGGATAGGAAGCCAAAGGACACAGTACAAGGCACGAGATCAGCCCAGGTTTGAATCCTATAATTTCAAACTGGCTCTCGTGAAATTACAATGCGGTGTTGTTTACTCCTCTGTCGGGCTCACTGCCGGCTTACTGCGTGGTTGTCCTGCTGCAGATAGCGTTCGCTGCATACAGACAATTGCATGCCGTGACGAACACCACCGAGACCAATGAGATTGTCATTGTTGACATTGTCGGGGACGCTGATGTCAGTGTAAAGCTGAATTAAAAAGAATCAAAGTTCTGTGTGCTCCCTCGGCACAGACTCAAACGCTCTCTCATGGCGGCGCTCTGTTGCCAAATGCAACCCTTATGCAACCCTTTCCTTCAGCCCTTACCTTCAGCACCTACCAAATTTAGCGGAAACCACTCACAACTTGCTACCTTCTTTGAAAAGTACAAAACTGGTCCTTTTACTCTTTTACTTCTCTCACTTCCCAGCAATGCTGTTCCTTTACAGACTCTTTAACGGCCATCCCGGAGAAGCACTTTTGAAGCCGGCGTCGCCAGCCCACAAGAATCACGAGGCGGACCGATCATGGCTTCCCTGGGAGTGGTTGGCAAAGCCATACATTCCTATGAGTAATCGGATTTGGTGGGGGAAACATTTTCCAGATGACCTTATTGAAAAAGAGATCGAAAAATCGCCCCGCAGGTTTCACAAAGCAGGTTGTGCAGTGTATCATCCCCAGTTCAAGCGCGAGAATGTTACTCTGCTTACGCCGTGGGTACTCCCAGCCGACTACATGTGTTCCGTTTGTGAGAACTTGGGTGTGGAGCAACCATCCGGTTACAGCTGCGTGCTGTGCTGGGTAGAGTTTGCATACAACCTGCCGTACATCAAACCAGTGAACTTCGTTATCGGGAAGAACGGAATAGTTCCGCTAGACAGAACCATGATTTCGCCCAATGATCCAGGGCTTCGAGGGTTCTTGTGTGGCTGCTGCAGGGGTACGGGATTCCGCTACCCAAAAAATTGCGATGTGTGTAAAGCTAGTGGAAGGGTCGAATTTGACATGTTCCCTGGCCTAAAAAAGCAAGAATTGGAAAACCAAGCATTGGTCAGCAACAGAACAAAAGAGCAAAAGTTGCTGCGTCACTACGATATGGCAGTTCGTCTTCCGGGAAGCCGGATCGAGCACCCTCACGATCCGTCTCGCGAGGTCACTTCTCTCACGCCATGGCGATATCCTTGGAACTATCGTTGCAGTCGGTGCAACAATACAGGCATTGAAAAAAAGAGTCAATACAGCTGTTTTACTTGCTGGGAGGAATTTGCCTGGCTACTGATCTACATAGGGCCTATCACTTGTATTCCGGAAACAACCTCGCGTTATGTACAGGATGTATCGACGCGGCTTTTGTTTACAAAGGCGGAAACCGGAATATTGTGTGGGCGCTGCAGAGGAACCGGCCAAAGACTGTTTCTGTTCACGTATGATGATCCATGCTTGGTGTGCAAAGGTCTTGGCGAAGTCCGCTTCGAAGCCGTGTGTCCCCCAAAACTACCAGTTCGCAGATACATGGAGCCATCCAAACACGGCTACCTCTACGGTGGCCCACGATTCCGGGAAGAAGATGAGGACTATGCAAGCAAGGATGAAAGACATGTCCGTGAACAACGATTAGCCGAGCAAAATCTAAGACGACGGCGGCCAGGTGAAAAAAAGTAAGCACATTCAAAGTACATCTTGCAATAGAAGCATTATCTAGTTCTAGTAGATCTTGAAAAAGTAGAAAGACGATAGATTATGAAATTTGGTCAGGTTGGAAGTGGGGCGTAGATCACCGCGATCTTTCAAAAGTGGCCACTGCCACCGCCCCGCGTGCATGAGGGAGATTGGTGGAGTGTAGTGGTCATGGGTGGCAGTACTCAGTACTTCAAACAAAGTAGCACTGTAAAAATGTCGTTGAGAACGTAGACATCCCTAAAATAACGTAAGGCTAATTTATATGCCAGCCTTTGGGATTCTGGTTGCCGAAGTGTGGACTGGTCACTGCTGGCTCAAATGGCTGTGCAGGGCGCTCACATGTTGGGTGGAGTTAGTAGCTGTGGAAAGCGGCTTCGAACAGGCGTAACTTCAGTTCTCTGCTCATATTGACTATTTGCGGTTTTTCATGCTGTAAATCTGTCTAGAATTTGTCATTTTATGTTTTCAATTTGTCTCCCAATTTTTTGACGTTCCGTATCGCGCCCCAAATCGGCTCAGCCAATGGGATGCCGCGCACGAATGTAGGTGCTGCATAGAAACGGTAGGTAAGACACTACAAGCAAAAAAAAAAGTGACATACATTAAATAATTACAAACAAGGAATTTGAAAGGTTTTTGGCTCTAAACTTTTGGTTGCTGGATCCGTCGTCGACATCTTGATAATTCAGCGACTATAGTACTGCTCACCACATTGGCCATAGAAACAGCCAATGCTCAATGCTCAAAAACAGTCGGAATCAGAAAGGATCGCATCTCGCTGATACTCTTGATGCGTACTCACATCGCACCTCTCACCTTGCTAATTAGCAATCTCATCTAAGATTTTCTTTACCCTCGCGATTCTCCCCCACAAGTTCTCAATAGTTCTGTCCCTGATCAAGATCTCGTTCGAAAAGTCAATGCTCACGCTCAGCGCGTCGTCGTCACCCTGGATCGTGTGCTTAATGCAGTTGCTCAATCGCTGCAACACCGAGTCAAACAACTTGCGCTTGTACTGCTCCACGTTGTACGAGTTGAGCCCCGTCAACTTGAGATTCTTTTGTAAGTCGGGGGAGCCCATCGCCTCAGTCGCATAGTTGTTGACGTAGCGCAACACCAACGAGACATAGTCATCCTCGGGACCAGCCAAATGGTAGTGCTTGTTCTCGCCAGGCGTGCAGAGGTTCAAGTACTGCTTCTCAATCAATGTAAACAACTTTTGCTTGGACTGCGGGTCGCTGTAAATCACTCTATCAAACTTGATGTTGAACTGCGTGGTGATCAAGACAACATCGTGGCCTTCGCCGGAGTGGTACCGCAACTCGTACACTCCTGCCTCCCAATAGAGTAAGTTGTTTCCAAACTCCAAGACTTTCTCGCCCGGCTTGACCTTGTTTTTGAACGCCTTTCTGGTGAGAGCCAGGTTCTCGTGACCAAACTGTCTGTTGTTGTACGATTCGGGGTCCACGGCAACCCAGTGGTTGTTCGAGCTGATCAACGTCTTTTTAGTCAGATTGAAAGTGTGCACCACCTTGTACAACCCAATCCAGTCGTGCTTGTTGTGAGCCTTAGGCATCTTGCACTTGAACTTGATAGGCACGCCGACCCCAATACTTAGGCCGGACTTGTCCAGCTTCATGTTGAGAAACTCAATCGAGTACCCCTTCGATGCAGTGGCGAGTAGGTTAGACGACTTGAATGTTGCAGGGAAATCCGGTGGTGGCAGAGTAGTGCTGCTTCTCCGGAATGGGTTCAGAATCGAATCGGAGCGTAAGCGCGGTGGAATGATCTTCTTGAAGTGCTTGGAAAAACCGCTGTCGTAGTTAACCTGAGCCAGGCCGTAGAGCTTGATCATGTGCGGGTGTTCGACAAAGTTGATGAGTAAGATCTTGAAGAATGACCAGACCATGGCGAGAATAAACAAGTAACTCGACTCAAAGCAGATAACGTACAAGCCCCAAATGCCGCAAAAGCCAAGAAACTTTTCCGGGTTGTTCAAGTACTGGTAGATTCCGGTCATCGTGAGCTGCTTGTCTGCGGCCGGGAGCCAGAAGTCGCCATAGAACCAGGCGTTGACGCCAATGCTCTTGAGTATAGACGACTCACAGACAAAGTTCAAGAAGAGGAGAAAACAGCCAACGAACGCTCTGAACAAAAAGAAGTTGTCATTGTGGAATACCTCAAGAACCGCTTTGAGCGAGATCTCATTGCTGAGGACAAACTCCTTGGTGAATAAAACAAGCAAGAGGTTCATATTTAAGAGAAGTTGGAAGTTGTAGTAAACGCACCAATTGCTATAAGCATCGAGATAATTCAAACCCTGCTTGAGATGGAGCTTTGTGAAGGTCTTCCAGTTGCTCTGCAAATACAAGGCTGAACTGGTCACAAGCGAAGTTGAAACTTTGAATGCCAAATTGAGAAGAAACAAGGTGTAGGTGCTTCTTTGCCACAAGAAATATGTGACAAGCGCATTGACAAGAACGACCAAGTAGTCTGACGCTCTCAAGAAGTTGAAGTTCAGTAGAAACGCCATTGGCTTTGCGTCACACACCGGCGCAGGCACAGCCAACAACTTGTCGAGTTTCTCCAGAGTGTTGTAGGTCTTCTCAATGTGCGGGTCCTCTGCGTATTTCAAAAAAAGAAATTGCGCAAAGTGCGCTGCGACACTCACAAAGAGTACGAGATAGGATTTGGCAATGAGAGCAAACCCGTAGTACCCAATGTAGCCGATGGAGTACATCGGGTGAGGGAACAACTCGAAGATCCCGTCAAAGATAAGGTCTTCGTTATTGATCTTGAGATAGAAGAAGTCCCCCCAGTACCAAGCGTAGTCCTTGATGACGTGGTGTGCGTCAAGTTTGACCACGAAGTTAATGAGGATAAAGAGCACGCCGAACAGCCAGCGGGAGTAGAAGAAGAGGGAGGGTTCCAAGCCCTGGGCGTAAGACTTGTTGGCAATGAGACAAGCCACGAACAACACAAAGTAGTTGACAAAGTCCTGCATGAGAATCAAGTCGACAAGGTTGCGGAAGAGAAGCCAAGTGTTAAAGTCGACGGGATAGTCCAAGGTGGAGAACAGCGAGCCGTATTTGATTTGGAAGTTGTGTTCAATGAAGCTTTGAACAGCAGTGGTTGGCTGTTCTTTGACCCTGAAGAGTTTGTGCCGAACAGAGAAATTAGTAATCGAATTGTAGTTGGACTGGTTGTAGAGCAAACAGCCGATGCCCAAGTTGTATGCAAGCCGCCAGAACGAGTAGGAAGCTAAGAAGACGGGAATCACCCATTGAGGCAAGTGCTTGGCCAAATAGTAATAGACGACTCCGTTGGCCAAGAGTGTGGTCACAATGATGTAGTCGAACCACGATTTCTTCAACATCGGGTTCAAGAGCGATTGAACCATATCGTAGGTCTGAAGGTTGTCCTTAAAGACCACCCCGGAATGGGCCCTGCCGTAGCTGACCAGCGGGTCTGTCTTTGTCTCTGTCTGCAGCATTGATAAGTTGAATTATCAAAGAAAGTGTTGAATAGTAGCCGGGATGGGCTGGGAAGTGCAAGCGGAGTCTGCGGAGTCTGCGGAGTTGCGGTTTTGTTGAGCTTATATGGGGTGGCATGTGAATTTCCATTACTAATGAGCAACTGCAGCAAGCGCATGCAGGTGCCCGGGCAAAAACTGGGGGGAGCTCCTAGGCGTGGCTCTCCAGAGTTTAGCCTATACTTATAATAAACTACTATTTTGTAGCTCAATTGTTCTCAGTAGAGCCACACTTCTAATATTCTGTTGAACCATCGAGCCAAATGGCTGCCGCTCTTCCGTAAGGGCTTCCCCGCGGATCGCCGCCCGCTGCACTCTGTTGGGAGCATGTGCTTATGGGCGGAGGTCGTGTGATGGGCGGCCGAGCATTGGCGAGTGCACGCGAGCGGTGACAAGTTTCAAGCCAGTCCGGAATTGTTAGGAAAACATTGAGCTTGTTTGTAGGAAAGGCTTGTCAGTGAGTTATGATAATCAGATAGTCGTCTTTCTTAGCAAGTTTCTCTGCTCCTCTTTGCTCTCAGGTTTATCAACTGCTCGAATATGCACGTACTGCAAGGCGCACTGTTGGGTTCGGGGAGAGACTCATCTATTGGGTCCCGGCAAGAAACATACGTAGTGCCTTGGCTTCTATCCTTCTTTTCAACTATTTGATGTGTGCAATTTTTGATGAACTCGATCCTATGACTATGACTTTCAAATTGCTCTTGTGTACCTAGTTTGAATCTTTCCCAACCGATCTTGGCAGATCTGGCGTACATGTGAGCACTGGGGAGTGGAGTACAGTGTAGAAGAAGTTGAGAGTTTAATGGAGCAAGAGCTAGGCTTTAGACAAGATTTTGCAGATATAAAGTGGAGCGGGGCACGGATTGCTTGAAAAGTCCAAAACTTACATTTCAGCCCCAAACCACGAGCTTAAAGTAGGACGTGTTAGATGCTGGTACTCTCTATTCAAGTGTCTCTCTTTGCGAAACCGTCTTTTCAACTGATTTCCGCCGTGCTGCTGGATACTGCGACTGGCTACTGAGTGGCCCACCTAGACAACTATCAGGGTATATCTGACTTCCAGCGGCTTGGGACGGTTAGTCGTCACTAACATTGTGGTCAAGCGCATTGCCCAAAGCACATTGCAACGCTCGCTTTGTATGACGTTCCCCAGAAGTTGCCCGCATACCCATCGCTTAATGATTTTTGGCCCTGGAGTAATGCATATATACTGGTGTTCAGATCTCCTCAATTTCCATCTCGTTCTCGCATTCCCTGTGCGTTGTCAATAGACAGCACCATATACTTTCTGATACAATACCGCAACGCACTGACAGAATCAACCGCAACATTGTACCACTCTCGGCACCTCGCCCCGTTGAACACTGCTTAACTGCTTGGTTTGAGGGCGTACATTTTCACAGGAAACAACTCCTTTGGCAACCCCTTCTGTGTCTCTTGGGCAATCAACTTCAACCCCGCTTTCTCAAAAATCTCCCGGAACTTCCCGTCAGTTCTCGTCACAGAACTGTCCAAATCGTCGTATAAATCGTCCTGCTCTCTGCAGTTGTTCTCTTTCACAATAATGATCCCATTCGGCGAGAGCGACTCCTTCATAAGAACGAGAAACTCCACCAACTTGTTGTCTGGCAAGTACCCGAGACACCACTGGGCCCACACAAGCCAGTATTTTTTGTCCGGCACAAAGTCCTGCATTCCCAAGGTGTACACGTCTCCCACTTGGTTCTTGAACGGCTCCAACTCTTGATGAATCTGAGCCACAAACTTCGGGTTGTACTCTACCAAGTCCACCTTGGAGCAGTATTTGACCAACAAGTTCTTCGAGACTCTCCCAATACCGGCTCCTAATTCCACTCCGTATTTAACTTCATCCGCATCAGGCTTAATTCTCAGGGTCAACTTTCTGAGAAACTTGATCGACCCGGCGATGTCGCGCTCCGGCACAACGGTCTGCTCTCCAAACCCGCCCAAAATACCGTCAACCGTCGCGGGTATGCCGTCCCAGTACTCGAGAGCGTCGTCGTAGTTTATAAGGGCATCCGGCTGGATCGGCGTGCTGTTGTCCATTGTGTTCGGTTGTGATACTTATGGTGAGTGCTCCAACTGTATGCCACGCGCATCGATTTTTTCATTTTTCACACTTGCACGGGAGAGCAAAGAAGCAGAGCATCACGAAGATTCCACCACTGCACTACAGAGTACTACAAAGAAGCTAGTAAAACATTTATAAATGCAAATTTTTTAGCTGACCGGTTTCTAGATTCACTTCTTGGGGCATTCGTTCTTAGCAAAATCCAAACGTCTCTTTTTTTAGCTCCTGTGAGAAAAAATGAGCGCCACCAAATGATGTCACCTATGGTCGTTTTTGACAGGCGTTCGAAAAGAATCATAACTCAGAGTCTCAATACTTTCTGAGCAAACACACCCGCCTGTCTTCCACTGTCAAGTGCTAAATAACAGTAATCATGCAAGCGGCTCCGAGCTGCTCCCTAACTTGTTCAAGTGCAAGTACGCATCGGTACCGTACCCCTCCATCGAAATCAACTTCAAGTCTCCCCCAAAGTACTTCGCATACAACCGACTGAGCGAGATTCCATAGCCCAACCCCGCCATTGGCGCAATGAACTCATGGTTGTCGATGACGTCGGTGTCAAGGTCTGGGATATCGCGAGCCGTAGTGTATAAGTATGTCCAGATCAAGGAGATGGCACTCCGAGGAATACCTCCCCCCTCGTCGCTGATCTTGATCGTGATGTCCTCGTTCCCCTCAGCGACAATCACCTTCACCGGTGGGAATTTTACGTCATATATATCCTTGTCGCCCGCCTTTTGCACGGCGTTCTCCACGGTTGCACGCAAACTGTTCTTCAAGATTTCAAAGAGCATGTGGATCAAGTGCGATGGCACGTACATGAACTCGGTGTTGTCGCCGCAGTGCAACTCCACTTTGGGAGCCTCGTACAAGCCATAGTACTGCTCACAGATAAAGCGGGCATTGTCAATGGCGTCTTGCGCAAGTTCCCCGACATTGGTGTTTCTACAGATGATACCGACAAAGTCGTCGCGCACCGGCTGGCTGTTGAGCGCGATGTGCTGGCCAATCAACATCCGAATCCCGATCCGCAGCATGTAGAAGCGGTCCAAGAACGACTGGACTTGGGTGTCAATCACGTCGTTTTTGTTGTGGGCATTTTTCCACTCAATGACTCCCTTGGCAACTGTAGCAACAGTGGGGTCGTGTCTCTTTTTAATTTTGACAAGGGCGTCGGTCACGGCCTTATTATATTGGAACACCTCTGGCGGCCAAACGACGTCATGGGGGACGTTCACATAGTATTTCTTTGACAGCTTGAACGACGGCGCCGTGTGGTGTCTGATGATCATCCCGTCGTCGGACGACAACCCGCTCTCTGCAGCCTTGACGTCCAGCGCCGAGCGGTCCTTCTTGGGATAGAGCCGGGCTTTTAGCTCGCTGTCGATTTGCGGCTTCGGCAACGAGGTGAGCTCGTCAAAACTCTGGGCATACCAATTTTTAACCGTCACGATCAGCGGCGACTCGTTGAGCCCCATGGGGAGATTGTCAAGTTCCTTGACCCGGTGGGCGAGCCGGATCGGGAGCTCCTCGACGATGAACTGGGAGGCGCGGAAAAGCGCGCCAGGGCTCGGGTTTGTGCCGAAGTTGACCATCTGGCGCAACAGCACGCCCGTGGGCTGGAACTGGGCGTAGCGGTAGACCTCCTCGAGAAGCGGTTTTGTCAAGGACCAGACCATGGCAGTGGAGATGGGAAGAGCAGCAGAGATGGGCGCCCGGGGAAAGCTAAGCGGGATGTGGGGGAGGTCTTAGAAGAGGGGCGATGGGGCCCCCGGAATCATGCAAGATGCCAGGATGAGTGGAAGCGGAGGAGGAGCGGACGGGGAGCCAGCCGGGTGGAGACAGTGGGAAGAGCAGTGGGAAGGGCAGTGGGAAGAGCAGCGGAAAGAGCAGTGGAAAGAGCCAGTTGTGTGGGGCCATGGCCAAGCACATTGGCCAAGTGCAATAAACATTACTGGCAATTATTGAGCGGCAATTGTTAGCAACTTTTATGGCATTGCAAAGTAAATTACGAAAGTAACTCTTGCCCCTGCTTGCCATTGCTCAGGATTACCTCATGTAGCTTTTTCACAGCTCTCTGCTCTGCTGCACGATCGGAGCGCAGCACGGAGGAAAGCGCGCCTGCTTAGAGGAGAGTGCTTGTAGACAACAATCGGAAGTGGATTTGGATTGCTGGTGCCGTGTTTCTTTTTTTACAGGGAGCATGGTACGAGCAATTCAAGAGGAAATATTTCAGGCCGTTTAACCAAGTGGTCTGGTTTGTTGAAACTCTTTGCCAATGCCCCACCTGTGAATTCCACTGCTCTGTAGACATTTCCGCTGCCGGTTGTTCGCTCGCGGTGCGCTGTCGCCCGAGCGCATTTTGCGAGCCGCCGAGATCTCTTTTCGGCAATTAGGTTGGCTGCAGATCGGGGGGAAGCAAGTCAGCCTCAGGTAGACATTTCGACGGCAGCAACGAGTCAGACTGAAAGCGCATCATATCAATTGACCACCGCCGATCCTTGTTTAGTTTGGGAATTCGAGCTTCTTGTTAGAATTGACTGTGTACTCACCGAGATGGGGCGCGTGGCTTGAGCTGTAGCAGGCTAATGCATGAGAAAAAGCAGAGAGAGGAGGAGTGGAATGGGGCAGTAAGGCCTCAGACAGCAACATCAGTGGTTCCAATCAATGCCTAAAAAAAAGGAATTTGATAGTAGTATTCCTCCGTCTTCTAAATCCAAAACTAAGCACTTTAAAATACTACTCCCCCGCCTCGCGAGGGAGGCGGTTGCCCCAAAGCCTTCAGCCCACGGCGCACCGCGGCCCGCCCCGGCTTGTCACGCCTGAATTTTCGAGCCCTCTTTTTACAAGCCCTACGCTTGTTCCAGCTGTGCCTACAACCCCACGAGCTCACCCTGAGTTGTCGCACAAATGCCCAAACCCAAGAGCGCCAGTCCGCCGGCACACCTGGCTGCGGACAAGAGCGTGCTAGAAAACATACTTCGCAACTCGTTGCTGCTCCCGGTGCGCCCCGTGGACCTCGTGCAAGCCGTGCACTCCTACACCGCGCCCGAAAACAAGAGTGTGTTGTCATTAGCGGTTGGTGACTTGCTCTATGTTATCACGAAGAGCACTACCGGCTGGTGGGATGGCGTGATTTTCAGGGAGCAAAACCAGGTGCTACGCGGATGGTTCCCCAGGGCCTACACAAAACAGTCGGAGTTCTACCCAAGTCTCAAAGCATGTCTCGAGCAGACGAAACCAAGCCCGAAGTCCGACGACTCGCTCGTGTCCAGCACCAATTATTTGGAAAACGACAAGTTGAAAGCGTCAGCGCAAGTGCTTACCGTGGAGCAGGCCGAAGAGGTGACGAATAGAGGTGACTCCTACTGGCTCCCGCAGTTGGGGCCAGACGGGAAGACCGTCTACTACAACGCGGAGCTCGACGTGTACTGTCAAGAATTGCCGTTTTCGCAAAGGACTGAGTTAAGACCGACAAGCAGCGTACGCAGCAAATCCGAGAGACCGGAAAAAACCGACAAGAGCGACGACCACCGGCCGCTGCCGATGGCGCTGATCGACAGCCTCGGCAAAAAGAAGCCATCAAAAATAATCAAGTTCTTCAAGGGCAAAAGGCACGATCAAAAGGCGTCTCCTAGAGTAGCTGGCAAGAAAGACGACGATTCATTATCACGAACCCTGAGCGAGCGCACGGAAAGCCTCAACAGTAACCAGGCGGCCCAGCTGTCTGTGTTTTCGCTCCAGAATAACAGCTCTTTTAATTTGAAGTACAACACGAGCAGCGAATATTTAGGTAAGGCCAAGAGCAGCGATAACTCGCAGGCAAACTCGCAGGCAAATTCGCAGGCGGCAGCTTCGCCGGCGGTCAGTGAGCCGATTGCAGAGCTCAAGGATCTTTTCATACACCATCCAGAGGACATCACCACGTGGGAGGTGTTCAGGGGCAGTCTTCTGTCGTTACTCGATAGGCTATACAATGCGCTCGAGTGCAATGACCGGTCGCAATACAGCACGCTCTACAATGTGTCGTCAAAGCTCTGTGTCTTGCTCTATTTGGCCGCAAGGCTCACGCATACGCGCTTAGCCAAGTTCGGAAACGAAGTGACAGTCAATAAAAGAGTCATGAAAGTGTCGCGAGCCAGCGCGTTGATTGGCGTCAACGGCTCTCTATGTCTCACGACAAAGGAGCTTGAATTGGCCAGAAACAAGAAGGAGCTCGCAACTAAGCGGTCCGAGTCGCCGCAGCTTCTGGCCAAGCTGCTCTTCAAAGAGCCGTCATTCAACGAGCCCTCCTTCAAGGAAGTCCTGTTAAAAGAGCCCTCTTTCAAGGCGTCTCTGAAGGTACCATTTGAGTTGGCAGAGTCGTTGTCTCCCGAGAGCGTGGTGCCAGGCAACTTGGCTTTGGGCGGCCCTCTGCAGCAGAGCCCGCCTGGAGCTACTTCCGCCCCCCTCAAGCTTGCGCTCACCCCGGTGCAGCCTGCAGCCAAAGAGTCCGTCCAGGCTGCAGCGCATTCGGTGGCCGAAGCTAATACTTACAAACCCGACTTAGAGAGTAACAGCTCTGCCGCTTACTTGGAACTTGTGAGGACGGAAATTAATGTGCTCAAAACACATGTCGACGGCTGTATCAAGGAATTCTACAAGGTGTACGGCCCCGACATGAAACTACCCCAGGTCTACCCGCGCTTTGTGGGCGGCTTTTTCAGCGGCGGCGGCTGGCAGAATCCGTTCTTTGACGAGAAACTGGGCGAAGTCAAGCTGCCCGACTCCCCGGCAGAGCTCAAGCGGCAGGAGCTTGCCGCGCGAGACGTATCCCAGCGGAGCGAGCGGTTGGTCCATCTTACGCAGGAAAATTTGACCATTCTTTCTGCCAAGGTGAAATCGAACTTCGATATTTTAGACGACATCCGGTCCAAACTCGCGGTCGAGGACAGCACGACCGTCAACAACAAGGTCATCGAGAAGCGCAACTTTGAAGTGATCTCGGGTGTTTACAGAGCGTTGGCCTCGTTCAGTGTTGTGACTAAGATTTTTGAGTCCTTTGACTTCCTGGTCTTTGAGGGACACAACTTGGCCAATGGCGACGAAACTAGCAGTATCAGTGCCCATTCCAGTGAGCTGTCGCTGAGCGCTGATATCCCACCGGGTCCGCATCAGGAACATCTAGGAATGGCCGCCAGCGCGTACCCTATTCTCATTGAATTTTTTGAACTCAAGCAAGAGTTGCATTCCCATATCCTCGAATTGGTCATGGAGTCGCAGTACTTGAGTGCCGAGGATGCTTCTATTTTCCAGATTATCAAGGAAGAAAACATTCTGTCTTACGCTGCCACGATTCAGGGCGATGTCACAAAGTTCACACTTGGCGATCTCGCGGTCAATTTGAAAGATGCTTTGAGTTTGACGGACAATATTGCCGAAGAAGACTCTAAGCCGCACGGGTTGCACAACTTCGAGGCCAACGTGATTGATATAATAAAGAAGATCAAAGACAATCTCTATTTTTTATTGTTTTTGGTTGGCCAATTGATTGAGGAGAAAGATTCGCTCATCAATTACAGTGAGAGGGTTATGCAGAACGACTTGGATGTCGAGCGGTATTTGACTGATCGAAAGGTTGACCTCAGCGACAAGGGGTACCTTAGGGATGACGTTTTTGTGAACCGGCCCGACAAAAAGAAGCCCGCTCCTGTCGAGGAGGCTCCTTGGTACTTAGACTCGGACGAGCAGTACGATTTGTACTACGACACCAAAGGAGAGATCAAGGGTGGGACGAAACAGGTTCTCGTGACGCACTTGACGAATCATGAGAACTTTGACCCACGCTTCAACAAGGTTTTTCTCAGCACTTTCAGAAGCATGATGGAGCCCGCTGAGCTTGTGGAACTTCTCATCTACCGGTTCAACATCCAGCCACCGGAAGGTCTCTCCTTTGAAGAATACAACTTCTGGGTCAAGAAGAAGGCGTACCCGATCCGGTTGCGCTGTGTCAATGTCATGAAGATGTTGTTACAGAAGTATTGGATCGAGTCTTATCTGGCCAACAAGAAGTTTATGGAAGACTGGTTGACGTTTGCTAAAAAGCTTATTGAGCAGAACTTTCCGTCGTCTAAGATCATCCATGACGAAGTCTGGGCCAAGCTTGATGGCAAGGCTGTGAAACGAGGTGCCAGCGGGATGGGGTCTAATATCAGTTACAGTGTGGTTCCGCCGGCGATCGAGGCAGCTCCGGAGCCGATCATTCCCCAGGTTTCCAAGAATCACAAGCATTTGAGACTCTTGGATATTGACTATGTCGAGTTTGCCCGTCAGCTTACTGCGCGTGATTTCGAGTTGTACTCTCAAATCACACTCTTGCAGTGTCTTGAACGAGTCTGGAAGAACCAGTATGGCTCGTTCGGTGGCTCAAAGCATATCACTGAGTTTATCAACAACTCCAACCACCTCACTAACTATGTGAGCCACGTGATTCTCAGAAAGCACGACATCTACCGCCGTGCGAGGGCAATTGAGTACTTCATTAGAGTGGCGGAGAAATGTCGCGAATTCAAAAACTTTTCCTCGATGACTGCCATCATCTCTTCGTTGCTGAGCTCGCCAATCCACCGACTCAGCAAGACCTGGAGCCAGATCGATGAGGGGTTGAGGGTGGTGCTCGATGAGATGAACAAGTTGATGAATCCAAAAAGGAACTTTAGTGAATACAGAGAGATGTTGAAGTTTGTCACGGGTGTGCCCTGCGTTCCGTTCGCCGGAGTGTATCTCACTGACCTCACGTTCATTGCCAGTGGCACTCCGGACTACTTGAACGGTGATCCGAACGTCATCAACTTCTACAAGCGGTCCAAGATGGAATCCATCATTAGCAATATTTTGGCGTTCCAGAACATTTCCTATCCATTCATACCTGTTGAATCAATCAAGGAGTTCATTAGGAAGGGCTACAAGGAGACCTCGTCCACCGACCTGCAGTACCAGATCTCGTTGATCTTGGAGCCGCGCCAAAGTGCGTCGCTGCAGTTGAACAATATAAAATTGATGCGGACAAAGTCGGGACAGCAGGAAGGCGAGGTCGAGGATCCAGAGGGGTTGTTGGCGGGGAAGAATATCAACAGTGACGAGATGAAGAAGTTGGTGCAGTACTTCGATCAAGAGAGTTCTGATGATACCGAGGAGGAGCAGTGAGTGGTGTTCCAAGCACTGCCGACCATGACTTGCAAAGGCAGACGGTGCATAACAGTGCGAGGGCTGTAACATGTTCTGAAAAGGATCGCTATCCCTACGACCTCCATCACTCATGGTCGCCCCTCCCGACATCATACATATGCACTACATACTTTACCCCTTAGCACAAAGGCCCTGCCAGTGTGCTACTAACGAAAATGCTACACATTCATGCAATTTTCTATTGTAGTTGAGCAGTGAATTGGCGAAGTCAATGTGTCGCAAATCCAAAGAGGCTTTATCTCTGTAAGCTATATGAACTTAATGCTTAGTTCTCCATGGCAGTGTCCCTATCTTTGCTGCTCTCTGCTTCTTGCTTCTGCTTCTCCTCTTGCCTCTTTCTTTGCAACGCCAACCCCTGGGCCCGCTTCCACTCCCGTCTCTCTTCCTTCGTCATTTTTTCCTCTGACTTTGCTGGTGCCTGCTCCATCGACTTCTTGATGGCCTCATGCAAGTCTTGAATCTTCTTGGCGTTCTGCAGGAATTTTTCCCGCGACATCTTTGTGAGAACTTGTAAGTAGTCTTCGCTGACAATTCGCTGAATCTTACCTTCCAGACAAAATGCAATTGGCACGTCGAGTCGGATGGAGATGCGAATTGCCACATTGTTGTTGTTGCCAATCCCGGTCTCTCTAAAGCCACAGCCCATCGCGGTCTGAAAGAGCCTGTTGGCTGTGGCAGCGTCGCGGCAGAGCACGTGTAAAATAAGAGGCTCAAACTTGAAGAGGACGTACCGTGGAGCAGTAGTTGTTGCTATAGAGCCCTCCGTGCTGTCCGCAAGATCCAACTGACTTTCCCAGCCAGTGAGCTCCTCCACATCATGCGTAATGAACAACCACTTCCCGCCCTCGCCCTTCCCGCCCGGAGTGACCTCCGAAGTGCCCTCCAAAAACACACTGACGCGGCCCGAGCATGACGACGTCGTCACCATGTCGCTGCTGCTGTTGATAAGGTCCATGATGGGGATACATAGCACGTCGATGTCGCCCTTGGGCGAGAGGTCGTTGGTGTTGGTCGAGATGTTCTGCAAAATGTGCTTCTTCTTTTGCTCGAAGGGGTCCTGCTTCATGTTAGACAATATAAGTGGGTGGACTGTCAGAGTTGTTAGTGTATTGTAGAAGCAAGTTTGTCAGGTTTTCAATAGTGCCGCCAGCAAATGGTGGTAGACTAACTATGGTATAAAAAGCTGCATAAATATTTTTCGAGATGCCTTGGTGCGTCAGAAAACTGAGAGGACCCGAAAGATCAGAAATACTCTTAGACGGTTTAATTTGACTGTTCATCATTTTATTCTTAACTACAAAATACAAAATGTAAAACCAACAACCAGATTGAAACTAACATGTTGTTAGGAGTGATTGTAAATGAAACCTTCCTGCTGGGTCTCATCTGATCTCCGTCAGCGTGCTGCTTTTCCGAGTAGGCCCCTACCCAGACCAATTGGCACCAGTCAAATATTACAAGCTGCAAGATAATTTACGGTGTGTCACAACATACACTTTGCTAAGATGATTTAAAGATTTACAACCGCTCATTATCTAAGCTTCATTTTAATTGTTTGAAAAACTTGATGTCGCTGCTTACAGCCTTGCCATGTCCTGCGTCATCCTATATACATGAGTGGCCACCCTTGTCAATTGCCGTGTGTCCTATTTAGTCACAGCGTAAAGTCACACCCCGCTTCGTGGATAGCACTGCGTGGGTCTCTGCCTTAGCTTAACAATCTGTCCAACTGCTTCTGCAAGTCATTACTGCTATCTCCCGCCCGCATCTGCCGCTGCTTGTGCCGCTGCATCTGCTGGACATCGTCAATCGTCTTCTTGCTCTCCCTCGTCCGGGCCAACTTCACAATTGGCCATCCCAACTGGTCCACAAAGTCCGGGTGCAACTTGTAGTTTGTCGTCACCTGCTGCTTCGTGAGCCCCTCCTCCAAGTCGCCTAAAAGGGCGGCAATGGTTCTTGGGTCCAACAACGTTTTGCGCTCCGTCGTGTCCTTCACCTGCTGAGCCATGCTTTCCATCTCTTGTCTCTTATTAAGAGTAGCCACTGCGGGATTGTTCAAGTCGATCTTCATCTGTGTTTCTTGAAGGTCGACGGCCCGCAACAGCATCGCCTTGTGGTGGAAGTCCGGGTCCATCCCATCTTTTTCACCCTGAGCGTCGCGGCGAAGTATGCCCTTAGATCTGGTGGGGCGCTTGATCGCAGGAGCAGGGCGCAGACCAACAGGCTTGGCAGTACTTTCGGCCGCCTGCTGCGGGGCATTCCCACTTTGCTCTTTCGTAAGCTTCCCACTTCTGAGCTGCTGTTGGAACTCGGACAACGGGTCGACGTTTGTCCGCTTGAGCCCAATCTTCTGGGCGTCCACCGCCTTCGCAAGCGTCCGCGAGCTCTTTGATGCGGATGAGCCCATTTTTTTTTCTCAGGCAGGGGTTCGGCAGGGCTTAGTTGGTGGGCACTGCTTTTTGGTAGGCACTGGTGATGCTTACGGTAAGCAGCTGCATGGATTTTGAGGCGTTGCGAGCCCGGTCCTGTGGCTAATGTAATGGGAAGACTCCTGCTGAGCTGGGCAAGAAAATCACCCCTAGGCAAGGACGGGCCATGCGCTGAGACACTGTACTTTAGTTGCACTAATGATACAAATGTCAATACTCAAGTGATCCCATCACTTATCGACCAATTCAATGCTTTGCTGCCTTTTTGTGCGCCGCTAAGAATCTACTGCCGTACTTGCAAAAAGTGGGTTTTAGGCAGGACGTAGCTACTTGGTTTGTCGATCAGTATCACAGTCTATTAGTATCACAGCCTAGTAGTATTACAGTTTATTGTTACAGTCAGTCAGTATTATCAGTCAGGATCTAGCTTACTGGTTCGTATCACATCGCAGCACACTGACTTCGCCAGTGCACTGCGCCAATATTGTATTGCCCCGAGTTAGCAGTGGCATGGACTAAGTAAAATTGTGGTACGCGCCAAGTGTGGGGATGCGTGCCAGGCGGGGCTAGGCAATGCCAGGCGCTTCTCAGTGCTTCGCGCTTAGTCATTTGGGGCGCTTTAAATTCTCAGGTCACTTGAAATTTCACTGAGAGGAATTTTCTCGGTGAAATTCGCCATACGTACTTAGCTGAAACCCTGTCCCAGAGTGCCTGGGTGGCGGCGCTGTCTAAGTGGCGCTGTCTAAGTCACGCTGCTGTCTGAGTGCCTGCAAACTGTAACCGGGCGCTGCGAGCACCGGCCAAGCACTGGCCAAGCACCGCACCTGGTCACTACGTGCATACTACAATTTACTTGGCCTACTAACTCGCGGCAAATAAGATATTGGCCGAGTCTGGCCAGTCGTTTTGGCCTAGATTGCATATCCTAGATTTCTCAGTGCCATCTCGTGAGGGGAGATGGGTTCCGTGGTCAGCACTCTCCTGAGAAGCGCTGTGCAGTGAGTACCTATCTACTTTACGAGATTAGCGACCAGGGGCAGGCGGATCATGATCTGCAGAGCAGATCGGAGGCAAAAAAAGTAAACTCGTGGACGGCCCTTTCTTACACGCTCCCAGTTTCTCACTTTGTTAGAAGTTGGTATTGCTTATCGCAGCATCGCACGTCGTGGGACGCTCTGCCACTGGTGCATGAGTGCGAGCAACTGGCGCATGATCTGAGCTGCCGAACCTTATCAGTGCTACGCTCAGTGCTAGGAGCTCACTGTCAAGCGCACAGTGCTAAGTGCCAGCACAAAGCGTAATTAAGCGCGCTGTTAAACCTAACCTTAAACAGGGCAGTGTATAGATATTTCACGATAAGTTGAGAAGGAGTGTAGCGTTGCGGGATTAAACCGGTGTTTGCAGTGCTTTTTGTTTGTTTGCAGTGCTTTCAGTGTATTTCAATGACCCCACTACTCAACTGTACACAGTCCGTACTACATCGCCAGGCAGTGGCTGTGCCCCACGAGGAGGCGCCCCAGGAAAAGCCCGCCCGCAGCCCAGACGGGTGCCCTCGACCCGAACTCAGCAGATAAAAGCACCCTCTTATGAGACAAGCCTAGATTGTTGAATTAGGTTAGGGCCAAAGCTCAGAGCATTGTGAATTACTTGGCACCGGTGGGGGCGGTTCGTGACAGGGACAAGTGCAGACCTGGAATTAGCAATAAGCGGGGGCCCAGCGGCGCCTCGCTTCGATTGCGTATTCGTTGCTTGCGCGAACTATGCAAGAATTCTAAGCGAGACAATAGCGTCTGGCAATGCTTGAGCCTTGTTGCAGCGGCTGCTGCGTAGCTACTGCCTTGGCCAATCGCGGTGGCCGCCTCCTGGGGCAACCACAGTGTGGCAGAGTTAAACTCAATTTCTAAGCTCCCACGCACCTCGCGGCAGCCCGGGCGGAGACACTGTCTGAGCATAAATAGTGGAATGCCAGCATTCAATCCGGAAAAAGAGTTGGAAAACAGGAAAGCATTTTTGGAAAGTTCTGGATCCCAAACTCTCCTTACAATCTACCTAAAGCTCCAAAATCCTTTGTCCAGACACTGCATTTTTGACCACTTGCCAGTGCTACCGCCGCCTCACAATTACTAATCTCGGCCTGATACAGCCCCGCCAAGCAGCCACCAGCAGCGGCCCACAGCACCAGGGATTCGTTCCAAACGAAGCGCTAATATATTTTGGTTCTACACAGTTTTTCTAGACAAGAAATACAGTGGCAAACGAAAAGAGACTCCGTTCATATCGCTAACCACTTGGAAGCATAGATCACCTAGGGATAAGAGTGTTGCAAACTGCTCTCCTCATTCCGCTCTGCATAAGACATACATCTGAGCAAGTCAATCTCAGAAGCTAAGAAGCTGCCGTCTAAGAAGGTACGCAGCTACAACACAGCTTTCCATCAACTAACAGCCCTTGCTTAGAGACATGGGCCCACCACTCTCCCCGATCAAGACGAAAAACGACAAAGCGGACCGCCGCCGGCTGCTCACGAATTCCCCCAGAACCCTGGTGTCGAGCTACAGCGGCAGCTTGAGCAGCGGCGAGATAATCGACGTTATGGAGAAGGAGCAGGACGCGATTGTGTTGAAGCTCATGCGCGAGATCAACACGTTGCGCGACGAGAATAAGACGTTGCGCGCGCAGCTAAGGCAGGACAAGCAGGGCAGCATTGGCAGCACTGGCAGTGTCGGGCCTGGAAGCATTAGTGGCCAGCTGCTGTCTCGGTCCCTGGTACTGGCCCACACGCGGCGGTACAGCAACACTGACGAGGGCGAGTGGATCTTGAACAACAAGCGGAGGGACCGCCGGTTGAGCAGTAGTCTGGCGGCGCGAATCGACAATTATAAGTTGGAGTCGTCGCCTGTGAGAACGACGTTGAACCCAGAGGGCAAGACGTTGGAGAACAACATGGAGTTTATTTCGCACCGGTTTCAGGCGATGAATAGTGCGAGCAGGTAATGGGAGAAGCCGGTTGCTGGCTAGCTCTAGCTATTGCTACTCACGGCGGTAGCTCTTGCATCAACCTAGCCACTGCCTTCATCAGCGGAGCAGGCGGTAGCGCTCAGTGGCCAACGGCCGTCTCCTGTTTTCGACAGTTTTCTTGCAATCTCCCCCTTCCAGATTTCCGCATCCGCCACTTCCGCCCCCGACGGCGACGGTGGCTGCTGCTTCACTTCGGCAGCGTGGTTAAGTCTTCTAGCTACAGCTGCGCCGTATATGCTACTAGGTATATAATTGCAATTACGATATGATATTGATTTTTCAAGAGTAGACAATGAGAGGTAGACAGCAGGAAGTGGGGTTCAGAAAAATAGGAACTAGTGATGTCTTCGGTATGGCAGAAGTAAACTTTTCGTGCGTTGTTGGCCCCTTCCATGCGTCCAGGCGAGAAGCTGGGCGGCACACAGAGTTTGCTGGCAACAGCGAGGGCTAGTGATTTCCAAGGAGCTCTCTATTTGAGCAAAAAAACAAATGCCTTTTGCCCAGCGCTCTTTCCTCTGAGCTTAGTCATTGTTGTCGCTTCCCACGTGCGTATCGCACACACCTTGACTATCTCAGTCTAATGCCAGATCGCATTAGCCCAATCTCATGCACGATTGGCAGGTTGATGGAGAGTCAGCCCTACGAAGAATGGGCCAATTGATCACCAGAACAAATCTCATCGAAAAAATTTCTGCAAATCTGAGCAGCAACCCTTTGCAACTTTTAATGTTACAACGTCAATGCTTTCCACTGCACTACTGCCTCACTTCTCTACTAGCTTACACTCTTATTGCAGCCGCGCCCGCTTCATGCACGGCTGCAACATGCGCGATCTTTGTGATCGAACAGAACTCCTACGTTCTTCCTACTCAGCCACCGCCCATCGTGTATTGCTGCCAGCACGAAAAAACAAGCATAGTGTTAAGAAGCCAATTTCTAACACTACCGAGTACACATAAACGGTGCTTGCTGTCCTTAGTGCCAGCGCCTACAGTACACCTCCAGTATAGGGACTCACTCCTAACCAGTTTCTAAAGCACTACTCGGATCTACTAGCCCCGCCCGTGACCAGCACTGCTCTTCCGCACTTCCCGCTACTTACAGTCCCCTCACTTCATGATGCACATCTTCTACTTGTTTTTGCTTGTCTTCTCACTTGCCCATGCCAGCGACTACCCCGTGGTCCGCAGTAACGTCCATCTTGCCAAGCCGTGGTTCCGCAAGGAGCCCGTCGAGGAGATCTACAGCGGCTCCCCGTTGCCAATGCCCGACTGGCTCAGTGCCATGACGGGGCTCCGCGAGTGGCCCCAGACGCTCGACCCGCCGTACATTCCTCTCAGTTTCATCGACGTCAACGAGATCCCGGCCGCGCCAATCTATGAGATGGGGACCTGCCCGCTCGACCGTGCTCCGTGCTCGTTCGACTGCTACAAGTGCGTCGCTCAGGACGACATATACACGTGCCCCAAGCTCTCGCAGACTTTTGACGACGGGCCCGTGCCGGCCACCACGCGACTCGTCGAGCAGCTCAAGCACAAGACCACGTTCTTCACGCTCGGCGTCAATGTCGTCAAGTACCCGGACATCTACCGCAGCTGCGTCGGCCGCGGACATCTCATGGGCTCGCACACCTGGGGCCACCGGTTCTTGCCGAGTCTCACCAACGAGCAAGTCATTGCCCAGCTCCAGTGGAGCATCTGGGCCATGAACGCCACGGGACACCATTTGCCAAAGTATTTCCGGCCCCCCTACGGCGGCATCGACAACCGCATCCGTCATATCATGCGCAAGTTCGGCATGCAGGCGGTGCTGTGGGACTACGACACCTTCGACTGGCAGATCCTCGATCGCAAGCGGACCAAGCGGCAGACCTACGACGAGGCCAAGACCTGGATCAAGAGCACTGCAGTGCCAGCTAAGGGGCTTGTGTTGGAGCACGACGCGCACAGAAAAACCGTTGACGTGGCGCTCGAGTTGTCCAACAACATTATTGGCCACGACCAGCTTACGGTGGCGCAGTGCGTCAGTGGCATTGACTATATCAAGGTGTTCAGTTTACAAGCCCAACAGCTGCAGAGCCAGAGAGAGCCCAAAGTTCTTGCCCCACGGCAGCAGCGGGGTCCGTCGTCAATGGTGAAGTTTGACCCAAACATCTCGCCTCAGCAGCATGGGCCAGAGCCAAAGATCAGTCCGCCGCAGAAGCAGACCACTTCTCAGCATGGCTTGTCGCCAACGGTCTCTCCTCCTTCGCAATTGGGCGGCCCGGAGAGAAAGTACACGCCCCACGGTGTGGCTCCGGAGCGCGACTTGACCAAGAACGACCCGTACATGTACGCCCCACACGGGTCGCAGTCGCCACATGCCCCACGAGAACCGCCATACAACGTGGAGGCGAGTGTTATGCCGAGCGGTTTCTCAGACAATACTGATGGCAGTGCCACTTCTGACGGTGCCTCTTCCGGGCTTCCATCCAACGGCATGCCATTGAAGAGTGTCTCTTCTCGCAGTGCTGCCTCCAATGGCGCTTCCTTCAACGGTGCCACTTCGAACAAAGCTTCAACCAAGAGTGCTTACTCCCGGAGCACGCCTACTCCAAGCTCAAAATCAGACATACCCAGAGCCGTCCCGCCAGCCGCTGTCAGATTTAAGACGCTCGTCGCCAGAAACACCACAAGACGTGGTTAGTCAGTGGAGGTAGGAGTAAAAAGTTGCTATCAGCATAGAGGTGGCTGCCAGTTGCCAGCAGTCCGAAGTGGACAGGTTGCCCAGTGTTGCTACGTCGCAAAATACATGTTGTATGTTTCATTGAGTGTTCATTGTGTAAGCTTGTAGCGTATGAATATTGTTGGACAACAATTTAAAGCGTAGATCCACCGTGGAGTGTAGCTGCGGCTCTTGCTAGCTCCTCGGGTCTAAAAGTCACCGTGCTGTGCCTCAGCCAGTAAATCTAGTTGCCGCACTCTTTCTCACATAGGCGCAACGTGAGTCAACGACGAGCATTGACTGAATACGTCATTAGATGCGTATCACATCCAACGGCATTCAAATGCTATGCCGGCTGGTCCTTGTTGATGATCTTCCTCACCACCTCCATCAGGTGCTCCTGGCGCATCACCTTTATCTCCAACAGCGTCAACTTCTGCTCCATCAGCTTGATGTAATGGAACAAGCTCGCAAACTCGTCCTTCAGAATCATGATGTTTTCCCCGTCAGGGACCCCGGAAATCGGAATGCTAGACAGCACGGCCGCAGATTGGTTGGCGGAAGCGGACCCGACGGCACCCACTGCATTGGCATTGTTGATGTTGTTACTATTGTTGTGAGCTGTACCACTGCCAACAGCCCCTTGTCCACGGGAAATCTTCCAGTGGGCCGTCTCGTAGTTCTTCCGTCTCCGCTTCGCATCCATCTCGGAGCTCTCCCCCTCCTCCCTGCGCACCTCACAGCCCAGCTGCGAGTTGCTGTGCCTCACCAAGGCATCACTCCGAGCAAACGTTCTACCGCAGCTTTCACACTGGAACGGTTTTTCCCCCGTGTGGAGCTTCTTGTGCCGCTTCAAGTCGTGCAGCCGGCGGAACTTCTGGTGGCACACAAGGCAGGCGTGCGGCTTGGCCTTCAGGTGGATCAAAAGATGCAGCTTCAAGTTGTGGCGGCGCGTGAACTGCTGCCCGCACTCGGGGCACTCGAGCTTGCCGTCCTCCTCGGCCTCGACGATCTCGCTGTCGGGCTCTGCAATGTCTTGACTGGCACTGTTTTCCAACGGCGCCTCGTGGAATTCCGGATCAATGCTGGCGGGCGCCAGAGGGTCCTTTTCTGCCTCCGAGACCGCAATGAGTGCTTGGTCTATGGCTCCGATACTAGTCATTTTGAGAGGGAAAGGGCGGAATAATGTAATGGAACAGAATTGACAAAAACTTTGATTGAATAATGCTTCTTCGTCCCCGACCTGTAGTTTCAGTGCAATCTGTGCAGTCTATGCAATGTTGGAGATGTGGCTGTGTTGGCGAATCGTGGCGAAACCAGGAGGAAAGCGTGGCGGTAAACAGTGTGCGAGAGTGACTGTGGCGGTCAACTAGGAGTGGCGCTTTTCGTGGCTGGTTTCGTGGCTGGTTTCGTGGTTAGTTTTTCGTGGCTTTCGCCTGGCCTCTTTTTTGGCGTGCGTAATCGCTGCGTACCCGGGTAACCCCCCGCCATGTCAAGCAACCGGACCCCAGATGGCGCGGGCAGCCAGACAGCACCAGCAACACCCTGAAACCCAGACCTGAAGCTCCCCGACGAGGATTCCAGTAGCAGTACACAGTGCGGTTGCTGAACTTGAAGCGACATTACAATACAGGAAGCTCGAAAAAGGCGACGCCCGCTTCCTAGCGGAGAGCACAGTCCTAGCAGGGAACGCTCCAATCAAGGGAAAGGCCATAACAGAGAGAGAAACAACACGGAGACAACAGCTACTAGAAACGAGATCACGCATTCCATGCAGCAGGCAAGCCAGAAGACCCTCAACATACTACAGGACAACGACTCGAACCTGATGAGCCTTGTCCAGCAGCTCACCCGCAAGCGGCCGCGGTTCCAGGACCACCCGCTGGCGACCCTGAGCCCGCGCAACCTGCTGACGCCCATGATTAGGCCCCAGCACGGCGGGAGCAATCCTTTTGTGTCAACAGGCGTCCAGAACGATCCCATTTGTTTGGACACCGACGAGGAGGAAAACAACAACATAAATAACCGCAACAGTGCAGGGTTGGATGACAGGGGCGACGACTACTCGCTAGGAGCCAGCTACCAGTACCCGGGCCAGTATCCGGGGCAGTCGAAGTATGCAAGTGGGCCAAACAACGGGATACCGCATGGGTTTGACAACCATGACCTCGTCACTCTGCAGAATCCCCTGCTCCGCTCGTCGCCGCACGGGTACCGGGGGCTGCCTCTGTCACGTGACCTGGTGGTCCAGGCGCCCGACAACCCGTTCTACGAGGACGTGTTCGACGGCGGGCTGTACTACAAACCCGGGCTGTATTTTCTGGACAACAGCGCCAAGGGAAACTACTCGGTGCCGGCGGAGTTTGCCTCGGACCTGGACTCTGCCGAGCCCGGGTCGAAGCGCCTCAAGAAGCAGCCTTTGGCGTATTCAGCGCCAAGGCTTGCGCCGGTGAAGAGCGGATACCGCCCGATTGAGGAGATGTTTCCCAAAATCACGGCGCTCAATGTCCCGGTGGTATACTGCCGGGACGGGCTCGACGGCGCGCGCTGTGACGAGGAAAACGGTCACGTGAAAGTGGAGTTGGACCGCGGGTTTGCGAACGGGCGGTACCGGATCCGCAAGCTCATGGGTCAGGGCACCTTTGGGAAGGTTGTTGCCTGTTATGATGAGAAGACGCGGCGGCAGGTTGCTGTGAAAATCATCAAGGCGGTGCCCAAGTACAGGGAAGCCGCCAAGATCGAGCTCCGCGTGCTAGCCACATTGAAGCAGTTTGACCCGTTGAACTTGAATAACTGCATTCATTTGAGAGAAGCGTTTGACTACCAGAATCACGTGCTGTTTGTGACCGACTTGCTTTCGTTACTGGTTTACGACTTCTTCGACAAGAACAAGTTCCGCAGCTTCCCCGGGCTGCACGTGCAGTCGTTTGCCAAACAACTTCTCAAAAGCGTGGTTTACTTGCATGACCTCAACATCATTCACACCGACTTGAAGCCCGAGAACATTCTCCTTTTACTGAGCCGGAGCACCAAGCAATACTACCACGCGCCAGACATCACGAAAGAAGCCAAGAAGACGCGCAAGAGTCTGCGAAAGATGAGCGTGGGCAGCAATGGGCTGGATGAAGGCGGTCGGAAGAAGTACCGCCGAGTGCTATGCGACACCCAGATCAATCTTATCGACTTTGGCTCTGCTGTTTTCAATGACGAGTACCACCCGCTGCTAGTGTCGACGCGGCACTATCGGGCGCCCGAGATCTCGTTCGGCATCGGCTGGGCTTATGAGTGCGATCTCTGGTCGGTGGGTTGCATCTTAGTCGAGCTTTTGACGGGCGAGGCCCTTTTCAACACTCACGACTATGCGGAGCACCTCTTGATGATCGAGAAGGTGACCAACCAGCGCTTAGACATGGGGCTTATTCGGAGGTGCTGTGTCAGCAGCCAGTCAGAACTAGTCAGACAGCGCGAATTGAGAAAGCCATACAACACCTATGGCAATCATTACGTGCTGCCAAACTTCAGACCGGACGCCAAAACAGAGGTCAACAATGGTTATGGCCTGGTGCCTTCTCTTTTTGATGCGCAGGCACTCAATCAAGACGGGCTCAGTTTTTTGCAAGAGCGAGGCGGCAGCTACATGAACCCGAAGGAGGAGGTACCAGATCCAAATCTGAAGTTGTCGCTTGTTCTCAGACGTCCGAAGGCCAGGGGAAGCGAGGCGTCTGTAGCGTATGCCACCACGGGGCTCAAGAAGCTCAAGCAGAAGTTACCCAAAGACGTGAGTGCGAAAACAAGACGCTTGTTGTCTAATTTGGACCCCGTCGAAGAAATGGTCAGCAAGAAGATCGGGATTTACATTGACATGACAATGAGTCTCGAGGAGGCGTACTTCAAGTACTGCCTCCAGTTCTGCGACCGTTTTGAAGATCTTCTTGGGATGAAAGATAGCGACCCGGTGCCCGACTTGTTGATGGACGAGGAGAAGACAAAGAGTGTCGATAGCATCTGCGGCGGAGTGGTGAACGGCAAGTGGGCGAACCGCCCGAAGCTGGTGGGTTTCTATGCAGGGCTCAAGCGGGAGTTGGTGGCACAGAACCCCGGAATCAAGGATGGCTTGAACAATCTCGTGGTGGAGTACGCGGCGCAGCGGCGCGCGACCCAGATGATGAACTCGCAACAGTTTGTCGGCGAGTATCCGCAGGAGATCATCGGGCTCCAGGAGCAGCACATCGATGGGGCGTATGTCGTGTATGGCGGTTATCGGGCGCCAGTCGATTTTGAGACCTTCAAGTTCTGGTACTTCTACATCGACCTTGTGAAAAAGCTTTTGGTGTTCGAGCCGCAGAAGAGGCTCACTGCGCACGAGGCGTTGAACCACGGGTGGTTCTCGATGGGCATCTACGACGACGGGACACTCAAGTGCGAGTAGCTCGTGGGAGCGTCCTGTGAATGTCGTTGACGAAGCATGGCGCTTCACGGTTTTATTTTATTTATATAGGCTGGGATTTGTATTTTAGATTGCATGGGATGATTTATTCTTGTAGCGGGAGGTGCATAATTTCCGGTGGTGCTACGCGGGTTTTGGCCTGGTGCTAGGCGCGGCCAGGTGCCAGGCATCGGCCAGGTCTGGCCAAGCGCGGCCGCGCATGGCTTTACGACGGGCACTGCATGGCGCATCGGCGGAGCACTGTTTACATATTGTGGACGCTTGGTCGCTTGGTCAGTTGACGGAGTCAGCAAGCCAAGATATAAATAGAATCTGTCTAGAACGGTCTGTGTAATGAAAAACCCCCATGTAGCAAATCTCTTTCGTTTGCAAAAGCTTATTTGTTTACAGCGCATGCTTTTGTCCATGGCTCTCAGTTGTCTGTTGTCCGCGGGCTGCCACTCGGGCTGGCCATGCCCAGCTGTGGCCCCGCGCTCTAGCCTTGCTTTCGCCCGATCTTCCTCGGACGCTGCCGAATCGGGGCACACATTTTGCGGCGACCCGTGAGATCCCAACATAATCAAAACAAGAAAGTTCAAGATTAGTCGACCAAAAAAAACACAATAGAAGCCCAGGATTTCTAAGTGGGCTAGGGGGTATGGTCTAGGGACAATTGCCAGGGGGCACACAGTGTGTGTTTACCGTAGGCACTATGCACTAGGCACATTTTAGGGGCGCCAATTGTTCGCGGGCGCTGCTAGGCGCCGCTCTTGGGCTGGGGCACCCCCGATTCGGAGCGTACCTTTGCGCAGCGCGACTGCAGAATTTCAGATCCTCCGGATAAGATTGGCAGGTTTTCCAAAACAAATAAAAACATTTTAGACATTGGACCTGAATACGAAACAAACTCAAAAAAACATAGCCATACCCTCTTTCTCCCCAGCAAACAGCCAGCCTCTATCTAACAAATGTCCACAAACATATTTGCGAACAGAACGCCGTCGCTCGGAATGGCGCCCTTGACGCTGGAGCTGAAGCCGCCCATGGTGCGCAGCCACACCGACGTCCCGCCGCTCGCGCGCCAGGGGAGCTCGACGAGTCTCGTCAATGGGCCGAAGATATCATTGAGAAGCTTCTTCAAGAAAAACACCAAAAACGAGGACGACCTCACTCTCATTGACGACGTCCAGGAGTTTGGCCTGCCGTTGCAGCTGCCCGTGCTGCCCAGCTACTCGCCGGGCAATTCTTTCCGCGACTCCTTCAATAGCACCATGCTGAGCAGCCAGATGGATCAGGTCAGCAGAACGAGCACCGTCACAACGACCCAAGATACTCTGTGCTTCGGCATTGATGAGGAAGATTTACAGGCTCTTCTGTTGGAGGAGGCGCCGGAGGATTACGAACTCTCTGACGACGAGGAAGGGTACAACGCGTTTATCAGAAAGTGCCACCAGAAGCAGCAGGAGCAGCCTATTTTGATGAAGTCCAAGAAGTCGTTGCTCAATTTCAGACGGACCCCGTCAGGCCAGAACCTTCCCCAGGACTCGGTGAATGCCGCCTGCGCCACTGCCGCGGACGCACTCACAGAGATCTCCGAGCCCAAGGGATTGCGCACCATTCTCAACGCGAAAAAGAACCAGGAGAACTACAGACTCAAGAAAATCAGCCTGGTGCCGCACTTGCGCGTCGGTGTTAATTCGCGTTCCGACATTAAGTTGCCAATCCTGCCACCGGCCAGCCAGACGCAGTTCAGAAGAGGCAGTGCGTTTGATATGGCAAACTCCAGACCGCTGAGCTCTTCTATTCTGAGCCAGGTGCCGAGCACCAGACCTACCAGCTCTTCCATCCTGAGCCAGCAAATTCTCACACGCCCGCCAAGCGCCTCCCTCTCTAACCAGCAACCAACCACCCGCCCCCCACTGTCGTCGATCTCGAGTGTCGGCAGCTCCTGGGGATTCCAGGGCCCTCGCTTGTCTTCGACTTCCACGTATTCGACCTCGATGTCGAACATGTCGGCGTCGCGGAACTCGGTGAGTCTGCAGAGCTCGCGGGCCAGCCAGTTGAGTCAGTGCAGTGTTGTTGAGAAGCAGTAACGCCTCGCACTGGGTGCAACGCGTCAGCCATGGGCCCACCGCCATTTGGTCCCGCCTTACATTTCTACGCCAATTTTTTTACGGCGACTCCCGCTTTGCTTCCACTTTGCTTATATTATTACACTGCTGGCCATTTTTATTTAGCCATCTCCTGTCGCCCCCAACTTTGCCTGTCTCAGATCTCATGCAAAGTTACGGGGCGATCGCGCAGCCCCCAGGCGGAGTCCTGACGCGCCCAACAAAGCGCGAGACGCCTGTCTCAGGTCGGACACCCCATGTCACCTTACTCTATACGCCTAATGATAATCAGTCTACGAAATACGAAATCATCAAACAGATGTAAACCACAATGTAGGCGGGTGCTTATTTTGAAATGCCTTGTTGACGAGACCCCCAATGATCGTCAGTGGTCTACCATCTTTCAACGATCGGCATACATCTACCCACCACCCCGGACGATCCTGGTAGACCGTAACATTGTTGCATCGTAACATACGGGCCCGCCCCTGATAATCCCGGCAGCCGTGCGCTATTGTTCTCAACGGTAACGCCTGATCCCGGAACAGTCTGCCGCAACTTGTAACTTTGCGCTGGCATGCGCTGGCGGTGTGCTGGCGGTGTGCTGGCGGTGTGCTGGCGGAGCCAGTCGGCAGTATCTACAGACGGCAAAATGACTGGAGCCACCTTCAGACAGAAAAATAAGACAAAGCGACCTGCTTAGTTTTGCCATCAACAACAGCTACAGTGCATACTATTTCCGAGTAGTATTTTGCCCCTTCCACGTGTCTTGGCCACATCCCGGTCACACTGACACACTAACAGATTGTTCCGGCGGGCTGGGCTCCAACATTTAGCTGGGTTCCGACATTGGCTGGCCTCCGACATTGGCTGGCCACCGACATTGGCTGACAACCATACTTGGCTGCTGGGGTTTAGCTTTGGAACTAGTGTGCCGCGACTGTCCCACAGTGATTGTTTCACCGACTGTGGGGAGTTACTGGAAGGGAAGTTCAACAATTCCAATGTTTCATAGGCTGGTAGTTCATTGTGAAATTTGTCGAAAGGAAGCAGTCACCAGTCACCAGCGGTAATTGCTGAGACAGCTACCGGCCAACGCAGGCAAAGCCCGTGATTTGCTTGGTCAGTGTACGTGACTTGAAAATTTTGTTCGTTGGCCATGTCAAGAATGAGTCTTGCTTACAAAAAAAAAAAACCCCCATGATCTTTCCACAAACTCTCTGAAAACCCGTGTTCTGGTTTTGAAGCAGAATTGCTGGCCAAAGACCATCTTCCTTGCTCCCACGAGCTGGTCTCCCGATCTCCAAGCAAAACTCGAGCAGAATGCAAGACTCTACTCACAATGGCACTGTTACATTAAGGCCTCTCTTGGAGTTACTGTAGGTTGTTTATTTGACAGAAACAACGTCATCAAACTCAGCCGCAGCATAAATCAACTTTACCCTATTCCAAGATACCGCGCATGACGTCCAGGTCAGCCCTTATGCACATCCGCACACCAACTGTGACAACCAAACACCGGTCGGGGTTCAAACCCCAAAGCCCAACGGTCATGCATATTCGGGGACAGCTTTTACAGGCCCGACACTTTCGGAGTTGCAGCAGTAACAATCTGAAATATATTGTTGAGGCAGCCCATTTTGAAATTCGCTCAGTCCCTGTAATTGGACTGTCTACCAGTAGTGTACCGGAATACCCCTGAAGGGTCTTTATTTCACATTCCCCAATTTCAAGTCACAGCGCACGGGCTTTCGTTGATTCTTTTTCGTCGGGGTTAGCGTTTCAGAACCCGACTCCAGAGTTATAGTTGCACCCGAAAACTTTAATCATGGGGCAAGTGGTTTTCTATTTAAAGCGTGAATTCCACACGAACAATTTTTATTTTGAAATCATAACAATTAACAATAAATAATGAGCGGCAACTTTGAATGGGACAACATTACGGTTCATTCCGATGCAAAGTACTTGCTTGAAGATGTGAGTGGAGTCGCGGAACCAGGCACCGTGACTGCCCTCATGGGGCCTTCTGGGTCCGGAAAAACCACGCTTCTCTCTGTTTTGGCCAAAAGAACACAGAACTTTAAAAAGTTCAAAATCTCTGGTGATGTCAATTTTGACGGAACCCCGGTCACCGAGCAGCTTCTTCGAAATGTCTCAAGATTCGTGGAGCAAGAAGACCACTTGTTGGGATGCCTCACTGTGAAAGAAAGCATAAAGTTTTCGGCAGACATGTCTGAAAAGAGTTCTGCGCCGGAGGAAGCCGATTTGTTTGGCGACCTCGTTGACAGAACGGTACAGTTCTTTGGGCTCACTAATCAGGCGAATACGATTGTTGGAACGCCACTCCAAAAGGGTCTTTCTGGCGGGCAGAAGAGACGTCTCTCCGTTGCTAGTCAAGTCGTCACCAAGCCACGGGTTTTGTTCCTTGACGAGCCTACATCTGGCTTAGACTCCAAGGCGTCGTTCGAGGTCATTCAGACGTTGAAGAAGTTTGCCACCAGTGAAAACGTGGTTGTGATTGCCTCAATCCACCAGCCGTCGACTTCCACGTTTGATCTCTTTGATAATGTCATGTTCATGTCTGAGGGAAAAACAATCTACTCGGGCGCCCGCTCCGAAATTAAAGACTACTTTGAGGCCGCCAAGTACCCTATTCCAACTCACTACAACCCTGCAGAATACATCTTGGACTTGATCAACACGGATTTCGATCTGGACAGTCATGAGTCAAGAAGAAAGACCGTTGATGAGCTTTTGAGCTATCATGCGAGCAATAGCAAGAAGTTGGAGAAAAAGGAGTCGAGTTTCAGCAAAGATACGGTTGGGTCTCCGCAGGAAAATGTGAAACCCAGCGAGATTTCCAAGATCTGGTCGTTGCTCCACAGAGGCATGATAAAGGCCAGAAGAGATTATCTTGCGTACTATGTGCGGTTGTTCATGTACTTTGGTTTGGCCATCTTGATGGGTACGGTCTGGTTGCGTTTGGCTTACACACAGGAGAACATCCAGCTCTTCACCAACGCCATTTTCTTTTCTGGTGCCTTCATGTCGTTCATGTCGGTTGCTTACATTCCGGCTTATCTTGAGGACTACTTCTCATTCAGAAAAGAGCGTTCCAATGGTTTGTATGGTCCGTTTGCGTTTTTGGTCGCCAATTTCATCATTGGTGCTCCGTTCTTGTTTGCAATCGTGATACTCTTCTCCATCATCACCTACTTCATGTGCCACTTCGAACTCTCTGCACACGGATTCTTTATGTACGTGCTCTACCTATTCATCAACTTGTTGGCAGCCGAGTCGTTGACTATCTTTATTTCAACGGTGTTCCCTGTGTTTGTCGTCGCCTTGGCGTTGACTGCGTTTGCCAACGGGTTGTGGATGGCTGTGGGTGGGTTCTTGGTGTCCGCATCGGTGTTGAACGTGTTTTGGTATTACACCTTTTACTGGATTGACTACCAACGCTATGCTTTCCAGGGAATGATGTTCAACCAGTTCCAGAACACCATCTATTCTTGCGGAACTGGGTGTCACTGTATGTACTCGTCGGCGTTGGAGAGTCAGTGCCAGATTGAGGGATCGGCGGTTCTCAAGTCACTTGGCTATGGCAAGGCCGACAACGGGTTGTGGATCGGCATCATGATCGTGCTCACTTTTGTCTTGCGTTTTGCTACCTACTTGGTCTTGAAATGGAGAAAGTAAACGCTTTATGGCATTGATGAGTGACACGGCAGCCGTGAATTCTCACAGTACTAGAAATGGCAATAACAATCATGTCTACATTAATAACATATATAATAATAGCAATAATAATAATACCCACGATAATTAAACACATAGTTGTAATCACCAAAACGTCAATAGTAATACAATTGATCATCGGGAATTTTAAATCAGTTGTTTCGCCGTCATAGAGTCTCCAACTTCGAGCCAACTACATGCACTGAGTGTTTGTCGGGCAGCACCACGGTGCTCCTCCGCTAAAATTCCGTCCGTAGTAATGATCGGCAAAAATACGATACGACAATTTATGGCAGCAGACTGTTGGTCGCAGAACCAGCCACGTTTTCTTAGTAACATTTAACCAGCTGTCGGCAGTGCAGTGACAAAGCAAGACATGCGGAGTACTTGATAGGCACCTGTAGTACGATCCGGAAGAGTCTGCCCTCGAGTGAGGTACTAATTCACTTGACGATCAGTGAGCCCAAGCTTTGTTGAATTTGTTGTAGCATTCTTGTTTGCTGTATGCTTGCTTATACATGCTGCTGGCTGGAACTTTCTTGCTACCGCCGTAGACAGCTGCTCAGCCGCTCCGGTGCTTATTGACGTGCGTGATGCATGATGAAGGAAAATTCACCACGCCTGCACAGAGCAAGGAAAGATATACCCCGTTGAAAAACGTAGTAATTACTAGTGGGCCCGCTAGTCTAGTGGTAGGGAGAGTCAGTGAGGTAGGTTGCAAGTGAGAGTTGCAACAGGTTCGAGCCGCGGCGGCGACTCAATATCTGGCGGAGACACTGTGGGTTGCCACGCAGCTATCCGCCGGATACAAAAAATATCCTACAAAATAATAGCACCATACTACAAAATAATAACACTAATACAAAGTTCTGAATATAATAAAAAATACTCCATAAATAATACAAAACCCCTACTCTTAAATAATATAATTATACACTCAAAAATACTGTACAAAATAGCATGTTGCTCCATGCCAGACAATTGAAGAAAACGAACTCGATTTCATCCAAAAGAAAAATTAACATATTGAGTGGGAATAGATTGTTCTACTTCCAGAACTACACTGGAGAGCATTATTTATAGTGTTTATTCATTATTGACACACATCAGTGACACTCTATGCCCACAACTTCTCGCTGCTGTTTACTCTTTCCAATATACTACGAGTTACATCACACCGATATTGCGATACACTTCATCAAGCCGTACTCCCCTCGATTGGCAGCGTTGGTTCCAGTGGCCAGTCATCCAACTCGCTCCCGTTGGCCTCCTTCTTTTCTTGGGCGGTCTCTTCTTGCTTTTCCACTTTCAATTTTTTACACCGCGCCTTCCACTCCAAGACCTTCTCATCATTGGCATAGTCATGCAGGTAGATGAACGGCTCACTAATGCTCTGGCGAAATCGCTTCAATTTCACCGAACCAAATCCATCAGTGACTTCCAACTTACTATTGTCCTTGACGAGATCGCCAAAGCTCTTAAACTGCCCGCCACTAGCAATCTTGCTGACATCTGTTTTATTGATCGACCGGACCAGCGTCAAAGTGCCGAGCAATCTGGAGTAGTAGTCCTGCTTCTGAACACCCTTGATGATTCCAAACTTGTCATTTGTGCCCAGCTTGGCAGCAGCAGCTGTGTCGGCGTTCTTTAGTAGATAAATATAGTCGCCAGCCTCTTCGAACGACCAGGCAACTAGAAGCGTGAACTCATTGAAGACGCACATTTTCGTCAACTCCTCAAGCGAATCCCAATATTTGGTATCGGTGTCAAGAAGCAAAAGTAGAACTCGCAAATGGTTGCTGTCTGTTCGCGACTCGCTAGTTGTGGCGAATTTCTTCAATCTTTCATAGATATAGTCTGGCCTTAACTTGTGATACTTCAATGACAAGAATAGCACCGATATGTGCAGGTTGATCAAGTAATCGGTCCCCACCACAGAGGTATACTCATAAGGGATGTTCTTGAGCGACTTGATGAGTGGGTTTCCCTTCTGGGACGGATGGATTGCTATTTTCTCGTTCGCGGAGTTACCTGGGGCCTTCAGATAGCGGCTTCGATAGAGGGCAGTTTTCGAGTAGGGCACCGCACTTTCCAGGGAGGCAGCGCTGCTGTGGGAAGTATTAGTGTTCCCACTTTGTCCACTGCCTCTATTGACAATCCCTTCAATGTTAGGCTTCTGGACCTCAGGGACTCTTCGCTGGGGTGGAGCATTATGCTGGGGCGGTTTGGGCTGCTCCTTTGGTTTCTCAACCTCAATCGTCGTGCTCGACTCTTTGAGTCGTTTGACTCCCGCGAGAATGCTTGCAAAAGAGGCCGTGTTTGTGGGGTCTTGATCAGACATAGCAGCGGTAGTGTGTTGCTATATGCAAGCGTTAACGTTCAATAAATATCTGGTAGAGTCACAAGAAGTTGTGTGGTTCTCATTCCATGCGATGCCTAGCAATCTGCGTCTGCAGTGGAGCACTTGGGCCCGCTCCTCTGGTATACACAATCTTCCAGAGCACTTGTCATGTTTTTTGCCCTGCGCTTAGTGCCCCACTCAGTTGGTACTGCCATACGCGTTGTATGCACCACGCGCGCATCTCTAGACGCGTTCTTTTTGGCCCACACTTTTCGCGTCAATCCATAACCTCTACACTTTTCATTCTTCCCCAAGATTCTTAACTAAACCATTATGACACTGGTCACTACTCCTCTCAAGGGCAAGAAGGCCTTTGGGAACACATCAGACTCCAAGAAGCAAGCGACAATCTTCAACTTCTTCTCAAAGGCGAAGCCCGCGACGCCAAAGACGCCTGCTACTCCCCCAAGCACCTCTAAGACCTTTGAGGACTCCGCCACGTCGCAGCCGGCTTCTTCCCCGCTCAAGCAGAAGAGTTTCAAAGAAAATAACAAGGACAGTGCAAAGGATGCAAGCAAAGAGACTCCTGCTGAAGAGATCCGGCAGCTCTCGACGCCTCTCAACTCAAGCCAAGAGGTTCCTGAGACGCGTGACAATGCGATCGCGTCGAGCCCAATGAAGCAAGAGCCAGAAGAAGAAGAACAGAAAGAGGCTGAGGAGCCTGTGGTTAAAGCTACAGAGAGCGTTGTTGAAGACGAGGACGACGACTTACCAAATGTCACAATTCCCCGCCTGGAACGCCGCCGTGTAAACTACGCAGAGCTCAGTGACGACGATGACGAGATTATGATTAAGCCGAAGCGGCAAAAACGCGTGCTTGACCTGGACCTCGAGGACGAGGATGATTTTGTTCCAGAGGAGAACAGCGAGAGCGAGGACGACATGGATGTCGATGAGGGTAGCCCTCAGGATGCCGCGGAAGAACTTAACGAAGACGCTCGCGAAATCAGTGCCGAGGAGGAGGATGAGCTTAACATGTTGTTGGATCTCGATGAGAGTGAGCAGCCAAAAACGAAGGCCGAGAGCAAGTCTGTAGCAAAGGCAAGCAGTGCTCCTGGTGAAAGCGCAGCCTCAAAGTTCAAGGCCGGTTCCCAATACGTTGCTCTGGTGTGTCCACTGTCGGTGCCTAAAAAGAAGGACACCCCTCAAAAAGCGTTCAAGAAACAGAACGAAGAACGCTACCAATGGCTTGTCGAGGTGAAGGACGCAGAGCACCGCCTCGAGTCCGATCCGGACTACGATCCGCGCACTTTGTACATCCCTCTGTCTGCATGGGCCAAGTTCACTCCGTTTGAGAAACAGTACTGGGACATCAAGTCGAAGATGTGGGACTGTATTGTGTTCTTTAAAAAGGGGAAGTTTTTTGAGCTTTATGAGAAAGACGCATTGCTTGCGCACTCGATGTTCGATTTGAAGTTGGCCAACACTGGGAGAGCTAACATGCAGCTTGCGGGAGTGCCAGAAATGTCGTTCGACTACTGGGCCGCGGAGTTTATTGCCAAGGGTTACAAGGTGGCCAAGGTCAATCAGACCGAGACTGCGTTAGCCAAGGAAATAAACGACCGTGCCAACGGAAAGAAGGAGGCTAAGGTCATTCAGCGTGAGCTCTCTTGCGTCTTGACCGGTGGGACTTTGACCGATGCCGGGTTGCTCAAAGACGACATGGCGACGTTCTGCATGAGCGTCAAGCAGGAGCAGAACTCCGATGGCACCCAGGTGTTTGGAGTGGCCATTGTCGACACCGCGACAGGTTCGTTCCAACTTCTCGAGTTCAAGGATGACTCGGAATGTTCCAACTTGGAGACCCTTGTGAGCCAGATCAAGCCAAAGGAGGTGGTTGCCGAAAAAAACGGACTCTCCCAGTTGGCTCATAAAATAATCAAGTACAATGCCGCTGACCGCTGTTTGTGGACGTTCCTCAAGCCGGAGGCCGAGTTCTGGGACTACGACACCAGCTTGGAGATGTTCCTGAAGGGGAAGTACTTTGAGGCGGAGGATTTAGACGATCGTCTGAACTGGCCGAAACTCTACGTTGAATATCTTGAGAAGCCCGTTGGGTTTTCAGCCTTTGGCGGCTTGTTGTTTCATTTGAAGAGTCTCAAGCTCGACCAGGACTTAGTCTCGATCGGCAATGTTGAGCAGTACGACATTCTCAAGCAATCTTCATCTTTGGTGTTGGACGGCCAGACTTTGCAAAATCTTGAGGTCTTCACCAACGCATTTGACTTCTCTGATAAGGGCACGTTATTCAAGTTGATCAACAGAGCTATCACTCCATTTGGACGCCGCATGTTGAAGCAGTGGGTGTGTCATCCGTTACTCGAGGCGAGCAAGATTAACGAGCGTTTAGATGCTGTGGAAGGGCTTATGAATGATGGGAATTTGTTGGACACTTTGTCCAACTGCTTGAAGAATTTGCCGGACTTGGAGCGGATGATTTCGAGAATTCACTCTGGTCACTTGAAACTCAGCGAGTTTGCTAAAGTGATTAACGGCTTCGACAGCGTTAAGAGATTGGTCGCTTCTTTGACAAAGGAATACGGCTCCATTGAAAAGTTGCCCGGCGTCTTGTCTGTATTTTTTCAGGCAATTCCCACTGGTTTGGCCGAGGCCGTTGACTGCTGGGAGACTGCATTTGACCAAGTGAAGGCAATCGAGCACGACATTTTGGAGCCAGAGCTTGGCTTCGACGACGAGTTTGACACTTCTAACGCGAAACAAAAAGAGTTAGAGCAGCAGTTGAACCAGTTATTGCGCCAGTACAAGCGCGAGTACAAATCGCAAGAGATCTGCTTCAGGGACTCCGGGAAGGAGGTTTTCTTGATTGAGGTACCAGTGAAGTACAGCAAGAAGATTCCAAAGGACTGGATTATGATGGGGTCGACGTCCAAGGTGAAGCGGTACTGGTCTCCTGAAGTCAAGGCGCTCGTCAAAGAATTGTTGGAGGTCAAGGAGTTGCATAAAGTTATCGTGGAGAACTTGCGCCTGAAGTTCTATGCCAAGTTTGACGCCAGTTATGTGATGTGGCTCAACACTGTGCGTGCAGTGGCTAACATTGACTGTGTCGTGAGCTTGGCAGTGACCTCGGACATGATTGGTGCTCCAGCGTGCCGTCCTGAGTTTGTCGAATCGCAAGAGGGGCAAGTCTCGTTTGAGGAGTTGAGACACCCATGCTTTGTTGGCGGAGGAGTCAGTGGGGTACAGGACTTCATTCCAAACGACGTGGTTTTGGGCGGAGATAGTGCCAATATTGGCTTGCTCACTGGTGCCAATGCGGCCGGTAAATCGACTGTGCTCAGAATGACGTGCGTGGCAGTGATCATGGCGCAGCTTGGCTGTTACGTGCCTGCCAAGTCTGCGAAATTGACGCCAGTGGACCGCATCATGACCAGACTTGGTGCCAACGATAACATCATGCAAGGAAAGTCGACTTTCTTTGTCGAGTTGTCGGAGACTAAGAGAATCCTCGAATCTGCCACGCCGAAGTCCTTGTTGGTGCTTGACGAGTTGGGAAGAGGCGGTTCCTCTTCTGACGGGTTTGCCATTGCCGAGGCCGTGTTGCACCACTTGGCATCGCACGTGCAGTCCATTGGGTTCTTTGCGACCCACTATGGCAGTTTGGGGATGTCGTTCAAACACCACCCGGCAGTCAAGCCAATGACGATGGCCATTTTGGTTGACGAGAACTCCAGAAACGTCTCGTTTTTGTACAAGCTTGAAAGTGGTGCTGCTGCCGGTTCTTTTGGTATGAATGTCGCCTCGATGTGCGGTATCAACTCTGCAATTATTGACGAAGCCGAGCTGGTGGCGAACGAGTTGGAGCACACGTCGCGCATGAGAAGAGCCAACGAGCAGGCCAATTTGTCGGCGGCCGGAATTCCGTTGGGCTTACAGAGTGATGTGGCTTGGTTGATCAGAGGTGGGTTGACAAATGCGCCAGGTGGGACCGGGGAGGGGATCCGGGTCTACAATGACAATGTGAAGCAGCATGTGGTTGAGAATCTCATGGCTGTTATTGCGGGGTTGTAATGCAGTAGCGAGAGATGGCGAGATGCTGCCTAGATAACTGGCAGGTCGTCTCTAAAGCTATGCAGCGGAGTTTATTAGTAATCTATAGTTTTCAGTTACCAATCTTTGTAGGGGGTTTCAAGGAGGTTCTGGCAGAGGGCCTTTGAGAGACGAACGTCTCGAGTAACTCAACATTGTACCCCGCCTTGTGTCGCTGGCATACTCCAACATACAGTTTTTTCCTTTGTCAGCAGGACCTGCTAAGCATCGCTTTTTGTCTGGAAAATTCCCTTGTTTCTTTCCTCTTCGACAAACACTTTTTACGTTTCCACTCGTACCTTCATTATAAATTGGACAGCAGCCTCTGCTTTGTTCCACCACCAATTCTCTACTGTAAACCATCACCATCAGCTTTATTATGGACGCCGGACCTGTACTTGCTTTTTTTCTTGTTTGGATCTTGTTGTGTTGGCTTTTGTAAACAATGATTAGCAGCGTTATCTACAACCTTCAATAAAACTCTGATAGCATCCCCTTAATTTGTATTCCTACACACTAAGTTGGACTTTGCCCTTGGTGTCAATCTGGGACGCCACCTTCAATGCCGAAAAATGCCTCATTCGTGGTGCTCTCTTCTAACGACTTAAGAAAGGTGGCACTGTGAAAAGCATTTTATTGAATGTTTATTTACATTGGAAGTAAATAGGTTAGAAAAAATTAAAAAAAAAAATAAACTTCGGATTCCTGATTCCTCGTGGGGTTGATCACTTCCAAACCGGGAGTCCGAATTACGTTTTTATTCCTTAAAAAGTTTAGGCTGAATACGTCAAACATTCTGTATCAAGCCAAAAATCCAAACATTATGAGGAACAGTTTAGGCACACTCTACCTTTCTCCAAAATATCCACCTCTCGTTGCACCCAAGAATCAGCTGTTGGAGGGAAGAGACTCTCTCTAGTTCCCCATCAACGGATAATCAACCAGCTAGCAACATTTAAATATCAAAAAACATCTCAGCTTGATTGGGAAACTAAAGCTACAAAGTCAGAAGTACTGGACGACGGTCAACTCAGCAAGTTTCCTTTTCCTTACTTTGCTTTCGGTTTGACAACTCCCCATCAACAAAGTTTATATTCTGGCAACGTGTCCGAGCGGTTAAGGAGAAAGATTAGAAATCTTTTGGGCTTTGCCCGCGCAGGTTCGAGTCCTGCCGTTGTCGATTGTTTTTTGCACTTTTCACGCCCTCTCATCTCATGCAGCAGAGAAGGAAAAAAATTTTTTTTAGATCTCTGCATAGTACAATTAGTTAGTACTAAACACTATAACTGACAAAAATGGAATTGGCAGTGAGCAGTCGCGACTCGCAGATATTGTTGCACGATAAGAACGTCCTTGTTGAGACGGTGTTAGACAAATACAGATTGGCCGGCCAGATTTCCCAGACCTGTTTGAGTTACGTCGTGTCTCTCATCCATGATTCGTACCACTTGGGCAAAATCACGCCAGCTTTGACCACCGCGGAGATCTGTGCGCTTGGTGACTCGTACTTGGCGTCTGCGTTGCTGAGTGCCTACAGCAAGAAGAGTGGAAGCTCTGTTAGCGAGAAGGGAATTGCCCATCCGGTCAGCATTGACTTGAACGACTGCGCCAATGGTATCTCTCCGGAGCTCGGGGAAGAGACCAGCGCGACCAACAGACCGCTTGTGCCAGGCGACATTGTGAAAATCACGCTCGGTGCCCACGTTGATGGCTACACCGCCATGGTATCCCATACCATTGTCATATATCCAGCTGGCGAGAAGCCAACGGGCCCATTGCTTGGAAGCAAGGCTGACGCCATCTGTGCTTCTTACATTGCTACTGAAGCCATGGTGTGTCTCCTTGGATGTGCTATGACTCCAGAGAAGTTGCCTGAGAATTTCAACATCGCGAACGGTCAGGTGACGGGGACGATGATCAGAAAGATTGTCGACAAGATCGCCGAGAGCTTTGGGTGTGTGGTCGTGCCAGGGTCGAAGGTGCGCCGTGTGCGCCGTTTCCTTGCTGGTCAGGCCGAGAACATTGTTGCCGAGAAGGAGTTCAAGGGAGTCATCTGGTCCGAGGCCCACCAGGAGCACAGCATGCTCCAGAAGTCGTCGAATATCTCGCAGGAGTTGGTGAACACCAGCGAGTATGGAAAGTTGGGTGTCACCAACGAGAGCGCCATTCCTACTGACGAGTTTGTGGTCGAGGCCGGTGAGGTCTATGTCATTGACATCAAGATGGCTTCTGTCAGAGCCTTTGAAAGACCAGGTTTGGTGACATTGCAAAACATCGACGGCTACTCTGGCAAAAACCATGCCAAGGAGGAGTTGTGCTCCAACAGTAACGTGTTCATTAGAGACTTTGCCGTGTCGCACAACCTCAGAATGAAGAACGCCAGAATTACTCTCAGCAAGACCGAGAAGATCTCCTCTGTCTACCCATTCAAGCTTTCCCACTTGTCTGACAACTTCCCAGTGAAGACCAAGTTGGGTCTTGCTGCTCAGAAGGAGGCGATTGAGAAGATCCGCCGCGACATCAACAAGTCCAAGTTGGGTCTCAGCGAGTGTCTCAACAACCACTTGATTGTTGCCAAGAAAATTCAGCTTGCCAAGTTTTTGCCTCTCGAGCAGATCCTCAATAGTTTCAATGAGAACGCCAGACCTAACGGCGCCAATGACTTGACGCTTGCGCACAACTCTTTACCGGGTTTTGAGATTCCATTGCCAAAATTGGGAATCACGTCGTTGAAGTTGAAGTCGTTGTTGAAGAAGGCGGAGGCTCTCGATGTAGCCCGCGAGTTGACCACTATTGCTCTTAACGAGAACAAGGACAGCAACAAGGCGCCTGAGGTGTTGAGACTTGCTGGTGGCTCGAAGCCGTCGTGGGTACACTCGGAGTACAGCTTGCAGGACGCCGATATCATTGCATTGATCAAGCTTGGCCAGGACCAGAGATTCGGCGTGAAGATCAAGCAGTGCCAGCCAATGAAGTTGACCGATATCAAGAATGTCGACAGCGCTGAGGGGATGAGCTTGGACTGAGCAGCGGACTGAGCAGCGGACCACGGAGTGGGCAACATTTCTTGACCAAGTCAACAGCGGTTGAGCCAATGCGTTCAAAGCTATGCATATATTTAAGACACTGCTTTGCTGTGCCTAGTCATTATTCATGAGATGCGTGGAGGAGGTTATCCACTGTGTATTTACTATATGAGGATGTATTTAATTGTTAAAGTCGTAACGAAGCCCGTCGGCGTTGTGAAAGCATTTCGGCGTTGCCGATGCGCTTTCATTTAGGCTGACTCAGTGTGCTGCTCGGCGAGTTCAAGAAAGCAAGCGCCCCGCAAAGTGCTTATACTCTTTCTTCTCAATTTCCCGCACATTCGAAACGCTCTTCTACAAAACACGTGACCAGAATGCTGTCAATACTACTCCACAGCAACAACTTGAATACCAAAAGAGAATTCAATGTCAGATTAGTCAGGAAACAGTTGTTTCTGATCGCAATTCTTATTTTGATTTCCTTGTACCTCCTTTATAATACAAAAACAGAACCCCCTAAGCGACCCCGTACCCCCGGGACTCGCAACAAAAAAAGTGGTGGCCCGCTGAGCTCGACCGGAGCTGCTACAGTTCTTGGCTTTGCAAACACTTCGTCTGCCATTAATTATTGCTATATAATTCCCAAACAAAAACCGCCATGCCAAAATCAAAACAAAACTGAATGCTAGTATTTTTGCGCACTAAATAGATTACAGGAACAGAGAGATCTGTTCGTAAAAGCTAATGGACCATCTAACCAAAAAACTCTCGAGAGACTGAAACGGCTTCACGTTGATTGCCATTGCCATCTCGTGGAATTTCACTGATTCTCCTTCTTTTCCGAGTCGTTGGCGTACTTGGCGACCAACTCGACGAGGAAGTCAAACTTCTCATTGACCTCAACCGCGGTCTTCACGTGCTGCGCGCTGATTCTTCTGGCACCCAGGCGGCGCGCCTCGTCGCACGACTTATCCACTAGCGAGCAGAGGAAGATTTCAAGGGCCTTGCCGACAACGACGGGGGTGGCCTGGGCGACTTTTCCTATGTCCTCGTCGCTCTGCATTAACTTCTTGATGCGGGCTGCAGGGAAATGCGTCTTGATGAGGTCGTAATTTGGCACTTTCTCGGACATGGTGCAGGGGTGTCTAAGGTGTGTGATGTTTGGATGTTCAGATTTGAGAAGCTGGGGCCACAGGGCGGATTTTCAGGGGGTTTTATACAGAAGTTGCTGGAAAAACGGGCCAGGAAAGAGGCGGGGCGGGCCAATCAGGAAAGAGGAAAAACAATAGAGGGCAGCCGGGTAACGAAAAAATTTACGCTCACTGGCAGAGGCAGGAAGGGGCATACGGCAGGTCAGAAGAAAGAAGAAGGCAGTACAACAGTATTGTTTCTTCTTTGTCGTCTCTTCCGCATTGCTTCTAAAATCATGTAGACTACACCTCTGTGTTTACGAATGTGCACGGCCCGGAGACACCTAAGATACCGAATACGTGGAAGTGCCGGTGAGGGCTCTTCCCGACCTCGTTAGATGTACTATGATGCGCGCTTTGGTAGAATTTCTCTAGAACCATGTCGCCGTGGGTGGAGCCTTAGGTCGTGGCTCAGAACGAGCCAGCAAAAGAAAGGGTGCTTGGCGGTGGGCCGCCATCTCAACACCGGGCGAGAGTTCCTCAGTAGACAGAGTCTGCGATAATCGCGAGGATTGCCGGTTCTCTGGAGAATGGAGCGTTGTTCGTCAGAACAGCAGTGCACTTTGCAAAGAACCGGGAATCAAAAAAAATCAAGAGGCCTCAAGAAAACAGGGAATGAAGGGTGGGGGATGGAGATGGGAAAGAATGTAGAAATAACAATGTAGAATTAAGGATGTAGAAAAAAGGAGGTGTGGAGAATGTAGAAATAAAGAGGTGTGGAGGATGAAGAAATAAGGAAGCGTGGAGAATGGATCGAGTGAGAATCAGCAGGGTGGAAAAAAAAGGCCATGGAGAAAAAGTGGAGGGTGTAAAAACCTCGGGCCGAAAACAGAGGGTGTGGAGGCGGATGGGTGCACATTTCCCACGGGCCATAGCCTAGACGGAGTTGCCATGTGCAATGTATCTTAGGACACTATCGGACCAGTAGAATAAGACACTCGAGCCGCATTCTTGGTATGATGTAGTGAAACATGCACGAGAACAGCGACTTGCGTAGTAAGTGGCTTACTATTTTCTTGCTACATCGTTAGGACGTCATAGTTTCAAGTATGAAATCATTGTACGTCTGCAGCGGCAGCCGTTGCGCAGCAATCTTGCAACGACGACGAAGACCTGGGCGGGAAGCGGCGCAGAGTCTCCTCGGGGTCCGCCCAAGCATGGGCGGCCTCAACCTGTCTAGCCGCTGCGCTAGCCGACGCACGCCGCCTCCGGGGGATCTGCACGGCTTGTCGGTTGATCGAGGCAAATCACAGCGTGGTATTTTACCTTTCTTTTTTGCTGTTTCTAGTCTTCTTCTGTATCAGGGATAAAGAATCGGATAGAAGAACACAGAAAATCCAGGAATTGATCGGAATTGGCAACAAAACAGCACTCAATTCTCAATCGATCCTTAAAACAGAACACTACTATCACACCTTCTGCTTTTCTTTGATTGCTACTGATAACGATTGTCGTTGCCCACTGTTAGACACCACGAACAATGTCCAACCAACGCCTTAACTCTTATCTGAGCTTGCAGAAGATGAGCGCCAGCATGAGCAACATCATGGAGAACGGGTTCTACATCGGTGTTGATGTCGGCACCGGCTCGGCCCGTGCCTGTATCATTGACTCCATGGGTACCATTCTTTCCTTGTCGGAGCGTCCAATTATTCGCCAGGAATTGAAGCCGACCTACATCACGCAGTCGTCGACCGAGATCTGGGACGCCATCTGTTTCACCGTGAGAACCGTGGTGCGCGACTCGGGCATTGACCCGAACCTCATCTATGGTATTGGATTTGATGCCACCTGCTCGTTGGCGGTGATCAACCAGTCCGACGAGCCTGTGGCCGTCGGCCCGGACTTCGAGAACGACAACCAGAACATCATTCTCTGGATGGACCACCGTGCGGTCGAAGAAACCGAGGAGATCAACAACCTGGGCTACTTTGGAATGAAGTATGTTGGCGGGCAGATGTCCATTGAGATGGAGATCCCGAAGATCAAGTGGTTGAAGAACAACATGCCGCCAAAGAATTTCAAGGACACGCTTTTCTTTGACTTGCCAGACTTCTTGGTCTACAAGGCCACCTCTGTGCACCACCGCAGTTACTGCTCCACCGTGTGCAAGCAGGGATTGGTCCCACCAGGAGTCGACGGCTCCACCACCGGATGGGACAAGGACTTTCTTGAGAAAATTGACTTGCCAGAGCTTGTTGCCGACGGGTTCAAGAAGCTCGGCGGCGCTCCGGGGTCCACTGGTAAATGGTTTAGTGCCGGCGAGGCCGTGGGGCCATTGTCTGCTAAGGCCGCCGAGGAGTTGGGACTTACCACCCACTGTCAGGTCGGATCCGGTGTCATCGACTGCTACTCCGGGTGGATTGGTACCATTGCGGGTAAGACCGACATCTCGATTGCCGCGTTGGACAAGCAGGAGAGCGAGGTCTCTGGAATTGAGAAGGCCACCGGCCGTTTGGCTGCCGTCGCCGGAACCTCGACTTGCCACTGTGTGATGCTGAAGGATGCGGTGTTTGTGCCGGGTGTCTGGGGTCCGTACAGAGACATCATGGCTCCGGGCTACTGGCTCGCCGAGGGCGGCCAGTCCTGTACCGGTGCTCTTTTGGCACACGTGCTCTCCACCCACCCTGCTTATGGCGATCTTTCGTCCAAGGCCGACGCCTCTAACATCTCCAAGTTCGACTACTTAAACTCGACCCTCGAGCGGTTGAAGCTCGAGCGCAAGGAACGCAGTGTTGTTGCCTTGGCGAAGCACCTCTTCCTTTACGGCGACTACCACGGGAACCGCTCGCCAATTGCCGACCCGGCGATGCGCGCCGCCATCATTGGCCAGTCCATGGACTCCTCGTTGAACGACCTTGCCATCGTCTATCTTGGCGCCTGTGAGTTTATCGCTCAACAGACCAGACAGATCATTGAGGCCATGGAGGATGCGGGCCACAAGATCTCCGCCGTGTTTATGTCCGGAGGCCAGTGCCGAAACGGATTGCTCATGCGTCTTCTCGCGGACTGTGTGGGCAAGCCAGTGGTGATCCCACGCTACATCGATGCTGCTGTCGTCTTTGGCTCTGCCATTCTTGGTGCTGTTGCCGCCGAGAGTGTGCCGAAGTCGTTGAAGAGAACGAACTCCATCAACTTGCGTGCGGGCAACTCTTTCATCAGAAAGGACTTGCACACCGACTTGCCGTCGCCATACACTGCTCCTGCTGCCACTGCTTCGTCCAGTAACATCGCCGCGATGTCCTCGATGAACCCTGTCGCTGGCGGCGAGTACCCATTCCCCGTGATGACTCCGATGGACGAGAAGTCTGAGTTTGAGTTTGAGACTGCGCCGAAGGGGGCCAAGCCGGCGGACACCGACGACTCCGACTCTGAGGAGGAGGGCGGCGCCGTGTCGTTTGGCGCTAAGAGCAAGCCGTTCGAGAAGGTGTTCAACGACAAGATGACGCTTAAGCAGCGCCGTCCGTCGCAGAGCAAGAAGGCTGAAAAGCCGGGCGACAAGTTGTGGGCTGTGATGGAGAAGTTATCTGGACCAGGAAGAGTCGTGGAGCCTAGCTCGATCGACGATCCAGACAGAAAGTTGTTGGACACCAAGTACAAGATTTTCCTTGAGCAGGCCAGAACCCAGCAGGAGTACAGAAAGTTGGTGGATGCGACCGAGAAGGAGAACAAGCACTAGAGCAGCAGAATACAACGTGAAACAGAATATTTTACAATCAGAAAAATTGACATCGAAAAATCTCATGTGTAGGAGGGAGTCCTCTAGGAAATAGTTACAGTAGAAAAGCTGGAGCGCAGTTTCGACGGTTGTACTTTGAGTGCGTGGCACTGAAGAATATCGCTACCATTAAGGCACTGGAATGGTGTCTCTGAGCTGATCAGTTCTCAAGCGAACGGTCTGAAATTGGGCGGCATGAAATACGTCTGTTTGTCACCACGTATCGGTGTGCTGCTCGTGTGCTACACTCGTGTCCGCCCCGCCTTAGACGACCCCATGCCACCCCAACAGTTACCCTCCCGTTGAGACCTCGAATTCTCGCAGTGATTGCCAACATCCAAGTAGACACCAGACTACAGACAACAGCAAAACCGCCAGACAACCTCCGGCTCCCATTATAAACTAACAAATATGAGTATTGCGTTGAGAGAAGGGTTTGCCAATGCATCCCTCCAGAGCGTGCTCGAGGACGTCGTGGTGCGGTTCGTCATCAATTGCCCCTCCGAAGATCTCGCCTCGATCGAGCGTGTGTTTTTCCAGATTGAAGAGGCCCAGTGGTTCTATGTGGATTTTATCCGGGCCATCAACCCCGCACTTCCAATGCTCAAAATGAAAGGCTTTTCCCGCCAGATAATAGATGCGTGTCCTGCGATATGGCAGTGGGGCGATCCCAGCGACGCCCTCGCGCGGTTTGGCAAGTACAAGCTGACGATACCTGTGAGAGGCGTGGCGATATTCAATGAGCTGTTGACGAAAATCTTGCTTTTGCAGGGCATGGAGAGTCCCCTGTGGAGTTTCCCAAGAGGGAAGATAAACAAGGACGAGCTGGACACTAGCTGTGCCGTGAGAGAGTGTCTCGAGGAGACGGGGTTCGACTGCAGTGAGCATCTAGATGAGAACGAGTATGTGGAGCGGACGATCCGGGGAAAGAACTACAAAATCTTTTTGGTCAAAAACATTTCGGAAGACACAGTTTTCGAGCCGTTGGTCCGAAATGAGATCAGAGATATTAAGTGGTTGAACTGGAAGAAGGTGCAGCGCGACTGCAACAATGGTAACCATAACAACTACTACTTGCTCAATTCGATGACCAAACCTATAGCTGCGTGGGTCAACCATAAGAAGGGTCTTAATGATGAGGAGAATTTGAAGAAATACGCCGAATCGAAGCTCAAGGAGCTCTTGAGTATCGGAGAGTCGAAGAACCACCACTCTGCCGCCAAGCAGCAGATCGATGCCGGGAGAGATATTTTGAACTTGCTTCAGTCCCAAGTAAAGCAAACCGCCAACAACGAAAACCCTATCCCCGTGCTTCTCGACAAGCTTCTTCACCCGGCGCTTGCTCCTCCGCAGCATGTGACTCCGGGACAGCACTTCCAGCCGCCGTTCCCGCAACAGTATCCGATCCAGCAGATGCAGCAGTTTTTCCCATTTCCCGTGTATCCCGGGATGCCGCAAATGCCGCAGATGCCGATGCACATGCAAGGGCCGCCGGGGCCGCACTTTCAGCAGAGTCCTCAGCAGCAGCACGTGCAGCAGCAGCAGGGCCACCAAAACCAGCCATCAAATGTCACAGCAAATGCTTCAGGCAATTTGAATGTGTCCACCCCGGTGAATCAAAAGCTAATGGAGAGTCCGTTGCCAGCGGAGAGCCCTGCATCGTCGGAGACTCCTCCAACACAGGCTTCCTACTTGAACGTGCCAAACCCTGCGAACTTTTCGAAGCCGTCGTTTGACATTGCGGAGATCACCAAGAAGCGCCGGGCTCAGAATTCGGAGTTGCACAAGAAGGAGTTGCTTTCGATCCTCAATCAGCCAGCTTCTCCGGGCAATCCACAGGCTCTGGGGAACCCCCTGTCTTCGAGTAACCCGTTGCTCTCATTAATGAACCAGGGGAAGCAGGCTCCGCAAGAGCAAGGTCAGCGTCTTTCAAGCAGAGATCAGTCGCAGCGCTTGTTTGACACAATTGGACAAAGCCAGCAGAGTGCTAGCCAGCAGAGTTTGCAGCAGAACCTCAGTCCGCAGCCTTCAGGTCAGCAACAATCCGGATATCCGCTTTATGGGCAGCAGTTCGCCAACCAGCAGTATGCCCAACAACCGGGCCAAGCAACCAGACAAGACTTTGGCTCTGAGAACGCATCCAACTTGTTGCACTTATTGCAAGGAAGAGGCCAGCAAAGCCAAGTATCCCAGCCAAGCACGCCGCAGCTGTCGCACGACGAGAACGCTGCGTCTAGTTCTTTGCTTTCTTTGTTGCAGTCGAAGCCTGAATCGAAAGTCAGTCCGCAGCCGCAAAAGCAACAGGTCAATCCTCTTTTGGCGTCTTTCCAGAGAGATACTCAGAGCCAGAGTCAGACTCCGCCGCAGCAACAAGCCTCATTGGCGCAGCTGTTTGGCCTCAGTGGGCAGTCTTCTGAGTCGCATGTTAGCACTCCCACTGACCATTACTCTGTTAGCAACTTGCCTCAGAATATGACTGGCAATTTGAACGGCATTCCAAACAACAGTCGATTCTCCTCCGGCTACTTGAATTTTGCGCCCGTCGAGCAGTCGAATAGAGACAGCTCGCTGGAGTTGATGTCGGCGTTGCAAAGACAGCTGACGCCGAAGACAGCGAGCTCTGGGGGTAATGGCTTGTTGTCGCTCTTGAACCAGAATCAAAGTGGCAGCAATGCCAGCTTTGGACAGCCACAGACCAACTCAGGCTTGCAGACGCCACAGGACAGCTACGGGCAGGCTCCACAGAACAACAACTTTGGCCAGGACAGCTACTTGCAGCACCAGCAACAGCCCCAGCCACCAGCCAGCAGCAACAACAGCTCTGACTTGTTGTCGTTGCTCAAACAACCTGTGCCAGCACAGTCATCACTGAGCGAGCTCTTAGGGATGTTGCAGAGCAAGAGCCAGCTGTCTGCAGCCACGCCGGGGTCCGGGAATTCTGCGAATGCTCTTTTGTCGATTCTCCATGGGCAGCAATAGCAACAGTACATTGGCCAGGCCAGAGTGCTGCATTAACAAATATCAACTCCGCGACGCATTTGCTCAGTGTTTTTGACGCTGCCTAGCGTCAAAGTCTGTGGTCACTGTATGATGTACATAGCCGACAAGCCAATGGCCATTATTATTTACATGTAGTATACGAAGCAATTGTAAATTAGTTTCAACTATCACTTTTTGAGGAGGCAAGTCATTACGGTTCATCATTTGTTTCAAGAAATCACTGCCTTGCTCACCCTCGTTGATGCTTTCTCAACAACACGAGCTGCTCCACCCCGTGACCTCTGCTCTACGACAACAGATCGAGTCAATCGCGTTGACAACAAACTCCCGGTCATCTCTAAGGAACGGGTTCAAGCCGAGCTCTGCGACGTCACCATAAGTGACATTCACGAGAGAGTCACTTCCCAGTATGGAGCCTCCGTCACTTGCAGATAGTCCTCTGGCAGAGTCGTCGGCGTCGAAATTTTTGATGATCTCATCAAGTGCGTTTTTGTACAATCTGAATTGTCTCTCAAGCAAGCTCTCTATCAGAGAAGTCGGGGATGTGCTTTGTTTTTTGGCCAACTTTGGTGACGACTCAGCACTGCTTGGCGATTCAGAACTGCTTGAAGACCCTGGCAAGAGTAACGCCGTCTCCGAAGTGGTCTCATCAATTAAACCAAAAGCGTCGACCTTGGGTTGCCGGTAGTGATACAACCAAGCGCCTAGCAACGCCAACCACGAGTTGTCCACATCCTCGTTCCACGAAGGCTGCAAGGAAATTTTCAGGTCTTGCTGCGACGTCTCAAAAACCTCATTGTATAACGCCAAGTCAGCGCTGGAAAATCTTAAACTTTGCGTGTCGTATGAAAATCTGCTGTTTGCCAGTGGAGTGACTTTCTGGAGCACTGGTCTCTTGGTAAGCGGATCAAACTCCACGAGGTAGTCAAACAAGTTTTGCTTAGTCAAGATAAGGTCGTCAGAAGTCAGAGCAATGTAACCGCGTTTCTCCTTAGTCAAAGACTTCAATATGTCCAAGTCGTGCAACGATATGTTGTAGAGGTCAATAGAGTTCTTAGTTTGTTTCGAGCCCACTACGGCTCCATGTGTTCGTTCAGCCATCTCATGGAGTGCCTCAACAAACAAAGTATTCTTGCCAATGACATTCTGATTGTCGCCGCTCTTTTCAAACTGATTCCTTATGAGGATTCTCTGGCCGGTCAACAGGTATCTCCAAAGCTTGAAAATTAGGGGCCCAAACCTGGCAAGGCTCACTTCAATGAGGTTGTCAGTCTCACTGGCTGCACCGTCGCTTTTATTTTTATTTTTCACCACCCGATTGAATACTTTCTCGACCAGAGCAACAAAAGTATCCTCGTGCTTCTTAGTATTTTCCTGCTCAATAAATGCTTTAAGCAACTTGTCAAACTGCTTAATCAACTCATCCTGCATGACACCGCGGGGCTCCTTGCTGACAACCCCCACAGAGTACATCTTCACATCCTCGCGGTCCGTGGCCTCGCCTCCCATTCCATTTTGCCTGAAAATAGAATGACCATACCAGATCCCTGCCGGGCTGTCATCGTCACTGCTATCTTTGTCTCTTACTCTTATTCTGAACCGGATTTCATCATGCGAGCTCTGGTGCAATCCGGAGGGCAATGCACGGTACTCCAACTCCACAAGCTCGGCATCGTTGCAGCTCTGAAACACAGTCTTGTACCCTTTTAGCACGTCAAACTTCGTAATGAAGCAGTGAAGCATAATGAATGGTAATCAAAACGGACAAAACAAGTGTAGTGTCTAACTAAAAGCGACAGCTAAGAGTCTGCACCTGCAGCTGTCTACTGCCGCTGCCCATGCCTTGCACCGGGTAATAGCCCGCAGCATGAAAAATACACAACATCTGTCTAACCAAAGGGACCGACTCAACACAACCAACACAGCTGGAAGGCAGACTCTCATCGAATATGCCTGCCTCTTCTAGCCTGCTCCTCAAGGAGTTGCTCGAGACGTCCAACAACTTGCCTACGAGTGCCCTGAAGCTTGGAACCGTCCAGCTCGGCCTGAGCGAGTTGAAGAAGCGCATCCACGAGTTGCGCGATTCCAAGAAGACCGACGCCAGTTTTGCCAAGGCGCACTATTTGTTGGCCGGAAGCGGCATTGTTCTCGAGGACCTTGAGTCCGAGATCAGAAATGTGAACAAGGAGACGAGTGCTCTCGCTGAATCGTCACTCGTTCCGAGCTATACCTCTGACTTTGACATTGGCTTGAACAACAAGAAAGAGGAGAACATTCTCGCTGCCATTGAGCAGAGCTTGACCGTCGCTGCCAGGGACTTCGACAGCCACGTGAACCAGAATATTTCGATGGACTGGCGCAAGCAGAAGGACGAGATCTACGCGAGTTTTGGAATCAACACCAGAAAGCGGGCGGCCAATCAGCCGCAGCTCAGCAAAGAGACCCTGGGTCTCACCGACGCCGACGGGTCTGCCCTGGCGTTTTTCAACAACTGGGGAAAAGCCACGGTGGGCCATTCTATTTTGGGACCAAGAGTCGGAGGCGGCGACTTCACGGATCTCCCAGACGACGCCAAGCCCAGCAAGGTCAACGAGTTCTCGGCACGTGACAAGTTCGAGAAGTACGCGATGGTCGTGTACCAGCTCAACAACGTTCGCCAGGAGTTGAAGCCTTTCCCAGTGGCTTCCTGTTTCTTTGACGCCACAAAAGAGGCTACAGACAGCAAAACAAAGCAGATCAACGAGTGCTGGAAGATCATTGTGCAGCTTTTGGGTGAGAGCGAACAGAACCTCATCACTGAGAGAGCTCTCTTAGATCAGTATTCCGACTTCTCCAGCGAGAAGGCCGCCAACTTGCGCAATAAGATTGTGCGAAACAGCATAAAATACTTGGAGGCGCAGTTTTTGAGCGTCGTCAATGTGATCTACCACAAGCGTTCAGCCACAGACGCCGCGGAGGCCGGCACGGGGCTCCCAACCGCGCTCAACAAGGTGGCTTACTTTTTGCACTTCCAGAAGAAGCGGATTCACAGCAAGCCGAATCTTTTGCTTGTCAACGATGTTCCAGTCTGGGCCTTGATCTATTACTTACTCCGTGCTGGCTGCTACGAGGAAGCCCTCGAACTGGCCACCGACAAAGGCAGCGACTTCAAGAAAGTCGACAGCGGCTTTGGGCTGTACCTCAAGAGCTTTGTCGAAGCCTCCAAGAGCGGATCCCGGCTGCTTCCGTCGAGTGTCCAAGAGCAGATGCAGCAGGATTTCGACAAGTTCAAGAATCTGCTGAGCGTGGACCCATACAAAGTGGCGGTCTACAAGATCGTGGGCAAGTTGGATCTTGCCCGCAAGCCACAGATCTCTGTGGCACAGCTGGTTGAGGACTGGTTGTGGATCAATTTGGTTTTGACTAATGAGACGACTGAGACCGTATTTGGCGCCCTGCGCAGTGACTTCTACACCTTGGCGGAAGTCCAGCAGAAGGTGGTGCGTCTTGGCGCGGACCATTTCAACAAGAGCGCGAACAACCCGATGTACATCCAGGCGTTGCTCCTCTGTGGGCTCTATGAGTTGGCCGTCAAACATGCGTTCTCCGTGAGTGAGATCGAGGCGGTTCATCTTGCCGTTGGGCTTGCGTATTACGGTTTGGTGAATGCAAAGAAGGGGAGCGTCGAGGACTTCAAGAAGGCCGACTTGAGGCTTGTATCAACTAACGAGGGCCATTATGAGCTCAATTATGCTAGATTGCTCGGCTACTACACGCGCAGCTTCCGCACATCGGACACCAAGGTCGCGCTTGAGTACGTGTTGCTGATCAACTTGGCGAGTCATGTGACTCAAAAGGGCAACGTGTACTCGAAGCTCGCCCGCGAGGCGATCAGGGAGTTGGTGACGGAAACCAAGGAGTTTCATTTGCTTTTTGGTACGATCAACGGTGCCGGTGCCCGCTTCCCCGGCCGTATAGAGGAGCGCCAGAAGCTTCTTTATGTCAACGAAGGAGTGGCAAGCAGCGGCAGCGAGCAGTACCTCGCGAACCTCACGGAGCAGGCTGCGCAGCGCTGTGGCGAGGAGTCCAGAGTGTATGACAGCTTGCTTCTCTACAGACTTGCTGAGAACCACAAGAAGGTGTTTGACATTGCCTGCAAGCTTCTCGGCGATTGGCTTGCTAACCAGGACATTCATGCTGCTATTGGAGTGGATGCCAAGCCTGTGGAGACGGCACAGCGCTTGCTCGCCTCTTATGAGCTCAACCCGCTGAAGATCCCTCCGCAAGGCAAGGAAGTGCTCCAGCGGTTGCTCAAAATCGTCGACATCAAGCGCGACTTTGTGGCAAAGCGGCTCGACGCGGTGTTGCAGCAGGTGACGTCGTTGCAGCTTCTCCCGATCGAGCAGGAGCTGGCGCCGACGATCGTGCTGGGCCAGACGCGGTTGCCTCCGCACATGGCAAAGAATATTCCGAACTTGCTTTTGATCACGATGAGCAGCGTGAACCAGTTGATCAGCGGGCTCGTGGCGTCGCCGTACTACGACGAGTTGAAGGCAAGCAGAGTTCAGGAGTTGAAGGCGGTGTCGAAGCGGGTGTTGGTGTATGCGTTTACTAACCGTGTGAATTTATCGAAGGAGGACTATGTGAAGATTGATCGCTTGGGGAGTGTCTATGATTTGTAGCACCGCATTGACGAAGCCAATGTGCTGCGATATTCTAGACCAGGTTGGTGCTCTGCATATCGATTGCCTACGCATGCGCGGGGGTAGTAGTATCCAATGTCATAAATGATAACTAAGACGCGTAGCTCATATCAAGCAGAGTTTTGTCAAGGGACTGACCGGCCGAGAGTGTGTCCCCAAGCCTACTGATTGTATATAAGGCTTGCTACACTCAGGTTGTAAGCAGTAATAAAGATTTTAATAGCAGTATGTAATAAAAAAGCAACGTCTCCGAGAGACCGCGAGAACGATTGAGCAGCGAAAAATATACAGTCACCAGCATCAGAGCAAACATCGGACTTTTTCTCTCTTTGATTTCAACAAAGAGGTTAGTTGGTAAAACACTTGCGAGTAAGTCATCTGGTCTTGGGCGCTGCTGGGCTTGCAATCACCGACTGGTTGCGAAAGCACACTCTGGTCTTCCGCCAGACTGCGCTGATAGTCCGTCAAATGCTTTACTCCTCCTCCGACAGACTCCCCTCTTCGTCATCTCTTACCTCGCCCCCCCTCAAGCTCATCGGCCTTGCCTTCCCCTGATTGTACACCCCATAACTTTGTCCCTTCTTCGAATCCTCCTCCTCGTCTAGCTCAAACCCAGAAAAGTCCCCGTCTCCGTCGTTGCCGTCGTCCTCGCCCAAAACCTGGTCTAATTCGTCCTCAAGCTCCTCCTCCAAGCCGTCGAGCTCAAACTCGTCGTCGTCGTGCTTGTTCCCTGGCGTTGCCACTTCCGGCGATGGCAGGGCCGGGGAGTCGGAGACAGGCAAAGGTGGTTTTTTCAGAGCGGGTTGTTTGGTCGCCGTCTTCGCCGGCACAGGCACGGGCGCTTCCTCTTCGGGGTAATATGACAATTCATCATCGAATTGATCAAAATTGTCAAAATCAAGATCCTCTTCGGGCGCCGTTGCCTGTGGCTTCACTTGTGGCTTGGAAAACTTACTATTTTGCTGGAGATTCTCCCACTTGTTTCGACTGGTCAATGGGGGCGCCTTCTCAGAGACATACTCCTCCTCGGAGCTGTGCTCTTCCTGTTCCTTCTTGTTGTACTTCTGCCTGAGCTCGGCCAATTCCTGCTGATTCTTCTTCACGTTCCGCGCCTTATTCACCCTTATCACCAGATTCAATCCACACAACTCCATGCGCTTCGTAATGGGATTCAACACGAGAACATAGTCACTGTCCTTGGCCTTGGCAGCAGTGCCCTCCTGTGCCGACTCTTTCCCTCCAACCTCAGACGAGAGTAGATAATGATTCAAAGACGACTTTCTCGGAAACAACTCGTACTCCGTGTTCTCCGCCAGTTCCGAGAAGACTGTTGTTAGAAAAAACCGGTAGAAGTTGGACAGAGACAAACGCCTGCGCCCCTGCCACTTTATATGCATTCAACTTACATTTGAGCTGGACCAAGTTGTTCAACTCGCCACGCCCTGCTTTCGTTCTGGTGAAAGCCTTGCCGGGTTCCAAGATATTTGCGGCCTTGTCTTGCAATATGTGAGAGAGATCGATCTCATACTCGCCGTCAGGCAACGAGAACTCCATCTTTGGGTGGGATTAACGTTGCACCGTCTAACCACGAAGTGGGTTGTCTAACCCATCGTTATGTCACGTGACATAATTGGACACGCCCGCTTAGCACTACTCTCGGGATTTTTGGCGGTATCCCAATGTTTAAAACATTTTCATGATTATCAAAGGAGTAAAAATCACATGTAGGTAAATTCATTAGAGTCTGCGTTCTGCGTGCGCATGTTGTGACTTGTGGCATGTGACGTTGATGACAGGCGGTCCCTCTATAGCACCTACTTGGAGGAAAAAAAATATCTTTTGGCAACGTCTTGCGTTTGCTCGAGGTTCCGCTCACTACTGGTTTCTTTATAAATGTATTCACTGAGTGCAAAGCAAAAATCAACGCTGGAAACAAAACCGTATATGTGAAGCCTAAGGGCCACGGATGAGGGAGCCAGGAGCCCCCAACATCCATCAACTAACCACCTTCTAACACTGACAACTACTGTTCTGAGCAGACTGCTTGTTCAAGTCGACCCCCGAAAATCCGCCCGGTGCCTTCTGGTCCTTCTGCTCGTTGAGCGGCAACTTCTTGGCTATCAGCTCAAACACCTGGTACACGCCCTGCCCCGTCTTGGCACTGACCTCAAAGAAGAGCAAGTTCTCCTCGCGCAGATACTCAAAGGCGAGGTTCTTGTCGACACGGCGCTCCCCCTGGAGATCCGTCTTGTTCCCGACCAACGCAATCACAATGTCCTTGTTCTTCAATGAGTACTTCTTCAACTCGTTGACCCAGTACTTGGCCTTCAACAACAGCTGTTCGTTGGTCACGTCGTACACCACCACCGCGCAGTTCAGGTTGCGGTAGTACATCGGCGCAAGCAGCTTGTAGCGCTCCTGCCCCGCAGTGTCCCAGATCTCAAACTTGATGGTGGTCTGGGGATCCAACTGGATCAGCTGGGTGAGGAACGCCGCTCCTATCGTCAGCTCGCGGAACTCGTCGAACTGGTCCTTGATAAATCGATAGACGATCGACGACTTTCCCACCGCGCTCTCGCCGAGAAGCACAAGCTTGAACTGGGCAAATACCTGGGACTCGGTCATTGTTAGCTGGGAGCAGTGCTGAGCTGGTCTTCCCTGGTCCTCTCTTGCCTTCTCTGGCCCGGCTTAAACCAAGACGACACAGGACGATGGGATGCTGCTGCCGGGTAACGCCCGGCCATGGTGCATGATATGGGGCTGCCTCCGCACGCAGCACGGCAGCACGGCAGCGACAACATGCGTGGATGGTGAACAAAGAGTCCGAAGAATTCATAGTGGCCAACATTCTGCCCAGCCAGTTGGGTGCCTTGATTGATTTGATTGCAGCCAAGAGTCGCTCGAGTGCCCTTGCAAAGGTGGGGAATTTGGGCCAGATTGCACACCTCATAGAGTACCTCAATGCACTCAGCAAGCATGAGGCGATACTCCACTACTTTAGTCTTTCTTCTGTGGAAAAGCTCTTTGCTGCTGCCTCCAACCTCACAAGTATATATTTGATATCTAAAAGACTCGACTACAAGCTCCAGTTGGTGCGGCTCTACTTGGCGGTTGCAAACTGCCTTCTCGTGAACAAGCCGGTGTTCGACAGCTTCAGTCTTTGCGCACTTCAGAACCCCTACGCCGTGCTCTGCAACTTGATTATCTTGATCCAGGACATTTCCATAGTGCATACAAAGACTGTCAGCCAACAGCAAGAGCACCTCCGCTTACTAATCTCGCCAATCCGGCTCGTGTTCTTGGTGCTTTACAAGAAGAATGAACCGTACCACCAGATCACCAACTTTGCGCAGATCATAGTCAAGCTCGTCAACTTGTTGCTATTCAATATCAAGAACCTCTTGTGGATCTTTTTCCGGTACTCGGATTCCAACTTATATGAAGGTTTGGTGATTGAGCTACTAAAAACCCTTTACGTGCTATTGCACAACTTCCAGCACTGCATCAATTTTACCACGGGTGCAGCGGTGCCCTTGCTGGAGGCTGCAGGTGCAAGAACGAGTCGGCAGAGTGCTGCAAGTGGTGATTCAAGCGGGCACAGCAGCGAGCGCAACAGCGAACGGTTCAGTGACAGATATAGTGAGAGGCATAGCAATACTCTGTTTTCCAGATCGCCTGCGCTCTCTCTGATCTCGGCAAGGCTCCAGCCGATTCTCTCGCAGTTGCATCATGACTTGAAGCCCCGCGTCAAGATGAACGAGTTGCATGAGCGGGTTTCGAACAGGGAGCTGCTCCGAGACTCGCACCAACTGTTTGATATGGCACTAATAGAAAATGCCGTGTCGCGCCGCCTTTTTAAAGACGCTCAGACTCTTGCTTTCAATGATTTCCACATTATCATGTTGTTTTTTGCCAAGCTTATGAGTCTTGAGGACAAGCTCGCAATCCATCATGCGAAAGTGGCGCGCGATGGGGAGCAGAGCAGGAAGGGCAGCAAGGTGAGTAGCAATAGCGAAGAGGAGCCTTCGTTTTGGAATAGGAAGGTCAACTTATCAGTGTCTCTTTATAAGAATATCAGCAATTTGATCACTACTCTTCCCTTCGAAAGCTTAGACCTGTTCTACTTCAGCGATCATCAAAAAAGCTTTGAAGGACAAGTGCTGATCATGCTGTCGTTGTTAGAGCTACGGTATGTGAAACCCATCAAGGTGATGCATGTCTTGATGTACGGCTGCTTTTTCATGATCAAGATGGAGTTGGACGAGAAGTACGAGTTTTCTAAAGTCGAAAACGGCTTTGTCGGTGGGTTAGATAATGTCAATTATGATCTTGTTGTCCTACAGTTGACAATTGTCAATTATCATTTGGAGTACAAGAATTACCTTCGCAATAATTTGAATGCTCTCAAAAACGAAATACACCATGACAGGCTCAAAAATACCAGGAATGAGTCCCGACAACCGACCGATAATGTCCAGTTTGAAAAGTCACTCGAGTTTTTTCAGAAATTGAATTTCATCGATGAGATGACCGACTACTTTGAGATGTTTCTTTTGCCGTACAACTACACACACGCGTCGCTTAGTCTTGACTTCTTTGCCAACCGTCATTCGATAAGAAAGTTAAGGGAGCAGTTTAGAGATGAAGACAGTGCAGTGGAGAAGGATAAGCCAGTGGAACTGGCCCATGATACAAATGATCCTCCCAGCCGACCTACAACACAGCTCAGAAAGTCCAAATCTGCAGGCCTTCTCAAAAGCTTGCAGAACCGTGTGATCATTACTACTCAAAGGCGGGAAAGCGAGACGAGTGAGATAGCTAACTCTGGAATGCAGTTTAGGCAGAACGTCAGGGAGACTGGCTCACCTCCCCTGAGAGATCTTGGCAAAGGAAGTTTTGGCATCCGCTCCCGCAAGTCGTTGACTAATCTCTATGCCAAAGTAGCTGGGACCAAGCAAGAGGATGTTCCAGAAGTACCCACTCATATCTTAAAGCAGAACCGGAGCTTCTCTGCCTCTGTAAAGGAGATCAAAGAACCCTTTTCCAGAATCAGTGGCATCCGTTCGACTCAGCTTACCAGAAAAGAGTTACGGCAAAATGCAGAGAAAAGAAGGGCAAAAAAGGAAGCCAATGAAATATTCTTGATCTTAGCATGTGAGAGTAATGCAATTCGAGACGAGGTCTCAGCCAAACAGAACATGCTCAACGCGCGACTCATTTCTGAGGCGAATGTCTACTCGCATCTTATGAAATGCTGCAAGAACCCGTTTGCGCCTAATCCAGTGAAGTCACAAATCATTCTGACGTATTTCAATTTGATTACCGAACGGTTGTTTGCAGAAGAGTTGCAAGATCGCAAGGATAGTAAAATCAGGCGGTTGGTTCCCCATCTCAGAGCAAGGAAGGCAGAACATGTTGATCAAGGCAGACCGTTGTCGACTGACATTGAGCAAGAAGGCGACTTGTCCAAAGCCCTGACAATCAACGACTTCTTCTGCCGGTTTCAAAACCTCAGAAACTTGCGCAAATTCCTTACAATATTTCTCAGCAACGACTTATTCTATTTGATTTTTATGTTTTTTCAAAACAACAACATCAACGTTGACGAGCAGGAATTGCGCATCATCACCGAGTACCTCCACTTGAACTCGCGCAATAAAGGTCTTAGTTCGAACAGCTCCAACATCGAATCTTTGACCCAACTGAGTGGCACGGAGAAGACGCGCAACATGTCGAGTGCCCTGATCTTTGCCGACAGCGATTATTTATATGGAGACAATATGCGAGTGGAGACTCAGACAAGCGTCGAGCTCGAGGACTTTGAGCAGTACATTGTGTCGGACGACGAGAACGAGTTTGTGGACCTTGCGTTTTCAAGCAAGAGTAAGAGTTTTGGCCATAAGTTACCTTTCAGGAGCAGCGAGCGCAAAAGCTCTGTTTCGGGAAGGATCGGTAGCAGCCTCAGTTCCCGGTCTTCTTTGCTTGCCAGCAAGACAATGAACTTTCTTTCAAGGCTGAAACAACTCAAGTTACAGCCGTCCCTTGTTCCAAAGGCTCCGCCAGATCCGGCGTTGATATCAAAGTTTGAAACGTTCGGTTTTGATCCGAAAAAGTCTTTGGAAGAAAAATCTCCCGTTAGTGTCTTGAATAATATTGACGAAAGCATAGACCCAAAGACGCCAATCGCCGCTGCCCATGACATCCCAAGCCCTCAAAAGCCGCCACAGGCACAGGCTTCCGGGAGCCGGTTGTCTGTGTTGAGCATGACCCCCACTGAGAAATACGAGGAGGCAGAGAAGTTTTTTGCAATTTTTGAAAAGTTGTCTAAAAAGTAGTTAGACATTGTTTAGAGTTTGTTTGTTGTTTAGTTTAGTTTAGTTCAGTTCAGTTCGTTTTATAGTTTCGTTGATTTGTGGCCACATTCGTCGGCTTGATGCTGCCTTGGATGTCACACTGGTTCTCCTTTGTTCAAATTTGTCATGACTGCAAAACTAGTTCACTGTTAGTTCTCAATTAGATATTGTTCCAATTACATATTGCTGTTTTTTCACCGTAGATTATATTTCATGACTATAAGCACATGCCATACTTTTAAGCAGCGGAACTCATGAGCGAACCCACTACATACACCTTCCGGCTTCCAGTTCCCCACTATTTTACAACTCATCTCTAAGCTCAGGCTCCGCAGATTCAATTGATCCCGCGGAAGGGGCATCGTCGACAACGGAGGCAATGTTCTCTCCCGATGTCGCATACTCCTCAGCATCGGTCCCGATGACACCAACTAACTCGGTGGTCTCTGGCTCCACAATGCTTTCCGTCTTCTCAATGACGTCTTGCGTGACAGCCTCAGTTGGAATCTCGAGTGACTCCTCAACAGTAGTTTCTGGAGTTGTCTCAGCGGGCGTCTCGCTAACGGCAGACAAGATGTCATCTACCACGTGAGTGCCTGCGGTTTCCGGCTCAGAAACTGGGCTGGTGCCCTTCACTGCACTGTGCGTCTTGGCCGGCTTTAACTCGGCCGGCGCAATCTCAGACACCAGTTTTGGCGCAACTTCTTCGGTAGCAGGGTCGACGTACTTTGGAGGCGCCACTGATGTGGTAGTAATCTCAGCAGCGCTCTCAGTAGACTCCTCACCATAGGTCTCGACCGCCAACGTGACTTCACCATCGTTAGAGAGGTCGATTGGAGGATACTCTGGGTCAGCGATCGAGACATCAAGCGTCTCCTGACTCTCAGGCGTAGGCTCCTGCAAGCTGACAGGCGTGATCTCAGTCACACTAACCTCCGGCGCGACAACTTCTGACTCAGAAACTTCTGACTCAGAAACTTCTGGCTCAATCACCTCGGCGGCTTTCTCAACAACTTTTTCAGCAGCTTTTTTGGCCGGGGGGATGACGTTATGGACGACCTCCTCAGCAGCCGCGTTGGTGGCAGAGGCAGCTAGCTTAGCAGCAGCGCGAGCCGCGGAAGACGCCGACTGAGCAGCCACATAAGCCTCGTCAACAATCGCGTCGGGGCCAACAACCACTGAGTCAGCGACCAAGTTCGCATGCTTCTTGATAGTAGGTTTTTTGGCCACTGGCTCGGCGTTCGGGATCCTGTTGACAACTGGTGCGTTAATCTTAGTCAACTGTTCAGAGACTGGCTCAATTACGGAGGAAGCCTCCTCAGCGATCGACTGCGCAACTTCGGTGGCTTTGCTAACTATTGGCTCAGCAATAGTAGCAGCTTTCTTGGCAACTGGCTCAGCTACGGAAACTGCTTTTTTGGCAACTGGCTCCGCAATAGTTGCCGCCTTTTTCGCCACCGGCTTGGCGACAGAAGTTGCCTTCTCAACAACAGAGTCAGCGACCTCGGCAACACCACCAGTAGCAGACTTAGAAGTCGCAGTGACTGGGGCAGCAACCGAGGCAGCACTCTCAGTCACCTGGGAAACAACCGAGGCAGCCTTCTGAGTGGCTTGGCTAGCAACTGAGGGAGCATCCTTGGTTACCTGACTAGCAACCGACGGGGCCACCTTGGTGACCAGCTCAGCAGCTGAAACGGCGTCCTTAGAGGCTTCACTGACAACCGAAGCAAGAGTGTCAACAACCGGCTCAACAACGGAGGCGACTTTCTTGGAAACTGGCTCACCGACAAAGGCAGCATTCTTCGTGACTTTACTGGCAATAGAGGTAGCTTTCTTGGTGGCCTGGTCAACAACTGAGGCAGCCTTCTCAATAACTTGTTCAGCGGCAGGTGTCTCGACGGCAATATCCGCGCCCGGCTCACCAACCGAGCCGTACTCAACTGTATCGAACTCCAATGGGACATAGTCCTGGGAAATCTCCTCGGGCTCCACATTCGCTTCCTCAGTGGCAACTGGCTCACTGATAGACTTTGTAGTTGGAGCAGCCACGGCTCTTGGCGTCCCCTGGATGGTGTTGATCGACGGTTTCTTGACAGTCGGTGCAACCACGGTGGCTTCCGGATCAGCCTCTGGCACCTCTTCTGGTTCAACTTCTGGTTTGGCTTGAGCTTCTGGCTCGATTTCTGGTTCGGCCTCGGCTTCTGGCTCGGCCTCAACAGCTGGGTCTGCCTTGATATCTGGCACAGCAACTGGCTCGGCATCAATCTCTGGCTCAGCCTCTGATTCAACCACCTCTGGACTCTCGTGATGAATAAAAGAGTCCACAGCGGCAGTTGCTTCGCTGACCACACTCTCGGCAGCCCGCTTGACCGCCTCAAGAGGAGGCACGACGCCGGCAGGCTCTCGCACCGCCAGCGCGTTTGGCTGTTCCCCAGTGTACTCGTCGGAAGTGTAAACAGGACTGGTCTCCCTGATGCTCTCGACTGGAGCCTCGACTGGGGTCTCATCTACCTTAGAAAGAGGCTCCTCGGTGATCTCAGCAGTCGCCTCCACAGTGCTGTCAACAGAGGTCTCCTCAGCAAAAACCTCCTTCTCAGTTTCGGCAGGTGTCTCAAACTCCTGGGTGGTCTCCTCAGGGGTCGCCACCGCCGCTTCGGGAACATACTCGGAAGGAGGCACTTCCTCCTCGGGAACGTCAGCAGCCACCTCAGTAGCATGAGCCACTTCCTCGGTTGTGAAATCAACGTCCTCAGTTTTTGTCACCTGACTGACAATGTCACCAGAGATATCCAACTCAGTGACGACCTTAGCTGCTGGAGTGACAACTTCTCTACTGATGGTAGCCGCCGCACTGTTCAACTGCACCGTCAGCTTGCTCATGTCGTCGTTGTAGACAATCTCCTCAATAACAGACTTTGGAGCCGCATAGGTCTTGCTAGAACTAGCATACGACTGGGTCGTAACGTCATCAACCTCGTTCATTGTGAAGTACGACGACGAGTCCGCGCGGTTCTTCTTAATCTGCTCAAAGATCTGGTCAAACACTCGCTTGTTGATCACGTGCTGGATGACTACCGCAACAAGGCCAACGAAGAGGAGGCCAAATATCGAGTAGAGGAACGACGAGAGCCAGCTCGAGCGGCCCGAACGGATTAGGTCCTCAAGTGGTATCTTTATAAGGTGGATTGTCTTCTCGGAAGACACAGACGCAAGAAATTCGCCCGTCGGAGAAAATGTCACCTTAGTGATGCCAGACTGCACCTTCTTGTAAAGCGCAATCTTTTTGAAATTTTTGTAACGCAAAACAGTGATGCTGCCGTCATCGCCCGAAAAAGCTATAAGCGAATTGCTCTGGTCAAACTTCTTGGTCGCTGGGTCGATAATCGGGCAGTAGTCCAAAGAAGTGATCTCGCGCAATCCCGGGGTCTTGTGCACTTTTAGCACCTGCTGCTTTGAAATGGAGTACAACACAAGGCAAGCACCCTTCTTGTTAGGCAACGACGCGGCGATCAATGCCTCGTCGTTGGAAATGAAGCGGATTTTGTGAAGGGTGTCGACATGGGAAAAGTCTGTATTCTTCAACAAGGAGCGACCAGTCACAGTGCTAATGGCCTCCAACCCGCTTTTGGTAATGTAGGCAAGCAATTTGCCGTCCGGCGAAATGTGCATGTCCTCGACCTTGTTGTTTTTCAACGTGCCCAAGCTGTACTTGACCCTCAACTCAGAGGGGTCAAAGATTACCACTTTCGGCGCACGCAGACTCAGCGACGACACCGCACCAACCCCGCCATCGTCACTGATGTAGCAAAGTTCCACGTACGAGGAGAACCGCTCGGAGCTCTTGAAGAGCTCCATCGGGCGCTCGAAGACAAGATGCTCGTTCTCCCAGTTGTACTTTCTGAGGTTCGAAAAGTCCGGGAAGTTCGCAAACTGGTCCTCGTTGAACATCTCCTCGTTGAACCCAACAAGAATGATCTCGCCATTGGTGTCAAGCGCCGCGGGATACTCAAACACATAGGGAAGCGTCAACTCACGGAACTTCTTCAACTTCTTGTGCTTGCGGCGAAAGTTCACCTTCAACGCCGTGATCTTGTTGCCGATCTCCGGGTTTGCCTCGCCGTAGCCTCCGACTACTACCAATGTAGAGTCGTCGAGAAACTTCGCCCCATAAATGGGATAGTCAATTTCTAGACTAAACGTTTTGAGTTGCATGGCAGCAATTGGTGGTGATTAGCAGTACTCCGCTTTGATGATTTGGCATGTAGCAATGACGGTTACCCGGCTGCCATGAAAAGTCGCGACAAACAGTCTCTGGCGCTACATTGTTGCACTGGAATCTTACACTTCAACACACCCCAGTCGTTCCCGTACCACAATGTCCACTGCTGCTCCCCAAATATATGGCGGCGACGAGGTCGGCGCGATTGTGCTTGACCCAGGCTCTTATTGCACGCGTGCCGGTTTTGCGGGCGACGACACTCCGCGCGCCGTGGTGCCGTCATTCTATGGAATTAATAACGATAAAAAGCAAGGAGCAATGGAAGTAGACACTGCTGAGAAATACGGCGAATTTAAGCGTCGCGACTATACTTATCTTGGTGAAGAAACGCTAAGAATTCCTCGGGCAAACACCGATATCTGCCTGATTGTTGACGACGAGGTCATCCAGGACTGGGAGGGCGCCATTGAGATGTTCGACTACTTGTTCAAAGACATGGACGTGGCAATTGAAGAAAGACCAGTGTTGCTCACGGAGCCTGTGTGGAATACCAAAAAGAACAAGTTGAAATCGTTGGAGGTGTTTTTGGAGTTTTTCGAGACCCCTGGTTTCTACTTGGCCAAGGCACCGGCCTGCTGTTCGTTCGCGGTTGGCAGACCGAACTCGTTGATTGTAGACATTGGGCACAACATCACGAGTGTCACGCCAGTGTTGGACGGCATGTGTTTGTCCAAGAACACTATGAAGACCCATTACGCGGGGCGATTCTTGGACTCCCAGTTGGCTACTGCCTTCAGCAAGAGAGGTGTGCCTTTAGTGCCCCGCTTCCAGGTCAAGTCTAAAGAACCGTCGTTGTTTTCGTTACAAAACTTCGCCGACAAGGCGGCTGCTGTGGAGACTTACACGAAGAAGGATGTCCCAGAAGTGACATCTTCGTATGTGAATTTCGAGAACCAGGCCCTTTTCAATGAGATGAAAGAGACGTTGGTGGTTGTGCCTGAGACCCCGATTTCAGACGCCAGCAAGTCCGATTACCAGTGCCGTAATTTCGAGTTGCCAACGGGTCTCCAGGTCGAGTTCGAGAAGGAGCGGTATGAGATTGGCGACTCGTTATTCAACCCGTCTGGCTACATTGGTGCTTGGAAGAAGCACCCAGAGTACCACCACGAGTTCGACCCGGAGTGGGAAGAAGAGGACGGTGAGATGGGGGAGCTTGATGTGGACAATAACTACGTGCCATTGAAGCGCGGCAAGCGGAAGGACGCCGAGGCAGATGCGTCGGAAGTGCTGAGCCCTGTTCCCTCGCTGGTGCTGGACGCCGAGTCTAAGTGTGCCGGCTTGCTGAGTCTTATCAACAAGACGATTGCCAATCTTGATGTTGATATTCGCCAGCAGGTGGCTCATAACATCGTGGTGACTGGGTCTTTGTCGTTGGTGCCTGGCTTGAACGATCGTATCTTCAAGGACTTGAATGAGTTGAACCCTGGGTTGAAGATCAGATTGCACTCGAGCGGAAATGTGATTGGCCGTCGGTTCCAGAACTGGATCGGGGGGAGTATTTTGGCGAGCTTGGGGACGTTCCATCAGTTGTGGGTGAGCAAGAAGGAGTATGAGGAGGTGGGGGGAGAGCGGTTGATCACGGAGAGATTCCGCTAAGCATTGAGGCGCGAAGCAGCTTGTTGCAAGGCGGCAGCAGTGGCAACAAGCCTCTCTGCTGCACAAATTAGTGCGTCGTACTTCCTTGCTTTGACTGCTAGTGTTTGGCTCTCTGCAAACCAGCGCGATTCTGCTTACATTACGAATGGTGACGTTATACAATGTTCTGTTAATACGCTATTGTAAGTGCGTAGCTTGATGTAAGAACAGTGAATATTTACTCGCAGCATCGGCGCCGGGCTCCAAATGAGGGCAGGCACAGTCATATTATATCCGTGATGCAGCCTTTTGCAAAGCGCAGCCAAAGCCGTGTTCCGGCCGTAGCCATGTTACATGATATGTGATATTACGGACACTTTCATTTTGCAGACACTGCCAAAGTACAATCGTGTCCATGTAGCCAATGGTTGTTAGCCATTTCCATATATGCCCTTTTGTGCTAACCACAGCCAAGTATCGCCTTCTCCATACTTTTTGCCGCTAGTATATAAAGTATCCACAGCACACTTGCCTACCCAGTACGCTGCTCAACGATCAAGATCAAAGGACAATGCCCTGCTCTCTAGCAAATCTTCGGCACAAGTGATCAACGCAAGCTGGCGCCCGACGCAGAACCGCGCACTCTCAATGAACTGGCTCTTGTGTGCCATCAACAGCTTTGCGCTTTTTATCTCAAAAAGTTTGCTTAAGCTCTCAACGGCCTGCGCGAGCGAGCCCTGGTTGTCTTCATAAATAAGACTCGGATTGTTCTTGTTATGCCTCAAGTAAAAAGAAAAGCAGTACAGCCACTTGAGCGTGTTGCGCGCCTTGAGCATCGTGATGATCAGGTTACGGATAAACTGCGACTGCATCCAGCTGACGCCGTGCGCACGGAGTAAGCGCATCTTTTCGTTGAGAAGCCCACGGTCATCGTTCATCGAGGTCTGATGGTTCTGGAAATACTTGAAGAAAAAAATGTACCGATTGTGGCGGATGCGGAGCTCGTCCTTGGCCCGCAGCCGCGGCGTAACTTTCTCGGGCGTGTAGAGATGGCACTTGTAGTTGTCTTTGTGGATCTCCCACGGGCCGTCGCAGATCCAACAGAACTCGTGGCGGCAGCTTTTGCACGACATATGGTTACACCCTCCGTTTTTCTCGATCAGGGTCTGGCATTTTGGACACGGCCTTGTGTGAGTGTTGATCCAGTTCGCAGTCTCGCTCTCGTTCAGGCACTTGATCACCCACTGCTCCACCACGGGGCAAGGGCACGGGTAATGCGTCTCGTAGCGGCAGTTGAGGCAGAAAGCGTGGGCCTTGACGCACAGCACCATCGGGAGCCGCGTGATCTTGGTCTTTAGCGACTCTTCGCTTTCCCGGAAATCGTCAAACTGAACACACGTGTTACAGTCCGGCGCGGGACACCAGCTGCTGTTTCTAGAGATTTCGACATAACCTCTGGCAAGGGTTTTGAGGTATTCATATCCCATGGTAAGGTATTTGGGATTCCTGTCCTCTCTCTCAAGCTCAAAAAAGTCTTCGGTATCGTTCATTTCAAATTCGGAGTCCGACAGCGAGTCCGAGCTCCAGTCGTCCTCAAAGTAAACCTCTGGCTCGGGCGTGGCTTCCTTCGGCTCGGCGGCGTACTTACCAAAATACGCGGCGTGGAACTGCTGGTACTTCGTACTCTGCAACTTTTTTTGCCGCTCTGCTATTTTGAGGTCCGCTATCGCTTTCTCGTTTTCCTTTTTGAATAGCACATCCATGTCTTTGGCCGAGAATTTCAAGCTACACTCGTAGTCGGGGCACGACACAAGACCGCCAATCGCTAGTTCTTCCGACACCCACCGTTTGGTACACTCCTCGCAGAAATAGTGGCCACAGCTGAGAGCAAACTTCATGTCTTCTGGCTTCTTCGGATCATCATCGCAGCAGATAAAGCATTCGAAGTCCTCTTCTTGCGGAACCATGACGCCTAGACTGTTTTCCTCCGGAATCCCACTCTCTTCTAGCAAATTCGGCTTATCCATGAACGCCTCTATCAACCGCTCCCGATTCCATCTGAACTGCGCCATCAAGTAGAAAGTCCGAAAAGGCAGCACACTGAGAATCAGACTCACCTCGTTCGCCTCTTTCTCTAGCACCCTCTCCAACAACTGCACTAGCGTATATTTATGATAATTATAAAGATCAATGTCCACATTGTCGTTATTGGAGATCGCCAGCAACCGACCTTCTTTGACGAACTCCCCAGAATTCTCAAACTGGTCCGAGGACTGGCTCGGCAGTATGTGGCCAAAGTCGCCGTCGTCGTCCTCGTACTCAAACGAGTAGTCACTGCCATCGGCAAATTCTTGGTCCGACATCGTGTACAGCACTCGTTTCGTATTGTCTTCGGTCGTGCGATGAGTTTCTGAGTAGAAGGGAAGTTCGGAGTTATGTAGCTGCGGGTTTCCGCGCTTCGATGAGAGGCGATTTCCTGCGTTTGAATTAGATATGTCACGTGATGTGGCACAGGGGTGGAGAGAAAGAAGCTGGGGGGCCAGTTCGAATGGAAATTAAATCGTTAGAAGCCAGCAAAATCGATTTCTGTAGGCGTGGGTTTTTGATTATTATTGATTTAGAAAATTTGTTATGCGTTTTATTGGTGCGCGCTAAGGTACTATGACTCGATGTGATTTGATTCGATTTCCTCACATTACAAACGACAAGCGTTTGTGTGATAATCGAAGATTGCTGACAAGTAAATACGGGATTAACACGAGGTTCGTCAACATGAAGGCGTTCAGCAGGGTTATTGGGGGTAGCATATTTTGGACTTGTACTGGTCCCGTATAAGCCATGCCGCTTCTGCTTATTGTCACTTCTAGGCTCAAGAGTTCACAGAGCATTTTGACTCTCACTTCTAACAATCTCTGGAGTGGGTCTACCACCCATACTTGGTACCACCCGAGTGAAACGTCCAAGTTAGGATACTCGAACCTTGAATTGTGGAACACCTGGTACTGGAACTGGTGGCTGAGGTTGGGCACCAAGTGGTAGAGATGAATGAGCTTGATGTCGAGGGTGGTATTGTCAAATGTCGTCTTTTGGTTTGATAAAAAGTTCGGAAAATTATCTGGCTCTTGAAATTTATTGTGAACTGAGTTTTCCCTCAAGAACTTGGAAAGTCTGTCACCGCTGTCGTCTGAATGCTGGAAATTCTCAAGTATCTTTTTGATGTCTTGCCTTCTGATGACCTTCTTCAAAAACTTGTCGGTTGACTTATTAATTTCTGCAAAATTCCTGATATCTTTATCTATATTCAAAACACTCTTTTCCCCACTTTGTGTAAGATACTTCACAAAACAATAGAGCACATTGTTGTAGTCGTGGTTAAGTTTGATGATGTTGCTGTCCGAGATCAACAAGAGCTGGTGAATGTCCATTGCCGAATTGCGCTGGGAGCCAATGTCTGCTTCAAACAAAGAGGCAACACTGTTGTGCTTGTTGGAATTAATATAAAAGTAGTCTGAAACATCGTAGGAGACATAGTTGTAGGTGGTGATGTTGATGGGGATCGCGGCGGCTGTGGTCAAAATGAGCCAGAGCCTCATCGAGTCATCTCAGAGCGAGAACCAGTTGTGCCAAAAATATTTGAAAGCATATGTTTTGAAATAGGGGCAGGGCATTCAGCACTGGTGCTACTCTCCTTGGATACGGATGTGCGAGGCGCACCATGCATGGGAACTGCATGCCATCGCCGTGCCAAACTTTGTGAGTTTTTGTAATGCAGGAGTGATGATTTCCTTCAAGAGGACTCGCTACTCCTAGAATAATGAGCTTTGAGAGCTTTTTGTAGAGCTCCAGATATGGATAGGGCCCCTTCCATAATACAAGACGCACCCCGGGCAAGATAGGGCAAACTGCCCCGCAAAAGTGGGCTGATTCCGTGACTTGCATAATTTGCTATCTCCCTAAAACACAAGGAAGTCACAAAAAATCCCAAAAATTGAATGGAGAAACACGAAACGCTGAGCTGGAATATACCTAAGCCACTTATAAGTTGGAACGGTCAGTGATGCGCCGAAACCCGACTTTCAAGCGACCCTGCGAGAAATCGATCCTCCCGCGCATGCAGGACATCTCCTATCAGCCATCGCGGAGTAGTCGATTGGCACAACTACAAGTACCAAAGAACGACAAGTCAAAACAATACACACCAACAGACTAAATAAAACAGATACTAACAGCTTTCATCTGCTCACATTCAAGGTAGTTGTCACGTGAAATGACCAACCCTCACCCTTTCGCGGTGGCCGATTCCCGCCGGTGTTGCCCGCGCGTCCCCCCACGCGTTTTCCGACTGCCGCCCACATTATCGCTGTGGCTGCGGGCTGAGATGAGATCACGATTATATGCGTGAGCCACAGTCGCATGATATTTATCAGCGGGCAATTTTCACCAAAACCTCGGCACCATTACTTTGATACCACTGCTGCAAGAAAGTAGTGTTTTTCCCAATGCTCTTTCGTCAATTGCCAAGACTGTTTGGCCTTTGTGCCAAGGCCGCTAGACAGCCTCTAAGTCTTTCGGCTAAAAAGTACTCCACATCAGCAGGCGGCCCGGTCACCACTAACACGCCATCGAAAGCCTCGCTGCTTGGCTTCATTGTGATCGCTGCCATTTCTGGCCTTGCGGGCTACAGCTATGCCAGCTATGCCAAAAAGCCAACAAAGACTCTGTCCATCACCCGACTCGACGAAGTCACACCTTTCGTCTATGCCTCTGGGGCTGAGCTACAGAAAGGGTTTCAGGAAATTGCCGCTGCTCTTGGGGAGGGAAAGACCACACACACCCCTGCGGAGATCGACATTCATTCCGACGCCTATTTCAATGTTCATAAGCCGAAAGAGAACGAGAAGCCGAAGTTGATCGTCTACCCTGAGTCGACCGAAGAAGTGAGCAAAGTGCTCAAGATCTGCGCCCAATACAAGATCCCTATCGTCCCATTTTCCGGGGGAACCTCCTTGGAAGGCCAGTACGTCTCCACCAGAAGCGGCATTGTGCTTGATTTCAGCCACTTGAACAAAGTGCTTGAGTTCAACCCGGATGATTTGGACGTCTCTGTCCAGGCCGGAGTCGGCTGGCAAGATCTTGACGAATACCTCAAGCCGCACAACTTGTTGTTTGGGCCAGATCCCGGCCCAGGCGCGAAAATCGGAGGCATGGTCGCTACATCGTGCTCAGGAACCCAGGCGTTCAGATACGGGACTATGAAGGAGAACGTGTTGAACCTTACGGTTGTGTTAGCAGATGGGACAATCCTCAAGACGAAGCAGCGTTCCAAGAAGAGTGCGGCTGGTTATAACTTGACCGGTCTCTTTATCGGAGCAGAGGGGACCTTGGGAGTTGTCACTGAGGCGACTCTCAAGTTGAATCCCCGTCCCTTGAATGAGTCGGTTGCCGTTGTTAGTTTTAGCACAATCAAGCAGGCGACCCAGACTGTGGAACGCTTGTTGCAGACCGGCGCCGGAAACTTGAACGCCATCGAGTTGTTGGACACCAACATGTTGAAATGCATCAATGCCATTGGCCAGACCTCGAGGGTTTGGAAAGAGGCTCCGACGTTGTTGCTCAAGATCGGTGGGGGGACCCAGAAGATCTTGGAGGAGAATGTGAAGCAAGTCAAGGAAGTGTCTCAAAAGAACGACGCCCTCACGTTTGAATTTGCGAAATCGGAGGAGGACAAGGATGAACTCTGGGAGGCGCGTAAGATGGTGTTGCTTTCTAGTATTGATTATGGCCGGCAGACCGTGTCGCCCGACGCCAAAGTCTGGGTCACCGATGTGGCGGTGCCTGTCTCGAAGCTCAGCGAGGTCATTGAGCAAGGTCGCAATGATTTGGACACCTTGGAAAATGCCTTTTCGTCGGTTCTTGGACACGTTGGCGACGGTAACTTCCACAGTGTGATTGTTTACAACAAGGAGGACGAAGCCAAGGTGGTCGAGGTGGCAGACCGCATGGTGAACAAGGCGTTGGAGCTTGGCGGGACTTGCACGGGAGAGCACGGGGTGGGGCTTGGCAAGCGGCACTTTCTCGAGAAGGAAGTGGGTGAGAACTCGATTGCGTTGATGCGGCAGTTGAAGTTGAGCTTGGACCCGTACGGGTTGTTGAATGTCGATAAAGTGTTCAAGGTGGATCCGACGGACAAGAATTTGTGAGGAGCGAGTAGCGCGTTTTGATTCCCGGCACTACTCAGACATATTTCACAAAGCGGGGGTGTCTTGGAAAATTTGTTGGACACGTTTTAGATAAGGATCACGGTGTGGGGTGTAGCGACGCACTTCACTGCCACACTCTCTCGCTGCCAAGCTGTGACTCCGACTATTCCACGCTTCAGCTCACTGCTCTTGCGGTTATACTCTCACTATGAGCCATCAATTAATTTTTCGTCCCAGCTTTGTCTTGTACTCGAATAAAGGCCTATCGTTTCTCACCGGAGACCAATCCGAAGTAGTCGTACATGATGCCCTTTGTAGCTGGACATTCCAACATGCAAGCAGCAGAACCATCAGCACTGAGCATATTTATAATGGATAAACGACCAAAAGTGCAAGCAGCAAAAGATTTAATACTGTAAGGCTGCCGTGCTAGATGCCTTACTGCCAAAGCCTACCCTACTGCAAGTCTCCATTTATAGTGTCCATTCTCCATGTCGCGCCCGACCGACTCACTGAGCCACTCTCCAACGACTCCGAATCCAAGCTGTGTAAATTCAAACTCTCCATTCTCTCTACCTCATTGTGCACTAATCTAAGCTGATTGATTCTGATGACTTCCTTGACCCGTCTGAGATGCATCAAATTGAGCGCAATGGGTAAGAGGCTGACGAGAAACGTCACGGTACACACGATTTTAAAGTAGGAAGTGGCGTCCTTCAACTCCCCATGCTCCACAACAAAAATCTTTAAGCCTCGAATCTCCACAAGACCCAACAAGTACAACGCACTTCCCACAAGCTCGAGTGATAAAGTGCAGTACTGTATTCTGAGGCAGAGCTGCGGCACCCTCTCTCCATACGCAATAAGCAGGCAGCACATTAAGGGCAAACTGTTAGTAAGCCCATGGAGACTCGTACGGAGAACAATTCACATACACCTCCTCCCATCGAATCACATTTAAAATCTCTAACTTACTAGGAGTATTCCGGCGATCGGAGCTATGGTGCCGGCGGCCGGGCGGTTGTACACAGTGTCTAGCGGCAAGTGGAGGAACGCCAAGAGGTACTCGAGAATGAGGAAGCCGACGCTGCAAATATAGTAGGCCCTGTTTACGGTTTCGAGCCGCCGGTGGCAGGACATGAATCACTGATTGCCCGATTGTGTTGGGAGAAATCGAGAATTGGGCTTTTGCAGAGCTTCAGATGATGGCACATGCACAGAAGAGTCGGTTGTGTGCCCCGAGCCATGAGGCCCGCAGCAGACCACCAAGAATTGCCAGAATAATTTCCAAAAGACAAGGTCGCTGAAATAACTGATTCAACAAAAAATTATTCCCCTTCATATAGAGTGTTTTCCATAGCTACCTCAAACTTTGCCTCAGTTTGTCTACTCCCTCCGATATACTGTGTTTACTATGCTTTAACATTTATTAACATAAAGTCTGAGATATGCGTGCCTCTCAATTGTGCCTTTCCCCCCGGCTACCTAACTTCATTGTGCATCATTTTGTGCGTCTCAAAGTCAAGATCAGACGACTCCAAAGCTGAGCTCTAGAAAAGAATAGACACCCTTCGTGCTGGAATGAGCCACCCAACTCCGTGAACCAAGAAATTCGTGGTTTCGTACCAATTCTTTTTTCGTTACACCTAAGACGCAACTAATGATGTGCTCCGCTTGCATTGCTTGATTACTTGACCAAGTCAAAGTTGAAACCCGCCTCCTTCAACTTCTCCAATCTCTGCTGCTTTCTCTTGTCGTTCTTCTGCTTGATCACCTTCACCTCCGTCTCATCCCGCTTCTTCTCAAACTTTCTCTTTGCAATGTGCGCCCACGGTATCTTCTTGAACTTCTTCTCCGAGTTCTTGAACAACTCCGCAATTTTGTCGGTCCCCTCCTCTTCCACAAGGTCCACCTTCAAAATGTGATTGAAGATAAGGTAGTTGTTCATCGTCTCCTGAGCGATCTTGGCCACCTCGTAGTCGGCAAACTCAAGGAAACCATAGTGCTTTGAGTTGCCCGTCTTCTTGTTGCGCGCCACACGCACGTTCACGATGTCGCCAAACTGCGAGAAGTAACGCTTGATTTCTGGCTCGTCGAAGCCGCTTGGCAAACGACCAATGTACAAGATCCCGCGCTTTTTCGACTTCTTCTCGGTCTTCTTCTGGTCGCGCACCTGTGGCTTGACTTTGTGCGCAGTGACTGGGGCCTTCTTGGACTTGGCCGGCTGCTCAGCGGCCTCCTCTTCTTGTTCCTCCTCCTCATCATCGGTACTGTCAAACCCGGCGAACTCTTCGTTTTCCTCGTCGCTGCTGCTCTCGCTCTCCTCGACGATCTTCAAGTGGTCCTGGTCCAACTCGTTCTCGGCCACGGCGGGCTTCGCAGCGGCTTTCGTGCTCTTCTTCTGTGTCTTTTTGGCCACCATGTTGCGCTTGTCAGTTACTCTATGCAGGCGCATAAAAAAAAATTGCACATTTTTTCAGCTCATCTGATGACAAAGGGAAGCGCATAAGTTACGTAATCAACAAGCACAGTCTTTATTGAAACATCACTTTCCAGCTCAGCGACATTTATTTGAGAAGTAATTGTTTTTGATGCTGTCTCACAATATTTCATGGAATTTGCTTATAATCAGGTGCGATATAGTATATTAATTGCTGATGCTTGTGCTGTGCTAAATGGCGGTATGGAGAGGGATCAGAAACGAACTGATCCACTAAAAAAAGGGTTTTATATAGAGGCAAAAGCAATGCCATTGACCGGAGATTGCGTAGCAGGCTCAAATGCAAAAGAAGTTAGAAAAAAAGAATGTTGCGCCTAGAAAATGGTGTCACTTGATGGGAAAGGAATGGCTAAAGAAGATCTGAAAAGACCTAGTGGACAGCGAACGTGAGACAAGAAAGTGTGCAGTGAATTGGCGGAGTCAAAGCGCTGCATCTGCGCTATTGCCCTGCCCTCTGCTGCGCTTTGCTGGCAGTGCTCAGTGCGCATAATGCTGGTACCCTGAGTTCCACACCTCCCCGTAGTAATCGAACAACGCCTGCTGCATCTCAGAAAACTCCACGAAAGTCCCACGTGCCTCCTGGCTCCCCTCAAACGACTTGTCCATCGCACAGTACTTGAACCCAAAGCACTCGTTCTGCATCTTCCAGCCCTTCTTCAAGTGGCGTCCGGTGATCGCCTCGTTGTCAGGGGGTACCAAGACCCCATATATGTGGAGAGGACTGCGGTAATACTTTTGAATGCCCTCAATGTTATTCTCCCCAAACTTCTCTGCATACTTAGAGAGCTTGATGTCGGCGTCCCACGACTCCTTCTTGCACTTCTGGAACCCCAGGTTGATCCAAAGAAGCGTCGAGTTATCGTCCGAGGTCACGTGCGCGGGCTGCACCGAACATGCCTTGATTTCCCACCGCGTCTTGTCCTCGTTGTAGGTCTTCGCCGTCTGGTCCTGCGCAATCGCACCGGCACCTAGCCCGTTAAACTCATAGTTCTCGTCGCCCATCATTGAAAGACCCAACCAGTAGGTCTCTTTGTCGCCAAACGTCTTGGACGAAACAGGCTCCCAGAACGACAACTGGATCGCGGCGAGAATGCCCACGAAATGCGTGGAGCGACGCAATCCCACCACGCCGGACTCCATGAGGTGCATCTTGTTGTGCTTGAAAAAACGGTTCTCGGTGGTTTTAGTAGTGTGCTTAGGCACCCCAAAAAGGACTTCGTCAGCAACCGTCGGGAGAAGCTTTTTGAATAAGTAAACATCCTGATCAACGTTGTAGGCATTGTTCATCCGATCTTTGAAGAAAATTGTCTGTGTCTTCTTGTAAGCATTGGTCTGGAAGAACTCATTAGGGTCGATGAACGGCACACTATCGGCGTCCATGAGGAGGATCTCGTCGAACGAATTGAACATGTAAGCTAAGTATTTGGAGTTGTACGTCTGGAAACGCTCCCGGTAGTCTGCAGCAATACAGTTGGCCACATTGACAAACCAAAGCTCTTGTTTTGGGTAGGAGGTGTCGATTTTGTGAGCTTTGAGCACCAGGGAGAAGTTCCGCTGGAGCTCGCTCACGTGATCGCCGGGCTGGAGGTCGTCTCTCGCGAGTCTCACCAACTTCTCCATGGTTTCTGCCGACAAATCGTCGTTGTAAACCAACTGAATAGGGAGCTTGTTGTTGACAGCTCTGAGCATCTGCAAGAGCGCGCTCAAGTACTGCAAGTGGTTGTCAGAAACAGACACAATTATTCCCCTTCCGTTGATCGAGTTTTTTAACTGCTTCAAAAAACAAGTGTCTTTGATTGTTTCCTTCTTCTTGGTAGCGATTTCAACGCCCTGTTCCTTGTTGTACTTCGCCATGTCGGGAATTTGGGTCTGGATCTTGCCGTCCCATCTCTGGAAAACGGGGTTTTGCTTCGACATCCAGCGAAAGAGGCGCTGCTCGGTGTCCTGGCACATCTCGAGGTAGCCGCTGTCCATGTGAATTCGTTTATCAAGATTAGCAACGTCTCTCTTCTCCTTTTCATCATCAAAACGGACCGCCTCGACCGCCGCCTTGATTTCATTCTTTCTCTTTGGGCTGTTCTTCGTCACAGAGCTTGCCTTTTCGAGAACAAACGCGTGGAACTGGTCGATTTTCCCGTTCAACTTCTTCGTCATCTGGAGAAAACTAAGTTTCGGCTGCAGTCTGGAGAGGTAGCATTTGTCAAAAACGCGGAAATTGGTCATTGTGTGGATCATCTTTTCCTCGGTGCTCTCGGTGTCTTGGAGCATCTGCTCGTAGGCGGCCACAATTTCAGCCCTCTCGACTTCCGTTACTTCCAAAGACGGCAAGGAAGAAGCTGACGGCCCCGATTTGGATTTTGTCTTGCTCTCCTCCTGGACCCTGTCAAACTCCTCCTGCTTCTTTTCTTTGAGCTGCTCAACTTTCCTGTTGATGTACGCCTCTTTCTGGTAGACTCCCGCGTCATGGGGGAGCGCGTTGATCAGCTCGGTTTTCCAGCTCGGATTCAATCTGTAGAGCTCATTGAAGTAGAGCTCGCACCGCTCGTCAATGCTGAATTTCGTAGGAAACTCAGTGCCAAACTTCTGCACAAGGTGCTTGTAATGCTGCGAGGCCTGCTTCATATTCTGGTCCACGAGGAGCGTCTGAATAAGCGTGGCTTTGAAACTTTCTGCATCGCTCAAGTGGGCATCAAAAGATCGGTACGAGAAATAGACCAACGCCTGGCAAAAAATGAGAAACAAGGCGGTTTTGAATAGGGCTTTCTTGCCAAAAAACACCGTCTTCATCTCGGTGATCCTTCGCCTGGTATCTACGTTTTCCTCAAGACTTGGACTGTTTTTTCCTGCAGGCTGCTGCGTCACGTGGTGCGCTGATTGTTCAACAGCTGCAGTAAAGCCCGGTGGAGTTCAATGGCGATCAGACATTGAAGCAGTTGATTAATTAGGGCGGGTAACACAGAGGCCGAGACGAAGCAGTGGGTGATTTTTGATTTTTTCTCGAAGCACTGATTTTTCACGAAGCATTGATTTTTTTCACGCTCGATCACTGTCCACCTTCTTGGTCACATTTTATGATACCACCGGCATCTTATTGCGCTCTACACAATGCGGTCATCGTGTGGATCACAACGAGATGTCCAGGTGGTATTCCTGGCGTCATTGGTTTCCAGTGGGGAGTGTCACGGCTGTCTCACCTTAACTCTGATCTCCACTCGAACCTTGAGCTTATGCCACTTTGTAGACATCTGGATCTTCAGGTGCTCCAGTGTTATTACACTTTCGCAAACCCACTTGCTTACGTTCGTGGGTTTGTTTGGGACTTATCACCGTTGTTTCGCCAGAAGGACTCTGCGGTAAACGAATCCCAGATATTGACCTCGTACTATAACAGAGAGAGCCCTCAGCTATCCACTGGGGGTTCTTTTTGAAGGTGCGATACAGCAATGCAAAACAGTGGCGAGCGTCGGCGAGACACTGCGGTGCTCTCCGAATTGCCTCGCAGTAACTCGATATGGCTTCGCCAGGCATTGCGTTCATGGTTTCGCCAGGTTTCGCGTGGGGTAATTACTTTAGGCGTGGCCAATTTTTAGCATGGCATAGCCAGTGTAGTGCTCGCGGTGCACGCCATGCTGTTGTAAAGCATTAATCAAGCAGTGACTGTTGTCAGCTGTGGAGTGTTTCGCTAAAAATTACGGTTCTCTTCGAATTGCCTCGCACTACTACTCGACAGGGAAGTAAATCGAGTAACAATCCTCCGGCAGTTGTTGTACTGAATTCGAGCATTTGCAGCAATATTGCGGTTGGCGTGCTGTTGTTTGCCTGTGATTTCAGAGGAGTTACAACTGGAAAAGCTTACAACTGGCGGCCGTGGGTATGGCGCTGTGAAGTAGCTGCGTAGTGTAGCGCTATTTCGCTGAAAAATAGTGCTGCAAAACAGTGCTGCAAAATAGCGCTGCAAAATAGCGCTGCAAAATGACGCAGTAGTATAGGGCTGTGTCACTTCGCAGCACACTGGCTTCGCCAGTGCACTGCCAACTGCCAATGCTATGACACATCGCTGCACCCTGGCTTTGCCAGGCACTGCCGCATTGCCGGCCACGGACTAGGTTTCTCGCCTCCTCTGACTTTCCCGGGCGCATGTGCTCTTCCCAAGACCCTGGCAGACACTGGCAGCTCGCATGAACCCCCACCCGGGAAGCCAAAGCAGAGTGGGGGAGCCATCCTAAGAACGAGACGGAATCACGCTGTTTAAAAAATAAAAAGCATTGATAATAATATTGTGAGTAGCTGCTCCCATTTGAGTTCTAATTTGAGCTCCGATTTATTCGCCCCGGTTCGGGTTTACAGCTCCAGCTCGCTGTTTGTTGAACCCCCACTCTTTTCACTGATTCCCACTGATCCTGTTATCGAATGCAACTCCCCAAACCGGCACGCCTAGTGATTGCAGGCGGTTCCCGCCCGGCGTGGCTCGCGCCTGAGCCCGGCCCGGGGGTTGCGGTCACGTGACGCCAGGTTCCGCTGGTGCGCCAGCCGGCGACGTCTATAAAGGCACAGGGGTTCCCGGAAAATCCCCCAGAAAGCCGAAATCAGCCCAAACATGACCTCGCCATTCCCAGTTACCAAGGACGTCCTTCAGGGCGTCGAACTCAAGGCCCCAGTGGCCTTGAACGCCCGCCACATCATTACCCCGGACGCCCTCGCCTTTGTCGCGACCCTCCACCGGAGCTTCAACAAGACCCGGCTCCAGCTCTTGGCCAACAGAGAGCAGGCCCAGGCCGAGAGAGACGCGGGCAAGCTCCCTAACTTTTTGCCGGAGACGGCCCATATCCGGGACGACCCGACCTGGGTCGGCCCTACCCTTGCCCCGGGGTTGGAGGACCGCCGGGTGGAGATTACGGGACCCACCGACCGAAAGATGGTGATCAACGCGTTCAACCTGCGGGTCGCGACGTACATGGCGGACTTTGAGGACTCGCTGACCCCGACCTGGTTCAATGCGACCGACGGGCAGGTGAACTTGTACGACGCAATCAGACAGACGATCGAGCTCAAGACCCCCAAGAAGACGTACTCGTTGAACCTTGCCAATGGGCGCAAGTTGCCGACCTTGATTGTCAGACCGCGCGGCTGGCACTTGAACGAGAACCACTTGGTTGTGGACGGGGAAGTTGTGAGCGGCTCGCTCTTTGACTTTGGCCTCTACTTCTTCAACAACGCCAAGGAGACCATCAAGCGCGGCTTCGGGCCGTACTTCTACCTCCCGAAGATGGAGCACCACCTTGAGGCGAAGCTCTGGAACGACGTGTTCAACTTCTCCGAGGACTACATCAAGATCACACGGGGCACCATCAGAGCCACGGTGCTCATCGAGACCCTCCCCGCAGTGTTCCAGCTCGACGAGATCATCTACCAGTTGCGCAACCACTCGTCCGGCCTCAACTGCGGCCGCTGGGACTACATCTTCTCGTTCATCAAGTCGTTGAGAAACCACCCGCTGTTCATCTTGCCCGACAGAGCCCAGGTCAACATGAAGGTGGGGTTCATGAGCTCGTACGTCAAGCTCCTCATCCAGACCTGCCACAAGCGGCAGGTGCACGCGATGGGCGGGATGGCGGCGTTGATTCCAATCAAGGACGACCCGGCCGCCAACAAGAAGGCCATGGAGAACGTCTACAACGACAAGCTCCGCGAGGTGCTTGCCGGCCACGACGGCACCTGGATCGCCCACCCTGCGATTGCCGACATTGCGCTCTCTGTTTTCAACAAGCACATGCCGGGTCCTAACCAGATCAACGTTGCTCGTCCGGAGGTGGTTGTCTCGAGCACCGATCTCTTGAACCCGTTCGTCGAGGGCGGCAAGATCACCGAGGCCGGTGTCCGCGAGAACATCTCCATTGGCTTGGGCTATGTCGAGGCGTGGTTGAGAGGCGTGGGGTGTGTTGCCATCAACAACGCGATGGAGGACGCTGCTACTGCCGAGGTGTCGCGCTCCCAGTTGAACCAGTGGGTCAAGCACGGCGCCAAGACCGACCAGGGCACTGTCATCAGCAAGCAGTATGTCTCGAAGTTGTTGGAGGAGGAGACCGCGGCGTTGATCAAGGCGGCGCCAAAGGGGCACAAGTTTGTCGAGGCCGCCAAGTTCTACAAGCCAGACATCACCGCGGAGCACTACAACAACTTCATCACGCTTCCGTTGTACGAGGCGATCACCAAGCAGACTGCGGTGAGAACTATCAATGCCGACAAGTTGTGAGGGGCTCGTGAGCAGCGGCCAGCAACTTGGCAAGTTTATGTGTATACGTTATTATATATTCAGTTATCCGATGTAGCATGCCGCATGCGTTCGACAGCCGAAGGCTGGCGGATGCGTTATTTCCTAAGCCTGTATCTCTTTCTCCTCTCTCTCTCCTCTACCTCTCTGTGGAGAGGTTGTTGGGGAGTCATTTACATATAGGTATTTGGAGGTGGCCAGTCTCCTGGGAAGTGTGATTTATGTATAGTCTCTTGGAGGTGGTCAGTCTACTGGGAAATGTCGTTTATACATAGTTTCTTGGAGATGGTCAGTCTACTGGGAAGTGTCAATGATATATAGTTTCTTATGGGTGATCACGTATCAATTAGAGGCTAACGGCAGTGGACTGGGCGGATCAGGCTGCCCACTGGCTGTGTCACGTGATCAACATTTTGGCCGCGCCATTTCGCTCACAGGGTCCAATTCTTTAGTGACAACCACTTTACAGGGCTGTATGAAACATCAAAACTATTATACTATAAATTTTTTGTGCTAATCCCATTGATTTCCCTGGCTCGCGCTGGGCCCAAAACAGCCCACCTTCGAGGACCAGGGCCCCTAACACGCGTTTCCCTGCGTCCGCGTAGCACTTGAGCAGCTGAAAAGTATCAGCTCCATAATTGCAACATAGGCGGCACCGCAAAGAGGCGACAAATACCACTGAAGAAGACGCCCGGGACGCGTCAAAAAAAGAAGGGCAGGACAAGAAGGACCCAGGTGTTTGAGAAATTGAAAAAACCGGTTAAAAAACAAGCTTTCTTTGATTAGGATGTCCCTCGGACAGCTGCCAGCGTGGGGCGAGACGGCGACGCCGGGCCTGCTTGTTGCGCGGAAGCTCAAAAGAGGCCAGCTGAGTGTGTACCACCACCACCAGCCGTTTCGCGTGGCGTACCAGAAGGTGGCAATAGATGTGGATTTGGCACGGTGCCAGTTGGAGGGTTACACGGACTTGACGGTGATACCAACGGACCCCAAGAACAGAGTGCTTCATTTAGACGCCAGGTATTTGGACATCAAGCGGGTTTACGTCAATGACAGGCTTGTGAGTTTTGTCTACAACGACATTTTGTCGGTGGAAAGCAGGAAGCAGATTGAGATATTTGACGACACGGATATCAGTGAGACACTAAGGAAAGAGGACGCGGCGATTGCCCTGAAGTATACTATTTTCCAGCACCATTTGTACAAGGGGAAGCTCCGCACGTTATTTGGCGGGACAGACACCAAGGAGTTGCTGGTTTTCTTACCGGATAAGATGAAGATCTTGCTACAAGAGGCGGGCCCACTTACGCCTGTCGTCAGGGATTCTCCCGGGTCGTACAAGACGCCTAACAACTCGGAACTCATCTACACCCCTATCAATGTGCGCATCGAGTATTCTTGCAAGAACCCGAAAGACGGCGTTGCGTTTGTTGGTGGGCTCTCCAACATAGAGTCTGTGCCGAAAAGTCAGTGGCATGCCTACACTGCAAACTCCTCCATTGGCGTCCTGACTTCCTCGTGGGTCCCCTGTGTGGACAACTTTTGGGAGCGCACGACGTGGCAGATTGAGATTGCCGTGGCTCGAACCGTGGGCGGCATGACGAGAAATGTTGTCAAAGAAGAGGAGGAGGACGACCTCGATAGGGAGATCGTTGTTTGTACGGGCGATATGACGTCGCTCAAGGAAACTGTTCATCGCCACGACCACTCGAAGAAAGTTGTTTCATGGACCGTGCTCAATCCCGTATCGCCGCATCATGTGGGCTGGGCAGTGGGGCCGTTCGAGAAGATTGCGTATACTAATCTTGTGGAAGACGATGACGAGCAGGAGCAGGATAGCGACACCGTGAGTGTGCCTGGGGCGATATATTGCATGAAAGAGAAGCGGGAGCAGGCGGTGAGTGCGTGTGTTGTCTTGAACAATGCGGTAGAGTTTTTCTCCAGAGAATTCGGCTCCTTCCCCTTCTCGAGCTATTGTGTCGCCTTTGTTGGCGACAGCAGCGCCAAGTCGCATGGGTTCTCCGGGTTGACAGTGCATAGTGACAAATTGCTATACACACCGGATGTCATTGACCAGTTGTTTGATACGACTGAGGAGATCACCGTGGCTTTAACTAAACAGTGGGCCGGAGTCAATGTGTTGCCGCGCAATTATGATGATGTGTGGATCACCCTTGGTATTAGCCACTACATGGCTCTCCAGTACATCAAAAAGTTGATGGGCCACAACGAATTTAAGTTCAGAGTCAAGAAGCGAGCCGAAGCCATCTGTGATCAAGACAATGGTAGACCACCAATCGCCGATCCGATCCTCAGCTTCCCCGTTAATGAGAACACGGATTTCGAGTTCATCAAGCTCAAGGCGCCGATCGTTTTGTTCATTCTCAACAGACGGATGACAAAAACAGACAAGTCGTTTGGCCTCTCGCGAGTCATTCCCAAGATCTTTCTCCAGGCCATGCTGGGCGATTTAAACACTGGAATAGACACGCTCCACTTCCAGCATGTTGCGGAGAAGGTCAACCATAATAAGTTGGACAACTTCTTCAAGCAGTGGATCTATGGCAGTGGCACACCTATCTTTAGAATCACCCAACGGTTCAACAAGAAGCGGATGTTCATTGAAATGGGCATTCGGCAGGTCCAGGCCGACGAGATCACGCCCGTGTCACCTGATCCCAAAACCTTAGTCTCCGACTGCAACGCCCATCTCAACGAGCCTCGAGCTTCGAAAGTGCAGAATGTGTTTACCGGCCCGATGACCATTCGGATCCACGAGGCCGATGGCACCCCGTACGAGCACATTGTGAACCTCAAGGACAGTTTCACAAAACTCGACATCCAGTACAACACCAAGTACAAGCGGTTGAAGCGGCACCGAAAACAGAAGGAAGAAGAGCTTGACGAGGACAAGGAGAAGAAAAACGCCGACTTGACTCAGGTCGAATCCTTTGGCGACCCTGACGAGCAACCTCTGGAGGGCAACGAGGTGCTTGCGCACTGCCTTGGGGACATTCTTCAGACCGACGATGACGTCAAGCAGTGGGGTTTGGCCGAATGGACACGCGAGGAGGAGGAGCGGATGGCGAACGAGGCGTTCGAGTGGATCCGGGTGGACGCGGATTTTGAGTGGATCTGTAAGATCCATATCAGCCAGCCTGACTATATGTTCTTGTCGCAATTGCAACAGGACAGAGACGTGGAGGCCCATTACGATTCGATCAAGTATTTCAAGGACGCGGCAAAGCCGGCACCTATCTATTCGACGATTCTCATAAGAACGTTGATGGATTCAAGATACTACTATGGAATTCGCGTGGAGGCTGCCAAAGCTCTTTTGACGTATGCCAACACAAATCTCTCGATGATTGGGATGCGCCTTTTGATAAGGGCTTTCCAGACCTTGTTTTGCTTTGACACTACTTCCAACGTCCCACTTCCAAACGATTTTCTGGACTTTGCGCTTTACTTTATCCAAAAGACAATTCCTTTGGTCCTCTCTCAAGTGAAGGACGGCCAGGGCGCGTGTCCGCCGAGGGTCAAAGGTTTTCTCTTGGATCTTCTACGGTACAATGAGAACGGCCAGAACCAGTTTGTGGATTGCTATTATGTTGGGACGCTTGTCGAAGCAGTGGCCAACTCGTTGGTTGACAACGCAAGTCCCGAGGACTTGACTGACGACCAGAAGACTGCAAAGTCATCTTTTGTCGAAAAGGTCTTGCTTGAGCTCGACCGGTACTTGCGCATGGACGAGTGGGTGCCAAGCTACCATCGTCACGTGTCAGTATCTATTATTGAACAAAAGGTGCGGTTGGCGGTGGCTGGGTTGGTGGAGATGCAGTACGAGGACTTGCTCAGATTCACACGGCCAGAATGCTATGACGAAATCAGAATCTGCGCGTACAGGGGTCTTCTAAGACTCGGTGGGTTGAAGAATGCTCAATTCTTGGATCACTACTTCAAGGTGATGGAGCTTGACAGTCTGCGGTTTGTTAGAAAAGCCCTAGTGGACTTACTCAGGGAAGCCGTAGGCATTGCCGGTACCGATGGAACGCTAAACATCATGGATGACGAGGAGTTTGAGCCTGAGGTCGGGTCTGTTGAGTCTGGGAACGGGGCCACTTCTTCTACTATGATCATTTTTGAGGAGGAGTCGACCCATGAGTTGGCGGCTCGGAAAGAGGCGATTGACCGGACGACTTTAGAGGGGCTTATCAAGTTGCTTAGAAGAGACTACGGGAAGGGCAAGGGGATCCAGAAAGAGGTCTGGCGTGCGCTTCATTCGAGTCTTTTGTCAGTGGAAGACAAGAAGACGCTTTTTGAAATTGCCTCTGTTCTTTTCGAGCCGACGGGAACGATGCTCGTGACATTACCGGCCCCACGCGACAAACTTTTGGCTGCCAAATACGTGGACAAGAAGGTTACAATCTTCCGGCAGAACAAATTGAAGTTTAAGATCTCGCTCAACAAGAACATGGCGTTGAAGATTTTGACAAAGAATGATGGCCAAGGTCTGCGGGCGTCGAGCAAGCTGCCGGTTGTCAAGCTGGCCACTGCCAAGACCGCGCCACAGTCTCCTTTGGCGGAGCCAGTCAGCAGTGGAGGCAGCGGCAGCAGTGCTGTGCCTGTGACAAAGTCACCTTCGAAGCCAAAGCCAAAGCCGTTGGTGAAAGCCGAGCCGAAGGAGCCAAAACTCAAGGAGGTTGCGCCATCCAAGAAAGGTACTGCTAGAAATGCCCGTCCAAGAAACGTCACTGCTACAGTTGTTAATAGCAGCGCATCCAGCTTCATGGTGAGCATCAAGTCGGCCGACAAGTCTGCGTTGTTGAAGCCGAAAGTGGTTCCTGGAGCCGTGGCGAAGAGTGGCACTGAGCCAAGCTCAAAGACATTTTTTGTCACCCTAAAGGTGCCTAAGCAGAGCAAAAACGGCAGTGGCGGTGTCAAGCTGGGAAATGGGACTGTGACGAATGGGTCGATCGCTGGCTTGAAAGCGTTCAAAAGTGAGGACAGCGCAACCCGAACGTTCTCGCCAACCGCCGGCAGCTTGAGTGTCATCCGGATCAACTTCAAGGACAAGAAAATTGTACTTCCTTCGGAGTTGTTCCCCAAGGAAACGGCACATGTCAAGAAGGAGCAGCCCGTCGAGGTGCCCAAGCGTCCGAAGCTCAAGTTCAGGCTCAAGTAGAAAGGTGGAAAATGGGGTTGAAAAACCCAGGACGGTGCTAAGAAAGGCACGTGTATAGTAATGAACGAGTGAAGAAGAGAAGTGTAATTGGAAGCAGGTGGTGGAAGGTAGTGGGGAAAATCGTGCGAGACCATGGCGGCATGCGGATAGAGGGGCAGTGTGGGAGGACAAGAAAAGTTTTGGAAGTGTATAAAAGCTGTGAGAGGACCGTATGGACCAATCCGCACACCCTGAGCACATACTGCAAGACACGTACATGTTAGCAAAGCACTCGGATCAACTAATGACAGCTGTTCACATTTTTGGCTAGCCCTTTGCTCACATGGAATTCGCCGTGGTGCGCCGTGGCTTAATTAATAAGCGTTATAGTGAATTGTAGTACATCCCCCCATCTATTAGCCCGGCCTGTGAGGTTATGCATGTCGAGGCGCTCGCCGGTTTAGCACGGGCCACAACCTCACGTGTAGATAGCACATCACGGAATTAGACAAAGTTGTTAGTTGGTGCCAAATACCAAAAGCGATCTATTTCGACCCGGCCATACAACATATTCAGGCTCATGATAATCAGGCCCTCAGTGGTTAGTTTATGGGTTACGCTTGTGCGGTGCGAGAGAGCCGTTGAGGAGTCCATCCAAGACACGCAAACGGGATCATCAACGGGGCCCCTCAGCGTGAGCACAATAGCTGAGAGCCTTTCTACGGAGTTACTGAGCAACTTGGGGAGCACCAAGGGAATATTTAATGATGTCTTTGACGTGTCACAGGTGTTGTCTATTTCAGCGGCAACCACAGCAACAGAGACTGAGCAATCAGATGAAAAAGCACTGCCCGTGAGGACGGAACAAGCAGACACGCTACAGAGTTTTCAACTCAGCCTGGCTATCAGCATAGGCACCAGTGAGGTTTCTCAAGTGGTTTCAAATATTGGCGGTGTGGTGAATTCTATATTGAAATGCGAGGGGTCTCCTTCTGAGGTGACCACACTGAGTGCCACAGCGAGCGAGGATCACACACTGGAGAGCTCAAAGAGTGCGGGCTCGACAACCACAAACACTAAAAGTGGCTCAGGTACATCAGTGAAACTGGCTCTGTCACTGGCAACACTGCAAAGAGCCAGCATATCGGATGAGTCTCTGAGCGAATCCCCACAAAGCACAGCGCAGAACCAGACCAAGTCAGCCATAAAAGAGTCAAAGAATTCCAACAAAAGTACAAATGCTAGTAATGAAAGCTCCGCATCAGAGGAAGTTGAAATACTTCGAAATACGGTACCGTCAAACACCCTGGACGAGGACGATATGGGCTCCTCGTTCCTCTCCTTCGAAGAATGGAAGCAGAAGAAAGTGACGCGTGACGAGGAGCAGCCTAAGCAGCAGGTCGAGAGGGATACAAAGATCGCTATTGAGAAGGAAAACCAGTACTCGTATGGCGAGGAGCAAGAAATCGACTTGGACTTGTTTGCTCCCCAAGAGAACGAGCAGACGCCGAACAAGCGGTTTGATTTTGCATCGCTAGACTGTGCGGCAACAGTGGTGAAAACCAACGCCAAGGCTAAAAGTGCATCCGCGGTGTTGATGGAGAACAAAGAGAGTTATTTGTTGAACGAGTGTGGAGCCAAGGAGAAGTTCATTATCATTGAGTTGTGCGAGGACATTCTTATCGACTGCGTTGTGATGGGCAACTACGAGTTTTTCAGTTCTATCTTCAAAACGGTTGAATTTTCTGTGACCGACAGATACCCGAAGGGTAAGTGGCAGAGTCTCGGGGAGTTTGAGGCGAAGAACGAACGAGATGCGCAGTCGTTCTCCATTGAGAACCCACTCATTTGGGCCAAGTATTTAAAGATCGATCTCAAATCTCATTATGGCAATGAGTTTTATTGCCCCGTGAGTTTGGTGAGGGTCCACGGCAGAACGATGATGGAGGAGTATAAGCTCAAAGAGGCAGAGGAAAAAAAAAAGGAGGCAGAGAGTAAGACCAAGGCAGTGAAGAAGAAGTCAAAGCAGGAGTTTGAACAGCAGTCGTCGAGCCTGTTTACTGAAGAGGACAGTTGCGAGAGTCCATTGCCAACAAAAAAAATGGAGCCCTCCTCGAATGAAACGGACTCCCATTGTGTTGGAGTGTCTTCCGGTTTTGACGTGTTTCTCGAGGAGCTTCGGAGAAATCAGTCGTGCGAGGCGATAGGGGTAGAGCCAATTGCTGCCGTGACGAAGGAGGTCAAAGAAGAAGTGACTAAACGAAGTGAGAAGAGAAGCGAGCCAGTGACTCAGGAGTCGATCTACAAAAATATAATGAAGAGAATCTCGTTGCTTGAGGCGAACGCGAGTCTTTCGCTTTTATATATCGAGGAACAGAGTAAGCTTATCAGTGAAGCATTTGCCAAACTCGAGAAAAAGAATATCCAGAAGTTCCAATTGCTTGCCGCCGCCATCAACGACACTATTCAGGAGCAGGTGACCGACTTGCTGGGGGCCATTTTGAAGATGCACAGAGAGCTGCAGTCGATACTAGACAGTGGGGCCCTGAGTTTGCAAGAGCACCAGGATTCTGTGAAGTTCAGACTAGACACTGTTTCGCGGGAGCTCAATTTCCAGAAGAAGATCGTGATTCTTTTGTTCACTGTCATAGTATGCCTCTTGGTCTACGTAATAATGACCCGGGACGCCTACATTGAGTACGGCTTTGAGGAAGAGTTTGGCGACTCAGGCCCGCTGACGCCCGTGGCGTTTGACCAGGGCTACGAGAGCCCGATGCGGCGGCGGTTGAAGTTGCTGTTGGGCGGGAGAGTGGTGCGGCTGGCGCTGACGTTGGTCGATAAAAGACACAAGAGGCATAGAAGCGCAGGGAGTGATATTCAGACTAGGCGGAGTGGCTCTGAGAGCGGACAGGTGACGCCAGGAGGAGAGTCGCCCGAGAATGTGGCTGTCCCAGTGACTCCCGAGGCGAGTGATCAAGAACAGTAGGCTTCGAGTGAAGTAGAGTTGAACTGAGTGGGCTGACATAGGGTTAGCGATGGTGCCAAGAAGTGGACAGTGGTGTATTGTTAGAAGTGAATGCCCCAGTGTCCAAGAGGGGTGGAATGATCATGGGCACAGTGATTTAGTCGTGCTTTCATCTCAACACAACCAGCTACCGCAGTGCATTGGCGAAGCCACATAACCAGCTAAAACAGTGCACTGGCGAAGCCAGACAACCAGCTACCGCAGCACACTGGCTTCGCCAATGCACTGCGAGCAAAGAAGATAACGACCAATATTTTGCATAGGACAATAGATGGCTTAGAATTTTAGTACGTATCGGCCATCGGGAACCCGATGAGTTAGACCCGACAACTGCTGGAGAAGCTGAGGCGGCGAAAAGTGGGGTGCAGGCTAGCGGAGTGTTCATTTTTGAGTGTTCATGTTTTTACGGAGTGTTCATTTTTGAGTGTTCATTTTTGAGTGTTCATTTTTGAGTGTTCATTTTTGAGTGTTCATGTTTTTACGGAGTGTTCATTTTTGAGTGTTCAGTTTTTACGGAGTGTTCCTTCATTTTTGCGACCGGCTGGGGTATGTTTGAGAAGCAGGCGCCGAGAGAATAGGGGCACATCAAACAGGCAGGCGCTACGCCGCCACTGGCGGTGTGCACAGTCCGAGTGCCTCGAGAAAGCGCCTAGTAAATGTGCCCGGTGCCATGTAGTGCATCGGCGCACCTACTGAGTGCGATATCGAGTGTACATCGCACACTCAATGCTTTCGCAAGACATAAAAATGTGTACAGCATCCAGGGGCTTTTTTTTGTGGCTTGAGTGAGTTGTGTAGCTTTTATTTGCGGCGCGATTTCCTGAGGCAACGGCCAGATCTCGATCGGAGCTAGTGCGGTGTGGCCAATCGCGTGCTTTTGTGTGGCCAAGCGGTGGCCATCTGCTGCAGATCTGGCTCCGCACTTGGCGTGGCGCCCGAACCAAAAGGATTTCCTGATCCCAATTTAAATTACACGTACTGCGGCCATCGCCTAATTTCACCAATTTGCTGTTCCGGGTGTCGCATACTTTATACACAATACTTTATACACAGTACACCGCAACTGTCAGTATTGACCCCTTGAAATTGTAGCAATGGCAATTGTGCCATTCGTCAACGCAGCATCCAGGCAAGCGCTGGGAATTCCACGCATGCGTGCGTGGGGCGTCGGGTGTGTGCAAGCGTATGGCGTGAGGTGCGAAGGAAAAGCGCCCACAGGCGGTGTGCTAGGCGCCGGGCGCACAGTTTTTCGCACCGCTTAGGCACTTACTAGCACCGCTGAGCCCCGCTCAGCTTAGCGCGAGTGTGGACTAGCGCAACCGCCAGATCTGGCTGGCCGTCGGACCCGCATCTGTTATTCCGCTTAGGGGACTATGCCGAGCTAGGCGCTGTGCACTACGTAGCCAGGTTGGACTATACACAACTTCTCCTTAAAGTGTGCATGGGGCCACAGTGCACTAGTGGATCCGCACAGCGCCAAGCGTCAAACGAAGCGCCCGCAGGATCGCCCTTGCGCCGCGGGAAGTAGGGCTGCGCGCGGAAGACAATCATTGGCCCATCCTCGGTTATTGTGTGCGCGCCGGCTCGGGCCACTGTTAGCGTTGGGCGTCAGAATTAGCGCCCAAAGCGGCACCTGGAGATAGCCGGCTGCCAGGGAAGGGGATGTGCTTGCAGCAGCACTGGAATTGGCATTAATGAGATAAGTGGGGGAGATAGATATTTTTTTGAGAGTCTGCGTGAGTTGGTTAGACAGTGCTACTTGTTAGGCAGTTGTCTGCTAATATCTGGCGCCTATCCTGAATAAGAACTAAATACGGACGGACCTATTCGGATGAAATGAGGCATTGTGAGACAAACAGAGGCCGGCGCCTGGTAACGTTTTGGCTGTGCCAGGTTCGACGAGGCGTGCCCGTTTTGGGCCTGGGGCGGGCGGACCCCACGGGCGGCCGCCCCCGTACGCTTCTGGCGCGGTTGCCTGGCACCCGTGCAAACTGGGCTGGAATTGGCAGCGCGCCTGGAATTGCCGCCCTAGCGGTGTATCTGGCGCCCTCTGCCTTGCCGCGGAGCTCGGAGATAGATCCTGGCAAGAATAACCCTGCTCACACCATAATTAGACAATTATATCATTCAGGGGTAAGTGCTGGGATGCTTTTGATTAGTCCCGGAACCAAAACGGGATGGGTGTTAAATTAGTAGTTGATCCCGAAACAGCTGCCGATCCACAGAGGCGCCCAAATTCGCCGCCGTTTTGTCGTCCAACTTCAACCGGTTGGGCGGCTACGCCCTGGCGCAAAGTCAAATGACCGGGCGACTCAGCAGAGATGGGCTAACCTGCTGGGTTTACGCGCCGGCGTGCTTGATACGGGCCGAAGCTCTATTGTCTGGCTGCGAAGAAGGTCACCTGACAGCAACCTTGTTGCCCAGCGCTTGACGTAGAGAAAAACCGGGCAAAAACTTTTTAGCGCGCCAGCGTCAATTCCAGCCTAGCGCATGCTTAGAGAGGGGTCGCCCAAGAGGACCCGATAGTGTCTCACTAGCGACCAGCGCCAGCCCATCGAGACCAGTCTTATAACACCCGGATAATATAGTCTTAACCCCGCAGTACTCACCGGGATCCCTATACTTCTGACTAAAAGCCCACAGCCCTGGCCTCTTCCTTATCATCTCACCCCGCTGGGGGGCGATCCCGGCAGGGGGCCAGTGGGTGTGGCCCCCCAGCGCAGCTCATGCGGTTGTCAAGAGAACTGGCGCATCGCCCCGCATGGGCTTGACCGGAGATCAACACCAGCGCTGCAGCACGGCGTGCCTCGACGCACCACCTCAAGCCCCAAAACCTTCACAGTTTCCTCTGCCTAAATCGGAACCCACTTGTATATATATCCTCGCCTATCCCCAAAGTGTCTCACTCCAGCATCACGATGTCCACCGAATTGTCTTGCCGGATGAACGCCGAGCTCGTCGCCACCTACGGCGGCGACATTGCCCAGCATTTGTACCTGCTCGACGCCGAACGCCAAGTCGACCCGACGATGATCGACCTCCAGCCCGAGATCAAGTGGAACATGCGGCCATATCTCCTCGAGTTCTTGATGCAGATGCACTACCAGTTGCGGTTGACTCCGCAGCTGTACTTCACGGGCGTCGCCATCATTGACAAGTACTGCCTGAAGCGCGTCGTCAAGAAGCTGCACTACCAGCTCGTGGGGCTCACCAGTCTCTTCATTGCGTCCAAGATCGACGACGACAAGAGCAAGGTCATCACCGTCAGAGAGTTGTTGGCTGCCTCGCGCAACGCCTACGACGAGTCTCTTTTTCTCAAGATGGAGTTGCACATTCTCGACACCCTTGAGTGGAACGTCACCATGCCAACTCTCTTCGACACCCTTGAGCTCTGCTTGACCAAGTACCAGACGAACGACACACTCCGCCAGACTGCTCTCTGCCTTGCCGAGCTCTGCCTCAACGAGCGTTCTCTCATCTACTACTCCAACCCGGTGAAAGCCATTGCCTGTTTGGTCATGGCTGCCAACATCCTTGGCGAGAAAAACGTTGTCGACGACTTCAAGGTCGATCTCCTTGGACTCGGTCTCGACTCCCACTTCTCCTACAAGCTTCCGTTCTTCTCGGAGATGGAAAGCACTGCGGTTGCACAGTTTCGTGCCGTCGGCCTTCTCATGCTCAACCAGATCGTCAACCGGTTCACGTCAAAGGCCCACAAGGTCAAGTACGGCGCCATCCAGATTGCCCAAAAGATCGACTCGTTTGTGACAAAGTTCCAGAGCTTCTTGCAGCTCAGACGTTTGGACTTTGTCACCGTTGCCGACACGTTGGCGCACCAATTCTCCTCCATCAACGCTTCCAAGCTTAACGTTAGAAAACTCGAGGTCAAGGACTTGTTCCCAGACAACTACTACACTCTTTCGAACTTTGCGCTTGGTGTCGACACCGGCGCTCCAGTCACTGCCATCAGCGACAAGATTGCGTCGTTGTCGTTGGACCTCATTGGCACCAAGTTCTGCTTCGAGGTGCCACAGGGCAGTGCCACGCCGGTCTCGCCGCTGTTCCCACCTTCGCTCCAGCTGTCGCGCAGCAACTCTCTGGCGTCTTTCATCTCCGACAGCCTGTTCTCGGAGTCTTACTCTCCAGTGGCAGCTGTTAAGGCGATCCACGACTCGCCGTACTCTCACCCGAAGGCGTTGGATTTCAACAACTCCAAAAAGCTTAACATGCTCCTCAAGAAGAAGGCCAATGGGAGTCTCGAGTCGTTGAATGCCCTGGACCCGATTAAAGACCGTAAGCGGTACTTTGGGGAGCAGGAGTTTGCGCAAAAGAGACACTCGCCGAACATTAGAGAGAACTACTCGTTCTACTTCGACACTTAGCTCACGACTTTACTCATATTCATTTCGACCATGACTTCATTTCTGCTGTCCGCTGGCGGACTCAATCATACCGGCCCCGGCCTTTGCATTCGCATATCATTCGCTAATCATACGATCAACTACAAATTGTAAAGAGACACGTAGATAAGGGATTGCCAGTTGTGAGTGCATTCATTACGGCATCTCTTGCGGTTGACTCTTCATGATGTTCACAACTTTGCATTTTCTGAATACTCTTCCACTCCCAGTCATACGACTTTCCACTCCACTCTCCAATTTTCTTCCTTGGCCAACGCCTGGCCCTCTATGGCAATCCCCATTAGGATCGTATTCGCCTGTCTCCACCTTCACTAGTACACATTAGCGCTGCATGCACACTCATCTGCAGCACATCTAGATTAAAGTTCCTGACGCGGCGCCGGAAATAGAGCGTCCGAGCCCTTGGCCAGTGAGCGGTCGAGGAGCCTTGACGTGTATTCACATAAGCTTTGGCCGAATAAATAAATAAGAGAAAGCGGCTGGAGTCGACAGCACGTAGCACAGTCGGCACGCACTAGCCAAGGAATTACAGATCTAATTACTATTAGGCTGAATACCAATTCTGGAGCAGAGCAATTACTAAACCCCATGTAACGGCTAAGCCCACCTCACAACATTGTCTCACATGATGCCAGCCAGATCCGGTTTGGGCAAGTAGATCGCCGGGTGTTCACCGGCGTTTCAAGGTTACGGGCCTCAGTGAAGGAGCGCCCTCGGCTCGATCGAAGCACTGGCGGAACCTTAAGTGTTGCAAAAACCATGGCGGCAATGGCGCCTCCGGTCACGAGACCACAACAGTCCGTACCGCGGCGTAAGATCAAGAGACACCGGCTAATTGATGCGGTGCGGCTGGCGCACAAGTATAGGCGAGCAATCTTCAACAAGGGCGGCGCTTAGGCAACAGCCAGTGCAGTGTGCAATAGCTGAGAGTAACGATTATACAGGTGGAACGGGCAACAGAAACGATCATACGAGACATATGTCTTGGACCAGTCCACAGCCGTTCGGTTTAATAGATTGATCGCCCAAACTCTTTTTATGAACTATAAAGCCAGCGCTAGCACTGATCTCTACATTCTGCTGAACTCTAAGCGTTTCCAATTAAAGTTCTATTCACACCTGACGATCCCGGCATCAAACCCTAAACCCCAGCCCCTATCCCGCGGCAGATGCTGCAAGTGAACCAATACGACGCTGTAAGGCATGGGCGTGCGTCACAGTGCATGACAATACGCGAACAAAGAGCATTAGCTCATCCCACATTCAACAACCCACAACCACCAACCGGCCACCAACCAACATCACTCCAAGATGGCCAACGCCGCCCTCAACTCCTTGATGGCGGTCTCCCTGTCTTCATAGTTCAACGCGGAAATCGCAAACTTGGCGTGCTTCTGCGCAAGAGTCACCTGCTGGGCGTCCGCCATGATCCGCTCGATATCCCTTTTCGCAAGCGGCTCGTGGTCTTCCGGCGCGGGCGCACTGGCAGACGCAGAGCGCGAGATTTTGCGATCGAGCACCGATTTGTTGGTGCTAGGCGCGCTCAGGGCGCCAAAGTCCTGGGGCGTCACGGGAAATAGTGGGGCTCCAACGTTCGAGGGCAGACTCACGCCAGCGGTGTCTTGTTGATCATCCTCCAAGCTGCTTGGCACCAGGGGGAGTGAAAATTTATCTTTGACGCTGTCGACGTCACCGGTTTCGTCACCATTCGTCTCATTGTTCTCTTTTTTTTCATTTTTTGTCACTTCATCATTTTCTGTCACTTTTTCGCCCGCTGTTTTTTTTTCGGCCTCTCTGGGCGGCTTGTTTCCGCCCAATTCCAGCTGCGGCCCGCCCGCGGCCGCTAAACTTGCAGCCAAGCTTGCAGCCAGCACGTCAGCTAAAGCGTGTCCCAGTTGTCCAATTGGGTTACCACCGCGGGACCCAAACTCGTCAATGCTGCGGCTATTAGCACCCCCGGAGCCCTTCGCGCTCCCGCCTAATTGTCCTTTTCCGGTCTCACTGGTCACAGGGGTGTCCTCATTGTCCACAACAGTGGCGGGCAAGTCCTGAGTTTCGCCGTCAACCAGTTCCCCACCAGACTCGCCCTCGTCCGCCAATGTCTCACCCTTGAGGTCCTCCTCCAACCTCTTGATGTCATCCTCCACACCTTGGTTGTTCAAAAATCGGCGGCCAGGGGCTTCCAACCCATGACCTTCGGCAACGGCACTGTCCTCAACGGAAGCAGAAGAACCGGCGTCGACCGCATTGGCCAGGGAGCTTACCCTAGGCTCGACTGCTGAGCTTGGCATATCGTACTCGTTTGGATCCTCGCCCTTCTTCAAACTCTTGAGAATCCGCGCCGCATGGAACTTCGCAAACGTCGTCAACCGCACAATGTCCCCCGACAAGTCCGAGCCGCTCTCATTCCCGTCACTCTGATCTAGCCCCTCCCAGAGCTTCAACACCTGCAAAAAATTCGTACAGGCGATCAAACCAAGCGCGGTGCTCCGAGTCGCTCTCTTCTCCTCCATCGCCCTCTTCAGCTCCTCAAGCACATTGAAAACAAACCCCTTGGTATACGCCAACCCCTTTCTCTCGTCGTCAATCATCTCCTGGAGCTCGGGGCTCGCATCCAGTCTCGCGGTCTCCAACTCATCGAGTAACTCCCCCACAAACGCCCCCACCTCGTCGCTCCCAAGATGAAGCTTCTGGTCTAGAATTAGCTGCGCCGCGTAGAGTTTGCAGAAGTAGGAAACCGCCGGGTTCGCCAGGGCAAGCTCGTTGGCACGCAGAATGAACGGCTGGACTTCTTTGCTGATTTCTGGGGGCGCGCTCTTGACCATTGTTTCTTGTAGTTACTGATTCCGCCCGCAGCAGATGGCCTCATCGGTTGATTAGCAGAGGTTACGAGCCCTGTACATAGAATTTGAAGCGCTGGTTAAGTAGCCTAGCGCCGCCTACGCAGAGCGTAGTTCACTGATCACTTTGTCACCGAAACATGTGAGAAGTGATCAGTGACTCAATTTCTTGGCATCCCACAGTAGTGCACAGTTGCTTGGATGATAGATCACATGCCAATCTGACTCATTCCCCACTTTTTGGTCTGACTCAATACCCAGTGTTTGGTCTCACCGTGACACGGCTGTGGAACGCCGGTTACCCGCTTTGCAACATGGAGACAGAACAGGCGGAAAGCCCCAACAGAATCTTCAAAACGGCACAAAAAGAGCATATAAGAGTGCCCGGGCCGCTTAGAATGAGTGTAAAACACTATAATGTTATTTGAAATCCTTTTTTTTTTGTTTCCCCGGCTCCTAGTACAAGCCACCCAGCACCGACCCTTGTGCTGACTAAGCTCTTAGCATTCCCACGTGACTGTGATTCATCACTTTGCAGGGCGTGAAGATTTCCAGCATGAGCATTTCCCTCCGGACCGCACTCAGACGACTCATGAGCGACAAGAAAGTGACGCAGCCGCAGTGGTACGCCCCGCAGGCAAAGGCCCCGGTGCCAGGACTCAAACTTTTCAACTCCTTGACTAAGACCAAGACCCCCTTCGTTCCAATCAACGCCAACGAGGTCACCTGGTACTCCTGTGGCCCCACGGTTTACGACGCCAGTCACATGGGGCATGCGAGAAACTATGTCACGATTGATATCAACCGCCGCGTTTTGCAGGACTACTTCGGGTACAACGTGAAGTTTGTCCAGAACGTCACTGACATTGACGACAAGATCATCATTGGTGCCAGACAAAAGTATCTCTTTGAGAAGTTCAGTGAGAAACACAGCTCTGTCGACCAGGATCTCATTAACTACGCCGAGAAGTCGTTGGGTGCCTACTTTTTTAAGAACTTGGCCAAGCCGCTCCAGATCGAGTGGCTTGCTGAGCTTGATGCGAGACTCCAACAGGTGGATATCCCAGAGTTGTCCAAGGAAGAGCCAAAGCTCCCAATGCACATCAAGGCTGTCAAGAACGCCCGGGAGGCGGTCTCTAAAAGCAAGCAGCTCAGCGTTGCCGATTTCTTGTCTGCCATTAAGGACGTCGTTGTCTTGCAATTGGACAAGGAGTTGGGCGCTACCGTCACGGACAAGCACATTTTCAGAAAGCTCACTGCGTTCTGGGAGCGCAAGTTCGACGTCGATATGGAGGAGCTCAACGTGTTGCCAGCCACAGTGAAGACCAGGGTCTCGGAGTATGTGCCAGAGATTGTTGTTTTCGTTGAGAAGATTGTTGCCAACGGATATGCGTACGCCACCGAGGACGGGTCTGTCTACTTTGACACCAATGCGTTTGACTCTTCCAAAGACCACGACTATGCCAAGTTGCAGCCCTGGAACAAAGGGTCGAAGGACCTCATTGCCGAGGGCGAGGGCTCGCTCACAGTTGCCTCGGGCAAGAAGTCGCTCAACGACTTTGCTCTCTGGAAAACGTCCAAGCCTGGCGAGCCAGAGTGGGAGTCTCCATGGGGCAGAGGGCGGCCCGGGTGGCACATTGAGTGCTCCGTGATGGCGAGCGATATTCTCGGAAGCCAGATGGACATCCATTCGGGTGGCATTGACTTGGCGTTCCCGCATCACGATAACGAGTTGGCGCAGTCCGAGGCGCACTACGACTGCAAGCAGTGGGTGAACTACTTCTTGCATACTGGACACTTGCACATCGAGGGTGCCAAGATGAGCAAGTCTCTCAAGAACTTCATTACTATTCAGGAAGCCTTGGAGAAGTTTTCCGCCCGCCAGCTCCGGCTCAGCTTCGCTCTTGTTCCATGGGCCTCGCAGTTTGACTTCAAGGACTCGTTTCTCAACGAGGTCCGTGCCATTGAGTCGACTCTCAACAAGTTCTTTACCAACGTACGTGCGCTCAATAACGACAGAGAGGCCCAGATTGACCAGGGCCAGATCTTTTCTGAGAAGTTTGGCTCTGCTGAGAAGAAGTTGCTTGACGACTTGACTGCTGCCAAGACCCAGGTGCACGAGGCGTTCTGCGACAATCTCAGCACGGGTGCTGCTCTCAAGGTGTTGGTTGACTTGGTGAATCAGACGAATGTCTATCTCTCGGGGGAGTCTACGATTTTGAGACCAGTGCTTGAGATTAGCAAGTACATCAGTAAGATTCTCCAGATCGTCGGCTTCGAGATCCGCTCCGACGCCCTTGGCTGGGTGGAGGAGGCAGGTGCAAGCAACGATGAAGAAACGAAACTTAAGTTTGCCCAGGCGATCTCCAACATCCGCGATGAGATTCGCAAGGTCGGCATCGACAGCAAGAACCTGGAGCTCCTTGCGTTGTCGGACAAGATTCGGGACGTCGACATGTTGAGTCTTGGCATTGCCGTGGACGACCGCAATGGGCAGACGGGATTGGTGAAGTTGTTGACCGCGGCGGAGCAGCACCAGTTGGCGCAGCAGATTGCCGAGAAGGAGAAGAACGCGCGCGAGAAGGAGGAGAAGAAAAAGCAGCAGCAGCAGTTGAAGGAGCAGCAGGAGCGCGAGAAGGCCGAGAAGGCGAAGTTGAAGCCCGAGGAGATGTTCCAGGACAAGAGCAAGTACTCTGAGTGGGACGCCGAGGGGATTCCGACGAAGGATGCCGCAGGGGAGGAGGTGAGCAAGAGCAGCAAGAAGAAGTTGTTGAAGCAGTGGCAGGCGCAGAAGAAGTTGTACGATCAGTACAACAAATAGGCGCATACAAGTAATAGGCGCCTGGCGAGCATAGCGAGGCAGTGCGTAATGATAGGATAAGTATGAAGTAGCTCAATCTTATGCCCAGCTGCGGTCTGACAGTACTAACATATCTGTCTCATTGGGTGAGTTGTCCCTCCTTTATAATTCTAATTTAATTCTACAATTCTGCAATAGGTAGGTGTACGTGAGCTATATGCCGATGTGTAGCGCGTGGTTTGTAGCGCTTCCAGCATGGCTTGCAAGAAAATTGTGAACCACCGATTCACATAGTCGAATGACCCAGTTCAGCCCGCAAAATTATTTTTCTTCTTTTCCTAGCCTCTCTAGAGTTGTGCAGGTTTACGTGGCACAGTGGAGAATGGAACGTGTGCACATGCCGTCTGGGGTCAGAATGCGGCCAAATGGCCATTATAATGGAGTGGCGCACAGGAGCCGAACAATGGGGCGCTTTTGTAGCAGCAGTTGAAAAGAAGTTGCTTTCGCCCTTCTACAATATTGCTCCTACGTCGCAGTGCTTAATTCTCAGCCCGTTTCGGAGTGAGCGAGTAAGCTTCGGAGCCTATGTGGAATCCTATTGGGGCCCTCAAGGAGCCAGATGTCAAAAAAGCGGCCCACAATACTCACCGTGGTCCGTCGAGATTGTCGAAGAAAAATAATAGAGTAAACTGCTTGTTGTATTTGATATTCAAATTTAAGCCAGGAGCCTTTTTCAATAGACCCAAGCTGAGAGCTTTTCAGGAGCTTTTGGTGACACATTGTCCCACTCTACATTGTCCCATGTCCTACACTACTTCACCGCCAAAGCGGCCCAAATTATACAAGTGACAGCACCCTCAACAGAGCAGTGTCAATTATATCAATCGCAAACAAAAGGGAAATACCTTTTTAAATCCCGATCAGCAGTCCAACACTTGCCAATAATATAAAGCAGTGCCCATCTCCCCGCGAATTCCGTTGCTCCCCCGCTCCTTCGTACCTATGACCCGCCCCGCTGGTCCCCATTACATATACCTATATTCTCACGCATAGCATCACATCCCGCATACCCCAGAACTCCAAGCAATGTCCGACCACGACGCCACCGGATCGCACTCGGACTCGGACGAGCCGTTGCCGGGCCAGAAAACTCCGCCAAAGCTCTTGAAGCTCATCTCGGTATCTTTCAAAGAGGCGGCCCTCGATAGCCCGACGTTCCGGGCCAGCGCAAACCACTACAACCACCTCATTGAGCAGACTGAGCAGTGGCTTGACGGGCTCTTGAAGTTTATCAAGAAGTTTCCGCACTACTACAACGAGTTTAGAGAGTTTTCCAACATCTTGATGGACTCCCTCAATCCCAGCTTCATCAGCGACGGCATCATTGATCAGGATTACACCCTCTCCGCCTTGAGTCTCACCCAGACCGGCCTCCACGATCTTTGGCTTAGCTCATTGCGGACCCTCAAAATTGACGATACCGGGTTGGCCAGCGTGCTCACGGCTGCGAAAAACTCGATCAAGGTCTACAGAGAACACAGAAAGGCGTTCGAGCTTGCGCAGAGCAAGTATGACTTGTACCTCTCGCGGTACGCCGCCCTCCTGCGCTCCAAGGAGCCCCTGGCGCTCCGTGAGGATGCCTTCCAGTTATCGGAGGTCAGAAAGGCATACATTCACTACTCTTTGGAGCTTTGCTTAGGGCTCAGTACGATTCAGGGCTCTCTTGACCTGACGCTCGTTCTGCTCACGTCTAATCTCTGGAAAGACATCGACTCCTCGCTGATGGCGGACCCACGCATTTCCCAGATGTTTGCGCAGATCGAGAAGATTAAACTGTGGACAAGGGCGTGTGACTTCTCTTTGAAGTTCCTACTGAAAGATATGGTGACGGCAAGACGCCAGATAGAGGAGTCGGCAGTGCAGCAGTTCACGCCTTCCCGTGACATCAACGATCATAATCCGGCTCTTATCAATCCGAACTCTTTGTTAGATTTGAAGGAACCTATTTATGAGAAGCACGGCTGGTTGTTTATGAAGACCACAGTGGGCAAACCGGCGCGCCAGATCTGGGTGCGCCGCTGGGCGTTTGTCAAGCACGGCATGTTCGGGCTCTTGAACTTGTCGCCGTCCAAGACTTTTGTCCAGGAAACAGACAAAATTGGCGTTCTTCTCTGCAACATTCGCTATGCACCAAACGAAGATAGACGGTTTTGCTTTGAAGTCAAGACTATCGAGACAACGATCACGCTCCAGGCGGAAACACTTGGCGAGTTGAAGTGCTGGATGAAGGCGGTGGCGACTTTGAAGAAGCTTGCCTTGGAACAGGTCGATAAAAAACTGATGTCTCTGGACGCGTTTGGCCGGTTTCCTCCCTTGCTCTCGGAGTTTGCCTCCACTGCTACCACCACTGCCGATTTGGATCTCACAAGTACGCGGATTGAGAATAACAGCGGCAATAGCGGAGCCAGTACTGTGATTTCCTCAGCCCTGCTTTCGCGGTTGATGAATTCCTTCAACAAGGCGCTCAATCCAGAGTTTAGCGACTACATACCTGAGAACCTCAATGATGTGCAGTTCTCAAAGGATGGCGCGTTCGTCGAGCCAATACTCAACACTCCAATCTCTACACGTCTCACGAAAGCAGCCATAATGGGGAATGCCTTTCTCACTCCTACCGGGGTTCCGAATGCCGTCAATGCGAATATTTGGGGCACAGTCAATTGGGGGACGTACTACTTGGTTGCCCCTGAAAAGAAGAACACCGTCGGGTCTCTTGGCCAACAAAGACTTGTTGTTTCCCAGCGCGAGCTTGAAAGCACCGAGGGAATCCCCTCGATCTATCCTTCATATTACCCGCGCTCGCTCATCAACGACGACGTCCAGATGCGCGCTTTGTTCAACACATCTCTCAAGAAGGACGAGTTCTGTCTCATGTCGTTCCGGTGCATTTGGCTGCCTAATGCTAAACAGGAGCTTTCGGGCAGAGCCTTCATCACAATTGACAACATTTATTTTTATATGAACAGCATGGGGTTTGTGTCGTTGCTTCGCAAGGATCTCAATGAGATGGTCTCTGTGGAGTCGCTGGTGAAAAAGAGCTGGGCCGTTTTGAAGATATACGCAGTTGATGGGTTAAACATGAGAGCCAGGATCTTCTTAGATGATGGTGATTTGATTGCCAAAAAAATCGAGATCCTCATCAACAATAAGACTGCCAAGGAGCCGCTCACTTTTCAGCAGATTGTGGCTAAATTCCAGACAGCTGAGGTGGAAAAGGCAGAAGAGGGTCAGACCACTGTCCCAAGTACCGACAATTCTGATGAGCCGGAAACCGTGGTGAATACCGACCCACTTGCTTCGTTGACGTTGCTCTCTGAAAACTTGCAGACCCGTGAGTTTAAGACCGACTACTCCGGTGAATATGAACACTTGGCTTTTGACAAAGAAATTCCGCTCCCAGCAAAGGCTTTGTTCCACGTTTTGTTTGGCGACAACTCTCAAACGTTCAAGGAAGTCATCACGTTGATTGTTGATAACAAGAACGACGGATACCGCCAGTTGCCATGGAAGATCACCGCGACCAACGACCGGCTTCGACGCAAGATTCTTTTTGAGATCTCGCCAAACTCCAAAAATTCGTTACTCAAGAACAAGCCGGACAACAAGAACATTGTTCTAGGCCAAATGTCGGAGATCCAGACCATCAATGAGCTTGTCGATAATCAGTATTATAACATCTCTGCCGAGAGAAGTCCTTTGGAATTGCCCTTGGGTTCGCCGTTCAAACTCAAGACCCGCATTGTGATCCGTGCGATTGACGCAGAGACTTGTCGCTTTTACGCATACACGAGACTTGATTTCTCAAGCCGCTCGCCTCTGAACTTCATCGTTGCCAATCTCTACCACTCGTTGTTTTCTGGCGAGTCTGCCAAGATCTACCACTGGGTGCAGAACAGCGTGGCCAAAATCGGCGACTTTGGAAAAATTAACAAGGCGATCAAGCTCTACGGTCAGCTAGGAACTAAGCTCGAGGCAGGAGATGACGCGGATTACACTAATGACGGCGTGCGGTCTATCAAGTTTGGCTTCCTACTTTTCTTGCGTCTCTGGTTCAGAGTCTTTTTCTCGCGCATTGCCGCTGCCTTGTCGTGGTTTGGCGGCGTTGGTCTCTCTGGTGTGCGCAGCTTCTTCAAAAGTCTAACCATGAACAAGTTTTTGATTTTGTTGTTGGTCCTTTCGGGACTCTACAACGTCTACCTCAGCGGCAAGACGGCCTCATCTTTCTGGATTGCACGCCGCACCGAGAAGATGATGAGCGAGTACACCCGGTTGGCTTCTAACAACATCGTTGACGGGAACCCCAAGAGCGCTTACAGTGGGTTGACTCAGAGAGCTATCTACTCCAGAGACATAGAAGATATGGTGTTAGCTGGCAAGGAGTTGTCGGTTGACGCTGCCGGCTCGAAGTGCTTTGCGCAGTTTAAGAACAGCTCATTTGTGTTGAACTATGAGCAGAGTAGTATTGACAAGAACTTCATGCACAACCAGTACGGCGATCTCAGCAGTCTTCAGGTGGCGCAGCGGCTTCAGAACACGTTACAGGAGATTGGGGTGCGTCGTAATGAATTGCTTATTGACTTGAAGATTCTTGAGAAGGTGGAGCACGAGATTGCAGTGGGCGAGTGGAAGAACTGGTTGATCAACGAGAACAGCCGGTGTGACATTGTGAGAAACGATATTGTGACAAAGGTGGTTGGGAACTTGTCGGAGGGTGCTGAGGACGTTGATTTGGACGCGATCTTGCCAGGTGCGACGCAGTTGTTAGCGTACTGTGACAGTTGTCAGCAGGAGTTGAAGAGTGCAGAGCTTCTCTGAGCACCGTCGAGCAAAGCAAGGCGGTCCCAAAACGAGTGACCGTGGTTGAATAGGTGTCATTCCGCGTGCTTCTCTCAATTGGTATTTACATTATTGCGGGGCAAAAATTTTATGCATAATTCTTAGTTTAAATTGCAGTACATACAAGAAGTGTGCTGTAGTTTTTTCATGCGCTTTTCGATGAAAAGAACTAGGTAAAGACCCGCTCGCTCTGCTATTATAAGAACAGCTTCATAACAGCTTTGAAATTCTTCACTGTCTTCATCTTATTGATGTACTCCCCCAATAGCCCCCACTTCTCCTGCTCCCACCAGCCGGTGGACCACTTCTCAAAGCTTTCGGAGCTCAGAATCAGCGTGCTCCGTGCCTTTCCCGCTTTAAGTCTGATCTCGGCGCTTTGTGCGCTGAATCCCTTGTTGAGCGTCGAAATTTCTCCCTTTTTGAGATGATGTAATTTGCTGTTCTTGATTGCCTCTACGAACTCAGACAAGCTGACCACAGCCCTATGGTTGTCCCATCTGTAGCATTCTAAAGCGTTTCTTTTCCACGCTTTCAAGTCTTTTTTCAACTCCTTATAAGAGCTTGGGACCATCAGTTGTTCCAGCAAGTACTTTTCAACAAGTGATAAATTTTGCAAGTGTTCCGAAATCATATCGATAGCATCCTTAGGATAAATAGTATTGTAAGGAAGTCTATGGTCTCTGACCTTTTGTTTGACACTCTCCAAGTTGGAGAGTCTTCTAGCTTGTTTTTCTTCTAGGCTTTGGGTGCGGGATTCCACAATTTTGAAAGCCACTCCGTCGACTTCCAAATAGATGCACTTTTTTGTGGACCGTGTGGCCGCTACTTTCTCACTTGATGTCATTTTCAGATATTGCGCAGTTGCTAGAAGATTTGGTCTCATTTTAAAAAGAGAGATGGACCGACAGATTTGTAGTCCGTCTGTTTGGTGGGCACCAATAGGGAAAGTTAGAGAGGTAATCAAGGAGGGAATTATGGAAATTGCAAGTGCTCTCTGCTTGCTGGCACACTGGTTTTAAAAAAGAGATCTTAGGAGTAGCGTAAAAACATTTGGCTTCTGGTTTTTTGCTTTCATTATAATAAGAGATCAGTATCGTGCCGGGGCCAATTGTTGTTGGCTTTTTGTTACAGCGACCGCCTTCCAGGGCTCCCCGCAGGTCTCAGGGAATCACTTTTTCATGACATATGCAGGTGAGTTGTCGCCCATGCGACTCCAAAGAAGGAGGTGGTAAGTGAAAAGTCAAGCAGAATCAATTATTACTAGGTTCGACAAAATAAAGGAGAAACCCCCTACACTCTTTAATAGAGGCAAACAACTAAATTTTCTAACCCAATTGTGACTTTTTGGTGGTGGGCCCTGAATGTTCCTGCCCCTGATCATGTCATCACACTTTTCGAAAAACAGACCCCGCTGGAACGCGCAGGAATCGCCTGTCTCTCTCGGTTGCTGCATCGAAACCATCGCACGACCATGTTCAGAATACTCGGGAGCTCGCACCGAGCACTCTCGCATCGAGTGCTAGGCTTGACGGCCGCCAAAGTTTCATATGATAACTTTTCGGAAAGCTCTGCCAACAAAGATGCTGTCAAATCCGCCAACAAGTATGCCAACCAGTCTTCCAGGGCCTCTGAGCAAGTGACTTCCGCCAACGAGGACGCCAACCTCTACATCACCGAAATCCCCTCGCGACCCGACCGGAAGGCCCCAAAGTATCCGATCGTGCTTTGTCACGGGCTCAGCGGGTTTGACCGGCTCTTTCTCATTCCCCTGGTGAGCCAGGTGAGACTGTTCTTCACGACCCAGGAAGAGCCGTTGTTCACCACCGACGAGACCGGGTTCTACTTTGAGTACTGGCGCGGGATCCAGAAAGCGCTTGTGGCAAACGGGAGTGTTGTTTTCATTGCCAAGGTGCCAGCTTACGATACTATTGAGGTCCGTGCCAACAGCTTGAACAAGTTCATCAGCAAGCAGATTTCGCGGTTCCAGCAGAACCAGCAGTTAGAAAAGCAGATGACAGACCACCAGAGCAAGAACGAACCCGTGAAAGTGAATTTGATTGCCCACCTGATGGGCGGGCTTGATTGTCGGTACATGATCAGCAAGCTCCACCAGGAGAATTTCCAGGTGGTCAGTCTAACGACAGTGCTGACCCCGCACCGTGGGAGTGAGGTAGCTGACTACATCATAGATACTGCGGCGCAGTGGACGCATCAGCCCACTGATCTTGTCGCAAAACTGCCAATCCTTCCGCCGCTGCTTCATCAGCTCACTACTTGGCACATGAAGAAGTTCAACGAAGAGATCAAGGACGACCCCAATGTGCGGTACTTCAGCTACGGCGCCCGTTTCTGGCCGCAATGGTTGGATGTGTATCGGTTCACGTGGAAGATCATTGATGATCAGGCGGGCGACAACGACGGGTTGATCCTGGTGAAGAGCGCGCACTGGGGGAAGTACATGGGAACTTTTGACAACGCGGACCACATGGACTTGATCAACTGGCGGAATCAGTTGAAAGTGTGGTGGAAGCTGACGCTCTGGCGGCAGAAGGACCAGTTCAATGCCATTGATTTGTACTTGAACATTGCGGATGACTTGGCCAAGGAGGGACTCTAGCACCGTCGAGCGGAGCGGGACGGAGGCAGCTATGGAACTAGCACTTAGGAAGCTATGGAACTAGCACTCAGAAAGCTATGAAACTAGCACTCATGGAGGCCGTCCAATTGGATACTTACCCAGCTATACCGAGGGCCATCTGCCACCAATGATTTGTGAATGTAATAGTACTTCGGACTGGCTAGGGCACTAGTATTCGGTGGGCTGCATTGGAGAAGAGGCAGGTTCTTCAAGCAAGGTGTTGCACATTTACTAGTGCACTGGACAGTTGGAAGCGCGTTGTCAACTGGCAGCGGGCTTATAACTGGCAGCGCAATGTCAAACTTGTTGTCTTACTAGTACACTGTCTTACTAGCACACTGTCTTGCTAGCACGCTGTCTTGCTAGCACGCTGTCTTGCTAGTACACTGTCTAAGAAAGACATTGTTCATTCAATAGTACACGCTGCCTGTGGCACCCTGCCGAAGTATGGCACACTGCCTAACTATTGCATGAGGCACGCTATGTAAGCCCTCGCCCAATGCACTGGTTGCCAAAGAATGCTCACAAATTGGCCTGAGAAAATATAACAGATCGCGCTTTAAGCATGGTTTGACATCTAAAGTACGCCAGTTCTTGACTCCCTGAGTATGACTGCCCTGCAGCTACCTTCTGACATCACGGCCAAGCTACCCACATGTCGTGCAGTTGATGGCATCTCTGCGGAGAACATGTTTTTCAGATGTTGCCACTTAATTTGCATATTGCTCTTGCAATTCTAAACCGCACGGCTACTTGCTTGGCTCGCCGATCGTTGCCAATCTTCCCTTGTCTCAGACCTGCCACTTTCGGAGGTGCGCCGCCCGTATCTTGTCCCGATTCAGGGCGTGCATAACTGTACATGCGGGGAACCGTTGACTCGGTCCTGAGCTCAGGCCATAGTATAGAAACATCTACAAGCACGGTGAGGAGAAAAAATATAAATCAAGTTTTCATGAGACTTTGTACAAAGAATAGGTGGGGGTAGCAACTTTACAGCATTTGAGTTCGTTCACGCCCAGCTATGGCCGACCGCCTTTTGTCAGGAGACTTTTCTGGATATGCATGTTGCCCCAACTCAGGATATGTCTGGAACCAAAGTAGGGGGCGAATCGCGGCGGCTAATCAGGTGAAATTCACTAAGGGGGCTAGCAACATCATTTCCATGTCAAACAGCACTGCCTCAGGGGGAAGTAGCATGACATATACTAGCCTGGTCACTACTAATCGGGCCACGACAAGCCCGAACTCAACTCCTACTGCTACTCACGTCACCGCATCACCTCTTTTCTCCTCCACCCCACTATCACTTGTCACCTCTACTGACTCGAACACAGCACCTCGCACTATTACTTGCTTAGCCACTGTCTCCTCGACGCTTCCAAACTTTGCTGCTTTCTTGAGCTCTATCGACCCGCTCGACACCCTCGACTCTCTCGCCGAGCACAGCTACGACTACAGCACCACGACTTACAACCCCGGATTGTCGCTTCACGCCTACTGTCATGCTTCGCTGCTGATTCTCAGAAGTCTGGCAAATAAGACAGGTCCCTGTGAGCGTGTGGGCAACGACCCGTTTGTCAGTGGGCCATTCGAAGCAGTTGAGAGTATCGACGTTGTCAATGAGCCAGTCGAAAGCAAAGAAAGCATTAACTTTATACTAACTGCTTTGTGTGATAGCAATGACAGCAACAGCGAGAGCAGCTGCAGGCTGCTCGCGAGCAATGAGCCAGTGAGCAGTCCAGTACCTCACGCAGGGTTGGACATGGAACCAGCAGGCAGCATCAATCCTGACAGAACAACAGACCCTACCACTGAGTCAGAGAGAATGACCTCAATTGTTAAACACCACATCCACTATGCGTGGGCAGCCACAACGCCAAGTATTTTCAGGCCAGCTACCCCCCTTGGCCATGCTTTGCCGAGCTCTGAAGACAATGCCTCTCCAACTAAAACTGTCAAATCAAAACCTCGTTCAAAGAAAACACGCTCAAGCAGCTCACGCACAAGTGGTGCTTCTGACAAAAAACCACGTTCTCTCCGCCGGCGAAAAAGAGCTCCCAAATATACTTCTTCCGTTCAAGGCTATCAGGTAATCAGCAGAGCTCACACAAAACTCTTTCGCAACTGGTTTGTTAGCCATTTTTTGTTCCCGTATCCAGACAGCGACGAACTTGCAGAGCTCACACAGCAAACCGGCTTGAGTGCTGAGCAGATAAAGAGCTGGCTCACTTGGTACCGGAGTCAGTTTTTAGGCAACAGCAAAACCGCTAGATTTTGGGGTCAGCAGAAGGAGCAGAGGGAGCAGAAGAAGTTGGAGAGCCAGTGACAGCTTGCAAGCAGTGCAAGAACAAGATAGCCAGAAAAATGACTATACCATATTCAATTTCATAGATCTCAGAACTTTGCTAAACTTAATAAACACATAAAAATTACTTGTTTTATATTTACTGCCATTTTGCGTGTCCTTACCTTTGCAGAGTTCAAATCAGCAGTAGATACCAAGCATTGGCGGCAAGTTCTCTTCCCATGTGTCCAACACCCAGGCAAGTTCTGTTCTTAATGGCACTAGTTATTTTTAGTTAGCGGGGAAATAAATGCGGGGGTCTTGCTGACAAATTGCTGCAACGAATCAAGATTGTGCGCTATTCCTATTCCCCGCTCGTTGGCAGGTTAGCATATTGGGGCGAGCAGTGAGCGGGGCACCGGACTCTGCTCACACCAAGGCAAGCAGATTTTACCATACTGGTACGCAACTTGTTTTCTTTTAGAAAGATGAAGTGCAAGTTCCAGACAGCCAATCGCTAGTAGTAGTACTTCAACGTATTTGTGGCCTTTATTTTGAAGATGGAGTGGGTGGTTGCTTAACGAACGCCAATTTCAGCGCCTCAGACCGAATGCACGCGGCAGAAGCTCATCTCAAACCTGAGGAGTCAAAAACGCAGCATAAAGGAATTCTACTCAGTAAGGAAGCCCGTATCGGCGAGGGAAGTAATAAATTCTTTTGTGTCTTCTTGTACTCAATCAGCTCACTGGTACAGGGACTAGCCATGTCAGCCGCACTAAATGAAGAACAAATCAGCCAATTTAGAGCGTTCATGCACAGGTTCAGAGATGTCGACCAACAAAAACAGCCCCCAGAAGACGGTCCTAGAGCTTGGCAAGTTGATTGCCATGAAGTCAACCGAGTTTTTTATTTTGAGGATGGAGTGGGCAAGTGCTTCATAGGAGGGCAGTTTGCTACCGTAGCTGAAGCTCGCCTTGCACACAATAATGCGCCAGCCAGAGAAATACTGATTCGACAAACTAAAAACAGACTAAAGTTCAAGAAGACGTACGGCAAGGGATACGAATTTGGAAAGCGGAAAATTTTCGCGGCGTTGAAGACCTTTGGTTGCACTGACGGTACCATTTCTTACGCAAGTGAGCTACTTTTTGAGTCTCTATATACAAGCGGTGTAGATGTCTCAATCGCCAGGGACTGGCTCGTTGACTGCTTTGCGCCTCCAACCATTTCAAATTAGCCTCGAAGTAGTAGGTTCGGATCACAGCGGTGTACAAGCGTGTTCTCGTTGCGTTGGTAAATATAGACTCACCAGCTGACATTGCCCATAGCTAGCCTACAACCAAAACTATAATGTGCACTGGCGTAAAGGAAATGTGAGTGGCAAGGAAGCTCAGAATAGCGAGGAAAGCAGCAAACTGTCAACCTTTACCGTAAATGCTGCATCGATTCCAATTTCATTACTGCACAGGTCACAGGAAGTAGTCATGTCAGCGGCTTTGAATGACGAGCAAGTGAATCGATTCCACACTTTTATGAAAAGTTTTCGAACTCTAGACAAGAAAAAGCAGCCTCCTGAAGACGGTCCAAAGCTGTGGGAAGTTGGTTACTTCAAAGTCAACCGAGTTTTTTATTTTGAAGATGGAGTTGGCATGCGCTTCATAGGAGGGCAATTTGCTACCGTAGCTGAAGCTCGCCTCTCCTACAATAATGCGTCAGGCAGAGAAATAAACATTCGACAAAACAAAAACAGGCTGAAGTTCAAGAAGGCGTACGGGAAGGGATACGAATTTGGAAAGCGGAAAATATTTGCTGCTTTGAAGACCTTTGGGTGCACTGACGGTACCGTTTCTTACGCAAGTGAGCTACTCTTTGAGTCTCTATATACAAGCGGCGTTGATGTCTCAATTGCCAGAGACTGGCTTCTTGACTGCTTTGCGTCTCCAACCACGTCCTCCGAGTGGTAGGTTTGGATCGCGCAGCTTTTCCGAGTCATGCAATTTCGAATTGGGGCAAATCGCACGGGGATTCAAAAACTTCCAATAACTTGCAACGACGGCCACTTCTAATAGGCGCAGGTGCTTGTTTCATCAACTATCTGAACGCCCTGTAATTCACCTGCTGAGGGAAGAAGTGTAAAAAACAGAGAAGGTACCCCGTATATTAAGAACTTTGCGGCAGCGCCGATTGAGTGTTGATAGTCAGTGCTTGTGAAAAGTAGTACCCGGTAGAGTCTCAAGAGGCAGAACAACCTGCATTGTCTCTGAATCTGGAAGAATTCTGTAATGCTTTGATGGCCAAACCATAATTGTAAAACAACTGGGCAATGCTCCTTTCTTTGGCAAGAAACTCAAATGGTCAATGTGTGGTACACGCAACGTGATCCGAGTATGTTCAACATTAGTGCGCTCCGACCTTGAATGGGTTAGCCAAATTGCAGCAAAGCCCAAACAGAAAGTAATAATCAAAACACGCAGCAGCCCCATTTTCACTCTGTGTTTGACTAAAGGTAGTTCTTCACTGCTGCACTGCGGTGTGCTACTGTGTTGTATGCAACATTGCTTCCTGTCATTCTGGGGCTGGCACTCTGCGACTGCACCGCTTAAATACTACCCGCCTCTTCCCCCATTCAACCGCGGGGCTCGCACGCTCTGGCTGAAGTCAACGTGGATCCGACGGTCGTCTATCAACACCCCGTCCATCTTACTGTACGCCGCCTCGCACGCCTCCTTAGTCTCGAAAGCAATGAAAGCGTACTGTAACGACTTGCCCTCGCTGTTTCTCACTATATTGCAGCTGTCGATAGGCCCGAACCGCGAGAAGATCAACCGGAGATCGTCGTCGTCGGTCACGGGGTTCAACTTGCACACAAACAATATATTCTCCAAGGGCTTGGCGTCGGCCGACGGCAAGTCGCCCATCAACTCCAACGCCAACGCCTGCGCACGCGCATCCTCCTCTTTGTTCTTCTTCTCAAGGGCCGTCTTGTTGATCTCAGGCTCCTGTTCTTCCGTCCACCTGATATCCTCCAAGTGGCTGGCAGGGAACGCGCTTCGAGACGCCGACACTTGACCACCCTCGAGCACAACCACGCTTAAAACACGTACATCATCGACCGGCCGCCCGTTGTCGTCCGCAACCATCTCGTTGATTTTGTTGAGTGTCTCGAACCCTTCGGCGACTTCCCCAAACACAATGGCCCGTCCGTCTAGACTAGTCACGTTCTCGTCAAGTGTGATAGCAATTCTGGACCCGCAGAGACTCCCATCCGTGACAAATGACACCGTGCCAACCTTCTCATGAGCAAGGCTGTTTCTCTGGCCCAAAAACTGGTGAGCTTTGCTTTCTGGCTGTCCATTAGTGCTAGGCACTGCACTCAATGGCCCAAACTCCACCAACGCGTTTTTCTTCAAACCCTGGAACAATCCATAATCGAAACTCCTGCTAAAAACTTGTTGGAGAAACCAGTCAGCCTGTTTTTTGGATCTCTGTGTGTAGAGATCGATCACAATATGCCCGCATGTTGTCTCTATTAGCACGCTCATGTCGAACAGTTGTGTGCATGAATATTTGATCATCGCATGAAAAATAGTGCCTGCATACCGCTGCTCTTGAGCTTCACTACACTACCCACCCGAGACACACAAGACTGTTTGAGTCACCTTGGAAAACATGCCCCTCGAATTGAGCAAGTCTAATCCCTTGACTTTGAAAAACCAGGACGATGAGAGCGGCGACGACTTTACGGAAGAAGGGTTGGGGTTCGGCCGGAAGAGGCAGGACAAAAGCGTTGTCTATGGTGACGACTCCTCGGACGAAGAAGCACTAGGAGTTAGCAAAGTGCAGGTTAATGGTAGTGACGATGATATTTTCCTGGATAGCGAGGACGAGAATGCGAAAGAGAGCAACACGGAGGAGCCCGCAGAGCTGGGTGCCGTTGCAGAATTGGACCAGCAAGAGTTGGCAGCACTAGAAGAGCAGGATGCCGTTGACGGCAGTGGGCTGAAGTTTGACGACGCCAAGGTGTTTGTTGGTAGCGACGACGATTATGAAGAGGAGGACGAGGATGAAAGTTCAGAGTCTAATCCTAAGTTCACGTCGTTCGGGTTGCAGCAGGAGTTGAAGAACGGCCGGTTTGATGAGAACGAGAACTTTATCCGGTTCGAGGAAGACAAAGACAAGGACCAAGACTCGTGGTTACAGGGCGTGCGCAAAAGCGATATTGAGAGCGCGCGGGCGGCGCAGCAGCAACAGCTTGCAAAGAGCAGGGAGCAGCAGAAGCTGGCACCTCTGGTGCCGCTAGAGCAGTTGTTGAGCCAATTGGTGCAGCAGCTTGCGCCGAGCGAGACCCCACAGGAGTTGCTCCAGAAGTTCAGTAAGCTCGATAAGGGGAAACTTTCAAGGCGGAGAAAAAAGAACGAAGACAAGAGTGTCGAGGCTGGTGTGACAGAGGGTCGGCGCACCGTCCAGTTGGTGACGTCGCTTGTCAGCAAAATCATGAGCAAAGGGGGGTTTGACGATTTGTACGACACGACGCGAGAAGAGCTCATGCGGGCGTACAAGAGAGAGACAGGTGAAGATGTGCGCGTGGTGGTGAAGCGGAAGGTGGATCAGGTGGATAGTGCCGAAAATGAGGATACGACAAAGGTGTGGGAGTTCAGATGGCTTGGCAAAGAGCAGGTTTTCGGGCCGTACAGTTGGAAGGAGATTGATGGCTGGAAGCGGAGCTATTTCCAGGGGAGAGTGGAGGTGAAGAGGGTGAGCCAGGGAGACGGGGAGTGGCAGAGTATCAATGACTGGCAGTAGCAGTATATATGCAGTGCATTGGCGAAGCCAGTGTGCTGCGTATGAGCCATTGCTCAATACTCTGACTCTGAAGAATTATGCCTCGTATATGGTGGCCCTGGTAGACTTTCTATAAGCGGTGCCTGATCTGATGGCTCTGCCGATGTCTACAAAGGAAACGTGTTGGAATGAAGCTGGGCCGATTGCTCCCAGAAAACGTGCCTCGCGGCGATGGCTCTTCTTGTGGGCGTTCTCCAACTAACCCTATCGAGTAGTGGCTTTCAGTTGCTTCGTGTGATCAGTACTACAGTGAGAATGTCGACGATCATTGGCCAATGTTAATGGAAGACTCTAACTGTTGCAGGACACCAGCTTTTTAACGCCTTTCGAAAGAACGCAAGCCCTCCATACTTCTGTCTTTAAAGCGTGTTTACCTTGTCAGCCCTGAAATGGTTCGGTTCATAGGCTTAGTCAATATGGCTTAGCCAATATGGCTTACATTATTTTTTTTTGCGAGCGACGCGGCTACCGTCAAAAGAGACACTTGCAACCACCACCATTACTACTCAGCGGACGTCTTCTCATGTATACACCCTACTCGATATATAGTATAATGTACATTAATAACGTGAATAGCGTGCTGTAATTGGCTCACCTGCTGGGGCTCTTTGTGTGCTCCCGACTCAAAATGCGCCTAAAATGGCTCGTAGACAAAGATTGTAATTGAGCCACTGCTTCCTCTCAGGATTATACCTGTTCTTCAAACTCATCAACGCAAAAGATTAATCAGCAGAGATGTATAACACTGGGGTTAGTAAAAGTAGAAAAGACCATAGAAAGGCAGTGGCATAATGATAGTCACCTAGTAGTGAGTACCCACTGAAGGGCCATTTGCTGTGCTTCAAACTTCATCATAGTTTTGCATTTTGCCTCTGCAACACACCACTCCGCACTGTGCTACATGGCGTGCTTATTACTCACCATTGTTCCCGCGGATAAACATGTCGTTGTACTTTCTGGTCAACTGGTTGTTGATGTACTCGGAGCTCTGGTTCAACACGATGTTCATGAACCCGTCGATCGACTGCAACTTGCCCTTGTACTCGATACCCGAGTGCAATTTCACCACCACCTTCTCTCCCTTGATATCGCTCAAAAACTTGCTCGGGTCGCTCATAGTTATTAGTTAGATATATGCCCAGTTGCCTCTACTGTTGCCGCCCTCTGTTGAGCATTGAATGCCAGAACAATTTCTGCAGGGCACGTAACCCAAACGACATGCTGCAAGTCGAAGTTTTTCAACGGCGTCGGTGGATGCTGCCCGACATCTGCCAAGCTGCGTCTTTTCACTGCCAACGCAACTAACCGTGCATCCGAGCGGGCCATCACCGAAAGACAGGCAATTTCAAAGCAGCGGGAAGAGCATTCTAAACCTTAGGGTTTTGTTTGAAGCAAGTAGTAGTTGTTGGTTGTGACTTGCTATCAGAAATCTCAGCACAATGCTACTCTACGCGTTGGCTATCATTGCCTTTGTCTGGTACCTTGTGGTTCTAGGGTTGGCGTACCTCGGAGTCTACGAGATGTTCACGAAATTTCAAGGCAAGAAAAAAATTCCGACGCGAGACGACGGGTTTGAGCCGGAGGGCGTCACAATACTACGGCCGTTGAAAGGAGTGGATCCGGAGTTGGAGGCCTGCCTCGAGTGCTCCTTCACCCAGCTCTATCCCAACGCACTTGTCGAGATCTTGTTCTGCGTCGAGAGTGAGGACGACCCTGCAGTGCCCATTGTCCAGCACCTTCTCTCGAAATATCCCCAGCATGATGCGAGGCTTTTGGTTGGCAAAGCTGCCGACCACTACGGGCCAAATCCAAAAATCAATAATCTCGCCAAGGGATTTGCACACGCCAAGCACGACATTCTCTGGGTTATGGACAGCAACGTCTGGGTCAGCGGCGGGGCCTTGAGCCGGTCGGTGTTGGCACTCAACCGGTCGTTGCTGGACGGGCAGGCCACGTACGACGTCGCTACGGGTCGCGGTCGTCCTGTGACTGTGGTCCACCATGTTCCATTGGCAGTGACTCTCAAGGGTTCTCTGATTTGGCTGAAGAAATCGACGATGTTCCTGAACCTCGGGTGCAAACTCGACGAGATCTTCATGAAGACCTCGCACGCCAAGTTCTACGTGGGCTTTGATAAGTTGCTGATTGCGCCCTGCGTCAACGGCAAGTCCAACATGTACAGACGCTCGGAGATCGACCGGGCCGTGAGGAAAATCGGCGAGGGCAGTGCCCCAAGCTCCGACGGGCAGAGCGGCGACTTGCGAAGGGACGCGGCGTTTTACAGTTTGCAGCCGGGCCACGGCATCCGTTATTTTTCGAAGTTCATTGGCGAAGACAACATGATCGCCATTGCGTTGTGGGACGTCGGCGGACGCACGGGGCTCACAGGAGACTGTGCGGTGCAGCCCTTGGGCAGCTCCATCAACAATGGACTTAAGGACTATGTCTTGCGCCGCCTGCGCTGGTTGAGGGTGCGCAAGTACATGGTGCTTGCCGCGACGTTGCTCGAGCCAACCACAGAGAGCATTGTGCTGAGCCTCTACGGGACATTCGCGGTCTCTATGTTGTTTCTTGGGTGTCGTTTTTCGTATTGGTATTGCGTGCTCCACTTTGTGGTGTGGTATCTCACAGACTATTTCCAGTATCACTTGTTGCTTGAGTACTCCTCTGCTGAGGAGCCACGGCCCGAGCTTGCCTCCCCACCATACTTTGCAGTTGCGAGCTACAACGGGCTTGACGATGGGGTGAACGAGGTGCTGCACTGGCGGGACGTGAAGCAGTGGCTGGTGTTCTGGTTTTTGCGGGAGGTGTTGGCGTTGCCGATCTGGGTGTATGCCATGGTAGGGCAGGACATTGACTGGAGGGGGCGCCCATTTAGAATCAATAGTGATTTGACGGCCGAGGAAATCTAGTTCGCTGAATCGGAGACGAGGTGGGCTAGATTTCTGGGTCGTAGGTAGCTGTGTATAGCATAGCAGCGAGCAGTGCATTACATGCTATGCAGTCCAGCAGCAACAGTTAAACATGCAATACCATACGATCCTGTCACGTCTGGAACTACTTGATTGAAACTCGCTACATGATAGAGAATTGTTTTGCCAACAACGGCACTTGCCCTTGGCTAAAAGTTATAGAGTACATAGTATAGAATCGACTTGCACATAGCAGTGTAGACTTGGCATACCGAAAGCGACAAAATCACATCTCAACTCACCTCGGTAATTCAACTCACCTCGGTATGATCTGACCATCCGTATTCAACCTCTTTGACCCATAGTCGTTGCCGTTTCGGTTGCCTCTCCGTCGTTCTCCACATTGACGTCACGTGACATATACACTTGAATCAGCGGATCCCGACTTTGACAGCTTCACACTGCGCAATGGGCATGATGAGACGGTACATGGGATTTGCGGGAAAGGGCTTAGAAGAAGATAGTGGGGAGCTGGCTGCTCAGAGCGGGCTGAATAACGGATCTTCAAAGAGTAAAGTTTTCGGCCTTTACTTTGCCAACTGGTCGATCTATGGCAAGAAGCATAACCCGCAGGACATCGACTACTCGTTGGTGACCCACCTTTTCTATGCATTTATGAATATTGACCCCAACACTGGCGAAGTGAAACTTAGTGACGAGTGGGCTGATTTGCAGATTGACGTTCCTGGGACGAACACAAATGGGTATATCAATTACTTCAATTCCATCAAGAAAGAGCATGCCTTCAAGGTGTTGATGTCGATAGGCGGATGGTCGTACAGAGATAACTTTGCCAGGGGAACTGACTCTCCAAAGAAAGTGGACAATTTCGTCAAGTCGGCCGTTGCTTTTGTGAGGGAGCATGGCTTGGATGGCATTGACTTGGACTGGGAGTTTCCAGCAAACAAGAAGGAGGGGGAGCGGTACGTTGAAATAGTCAAGAAGTTGAGAGCGGAGTTTGATTGTTTGGAGAAAGAGCACAGCTTAGAGTGTGGCAACTTGGAATTGACTAGCGCGATTCCGGCGGTCCAGTGGTCATTGCAGCACTATAGCTTGGCAAAGATGGACCCCCATATGACGTTCTGGAACGTGATGACCTACGACTTTTCTGGCAGCTGGTCTGAAAAGGTACAGTACCAGAGCAATCTCGAGAAGTACAGTGGGGGCGAGTGGTCGGCAAGGGAGACGATTGAATTGCTCAACACAAAGCATGGTCTTTCGAACGAGAGACTTGTCCTCGGCATGCCATTGTACGGGCGGAAGTTCAATGGCCCTTTGAACCACAAGTTTACATCTGTTGGTGACAACGAGGGTATCACAGACTACAAGGATCTCAACTTGGCGCGTGACCATTACGATGCACAGGCCGTCACGGGGTACCTTTCTGACAACGGGTACTTTGTGTGCTACGATAATGTGCAGACAGCGGAGGCGAAGGCGAAGTTTGTGGTGGAGCAGAAGTTGAAAGGCGGGATGTGGTGGGAGTCGAGCGGGGAGCGCTGGAAGGAAGACGGGAAGTGTGTGGTTCGGGCGTTTGTCAATAAGGTGAGAGACGGGTGCTGAGCTTTGCAATGGCGAGTTGAAGACAAGAAGACAAGTCATTGTGAATTGCGATCACATACGAGAGGTGCTGCTTGGCAAACGAAGGAGCATGTGTCATCTCAAATCATGCTAGCGTTGGGGAGCGGGTTCTGTGAAGAGGTGTTTCTCCTGCTGCAGTATCCAGAACTTTGCTTCCCATGAGGTGTTCTGGCATGGCCTAGGCTTGCACAGTAATTGCCCCTCGTTCGTGTTTCTTTCAAAATTTTGCTACTTTATGAATGATGATTTAATCATTGTAGTGTATACCTATAAATTGTAAGCGCAAAGATGTTGACCAGTTGTGGGAGCCTTCAAACTGTTCTGCATGGCAGTGCCTTGGCATGGGCAAACTTGCGTCCACCATGTAACTACCTCTTCAGCGCTACGTATGCCAGATATGCTAAACCCGTGTTTGCAACTTCCATTTGTTTTAGATCTCTACAATCATCCCTTATTTGACCTCTTTGGCCGTACATGTTGTTGAAAATGGGCAGCAATAGCGCAACAGTTCATGATATAAATTTGGTATTCAATAATATTCGCTTTGGCTGGGTCAAAGTATTGCACTAGCCAATGTGCTGCAACTGCTGGCAGTGGTGCTCTCTACCGTTGTCACGCAATGCACAGTATGGTGTGGGCGTCCAACCTTACCAAGAAAAATCGGATTCCAGGACACAAAATCTCAAAAGGACACTGTCAAAAAAGAAACAACTACGGTACATGCAGTAAAATCATAGTGACAGAGAGCAATGCAGTTGCCCTCTGTGCTACTGCTCAGTCAGTTCGGACGCACTGTCTCGCTAACGCTCGCCAGTGCTACAAGTCTTGTCATTCATTTTATTGTCCACACATCTACAAGATCGAATCCATCTTGCCGAACACGCTCAACACCGCGGCCACAACCTCCAACTGCAACTCCTTGTTCCCCGCCTTCTCGATCTCGCCGTTGACCTCCTCGGCGAGGTTGGTGCCCACCCCGAGGCTGCTGGTCTGCAGCAAGAACGGGAACTCCGAGTACTCGTTCAACAACTCGTCGGCGCGCGCAAACGCGTGGTCACGCTGGTCGTAGTTTAACGGCACGAGGACATTCTCAAGAACGTTCGCCGCATACGACGCGCACACAAGCGTGATCGAACGCAACCAGCGGTAGTCCACCGACTCCTCGAAGAACTTGCTGGAGCTCAACGTGATCAGGCGGGTCACCAACAACGAAAGGATCCGCTTCTTGATGCTCTCCTTACAGGTGTTGTCGGCCACCGGATGAGTGGCCATGTCAAACAACAAGAAGTTCTTGCGCTCGGTGCGAAGGATCCCCTTGTCGACCAACCCCTTGGCAAGCCGCTCGCGCACCTGCTTCAATTGGTAGTTGATCTTGAGAAGGTTCCAGGTCTCGCCGCTGAGGAGATCGATCCACAGGCTCACGCTCAAGTTGCTGTCGTCGTTCTTCATGAGCTTGAGGGTCTCGTCCAACAAGACCTCGCCCGTCATGGTGTCGTCCACCACCTCCAACAACCGCTCGTTGAGATCAAACCGGCGGCGCGCCGGGTCGTTGATCATCTGGATCCGGCCCCGGAACGCCAACTCCAAGATGATGCACCCGCGGAGCGCGTACGAGATGTTGTCGTTCCAGAACGAGAGGTAGCCCTCCTTGTCCTTCAACCCCATCAACAACACCTCCTCCATTAGCGTCAACAATGGCGCCCCCTTGTTTTTCAGGGTCAGCACCTCTTTCGGGTCGTACGCTATCTTGTGGTCCGGGTTCTCGCTGGCCTTCTGGGTTGGCGACTGCGGTTCCAGCGAGGTTCCCCCCGCGGCGTTCTTGACTCTTCGGCGTTGCAATGAGCTCATATCTGTGTCAGACGATTGTTAGGCAAAAGCGAGCACAAAAATCGAGGGCTGGAATGACTCCGGAATGCACTGCTCAATTCGATCTGCAGTCTTGTCACTAGGAAATAACGTAGTCTTTTCGGTGCCGGGTAGCAGCGCCCACCGATCGTCCCAGCGCACACTGCCAGCACTGGCCAACAACTGGGGCCATCAGATTCGCGTCACGTGACACAGCCGCCCCTCAAATCAAGCTTCTATTGTGTGTTAGTTAGACAGCATGGGAGAGATACTGAACAGCGAGGGCCAGCGCGCAAGTGCCGAGCCCAACACTCGGGAGAGCAGGCCTGAGACTTCTACTCCGTCTATTCATGTTTACTCGGCTAGCAATGTTTTGAGCTCCGCTGTCAAGACTCTGAACCGGGTCATTGAGGATCTCCGGTGGGGTCCACTATTCAGCACGTTAGCAGACAGCAATATGAGTAGCGAGTTGAACGGCGAACCAAGTAGTGAGTTCCCTGTGAGTGAAAAGCAGATTTCAGGAATATTAGGGGAAAAAACAGCCGACTACAGCGCAAAATTGACCTCTGTCTCGACGCCTTATCAGATCGCGATCCTCAACAACGAGAACGATTATGCATCTTACCATGAGTCGTTCGACTCCGGCAGTGGCCCTGTCAGTGAGCTCCGTGGGTTGTTAGTCAAAAAACAAGAACCAGAGCAGGCGGTTTGTGAATCTCGGATCCTCCACTTCACGATCAGAACCAAGAAGAAGGGACCTTTGGGGCAGACCGCCAAGCAGCAGTTTAGAGTCATCCAAAGATCAGAGCTTGCCCCAGAAGACCAGCGCGACTTGTACTTGTTAGACAAAAGCGACTTGACTAGTGAGCGTTTGCTGGATATTCAGAATTTGATTTATATGGGCGATGACGAGAGCGACGTCGGCAACAAAGTGGAGGCGCTAAAAGCACTGGTGCCGAGAATAGTGGACTCTGCATCGTTTGTCTGTTTCGAGACGCAGACACTAGTCTATGTCGAGATCAGCGAGCCAGCGTTGCCTGAGTCAGCACTTGCTTACTTTGAACCTGCATCTATCAAAGAACGCAATGCTCCTCTCACCGACTTGTCCTCTGACAGTGAGATACCCACCCCGCTGGACTGCTACAGAACGCTCTTCAAGTTGCTCAAGGGCCCGCTCCAGCTAACTGGCACGGACACGAAAGCTCTCAAGACAAGCAACAAGGTTGTGGGAAGCCAAGTGCCAATTGAGTTTTTAGAAAAGTACTTGCTATTCCGCCGCGGCAGCGACGATCTAACTCCGATAAATCCCCAGCACTATGGCGACCCGCTCTTGCAGCACGTGGTGCGGAACTGGTTGATAAGGATTGCGCATCAAATCTTGTACATTGGCGTCAAACTAGTGAGACCAGACAAGCTGTCAGCTTCGGGGTTGAACTACGCCAACGCTGCTTTTTTCAAGGACTTCACTTTCACCTCTTCGATGCGCTTTTTCTACAAATATTTGAACGAGCTTGATGCACAGAAGTCGATTGAATACGACGCGTGCTACGCAGACCTTTCTGTGAACCTCCCCCTGGCCCAGCTCTCGTTCAAAAACCCGGATCTAGTTAACCTTTCGGTTTTTTACTTTTACAACTTGAAGCAGGTCATGGACAATTACACCCAGATGAAATTGGCTGACCCAGAGAACACTTTGATCTATTTCCAGAGCTTGAAAAATTTGGCCACGTTGTACCAGGCCAGCGGGCTCAATGGCGACAGCCTCAGCATGTTCATCGTCACTGAGCTCTCGATGGGCGTGTACGGCATCGGCGATATCACCGAGGCGCTCAAGTACTTGGGGCTCAGTCAGGGTCAACAGGAGGGCCAGTCTCTATTGGAGACGTACCAGGCGATTCCAGATAGTACTATCATTTCGGCTTACCGCTTCCAGCTTGTGGGCAACCCGGGGCTCCGTGCCGAGCTCAAGCAATCGCTTTCCACGCTTGCAAAATTTAAGCGGTCGGAACAGATCAGTGCGGTGCTTGACGGAGAGTTGGTCTCATACAATAACGCCAACGACGGTTTGGGAATCACAGAGCAAGTCGATGACGACACCGTGCAGATCGCGTTTGACATCAAGGCGAACGACGATCCCACGGCGCAGCACAAGTTAGCAAAAGATCTTTTGTCTATTGCCACTTATAGAAGAAGTCCACTTCTTCTAAACTACGTCGAAACCCATTTCTGGCAACTATGTGCCAGTCTCTTGCCAAAACCTGCGAACGAAATCTCCTACAAGGAGGCCTGTGCTTATCTTGAGGTCGACCACTTGGCCTCCGAGTACCAGATCTTGACAATTTGCAACGCCCAGCTCGATGCAGAAAACGGCACCATCGCGGTGGGTCTCTTGGACCACGCCATCGACAGCCCGTTCTTCGTGGAGCCGCTCAGTCGGTATCGCTTGCTCAGACTCTATCTCAGAGTGCTCAATAATTTCAAAGAGAGCGAAATGATTAGCCACTTCTTGGAACTGGGCAAAATCCACGAGAAGGCCATCCCCTTAGACCAGTGGCCCACGGGGCTCGACAACATCGGCAACACGTGCTACCTCAACTCGTTGCTCCAATTTTACTTTGTGATCAAGCCGTTGCGTGATCAAGTGTTGGAGTTTGCGAAACAATACCCACTGTCGTTTGAGCAGGAGATTGTGGCGACGGAGTTTCAGGGACGGAGAATCGGCGGTCGAGAGGTGAAGCCTAAGGAGGTAGAGCGGTCGTACCAGTTCATCTACTATTTGAAAGACTTGTTCGACTCTATGATCTATGCGCAGACAAAGGACGTCATTCCTAGCAAGGAGTTGGCGTACCTTGCGTTCAGTCCGATCACTGAGGAAGTCGAGTTTGAAACAAATCGAGAAAACAGTGGCAACTTCAATGAACCTATTAAGGTTCAGAGCGAAAGCATCGAGCCAAGTGAACTGCTGTTTTCTCCACCTCAGATGAACAGAATGGACAGTAACTTGGCGGTGGAGCACGTGGAGGAAGTGAAGCTTGGTGCGAAGCGCAAGTTGGGAGAGAGCAATGAGGAAGCGGGTGGGAGTGACAGTGACGTCATGATGTTAGATGGTCCAGATGTGGGGCAGGCAGCGACTGCAAGTGTGCATGTCGAAGACTCCCAGATCGTCCCTGACTCTCAACACGTTGAAGATTCCGACGTTCAGAGCGTGGCTCCCAGCTTGGCTCCCAGCTTAGCCCCTAGCTTAGCCCCCAGCGAGCAAGCTGCGTCCCAGCACGTTGAGCACGTCGAGGACACAGCTATGAACGGCCCCACCCCAAGTTCAACTGCCGTCGCTAAAATCTCACAAGACCAGATGGCAAACGCCCTTGAAATTGGGCGCCAGCAGGACGTCACCGAATGCATCGACAATGTGTTGTTCCAGTTCGAGGCGACACTCAAGCCGTCGGGCTTGGAAGAAGACGGCGAACAGTTTGACGACGTCAAGCGGTTGTTCTACGGCAAGACCAAGCAGACACTTGAGCCCATTTCGTTCCCGGAGAAGAAGCGCGGCAAGACCGAGCGATTCTCGAGTCTTTTGGTGAACATCGGCGATCATCCACGTGACATGTACGATGCCCTTGATGGGTACTTCACCGAAGACATCATTCAGTTGAGTGAGGATGGGGATGTCAAGCGGACGCTCACGCTCTTGGAAGTTCCCGAGATCTTGCAGATCCATATCCAGCGTGTTCAGTACGATATCCAGCGCGGCTCTGCGTTCAAGTCGACCCAGCCGTTACCGTTTTCGGAGAGAATCTACCTTGATCGGTACATGGACACCGCGGACGAGGAGATTCTTGCCAAAAAGCAGCAGAGTGCGGAGTGGAAGCGCCAAATTACAGAGCTCAAAGCCCGCTTGGCACTTATTACTGCGCGCAATGCCACGGGGATGACCGTCAAGGACTCGTTGGTGGCGACTCGGCAGTTGTTGCAGTCTGATTTTCTTGACAAGAATCTGTTGCTGATCGAGCAGCTGACGATTGACACACTCGAGGAGCAGATTGCCAACATCAATCGCGACACAGAGACTCTCAATGAGGAAATTCTGCGGCTTGCTGTGAAGATTGACTCTCAGTTTGAGTCCCACAAGCAGATCGGTTACGACTTGTTTGCAATCTTTATTCATCGGGGTGAAGCGAGTTACGGCCACTACTGGATCTACATCAAGGATCCGAAGAAGAACGTGTACCGCAAGTATAATGACGAGACTGTCACGGAGGTCAGCCTCGAGGAGGTGTTCAATTTTGCGGATGACAATTCTGCTACTCCCTACTTTGTGGTGTACGTCAAGCTGGAATGCTTAGACGAGTACATTGAGCCGCTCAAGAGAATTGTTAGCACTGATTAGCACTGGTGAGCGTTGGCGAGCCATTGCGACCGGCAATTGGCAGCATCATTCACCTTTTGTTTGTTATTCATCAGCTTTTACTAGCTTTCATGCTCTATGGTTTCCTGTGAAAGCCGCTTATTTTCATATCTAAAGCTGTTTTGTGACCACTCGCTCCATTCATGAATAAATTGTTGGTGGTCATCTCTGTGTCTTTTCTTATTATCACGCAAGATCCCATTCGACATTTATTACAATAAATATAAATCTTCATCTATTAAGCTTTAAAACAGCAGTCAGAGTGGGGTCACCTCCCGGCTTGCTATCCGCTGCAAGAAGTAGGGCCGTCCAACAATGCAACTCTCGCTGACGCCAAGAGCCTACAAAATCAGCTCCATTGTCTATAAATCAGACTCCATTGTCCATAATTGTAGGAGGCCCAAAAAAATGAGCGAGACTTCCTAATATTTTCTCACAAAGTATCTTATTCCAATATCTGTGTCAATCAAAATATGTCTCACATAAAATGTCGCTCACCAGTTTCAACAGAGTATGACCATACTGGCAACATACTGCTCAGCCCCAAGCATCACAGTACCATCACTGATTGGCTGTTGCAGCACCTCGTCTCCCAAAAGGTTGTCATAAAATTTGACACTTCGACTTCTTCTTGGGGTTCTTCTTCCCGTCCTCGACTCCTCTAAGAGACAACCGCACCGCGGTCTCAAACACCTCCTGAACCCCCACGTTCTGCCGCGACGAGCACTCGCACACTGCGGCCGCCCCGATCTCGCGGCCGACCCGCAAACACTCCTCCTCGGAGAGCGGATGCTCGTCGGAAAGTCCGAGGTTGCTCAACGTTGTCTCGTCTCGCCGGAGGTCGATCTTATTGACGACCAACAAGATGTGGGCATTAGGACAGTAGTGTAGAACCTCGGGAAGCCAGTTTTCCTTCGCATGAACAAGACTGGACGGCATATCCACCAGGCAGCAGATCAATATAATGTCCGTGCCCGAGTAGGACAACGGCCTGAGTCTGACGTACTCTTCCTGGCCTGCGGTGTCCCAGAGCTCGAGGATCACTTTCCTATTGTCCAAGATGAGCTCTTTCAGGTACTCGTCAAACACCGTCGGGAGATAATATTCGGGGAATTTGCCCTTGGAATATACTTCAAGCAAACAGGTCTTGCCGATGGCACCGTCGCCCACAACCACAAGCTTGCGGGTGTATTTAGACATTGGGCTTTGGCTGGTGCTTCTCAATCAAAGTTACACCTGTAGATTTACTGCATGCGGTAATAATAAGTATGCAGGTTTAACGTGCGTCACCCGGTGGGGGCGTTAAAGCAACACGGGACAAAAATCTTGCCTAACCACATCCTCCACCCGAATTCCTACTTCTTTTAACACTCTCAATATCACTAGGGATTAATTAGGGCCCACCATTTCATGCCACGTGTCTACCTTTGCCTCATCTTATCTCCGCCATGGAGCAATGCTTCTTGGTTACATAACCGCTTACTAACTACGATTGGAATCCTCACCCATCGACGATCGGTGAGAGAGTGAAATATTTCAATAAATCACACCCACGTGACAGAAAGACAGTCTAGACTAAACAGCGATGGGCCTGCCTATATACCAGATGGGAGCCAGCAAAGACGAGGCAGTCATCAGTGACGGCTCACAATTTGAGGCCAATGCCTTGCCCAGTGGCCCGGCCCCTGACAACACACTTGGCGGCACCATTAAGTCTTTGGTCAACGAGGCGATGACGAACAACCCGTACTTTGCCGCCGGTGGAGGACTCATGCTATTGGGAACTGGGCTTGCTGTTGCCCGGCTGGGCGTGATGAAGGCAAGTTCTCTTGTCTACAGACAACTTTTGGTGGACTTGGAGATCCCGCTGAAGGACAAGTCCTATCTCTGGTTCCTTGAGTGGATGTCGCGCTACAAGCACCGCAGCTCGCGCCACTTGAGTGTCGAGACGTCGTTCACGCAGCACGACAACGGTGCTGTCACTACGAATTTCAGTCTTGTGCCTGGGCCGGGAAATCACTTGATCCGCTACAAGGGAGCGTTCATGTTCATCAAGAGAGAGCGGTCCGGCAAACTTATCGACATGACGAGTGGGACGCCCTTCGAGACCGTCACTTTGACGACCCTCTACAGAGACCGCGATCTTTTCAGAGAGCTTTTGAGCGAGGCCAAGCTGTTGGCGCTAGAGTCGCAGGAGGGTAAGACCGTCATCTATACCTCGTGGGGACCGGAATGGAGACCGTTTGGCAAGCCTCGGCGGAAGCGGTTGGTCGAGAGCGTGATTTTGGATGACGGTTTGAAGGAAGATATTGTCGCAGATGTCAAGGACTTCTTGAAGTCTGGCCAGTGGTACTTTGAAAGAGGCATTCCCTACCGCAGAGGGTACTTGTTGTACGGTCCTCCGGGTAGCGGTAAAACGAGTTTTATTCAGGCGTTGGCGGGGACCTTGGATTATAACATCTGTATCTTGAATCTTTCCGAAGCAAACCTTACGGACGACCGTTTGAACCATTTGATGAACAACATCCCACAACGCTCGATCTTGTTGTTGGAGGATATTGACGCGGCGTTCAACAACAGACAGCAGACGGCCGAGAAAGGGTTTTCGAGTGGCGTCACATTTAGCGGCCTCTTGAACGCCATCGATGGCGTTGCTTCCGCCGAGGAGATGATCACGTTCATGACGACCAACCACCCGGAGAAGTTGGACCCAGCGATCTTGCGTCCTGGGCGAGTCGACTACAAGGTGCTTATCGGTAATGCCAGCGAGTACCAGATCAAGCAGATGTTCCTTAGATTCTATCCGGGCGAGGACGAGAAGTGCGAACAGTTTTTGAAGAAGCTCAGGGTTATGGGCTGCCCGGTGAGCACTGCGCAGTTGCAGGGGTTGTTTGTGCATAACAAGGGGGATCCGGCGGGGGCTATTGGGATGGCAGAGATGTTGGAGATCAAGAATGTCACTATGTAGGAGCAGGGCGAGCTAAGGGGTGGGCCGTGGCTGTGGCTTCGTGAGCTGCTGCGCATTGGTGTGGCCTGTGACAAGGTGGCCTGCTAATTCAGGATTCTTGGAAGACTGTTTTCTTGCAATGAGCATTTTCAATGTCACAGCCAGTCGACAAAAAACCCAAATTTAGGATGTCTACTATGATACGTTTAGGAGGGCATAGGACTGAGTACCTGCTGCAGCGGTACCTGAATATGTGCAGACAACCCAGAGAAGGTCTCTCCACTGCATTCATTGCTATCGCATTTGAAGGGCTCAGCAATTTTCTGGGACGGCTGAAATGCCAGTGGCGCGTGGCTTTTGTTTAGTTTGATTAACACGTGTATATAAATAACGGGCAACACGGTTGCCTCACATATCATGCATACAAGATTGACAGTAGCAGCAGCAGCAAAGCGGGATGCGGCGTCCGTGGCACACTCGCCGTGGCAGCAGGGTATCTGATAGGAAAACGAATTTTGCGTAAAGCACTAGGGTTTTTCTGAGTGTCACACTGTGTATTTGTTTCAGTTACGCGACACATGTGATAAAAAACGGCACTTTATTGGGACTGCGGTCTGCTTCGGCAATGGCTCAGGGTCCATGGTCAGACAACAGGTAAAACCTGCACAACAAACTTTGAAGACCCCAAACTGGCCAGTGCTTCATACGACGCCTTCGAGTTCTACACTGAAACAAGTTAAACCCTCACCCAGCCAGGTTTTTTTTTGGGTTGTCGATTCTAAGGCATTCCTGTCCCACTGTTAATTGGTCTGCACACGCTAGTGCTGCATGCACAGCGATCGGAACCCTACCACGGGCCTCCCAAGCTGTTTCCACATGCCGTGTTGCGGCCGGGTAACACCTGTGCGCCACGGCGAGCGAGCTTAAATGATTTGTCTTTTCTAAGAACGTCATAGAGACATGTCGTGGCAAGGTAAGACTTGGAGCCCTACGCTCAGAGAAACAGCACCCCCATCACACCCATACTAACCCCAGCTTATACTGACAACTTGTTGGCCACTGGAAAGGTGGACCAGGCCGCCATCTACTCCGCCGCGGGCGACAGCGTGTGGGCCGAAAGCAATTCGCTTGGGCTCTACTCGACCGAGATCCAGGCGATTGCCGGCGGTTTCGCGGACCCAACCCAGTTGCAGACCACCGGGTTGCACATCAAGGGCCAGAAGTACTTCTTGATCCGCGCCGACGAGCGCTCGATCTACGGTAAGCACGAGGAGAGCGGGATCATCTGCGTGAAGACCAAGCAAGCGATTCTCGTGGGCCACTACCCTAAGGGCGTGCAGGCCGGCGAGGCGACCAAGGTCGTCGAGCAGTTGGCTGACTATCTTATCAAGGTGAACTACTAAGCACGTTGGCAGCAGCGCGTTGGCGCAAGCCAATGTGTTGCTTGTAGTTCTAGGCAGCACAGGAGATCAAATGATTCGCCTACGACTTTGCCCCCTCTTTATACATACATTGCACTATCCGTGCTTATTTAGCAATACATCATTGAACAGTGTGTAGACGAGTTTGGAACTAATATTTCTAGAAGTTTGTCATTTCTGTTTCCCCATGGTGTAGGGTAGTCCACTTTGGGCTGACTATTGCTGAGCACCGTTTCTAGTGAGAGACGAGGGACACGCCAATGTGGGTGAACGTTCATTAGCTATAGCATAGCAGTTCTTTTGAAATAAACAAAGTCAAATACGAGGCCACTTGGAGCTACGAATACGTGTAAATCCTTTATTGACATCAAACTACTTGCTGCGCACTGGCTTAGTTGAGCTTCTTAGCAACTCTGAAAGCAACGCCCAACGGGTTCATCAAGACATTGTCCAAGTCCCAGATGCCCTCGCGGGCATAGATGTCCTTCTTCAACAACTCCAAGATTTCCTCCTTGCTATCAGCGACAATATTGAAAGAACTCCCCGCAAAGTTGACCGGAGTCCCATCGGCAGACAACCCGTGGTAGATCGCCCCGGCGTTGTTGACCTTGCCGGACTCAAACAAAGCCGGCAACCCAGCCAAGTGCTGCGCGCGGGTCTCGGTGCGGTCCACGCCGGGCTTGTCGTACACAATTACTAACCACTCGACCATTGCTTTTATAGATGTGGAGAACCGAGCAACCGCTGTGGTTTGGGTGAGCACTGCGCGTGGCGATCCGCCCAGGGAGAGGGTAAGCGGGCGGCGGTAGGCTACCGCGGGGAGGCAAGCCAAGCGGGTGCGGAGGGGGTTGTAAAACAACAGCATCAAGATTGTTTGGCGGGGGTAATGATTGAGAAGTGAGGAATGCGTATTCTAAAATTTGAAGCCAACTGTTTTTTTCAAAAAAAAACTGAACTTGTTGGTTGGCACTTGCTAACAGTTGCAAACACTTGGGGTCTAGAAAGTTGGGAGTTAGTTTCGCAGCTGCCTGGTTTTCCCAGGTCTCAGCTGCACAGTGTGATCCAAGACGGGCGTGGGTCCGAGTGGGATACAGTGAAAGAAAAAAGGATCCATAAAAAAAAAAGAATCCATAAAACTCTTTTGGATCATTTTAAACACTTTATTGGTCTTAAATTGCTATTGCTTACAAATTGTTGTCACTGGTTTGACACACTCCGCTTACTAGCTTGACACCCCCTCCTGCTTTCAGGGGTGTCCCCTTCCCTCACTCACTGAATTATGTACATTCGAGTGACGCACACGTCTATCAATCCAACACCCACATCTAACCACAATGAACAACAACGGCAATGCCAGTCTGGCGATTGCGCTGGGCTCGTCCCTGAACCCCTCGAAATACCGCTACCACGTGGAAATCCAGCAGATGATGTTTGTGTCTGGCGAGGCCCACGACCCGCCGTTTGAAACAACAGCCTTGATAGAAGATATAGTGAGAGGGCAGGTGGTAGAGATTTTGCTCCAGGGCTCCCGAACGGCTGCTATGCGCGGCTCTAAGCTGATAATACCAGAGGACATGATCTTTCTTATCAGACACGACAAGGCCAAGGTGAACCGGTTGCGGACGTATTTGTCGTGGAAGGACGTCAGAAAAAACGCAAAGGACCAGGACAGTGGTGCCGTGGAAGGAGCAGACTTTATCGAAGAGTCTGGCGGGATGGGCGACAAGCTGAATCCGAATGTTTTGAAGCCAAAGAAGAGCAAATTGCGGTTGCCCTGGGAAATTCCGTTCATGTTCTCGGAGCAGCCCTTGGAAAACAATGACGACGAGGAGGCGGACGACGAGGAAAAAGAAGCCATGATGATCTCGCTCAAGCGGTTGAAGAACGCCGACGAGCGCACCCAGGGGATGACCAAGGAGGAGTACGTGCACTTCTCGGAATGTCGGCAGGCCTCGTTGACGTTCCGCAAGACCAAGCGGTTCAAGGAGTGGTGCGGGCTGTCGTACATCGTGGAGAGCAAACCCTCCGACGATGTGATTGATATCCTTGGGTTTTTGACGTTTGAGATTGTGTGCAGCATCACGGAGGAGGCGCTCAAAGTCAAGCAGCAGGAGGGGCAGTTTGACAAGGCGTTGCTTGGGGCTAACAGCAGGAAGAGAAAGCACCGGTATTTGTTTGACGGGCCTGGCGAGGCGATCAAGGCGTTTCAGCCGCACCATATCGAGGACGCCTGGAGACGATTGCAGGCGCAGAGTTTTAAGAACAGAGCGATGTTGAACTTTTCGGGGAGCAAGTTGCACAGCAGGATGCAGATCATCTGAGGCAATGCCTGGCAGTATGCCTGGCGAGCGAAGCGAGGCAGTGCAAAAAAATAAAACAGACGCAAACACTCTTTTGTCCGTGAAGCACTACCATTCAAGCAGTCTATCTTTCCGCTTTTCTTGTGCTTGATAGCCGCGTCCGTCTACGCGCGAGGCTACCGTCCCCGATACGTGTCGCCACAAGACCACGCAAGCTCCTCCATTTCTCAAAAACATACATGTACCAATAATTCAGTTAATTTTCGAGATCACCGGTAGTTTTAAAGAACAATTGACTTTGCTTAGCCACTGCTATGCGTGTCTCCCTCCTGCCCACTGACTAAGCGGCCGATAATCCGCGCCGATCTCCGCCCATGCAGTGTGCTGCGTCCAGCGAAGAACGCTGCCTCCAGTTACACCACGCTACAAACCACTCGGCTGCCATGTTGAACGTGCTCAGACCCCGGGTGAGCCTCACTTTTGGTCGTTGCTTCTCTGCAACTGCCAAGAAACCCGGCAACTATCTTTCCGGCTCATATGCCCTCGACATCCCGACAGTGAAGCTTGCCTACGACAAGTACCTGCCAGAGGACTCTGAAAACGCTGAACAGTCCGAGACAGAATCAAAGAAATCCCCAATCGTTATATGCCACGGCCTCTTTGGGGCCAAAGCAAACAACCGGACGGTTGCTCGCAAGATCTCCGGAATATTGTCGCGTGACGTGTACTGCGTGGATCTCCGGAACCACGGGGATTCTCCACACAACGACAGACACGACTACCCAGCATTGGCCGCGGATGTGGAAAACTTTTGCGCCGAGCAGAAGCTAGACAATCCCATTTTGATTGGCCACTCGATGGGAGCTAAGACGGTGATGGCTGTCGGCTTGAGACGCCCTGAGTTGCCAAAACTCGTTATCCCAGTGGACAACGCGCCCATCAGCTACGAGTTCTCGTCGGGCTCGAAATTTGCACAGTACATCCGCGCGATGCTTGAGATCACGGAGCGGGAGTCGGACCCCGTCACAAGCAGAAAGCAGGCGGACGAGATCTTGGCGAGAAAGGAGCCCAGCGTACCCGTGAGACAGTTTGTCTTAACCAACTTGGCGCGCAAGAGCAAGCAGGAGTTGGCGGAGCATCCGGGCTCAATCTACAGAAGTCGCATTCCGTTAAAAGTAGTGGGCAAGGCGTTGGACTCGGGCAATGTTGCTGTGTTCCCATTTGACAGCAGCATCTCGCGCTACAGCCAGCCGACGTTGTTCATTCGTGGTTCTGACTCGACATATGTTGCCGATGACACCTTTGCGACGATTGGGCAGTTTTTTCCCAAGTTCGAGGTGAAGGATATCAAGGCGGGTCACTGGGTGATCAGTGAGAAGCCGGAAGAGTTTGTCCAGATGGTGACTGAGTGGATTGAGTCGCAGGAGGAGATTTTGGAGGAGCAATAAGCAGTGAGTTGGCGCAGCCAATGTGCTGCGATTGCAAAAAAATTGCTCCACGAAGGCCAATCTGCTTAACTTTGTCTTTAAAACTAGGAATAACATAGTGAGGACGAGCTATAATCCGGGGCCAGACAATTCGGTCAAGTGCAGAAGCGCTAGACTGTCGAAATAAGAGCCCAGTGCCGCGCCAGACTTAAGTTGACAACAATTCAATACTGCAGATCTATCCAATACTAAATCTTACCAACTACAACATAATTACAACGTGCACTCTATATTCTTGCGCGCGCCTCTATGTACATCACTTCTTTTAGAAAAGGCTCTTTAAAATAATACCTAGGAACATTCCCAATGTGACCCCGCCTATTCCCGCTTCATACAAGATCCCATTACCGGTAGAGAGCTGCAAGCTTGACGACCCGTTAAGGATCACTCTCCAGTTCCGTACCAGCTGCTCCAAGTACATTTTCAAGTTGAGAGCGCATACCTTGGCACTCTCAAAGTCGAGCCTAGCAAGGGAACGGAGCATAACTAGTAATGGCTGCGTGAACGTGTACTTTGACTCTAAGGGCGTCACCGGAGGCGCTACCAACACGCCGTCATCCACCGCGACCGGCAAGCCATGAGGCTCCGACTCTTCAGCGGGAGTTTCAACAAATGGTTCGACTGGCTTCTTTCTGATGACTTCTTCCTGGCCTGCTGCTCCCTCTGCAAATTTGCTCTGCTCCCCCTCCTGAAACATGCTTCTTACCTTGAGCTCAAACCGATTCACCAACCGTTCTCTTTTCAACGGCTCGAATACGGTCTGCACTAGCACAAACAACACCACGTTGAGCACCATCAACCCAAGCGTGCCCCATGTACTCACCCGCCGAATCTTGTCACTCCAGATCTGCTCCTCGTGGTACCGTTTCAAGATCTCGGCGCTAAGACTCGTCTGAGTGCTGTCCAAATCAAACTCGCAGCTCTCGAGCTCCCGCTTGGCCTCTCTAACAGCCGCCTCATTCAGGTGATCTTGAGTGTACAACGAAGTAAAACTCTCAAGATCAGAGGGCGTCCACTGGTGCTTTCGCGTGAGCAACTCGTTGATCTGCTTCTGAGTTTTAGAGCGGGTATCCAAGGCCACGCTGTAAACTTCTTTCTGAGCCCTCACCTTTGCTCGTAGCCCATCTATTCCCGACTCTAAGCTCTCGATGTTCATCTTCATCTCATTGATCTTGCTGTACCCGGTCACGTCGTTGATGGTGCTCGACGTCCACGCAAGCCATGCATAGAAATCCTTGACAAATTGGGTCGCAAATTTCTGGCGCCTTTCTGCTAGATCCTCCGCCGTCTGCTTGGCTCTCTCCTGAGCAGTCTTCCAAGCTTTTTCCAATTCCTCGCGGAAAGACCGTGGCCCCTGCTTTGCTTCCACCTTTACTTCAGACTTGTGCTTTTCCGCCTCTGCGAACCTCAATTGACGGGCCCTTTGAATCTCCTCAACCTGCCGCTGAATCTCTCCAATGCCCTTAGAGCTCTCCGCAAGCCCTTTTTTTATTGACTCTGCTTTGAGGGCTGTCAATTCGTCTTGCGGAATATTTTCACTCATCTCCCTCTGCTTCTCTTCTATGAATCTCTTCAACGGGTCGGCGCCATTGCTATTAGCGCGGGAAATCAAAGAAAACGCACTCAATGGGGTATGTCCATTGTTTTTAACGCATTTCAAAGCACTCCCCTTTATGAGTATCAGCATTGGACTGATTATTCACCCGTGGTTTGTTAATAGAGACCCCACTTTTTGTCCCACTTGGAAACGCGTCGCTGCCGCCTCACCTCCGCCCAGCCTATCCCGCCCAGCTGGACGGGTCCACTCGGGCAGGGACGGGGCACACCACCGGAAGCCGCCTGCACGAGCCACGCGCCAGGCAGCGCCCTGCGGGCTGCCGTGCACGCACTCTGCGTGTCTCGCTTACATAAGAAAGCTCCTTCAGTGCTGGGCCCATGACTAATCGGCCATAAGTGCCGTATTTCAAAGAGTAAAAGAGGTAGAGACCTGACCGTTTTTGTAAACCAATATTTCACACCAAAATAAAAGACTGTGTCAGTTTGAAACTATTTGAAGTTACATCGGAGTACTTATTGGAAGCTTCCTTCGTAGCTGACCCTTCCGACTTGTGGGGAAGGCTTACCCTACCACGCAGACTACTGTAGCAAGCCGAAAAAATTTCGGATCAAAAGAAAAGTCGAGAAATCATAATCACCGGAAATCGCAAAACTTGCTTGCTTCATCTTTCTCATCTTCCACACGCCCCAAGATGTTCCCTTCAAAGTTCTCGAACGCCATGATGTTCTTTGGCCCAGTCGTGTTGATTGCCTCGGACTTTGTCTTCACTAAGGCCGCCGCCAACAAAGGTGGTAAACACTTGCACAACCTTGTTTTGAACACCAACAACAATCGGAGACGGTAATCCTCAATGGTCAACAATCTTAGAGACCGTCCTGCTTGGCAGTCTAACGAAGACCACAAGAGATGCACTGCAAGTGTCACTTTCATTTCACCATTCTTCGCTTACCAGTGTGGAGTTACATTGGTGAGTCAGCAGCTCCGGTCGAGCCTTCGGGAATCCCGGAGGCAGCACAAAACAAAAGCAGGTCAAAACAAAAGCTGCACTGTCATTCGCAAGACTTTTTAACACTCCTTTTGTTGTTGTTGCCACTCATTTACAGCAGAGCACTTTGTTGCCGCTCAAAAACAACATCATGGAGTCCCGGGGCTTTGTCCCGGGATGATGCAGACGCATACGCGGCGTACTCTGAGGACACGGCTCATACCTACCATGTCCGAGAAGTTCAAGACTCTCATATCACACAATACCCCTTAGAGGCATTGTGCTTGTTACTTCTTTGGCGCACATTTATTTGTGCGCTACGCTCACACCCTCTCTTATCGAGTTCCGGCTATCATAGGCTACGAAGCGCTTTGACGTTTCAAGCCACCATGCATATATACATACCACACATCGTTCACACCGTTTTATGCCACTAATTAATTTTATATTCGACAACTGTAGCAGTCATGTAAGACACACCTATTATTTACAAAGGAATGTTTTCGTGAAGATTGGAAGGAGCGGCGGTGGCAGGTGTCGGGGCTCTTTCATGAGTTTAAGCCGAAGGCGAAGGAAGCTCCATATGACTTACCGTTTGTAAGGAACTTTCATTAAGTCCACATTGTAGTCTGAATTGTGATTGGTCAATCATTCTGAAAAAAAAAGTTCTCTTCAATTCGCACGGAGCACGGCACAGCTTTGAGGCATGGACCATGCTCCAGGTTTTACGAAAAATACCTTATGCAACGGTCCAAAGATGTCCCGTGATTAGTCAGTGCTTTTTGTCGTCATTCGATATTTTTTTTATTTTGACAACCACACACTCAATGACTTGCCCCGCGTACACGCCTATCTCCATTGAGCAAGGTTATTAATGACCCGTCAATATGGATCCCACGTGCCAGCTGTCAACGGCTGTGTCAAGCAGCGGAGAGCAGCGGACGTTAATGTTGGGCTGCAGCTCACCACAGGCCGGAACTGCAGGCTGTAGGCATGCGACAGTTGTTGGCAAAGGCTGTCGTGTCAGAGCTTGCAATGAGAAATGACAACATGAGCTCACATCAGCGAAATTTAACTAGCACCGGTATTAAACGCTACTATCAACTTTTTGGTAAACTTTTCGCTTCCTGCTCCCATTGGCTTGGCTCACTTTGGCGATCATGGCGACTGTCCACGTTACCTCCACAGTTTCCCAGTAGCCAAGATAGCGGGGCAACCCCTGACTATAAATTGGGAAGAAGCCCATTGTCGAACATTGAAACGATTTCTTTTCTGCGATCCGCTACGCTTACTAACAATGTCCAACGCCAACCAGTTTGAAGTTAACAACAAGGAGTACGCCGCGCAGTTCACGTCTGAGTTGTCGGGGCTCGCCTTGCCACCAGCTAAAAAGGTCGCTGTGATTGCCTGTATGGACGCTCGGTTGCTACCAGCCAAAGTGCTTGGTATCAAAGAAGGCGAAGCCCATATCATCAGAAACGCCGGGGGGAGAGCCAGTGACGCGCTCAGAAGTATTATCATCTCACAGCGGTTGTTGGGGACCGAGGAGATTGTGATCGTGCACCACACCGATTGTGGGATGTTGACTTTTACCGATGACGTCTTGCGGAAGAAGTTGAGAGACGAGACTGGAAGAACCACTGAGTTCTTGAGCTTCTTGCCGTTCCCCGATTTGAAAGAGAGCGTTAAGGATGACATCTTGTTCTTGAAGCAGCACGAGTTTGTCAAGGACGTCCCGATCACGGGGTATGTGTATGATGTAAAGAGCGGGAAGATTGAAAAAGTCGAGGAGAAGTAGCGGCGACAAGAAACAATGTGGTTTTTTTTTAGCAAGAAGGAATTCTCGCAGAACCTTTTACTTGCAGCTGGTGCCTACTGCGGTGTCACGTCGGCACTGTTCCTTTTGCACAGTCTCTCTTACGCTCGCCAGTGCACGCTCGCGAGTCCCCCTGCTTAGTGAACAATATTTTATGTCTAGCTTTCCATTGCCAATTGCTGTGTTAGTGTATGTTTTGTCTTATCAATCGTGGAAATGTAGATTAGTGCGCCCCTGCCCTGGGTTGTAGAAGAGTATTTGCGCACCGTAGAATACGGTGCCTTTCCACTGATGTGCCCTGTAAAACTTACTATGCTTCCCCACTTCCTTGAATACCATCGCGCAGTATCGCTTGCGGTCGACAACGCGTTCTACGGCTCCATGATAGCACTATAATATAAGATAATACAAAAAGTGTAGTCTCCGGCGCGGCCGTGGTGGGCGCGCCACTACTTTTCGGCCCCGAAAGGCCGTTTTAGCAACTGGGCAGCTCAGGGGAGATCCCCCTGGTTGACGTCCTGAAGATTCAAGGAGTAGAAGTACGAGCTCGAATCAACGTTCTCGTCCTCAAAGAGCACGTGGAGCGTATTGAACGCCTGCGTGCTGTCGTGGTCCCCCATGTTCAACTGCGGGTTGAACTCGGTAGCCAGCGGGGGAATCTGTTCAACAGGATGGCCCATGTGCTCCGCAGAGTGTCCCGTGTTGTCCATCTGCTGCATAGGAACCGGCATGTGCTGCATCGCCATCTGTGGAAGATATCCTTGGCTGTGGCTCTCACTAGGTGAAAAGTAGCCGTGGCCACCTTGGGGGTGCTCTTGTGAGTATCCCTGAGACTGGTATCCTTGCAGGTGCGGCGGGCTTCCCAGTGGGTGACCATGCTGGCTTCCCGGTGGCTGCTGGTATCGTGTCGACTGCTGCTGTGGCTGACCCATTTGTTGCGGTACACCTTGAGAGCCGAGGTGGAACAAGCTGCGCGGGCCAAACTGGAAAGAGCCTTGCGGATCGTACGGCAGCTCCTGAAACTTGAGCCCAGTTTCGGAGCCGCTGGGCTGTCGAGACAAAGAACTCATGTAACCCTGTTCCTGCAGAGACGGCTGCAGCGAGGGGTGCAGCAGAGGATGCAGTGAGGAGAACAGAGAAGGCTGCAGTGGAGGTTGCAGGGAAGACTGTGGCGCGTGCTGCGGCGCGTATTGGTCCTGTGGACCGCCAAACTGGCCTTCCGGTGGTAGCATCCGCATTGCCGGCTCGGCCTTAAACTGCGGGTTGATGAGGCCGCCAGAAGAGTGTGAGGCAGAGCTCATGGGTGGGACCTGGTTTTGACCAGCAGAAATCTTCCCCTGGGGCTGACCACTAAGAGTCTGAGACTGACTTTGAGACTGACCGCTGTGAGTACGCGTCAAACCCCTCAGCTTACCAGGTTTCTTGTCAGGGATCTGAGACTGCTCGGAGGTGGACGGCCTACTCTGCCCGACAATGCTATCGGATCGCTTCTTCAAGCCAGTATCAGCCGCCCCATCAAAACTGTACTTGCGCTTATTGCTTTTGTCGTCAGTCACCTGGAACGATTGCCCGCTGAACTCGCGATACCGCACAAGAACCCCTTCAATGAGCTTGATAAACTTCGAGCAGAGCGAGCTCTTGCTCTCAAGATGACAAAGCACGAGCCGCAACAGCGTCAAGTGGTGCAGCCACTGGTCGGCAAATTTCAGGTTGGGCTCTTTGAGCAAGCAGAACATTGGGATCACAATTGCCTGGAAGCCAAAGTAGATGAGGTACCAGGATGCAAGCCGGTGCGTCAGGTACTTGTGATAGTACCGGGAGGCGGATTCGATGGTATCTCTAGACGACTCTAAGCAAATAGTGATCGATTCAAAGACCTCTTCCGAGTCATTCTTGGTAAAAAGACCATCCTTCTTGTAGATGATGACAGACTTGAAGAGCACATTCTGGAGGTTCTTGACGCGCCACAAGAGTCTGTAGCGGGTAAGGAAGAGCCAGCCGGGTGGTTCTATACTTTTATCAGTATAGAAGTGTTTGATAGCAGCTTCGAATGTCGCTGTATCAAACGACAAATACTCGGGCAACAGCTTAGAGAAGTCAACCAACTCCCGGTTGAGCTCGAGCGACTCCTTGAGCAGAAGCAGCCTTGTCGAAAGGGTCCGATTGTAGATCTTAGTCAGGATATGAGTAAACTTGATCTGGGCAATGAACCCAGAGTAGATGGTTGGGTACTCCTTGTCAGCAACAGTCTCCGGGTTACAATCAAACTCTTCGTCTGGAATGTTTTTGAGCATGTCGATCTTGACCTCGTCGAGGTTCGGCATCGAAAGCGGGCGGCCCCATGTGATTGCAGTGCCGACGTCAAAGATATACAACCCCCACCATGTGCGGTTGCGGATCTCCTGCTCCAAGGGCGATGCGGTGTCAATGTTTTCATGGAGAGCCAAGGAGATTGCGTGGCGGAGGGCCAGGCCAAGGTACGCCCATCCCGTGTTGGGAAAGTCGCGTTTTTGAATGTAATTACTCAAAAGGATCAAGGCCTGGGTAATGAGGATGTTTCCATGCTCGAAGACGTAGTTCCCCAAGAGCCTCCTTGCCTCTGCATAAATCTGGAGGTCATCATTTGCATCGATGTCGTTCATGCACCAGCAGCCAAGGGCAAGCACGGTGAGTCGCAAAATCTCAAACGCCTGCTTGCGGTCCTCCGGGATGGCGCCCGGGTTCCGCAAGTTCTCCATAAATGTCTTCTTGTGGATGAATGGGTAAGAGGTATGGTAGTACTCAAAGTAGGAGGTGACATACTTCTGGACGAGCTCATCGGGAAGGTAAAAGCTTGCCTCCCCCTGGACCAGGCCCACGGGCTCACTTTCAGTGTCAGAGTCAAACACCAAGTCGACATCCTCCTGCGGGATCCGCACGTTGAGCGTGAGGTTGCGCACCATCTCCGCCAGCGACGCCAATCCGTAGAACCCCTTCCCCTCGTGGGTCAAGTTCAAGGCGGCCATCCCGTCGGAGATATCGGGCATGCTCCGCTGCTTGCTGGCGGAGCCTCTCGGCGAGGTCTTGCCCGGCAACTCCTCACGCCAGTCGAGGCCGTAAAGGGCGTCCGAAACAACCACACTGTTACTCTGGGGCCGCACGTCGACGCTGTCGTGGCTCAGCAGGCGGTCTGCAAAGCTGCCCGTGGCAGAGCCGGCACTGAGCGGCGGCAACACGCTGCCGTACGGCGGCATCTCGTCCAAAGGCTCCTCCTTCACAAAAACCGAGGGACCGGCCTCTGGCACACTCTCGTCGCCTGTGATGCTCTTTTGCCGGGGCTTCTTCTTCTTTTGCTTCAATGGGTAGCTGAGGGTTCCCACAAAGTCCACGACTTTCTGATCGGCGGCCAAGCGGACAATCTTCCCGTCAAGCAACAAGTTCTTTGGCTGCGGCGCCACCGTCCGCTTGCTGAAGTCTTCCTCCGTGGGATCCGCCATTCTGTCCAAAATGTCGTCAAGGTCCTGGCCGGGCAAGAGCCGCGCGGCCAAGATGTCGAGCTTCCAGCAGCGGGTCTCCATCACATTGAGCTCCGACCGCGTGAGCGGCGTGCGCTGCATCCGCGGCGTGTAGCAGCAGCTCCAGCCGTGCTGCGTGCACTTCTCGCACCGCGGGAGCTGCTTGGTGCACTTCAACTTGCGGCGTCGGCACAGTTCGCACTGGTGTTAGTAACAAGGGCATGAAGTGATGGGTAAAGCAGAGGAAACGCCTAGATTGAAGAATGCCTTGAAATGTTCGTGGCAATCTCTGGGCTAGGGATTTAGGGCACTGCCATTCTGCTTCCTGCTTTGCTATGCCCCACATCTGTCATATGAGCGCAAGGCACGGCCCGCCTCTGCCTCTGTTGGTACATACTGCCTGCTGTATTATGTCCTGGTGGACAACCGTCCCCGGATCGAGAATCTCCGTCGCGAGAAGCTGGAAATCGCTGAGACTCTGTGCCATTTCCTGGCGGCTGGTGCTGTCAAGAGAGACCTGCGCCTGGGCCGCCGCTATATATAAGGCGGGCCGCCCTGGGCGTGCGCGGCCGGGTAGCGCCCGCCCGCATGCAGGCGGGCCTGGCTGTCAGCACGCGGCCCAACGGGCTCGGGCCCCGCCTGCAAATGCGGTGCGGCCGAGGGTGTTCGCTACCTGTGTGTGCATGGCGCGAGCCTGATCTGGCAGGGCTTATTGAAATTCAGGAATATTTCGCTTGCTCAGAGGCAAGGGCGCGGATCGCAGGATTGCAGGATCGGCGTTTTTCCAGCAGCGGTGGCCGGCTTGAAGCTGCTCCGATAAGCTTCAGATCTTGCATGAGTCTTCCAGCTGAGAGCGGAGCGTCTTCAGTTGGAAGCCTACACCGTTTGAAATACAACACCTTGCAAAACAAGTACAAGTCAATCACTGCTGAGAAAAGCTTCTTGCATTTTCTTTCTGCTCCTCGCATAGCCTTTTCTTCACCGCTTTAATTGCCGGCACGCCCATGCACTGCCGGATACGTCAACGCCCGCTAGACCAGGATTCGGTTGGGGCCCTCAAGGGCGCAAGCGTACATGAAAGTTCGACTCGGGGCGGTCCACACTTTAATTTTCTGGGACTAATTTGCCGCCCAAGGTGGGGGGTTACAGTCTTTGTTAGGAAGCGGGGTGGTCAGAAGTAACAGCTGGTAGAGGCTGTCAGTGAGTAGTGTTTGCAGTGCCGTGACCTTGGACGCTGCACATGCTTTTGTCCTCTAATTAGTCGCGGGGATCTGGAATTCCAGCTTGTTCAATTGCATACGCGCCTCTTGTCGATCACGGGCTGTGGGCTGCGATCTTTCCTAGATCCGATTACTGCGCAACGTTCCGATAACCTGGACTCCACATGTGAGTACCGAAAGAGTAGTACAGTAGTGAGCTCTCACAGTAGTGGAGGCCGAGTCCTGGTCTCAAATCTGTCTCACCCACTCTAAGGAGAGCATAATAGGTCTCCCTTGCTCGAAGCACACTTCTTAGAGGGTTGCCCCAAACCGCTAACTTTCTCTTGCTCGTCAAGTATTGCCTAAACCGAGCGTCGCCGCAAACCGCCCGATCGCTGCGACACCAGGCACTGTGACTACAATGTGACTACTGAAAAACAGCCAACCAGCACCGATGGTGGTCGCAATGTGACTGGTCATTTTGGTCCCACCGTACTGTTACGACAATTCCACACCTCGGCCGCTTCAAACCTCGCGCGCTTCGATGCACCTCTGGTCAACCCTGGCCTGCTCCCCCAACCTTGCATGCGTATTGTTCTTTTTTTGCACTGTTCCATTTTCCAGCCGCTGGCTGCTGTGCCCGAGCCCCAACCCGAATTTTCGTTTGCAGCTGCCGACTCGGCCGTTGCTTCCTACTCGGCCAGGGTTTCCCATTTGCGTCGTGGTTGTTCCCCAGACGGATTGGCTCGCCGTCCGATTCGCTGCCATTCGTTGCCGATTGGTGATATCCGACTCTCAGTGCATTGAGCCACCAGCCAACCACCGGCAAACAACCACACAAGCTGGCTTCTTACCCCATTCTTTGACTCGGACACAACTCCGGGGTTATTTGGTACCCTCTCCGGGGACACAGTTTGTCTCACTCCCGTCACTGAGACACATCAGAGACAGCCAGAGACAGCAGTGCGGTATCGCTGAGACATCCAACGCTGGATCGACTGAGCCACTCCGGTAGACGAGGTGGTTGCATTTATGGTACGCTCTTACGACCGCTCTTACTCTGTTGGGTCACAAAGCAAAAAGCAACTGACTATTTTGTGACTCTTCATCGAGTATACTTGCACAGTATTGGGCTGTCGCAACTCTCGGGAAAATACGATAAATCCGAACCCCGCCGATATCACCGAGATCACGGTTCATGAAGGATAGTACGCAGCGGCAACTCATTCATACTGCTCTAACAACGATTGCTACACCTTATCATATAATAAATATATTATACTACTATATCATTACTAGCAACTGTTAAAACTGCTTATTTCTTAGCAGCCTTGGTAGCAGCCTTGGTGACCTTACCAGCCTTACCGTCGGACTTGACGACGGACTTGATGACACCGACGGCGACAGTCTGTCTCATGTCTCTGACGGCGAATCTTCCCAAAGGTGGGTAGTTGGTGAAAGCCTCAACACACATTGGCTTGGATGGGATGAACTTGACAATAGCAGCGTCACCAGACTTGATGAACTTTGGAGAGTCCTCGAGAGACTTACCAGAACGCTTGTCAATCTTCTCCAAGAGCTCGTCGAAACGGCAAGCAATGTGGGCAGTGTGACAGTCCAAGACTGGCGAGTAACCAGCAGAGATCTGACCTGGGTGGTTCAAGACAATGACCTGGGCGTTGAAAGACTCGCAGCCAGCAGGTGGGTCGTTCTTGGAGTCACCACAGACGTTACCACGTCTGATCTCCTTGACGGAGACGGACTTGACGTTGAAACCAACGTTGTCACCTGGGTAACCAGCCTCGAGGGTCTCGTGGTGCATCTCGACGGACTTGACCTCAGTGGTGACGGCAGATGGAGCGAAGGTAACGATCATACCAGCCTTGATGAGACCGGTCTCGACACGGCCGACTGGCACAGTTCCGATACCACCGATCTTGTAGACATCCTGCAATGGCAATCTCAATGGCTTGTCGGTTGGTCTGGTAGGTGGCTCAATGGCGTCAATGGCCTCGAGAAGGGTCTTACCGGAGTACTTACCGGACTTGACCTCCTTCTCCCAACCCTTGTACCATGGGCAGTTGGTGGAAGCCTCAATCATGTTGTCACCGTTCCAGCCAGAGATTGGAACGAATGGAACAGTCTTTGGGTTGTAACCAACCTTCTTGACGAAGTTCTGCACCTCCTTCTTGATCTCCTCGAAACGCTTCTGGTCCCACTTGACGGAGTCCATCTTGTTGACGGCAACAATGAGCTGCTTGACACCAAGAGTGAAGGCCAAGAGAGCGTGCTCTCTGGTCTGACCGTCCTTAGAGATACCGGCCTCGAACTCACCAGTACCACCGGCAATGATGAGGATGGCACAGTCAGCCTGGGAGGTACCAGTGATCATGTTCTTGATGAAGTCACGGTGACCTGGGGCGTCAATGACAGTAACCATGTACTTTGGAGTCTCGAACTTCCACAAGGCAATGTCGATGGTGATACCTCTCTCACGCTCGGCCTTCAATTTGTCCAAAACCCAGGCGTACTTGAAAGAACCCTTACCCAACTCGGCGGCCTCCTTCTCAAACTTCTCGATGGTACGCTTGTCAATTCCACCACACTTGTAGATCAAGTGACCGGTGGTGGTCGATTTACCAGAGTCGACGTGTCCAATGACAACGACGTTAACGTGAGCCTTTTCCTTTCCCATTATGAATGTATAGTAGAAAGAAAAAAAAATCTAATTTTCACGGGGCTGCTGTATTTATATGCAGTGCCCCAGCCGCCTGTGAAAATTTTTCTTTTGCTGTGTCCCACTATGCAGATTACCGGAAAGTGAAAACGCGGTCACAGTAGGGTAACTAAATTAAGTGTCCCGCCATAGATAGCTGAGGGAATTGGCCCTTGGGTCGATGGGAATCCTCCCAATTAAGCAGTATTAGTGAACACAAAAGCAGCAATTATCTTTTGTGACAGTTCTTAGACAGTTTTTCTATGACTCACGCCACAGTAACCCATGGCAGTGTTCACCGCCGTTGACGTAATCACCGCCTTTTTACTGCCCGCTGTTATCTTTTTCCGTTTAAGCTTTTTAAGGCCCAGCAGGGTGGAGCAAAAAAAATTTTTAGCCATCGCTCAGTGGTGGGGAGAGGCGCACTAAGTGGGTGGCGGGACAGGGGGGGGCAGGGAGAAATATGCATTGCGCAGTGGGACGCTTCTCAGCCTGGCCTTTGTCTCCGCTGGAACTTGCCAAGTAGCAGGGCAGAGCCAGATCAAGAGGACCCCAATACTTTGAGATAGCATCATCCGTGCCCTGTGACTCAGAGCATGGACAATGTTCTCTGTCCCAAAGCTTTCTTACAATTTTCATTCCCCACTGCTCTGACCCACTCCCTAGTCCAGGCCTCTGGTGACAGCAAATCACAGGTGCTGCACTTGGACGCTGAAAAAATGCCCTGTGCCCTCCGCAGCAGCCAGGAAAAGGCGTTGCTCGCAGGTGGGCCGTCCCATGGTCAAAGCCAGGGAAAATTTGTTCCATGCCGGCTTGATCTCGCTGAGTGGGTTTTGATAGTGGCTCTTTATTGCCTGGGCTTTGTCGTGCCTCACTCAGAGTACGGTTGGTGTCCGGTCGGCTGACCTGACTGTCCAGTTCTTATCACATGCGTAGCCATCCAACCCTATCTCTCGTGGCCCATTCCTTGCTCTCCCCATGTTTCACGATGGGCCCATGCACCCTGACGCAACGATCGCATGGAGATCGTTATGAGCGAATGTCAAATCAGGACAATCACGGGGCGTATATCACAGGGCCACGTTTTGTTCTTTCCTCAGATGCTGATAAGCAGAGCACCGAAACCCTGTGTCGTGCCGATACAGCAAAACCATGTAGCTTCGCAGTAACCGTGTAGCTTGTTGTCACCACTTGGTTGCAATGCAAGCCACGGCACAACTAGTACACCCCACTGGTCCTTCTTATCGCACCTTGCTAGTAACCGCTGCCCCACACCCCACTTCAACCACTAACACCCCCATACAACACGTGACATCATCAAGGCATAACCTCCGGCACTCCAGACGTCGCGAAGTGTCATAGATCCTGGTTGTGAATAAGAGATTGGTTATAACAAACCAAAAGAAAAATTATTTTCAGCAAGAATTGGGTTTCAGAACCCGTAAACCTGCTTGACAGCGCCAATTTAAGTCGCTCAGTCTTTCTTTCCTTTGCACACAAATGTTACAAAATACCCATGTTAGATTGGAATTTTGAAAATTTTCCACTAAAACAACTCATTCACTACTAATTTTTGCAAATAGGAACCCACAGTTTTTAACCCCACAGTGTTTCAAATTGTAGTTTTAATGTCCCTGGAGAAGAGGTGCCGAGTGAGTGGCGCCCTGTGCAGCTGGCATGCGTCGAAGCCCAGTACTCAACACTGTCAAGTGGTAACATCTGGGCCGGAACCATTACACTTGAGAACCCTTTTGGGCAAAAGCCCTAAAAGATTTTCCAAAAATTCTATTTCAAAGCTTGTATTCTCATCAAAACGAACTCGCGCTAGCTACCGCTTGTTTCCTGCCTCCAAGAGACACATGCACCGCAGCTGCAAGCACCACTGCCACCAGCACTACCGTTTCCTTCATCCGGTGACTTCACCCGATTCCGGGAACTATTTTCCGTACAATACGTTGGGAAATTATGATTTTAGTTCTCATTCAGTATCCTTGATGGGCGCTACTGTGAGTGCATTGGAAGTACCTTGTGAGTCGCCTCAGGTTGAGAGCGAGCAGTTAGAGTGCTGTTCGCCAGAAGGGACGTTGTTCCAGTCGAGCGAATCGCTAGATGAAGAAAAATTCAAATACACAAGCTCTGAGTTGTACTCGCCGTTTGAATCAGATACGACAGTAAGGTCGAAGACACCATTGAAGCCTAAAGTGCACGCAATAAGGAATAAGACACCCAAGGGAGACTGGGTTTCTGTGAAAGGAGGATACGTCGAGGACAACATCCCACCGTGGTTGTTATTGAACTAGAATCATTGCCAAAATGCTAGTTAAGAAAAGGAAATTAGCTTGCTTTGTACACTGTGATAATTGGGTGCCACCCAAAGAGGGCTGTGGCTTGAGAGGGTCAGTCAAAGCATATCTCGGGGTCGCCCACATTAATAATTATAATATTCACCACTATATGTATAATCTCTGTTCTTCAAACAGAATTTATAGCGGGCAGATTGTAGTGGTTTGCGGATTATACTTTACTCTACTCTACTCAGATCGTTGTTTTGTGAGATCAAATAGTGCATTCTACAGTGTATAACCGGAGGACAGGAGGTCTCAAATTCCATAGGCAAAAACAGTTCCTGTGAGACGCAGATGCCTAGAGCCCCCAGTGAGATTTCCAATAAGCCTCTGTTGCTGAAAGTGAACACATCTGGTTGCGGGTGTGGACAAGGCCGTGGTTTATTGGACAAGCCTGGTACATGCCAGACAGCACCTTACGAGTCCGACAGCCATGACGGACGCGCTCCACTGACATAAGCAACCAAACAATCTGACTCAGACCTTTTCGTCGCCCCACAACATAGTCTGCTTAGTTTGCTCGTAACCTGCGATCGCAAGAAAAATTTGCGAGGGGGATGCACACAGCTTGCCCCAAAATGTCTCGTACGATAGGGCTAAAAAACAAGACCATGAGCAGAAACACGAGAGAGGGAGCATGGGTATACAGCCCAGTCGAATACTAAATGTTACCCGAATCAAACAAACCTCTGTCAAGATCTGACATACAAGCATGATGGGCTGCGGTGCCCATTTATACGTCTCGTACTTATTGTTTTCATGACGCCCTCTCGCGGATCGCGCTCGCCCGGCGTGTACTCATGGAGCTGCGCTTACCGACGCTACGCACTCGCCCCACGACAGAACAGTATGAGGAAAATTATTAGGGAAAAAGCAGACAACAGCCCAAAAGGACTAACAGAGCATTATAAGTGATGAAACTTTAGGTTTCCGCCGCACAAAAAGCCCACCTGGCCGGTATTTTGAGGACCCCTGGGGCCCACTAACGGTCTCGGCTGCAGCAATTAAGCTTTGCGATCTCAGTAGGCTGCAGGCGGACCCCCAGCCTGGCAGCACTTGGCAGCACTGTGTGTAATGATCGGCGCCGAAAATAAATACACAAGACGTTCCAGCGAATCTTATCAAAAACAAAAAGCGTCTGCGTGATATGAAGCTGTTACAGGTGCTACTTTTGCAAGGCATCACGGCACTTGCTGTGTTTGCTGCCGTCGTCCACTACTCGGTCGGCCCACGCACGTACCGCGCAGTCCCCGATATCATCCATTTGGACCTGGTACTTAATGTCAAGACAAGGGTCCTAGACAAAGGGTCCACCCCACTTAATAAGTGGGGCTCATCGTTGCAAAGCGAATTAAAGTACATCCCAGGCACCGTCATAGACTATATCTATTCCAAGATCCTTCCGAGCTCCGTCAATTGGGAGCAGTACGCCTATGCAACATATGCTAATAATGCAGACGCGCTCTGCACTGCCATTACGAATCTCGAGAGTATCAGCCGAACATCCAAGGCAAAGCTTATTCTCTACTACAACGAACAATGGGATAAGATCAGAATTGAGGAGGATGAGGAGTTGCAGCAGTTGAAAAGAGAGAGCCCGTCGGTGCGGATTGCTGTCATCGATATGCTCTACAGAGCAAGAAGTAGGTTTGGCATTGAACTTGTTCCCTTGGACATTGATCTTGTGAGCGACGCCGACAAAGTCAAGGTCTTTGCTTTCAGACAGTTCCAGTACGAGCGTATTATTTGGTTTGATTCGTCGAACTTCGTCTCAGCAGGCGCAATGGACGAGCTTTTCTTCCTCCCTCCAGCACACATCGCAATGGCAGAAGCGTACTGGGCGGCTCCGTCAAACCTCAACTTTGCCAAAAGCAAGTACTATAAGAATGCGGGGCCACTTTTCAGCAAGCAGAACAGACTGGAGTCTCACTCGGAAATCATAGAAAATATCAGCCGAAGCACGACTCACAGATTCTATAAGACAGTCCACGAGTCGCTCCCCAGCTACTGGTTCAAAAACAATCGGCGTTTCTCTTGGTCTTCTGATTTGATGGTCATCAAGCCGTCGCAGCATATTTTCAACAAAATCTCCAATTTCCTTGCGCTCAAACCAAACAGCCAAGATGTGCTCAACGAGTTTTTTTCATTATCGAACATTCTTACAAACCCGCACGCAGACGACGGTGGGTATTACGAGGAGGCTTTCCCGCCTGCGCAGTTCAAGCGCAAGCACGCAACTGGGTCTTACACAACAGACGAAGAGCAGAAAACGCAAGCCGAAGGGGGACACAGAAATTATAAGTTGCCGAGCGTGTCGGCCAACCAACTGGTGTGGAATCCTAAGCTCAAGCAGAAGGAAGAAGGCAAGAAGGGGCCCTTGACTTTAAAAAACATCCCGTTGGCTCTCATATTGCCGCACCAGATATACGCTGTCCTGGCAGGCGAGTACCTTAGAAGAGATCACTCTGCTTACAATGCAGACGCACCCGACTTACCGCTCGTTCAGGCCACACTTGAAGACGTCTACTGGAAGGCAGATTTCAATCCGCAGCCCCGCTACGTGGTGTTCAACACTCATTTTCCGTGGGAGAATAAAAGCTTGGAGTTTGCGGAGGAGCAGGTAAAGCTTTGTGGGAACGAAAACGGGACGTGCAAGGCGGCGGTGGACATGCGCGGGGTGTATCGGGGGTTTGCAAAAGAAAGGCGACGGGTCTGTCATTTGCCATTATTCTAGACTATCCAGCACATGGCGTACCTCCAAACCCATGGACACAGGTACCGTTCAGCACATGGCGCAGCCGTGTGTGTTGACCTGGGCAGTGCTGGCGTCCAGCACTACTCTCATCAAGGCTAATCTTAAGGCACCCTTTAGCACTGATAGACTAGGTCGCCCAGCTCGCTGTACAACCAATACTTAGCAATAACATTAACATTACTTAAACTAACTCTATTAAGCACTAAAAGAAGCGGCACCCGTCGCAACTGGTCCACGTGCCACGGAGGGGCAACTGGCCGGCTCTCAAAGATGTGCCGTTACACTGATCCATAAACAACATCAACGATACTAGCAATATCCATAGCCGAGAATTGGAAAAGTGTAAGATAAGCCCACAGACTCCATCCTTTCAACAGAGCACCAGGAAATCGTAAGGGGGAGCTGTACGCACAGTCACTGGAAAGCAGCCACGGAGCCACCTTGATAGCGCCCTGGTAGCGCGTACTTCGTTCCAACTCGCCTCTACCCAGCTACAACCCTCAAAAGCTAGGCACCACTCGTCTCTGGCGAGTAGTACCCAATCGGTTTAGCAGGCAAGAAGCAGCAGCAAAGCACAAAACCTCGTCTGCGGCTCGCTGCTGCTACTTCACTGCTTCCGTCTCTGAAACCCGCCCGGACAATTGACCGTCTTCACATTCGCCCGCTCCAAGTCCTCCACCAACTTCTTCTGCTGCAACTGCCGCCACCGGTTCAACTTGCTGTACTCGTGCAACTCGAAACCGTAGATCGTCGGGCAGCACAGCTCCGTCAGGTGCACCGGAATCAACTCGGGATACGCCTGGAAGAACATGCCTGGGAAACTTGTCCCGAAGAACGCACCATCGATGTAGCTGTGCCGGCTCAGCTTAGGGTTGTAGAGGTCTTCGCAGCGCGCACAGTAGAGACGCACAGGCGACACGCGCGGCTGGTCGTCGACGCCGATCGGCAACAACGGCTGCAACTTGCAGTACACCCGCGGGCAGTACCCAAAGTCGCCGTTCTTGTACTTGTCCTGCATCTTCGAAAGACCCCGTGACGTGATGATGTACCGCGCGTGGATGAGGCCGTACAAGGTGCGTGCGTTGTACTCGAGCTGCTCTCTAAACTCCTGGGTGTGCTTCTTTCCGCTGCCTTTGCCGCTTTCTTCTTCCAAATCAGATAGCTTCAGATTGTCGGTGATGATGTCAATGGCCAACTGGATGTCTGGGATCTCGCTGTTCAAACCAGTGAGGTTGAACCGGTCGGTGATGTACTCGTAGTCGATGTCGCAGAAGTACTCATTGCCCTTGGTGCCGAGAAACCAGTCGACCCAGTACTCGCCAAAGTCCGATTCGCTCGTGTATTCTTCGCCGCCACTCATGTTTGTTAGATAGGGTGCAGGCGGCCTGTTGAGGTGACTAGTGTAGACACCTGTTGTAGCCAGCTGGTGTGGACTGTTAGGATTCCGAGAAAATTTGGATGTCGATGTCACGTGGGAGGTCGGGGCGCGTGCATGCACCGTGAAATATAGCGACAAGGTCCCAACACTCGGTTCTTGCAAGCACCACTCAACCTCATTTTTTTATGAAACTCTTTAAAACCCCCGCTCACGCGGAGGGCGTGCTCAGTGTTGCCATCAGCCACGACGACACGTTGGTAGCCGCGGGCCACACCAACGGCGAGATATCTGTCTGGCCCAGCGCGTGCTTCGAGACCATGGTGCGCAGTGGGAGGCCGACACGAAGTGATGCGAAGCAGGTGAAGCCTCAAACGACGTTGAAGTACCATGAGGGGGCAGAGGTGTCAATTGTCCGGTTCTCGCCAACAACCCTCATGCTTGCATCGGGCGACGCCAATGGGAAGGTGTACCTCAAGAGTGCGCCTTTTGATGACGAAGCACCGCCGACAAAAGTGGTCGACTTGTACTCGCTTTCTCAGTTGTTTACTCGCAGCGAAGCGGAAGAAAGTGATAGCATCATGGATATCAGTTGGGCGAAGCAGGAGGGGTTAGTGGCTATTGCCTCATTGAACAGCAAAGTACTAGTCTACGACTGTGCAACTAGCAAGATGGTGAAAGTTGTTTCTGAGTTACGGGGTCCCTTGAAGCTGATCAGTTTTGATCCCACGGGGCACTTCTTTACCGTCATCGCGGGCACAATTGTTTATGTCTGTGCCTACTCTTACACCTCCGGGGTCTTTGACTACCTGGTTGTGCACACCTCGAATAAGATCTTGCAAAAAACGTTGGCCACTCCGCGCTTCAACCGGCTCAATTGGTCGCCGAATGGGAACTTGATTGCGATCCCGAATGGCACGCGAGAGACGGGGAAGACCAAGAATCTGGCGAGCACCCCAACGAGCAGTATCATCAACTTTACCCCGACAAATTTCAACCACACATACTCGCTCAACAATGTCACAGTGATAGCGATGTTGTCCCCATTGAACGCGTTCAAGACCGTTTTTTCGTTGGTGGGGCACCGCTTTTCCTCCATTGAAGCTACGCTGTTCAGTCCGAAACTTTTCAAGGCGAAAACTGACAGTTCTGAGAAGAAGAAAGCCGAGTCACAGAAAGAAGTCAGCGCTGCCGAGAAACAGTCATTGATCGAAAACAGCCAAATCAACGAAGAAATCCAGAACACGCGCTACTTCTCGGTGGCCGCCTCCGGGGGCTATGACAAAACCCTCGTCGTGTGGTCTACAATGATCCAGAAGCCGATCTTTATCGCCAAGGACTTTGCCAACAACACTATTACCGATTTAGGATGGACGCGTGACGGGCTCGGCTTGTATGTGACCTCATTGGACGGGACCTTGAGTTTCCTTAGGTTCCTGGAGATGGAGTTGGGCTTGGAGTGCACCCCCGAGGAGCAGGGAAAGTCGTTGAACGAGGTTGAGAAGCAGATGTTGAAGGTGAACGGGGTGAAGCAAGGCAAGGAGGAGGACCAAGCGGAGAAAAAAGAGGAGGGCAAGGAGAATTCTAAGGAGAATGCCAAGAAGGTAGAAAAAGCAACGGGGGAGGATGCCAAGAAAGAGGTTGAAAAGCTAGAAACAGGCGAGCTTAACATTGATGGTGCCAAAAGGGATGAGCCTAAAAAGGATGTGTCGAAGAAGGAGGATACTCTGCTGGAGGGGTCCAAGGTGGAGGCCAATGGGGATTTAAAACAAGAGGGCTCTCTCAAACCAGAGGAGCCTTCTAAAGCAGACAAGACGGCTGAAAAGCCGGCTGATAAAGCAGATACCACTTTAAAAGCACCGGTTCAGCAAGTAACAAGAGTCAAGGGAAAGAAGCGTATCACGCCGAGTCTCGTGTCAAGCAACGGGGCGGCCCAAACAAGTACCCCAAGTACAATAAGTAGCACAGCTACGTCTAACAATGGCAACGCCGTGTCCCCATTTGACGCTCCATCTAAGCTGGTGGCCAAACAGGTGGTGAGCTCTCACGCTAAAAGACAGAGAGACGCAGAGAGCGAGGAGGAAAACAAGGTCAAAAAGTTGAAGAGCTTTGAGAGCACAGAGTTTCTCAACACGGCTGTAATAAACCCTGCTACTTCGTTTGCGCGGCTCCGCTTGGCGTCGCCTAAGCCGGCCGCCTCGATCACCTACCCGTCACCAGACAATTCCCAGTTGGAATTGCACATCAAGAACGGCACAGGGAACGAACAAAAGCCGACCCGAATCTACTTGAGCCAGAAGCTGGTCTTCGACTCTAGCGAGCTGCTGGACAGAGAGATCTTTGTCGATTTTGTTCCGAAACTCGTGAATCTTGCCGTCGGTAGCGAAGAGTGGTTTTGGGCGGTGGCCTGTTTGGACGGGACGGTGTTGGTCTACACCCCTGCTGGAAAAAGAGCGTTGCCGCCTCTCGCGTTGGGATCCGCGTTGAGTTTTTTCGAGGCCAAGGGAGAATATTTGATGGCAGTCACTTCTATTGGCGAGCTCTTTGTGTGGAACGTTGCCCAGAGAAGGGCAGTCTTCAAGCCAGTCAACTTGTACTCACTTTTTGAGCCCTTCAACAAGTACCAAGACGACTTGTTGGTCCGCGGCGACAGTTTGACCCTCTGCCTGATCACAAAAAGCGGCATTCCTCTCGTGACCTTGTCCAACGGTAACGGATACCTTTACAACAAGGACATGACATCTTGGTGCCTTGTGAGCGACAGCTGGTGGGCGTTTGGATCTCACTATTGGGACCTGATGGGCGAGAACAGCAGCTTCAGCAAGGGCCTGAGCATTATTTCGTTGGTCGAAAGCAAGACAAATGAGGAGTTGTTCAAGCGGAGAAAAAACAATATTCTCAAGAAGATTTCCAAGATTATGCTCATGAAACATGGTTACGAGAACTTGGAAATAAGTATCTCTCTTACTCATTTGGAAAACAGGCTTCTTGTCAGTGAGATGTTGCAGGACGGCAAGGAGTTCAAGCGCTTGTTGACGACGTACTGCGTGCGCATCAGCGAGTTGGCCTACAAGAACAAGCTCATCGAAGTATTCCAGGATTTGCTAGGTCCTGTTGATGATGAGCCAGACTCGAAGTGGACCCCTACAATCTGCGGCTTGGACAAGAGACAGTTGCTCAAGGAGCTTGTTTTGGCCTGTGCCAGTTACAGACAGGTGCAGCGGGTGCTCGTTCAGTACGGGAAGTTTGTGGGGTTGTTTGCCGAGCAGACATTGAGCAGCGAGTTGCCAACTAATGGGTTCGGGTTGGATAGTGCCATCGGGACGCTATAAGCAGAGCAAGTATGCACACAGGATTGTTTTTAGCTGGAACCTTCTTAGCTGGAGCATCCCGGTCTGGTACACACCGATCTAGAGCCCTGGATATCTAATCACATGACGTTTACGCTTATCATGCATTAACACATTGTAGATGTTAGCTTATGCCACGAAGCCGCTGCGCTGAGCTTGAAAATGTTGTAGTTGACCAGCTACACAGCGTTTACAGCCATTATGCATCATACATTGCAGCCACCAACTAAGTAGCAGTTTTTCCTCGTTTTCTAATCAACCTTAATGGTCTGCTCAAACTTGGTGAAATTCTCGTAGTAGCTCTCAAAGAGCGCAATCAACTTCTCGACGTCCCAGCTGCCGCCGGTCTCGCGGATGCTGTGCATGGAGAGCTGCGGGTTGCCAATGTCCAAGGCGCGAATGCCCAACTTGGAGCACACGATCGGGCCAATGGTCGACCCGCACGGCGAGTCGTTGCGCACCACAAACAACTGCAACGGCACTTTCGCGGCCTCGGCGCACTTCTTGATCAACACAATGCCCGGGCTGTTGGTCACGTACCGCTGGTTCGCGTTGACCTTGATCACGGGACCCTTGTTCAACGCCGGCTTGTGGTTGCCCTCGTAGTTGCCCTCGTAGTTCGGGTGCACGCCGTGGGCCTGGTCCGACGAAAGGAAGAACGACTTCGCCGCGGTCTCGTACAAGTGGGACCCGTGGGCAGTAGCAGAGGCATTGGCCTCGTTACCCGACAACGACGAGAGGCGGTCGACGACAGCGGGGATGAAGTTCGAGTCGGCACCCTGGGCGGACTTCGACCCAATTTCTTCGTGGTCGAACATCGCAAGGAGTCTGATACCCGATTCTCCCTCGGTGGTCTTGCTCGCCTCGACAATCGCCTCAGTGCCGCAGAAACACGAGGTCAAGTTGTCCAATCTTCCTGAGAACACAAACTCATTGTGCAATCCACCAAGAGTAGACTTGTTGTGGTCGTAGAGAATCAACTCAAAGTCCTCGATGTCGTTCACAGTCACACCGGCCTCCTCGGCAATGACGTTCATCAACTCCGGGCTGTGGCGCTGCACCACGGAGTCCAACGCGTGAAACTCTTCGTCGCTCAAGTCCGACCCCCCAGTACACGAGTGCTCCTTCTCCTCTTTCAGCTCGCTGGCAAGCCCCGCAATCGGAACGAGCTTCGTCTCCTTGTTGTACTCGAACTTGTCGTTGACGGAGCGGTCCAAATGGATCGCCAACGTCGGAATCTGGAGAATTGGACGGTCCACCTTGACGAGTTTCGGGAAGGTCTTGCCGTCCTTGGTGATGAGAAGACGGCCCGCCACCGAGAACGAGCGGTCAAAGTAGGAGTGGAAAATACCTCCTCCGTAGGTCTCACACTTCACCTGGATGTATCCATTGGAGACCTGCTTCGAGACCGGCTTGATTCTGAGGGTTGGCGAGTCTGTGTGAGCCCCAATGATGGCAATTCCGTTACCGGGGATCCACTTCTGGCCCACAGTAAACGCTATGATCGATGAGCCGTTTCTGGTGACGAAATACGACTCGCCCTTCTTAACCTGCCCTCTCCAGCTGGTCTTCTCCGAGAGCTCCTTGAAATCGGCTCCAAGAAGCTTTTTTTTGATGGTATCAACTGCGTGGTAGGGGGTCGGCGAGCTGTTCAAGAAGTTAACAAACTCGTTGGCATACTGCAAAGATCTGGCGGACATAGTTGGACGTGGTTCTGTTCAAAGCCCTATCTCTGGTAGTTGAGGCACTCTCTCCAGGTTTTCACAAATCACGTGACAACTCTTCCCAATGCGGCTCGAGGGCAGTGCCATTGCAATGCGGGCAGAAACCAGTTAGTCGCCCCAACTCGTAAACTTGTCTAAATGCGGTCTTTCTGAAAACTCTCATCCTGGGCACAGTCGTATTCTGGAATGGGGCCATGTTTGTCTGAGATCGGGGTTTGCAGATTTGCTCAGCAGCTATGTGCCTGCAAGCAGCTATCTCACGAGCATCATGAGACTGTCTAGCGTCCTGGCACCCAATGTTTAGTGCCATGCAATTACGAGCAAACTCTAACCCAGTTCTCTAATCCAGCAATTGAATTTGAGGCATCAGCTGTTTCGGAGCTAAAGCTAAATCCGCCTAGCGCCTTAAAAAAGCTTATCTATGAAATCCGTGTTTCTGGTATGGAGGCGTGGCTGGTCACATCCTTGTCGTCATAGTCGTCTCCGCGCTTATAAGTGAGTACAAATTATTTTACTTATTCCCATGTGATATCTGAGATAGGCTCGGTTTGCAAAATCCTTTGATAAAGCCGATCTGATGCGGCGCCAGAGCATTGGCCTGTATCTGGAGTTTATCCGAGGATCGGCTGACCTTATGATCTACGAAAATCCACATACCAGGTGTAGACATAAGGCCACACTAAAAAATCACACCTTCAAGAGATTGCGCCATAAGGGTTTAGTTGGCATTTTCAGTTCCGCAGGACTGAGTCAGCCAGGTGGATGGTGAGTTCCGCCATCGCAAAGCCGCATGGTGCGTCCCCCACATTCATCCAGTTCCTCCACTCAAACGGAGTTTGAATTTGTAACAAACTACTAAAAGATAGACAAATCGACAACCTCAGGTCTTCTCAGAAACATAAGTGATTTTTTTTTTCGGATGGCTCTTGTGCACTTTTCTGTCAACACTGCATAGGACTTATCTTGAACAGCAGGAAAGTGACGCGCAACGCCAGCAGCTATGGGTGACTCTACACCTCGACGACCAAAAAGAAACAACTCGCTCTCCCAAAAGCAACACTTCAATTTATTTTAGGAGCCAAAAGGAAAGACAACTAGAAATTACGTATCTTGATGTAATACAGCATACACTAAGTGCTGCTAAAACACTCCTCCCACACGGTTATTGTTGCCTGTCACCAAACGGAGAACAATCGAGCACTATCTAGCACATGCACCGCAACGCCTAAGGGCTAGCACAACAAAGCAACACAACAGGCCCCTGCCTTTTACCTTGTTGCTAGCCGGACTTATCATTGCTTTCGCTAGCTCCCTTCCAGCATAGCCCGCGCCGATCTGACATTAGGTTTAGCATCGCCGTGTGATTGTTGTTGCTATGCGATTCGCAATCGCGCATCCACACCTCCACAACATGCTGTCATCGCTTGCAGGGCGGACGGCTCAACTCTAGTCTACAGCTAGAGTTTGCCCGGGAGTTTCATGGCTCTAAGAACCGGGAGATCAGAACCTGGAGTATATAGCCGCCGGCCACGCGCAGAGACGCGGTGTCCTGCGCATCGGCTAAGCAGCCGGTGACAACTGAGCTGCCCTGGAACTAGGTTTGCAAAAACGAGCCAAGCGGACTGCACCGCGGTTAACGCCCGTGAAATTCAGCCGGAGAGAGACTAATCTGTGGGGGGAAGTATCATCTGGGAACCTAGGATGGGAAAGTAACACTTTCCCAAGCGCCAAGAACTTGGTAAGCCTTGGGGAAAGCATCTCCGCCGGAGAGTTGCGTCAAGGTCAGCAATGCTGGTTCTGCGGCTACGAGCACCCCTCACCGGGCTTGGCACGTTTGGGGTGTTCGCCGGCTCGTCGCATGTACTCCTTGTTTCGGACTTCTGGCAGCCAGCACTGACCCGCTTACTAACCGCCATCATCAGAGTGGGCCACAAAGATCCAAGGAACCAAAGCGTAGCCCGAGGAGATTAGGAGTTAGCAGTAGGAAGTTGGGAGCAGGGAGCAGAGAGCTGTAGATATGGTAGTGTATTCTCATGGTGCAAAATCTCAGGGTGTTATCTATTAGCCCTTGACCCACTCCCCACTCCCATACTACACTGTTAAACAACTAAATTATATTAACCCAACCGAACCAGCAAAAAACAAATCTACCGTACAACCAAAGACAAGACCACCCACAGCTAGTCATGGACAAACGCCTTGCAGCGCTGCTTCTCGATGTGCTCGTCGAGCCACACCACGTTGGTCTCGAAGTACTCGAAGCAGCCTGCGCAGCGGCCGCCAACGTCCAGGCGCGCCATCAGCTTCGTGCCCACTGGGTAGATGAAGTGGAGCGCTTTCAAGTGCGTCTTGTAGGTGTCTCTCCGGGAGAACCCTCCGCTCGGGTGGCATTTAGTACCGCCGGGCAGCTTCTTGTTGCCAAGGGCCTCGCTCTGGCCATGCCCTGCCCCGTAGAAGGGACACACAAAGGCCTTCACCTGAAGGTGTTTCTTCATGTGGCGAGAAAGGTAGCCCTTGACCTTGAACGAGGCCGGACAGTGTGTGCATGCGTAGATCGCCGGAGCCAGGTTCTTGCGGATGCCCGTAGGCAACTTCTCCTTGGTCATGATGGCGCCGTTACCGTCACCCAGCAACTGGGTGATGATGACTCCGTCAGTGATCACGGTCTTGCTGTTGCGGCTGTTGATCTTGAAGTCACCGCCCGCAAACAGCTGGCGCTTGATTGTCTTTGGGTACGACAGCGACATGTCGAGCACGGTCTCCTGGAACGGAAGCGACTCGCGTCTCTCGTGGTGCTCGTCGTCGTCACACGGGTCTTCGAGCTTCGAGCGCTTTGGCACGGGCACCGCCGTTGGCGAGTACTTGGCGTCGGAGGCGCGCTTTTTGGCAAAGGGCACGGCGTTGTGGTTGTGGCTTGGGGCATGGTCTTTTTGCCAGTACTGGGAGCAGAACTCATCAAAGAGCGGCGGAATGGTGTCCAAAGTCTCGTGCTTGACGCTCACAGAGTTGGAGAATGGCGAGCCCGGGTCGCTGAGGCGCATGTTCGGGTCGTTGCTCAGCACGCTGTTGGAGTACTCCTCTTCCGGCGACTCGTCCGTGACGCCAAACCCAAAGTCGATCGGCAACGACTGGAAGAACGGCGGCTGTTGAAAGCCTCTCTCGGCCTTTGGCCGGTTCTCGACGTCGAGGCTCTGGTGGTGGAGCCCCTGGTCCTCGATCGCAAACTGGAAGTCGTAGTCCGAGTCCGGCTGGCTGCGGCGTTTGTCGAAATAGCCGGTGCCGATGGTCATAGGCTTTGGTGGCTGAGCACCGGGGATGGAGATGATCAGGTCATAGCCCTGCTCGTAGCCCTGGCTAAGAGTGAGGTGCGAGAAGTCGATCACCGAGTGGGTGCTGTACTCGTCCAAGTTGTTCAGTTCGAGCATTGGAACGGCAGAGTATTAAAAGTGGAGGGCTGAAAAGTGGAACGGCTAGGCTAGCTGAGTGGAGTGTATTGTGTCTGAGGTGAGGTGAGGCTTTGAGGTCTCAGTGGCGTGGTTTAAGATTTTCAGATAAGCGATAAAGAATCTGCAGAATCCTGGGGACGCAAAAATATATATATGTGAGTGACCACAGGACAATCGATGGTACGTTAGGATGCTTCCATCGACTCACGAGATAAAAGCAGGCCTGAATCTTACACACTTGAACCGTGCATGCATTGGATTGCACTCCGTAAGGAACGGCAGCAGCAATTTTTTCCGAAAAGGAAAGTGGCATGTGAAAGGTGAAACGGAACTTCAGTGAAGCAGGGCTTCTCCTACAATTTCGGAGCATCCGGGGCTTTTCGTACCCAATTGCTCGGGGACACAGTTGTGAGCGCTAAAATGGGCTTTTGCCGCGGCACACCGGGCACTGCTGCCGCGCGCGTGGGGCCGCAGCCAATGCCGCATAATTTTGCAAAGCGGTGTGGTCATGGCGGGAACAGCCTGCTGAAGAAAGAGCTGTTTTCCAGTCAGCTTGACCCAAAAAAAGGTCGGAGAAATGGTTTTCTAGTCTGTGGCGCTATTTAGATGATTATGCCTAAAAAAAAAACATTGTAAGGGGCAAAAAAGTGACTCTAGACAATGCAGCCGACGCCCGTCCCGGTCATAAGTGACCATCATCTATTGTTAAACCCGGGCCTCGAAACAGGGTTATCAAGATTCAGGCGGCCACAGGCAAGCGGAGATCGTCTCCAGCAGCCAAAAGATTTAGAGGAATGTCGTGTAACACGTTTCAGCCTTGCCGTCTGGTGGATGGTGTCACACTCTTTTTTGCAATGATCCCCAGACTAATGGCCCTTACCTAGTGCTAAGCCTGCGCACTGTTTTTCCCGTTTCCTGTGCGGTGCAGTCGTGAGCTGACTGGTGCAGGCCAGTCTAATTCCAGTGGGAGCCTGTTTTTTGCAGCTTAAGCTTATCTACGGAATTGAGTATCGATGTTGTTCCGAGCTGGCACGGCTCGATTGGGAAATATCAAGTCAATCGTGTATCGCGAGACGCTTGCTGCTCAAGGGTTAATGACAAATGCTTGGCTAGCCACCGCGGTGGCCCTTTGTGGGGACTAATATAAGCACCTAAATTGGTTTCGCGAGGCGCCAGCCCAGGGTGACTAAACTCCACGGGAGATAGGAGCCACTAGATGGGCGTGTCAATAAGCGCGATTGTTCCCGCGGTTCCACACCGCCGGAATTAGGTTTCCTGCGGATTAGAGTTGAGCCACAGCGGGCTGTTGATCGCCAGCATTGGCAGCTTCTCGGAGCAAGGAAGCAATGCTAATTCCGGAACACGAAGCGGACACACTCCGGCAGCAGCCCTAAACAGAAATATCCTCAATTTCGTGGGACGGCGTCTCTGAGCTTTTGTCAGAATGTGGCGCGATTTGCAATTGAAGCATTAATGTTTGCATTTGCACAGAATGCGCAGTGACTACGCAGCGACTACGCAGCGACTTCGCAGCTGGAGGGGAGCGGAACAATAGGCCTGTACGTGTGCACTGCAGCCCAAGCGTTGTGCGCTGGACGACAAATGATAGCGCCGGAATTCCCAGATTGTTATCTGCAGAATGCGTGGCTTATCAACAGATGGTTGTTGCAGATCTGCCAAGGAGAAACAACAGAGCAGTGTTGCTGTCAAAGCGGTAGAGACGACTAGATTGCCAGCCGTCGCTTGCTAAGTCTGCTTGGCTCCAATGCATTGCGGAGTGGGAAGCCGTCAGGGGCCCTTCAGGGACCCGAACGGGAAGCCGCCCCCGAAGTGCATGGCCAGGAACATGACTGTGAAAAATTCGTCAAGAACCCGTTCACGAGAAAACACGAGCGGGACGGGCTGCAGCACCCGCCGGGCACTTGCAGCAGCGCCGACATTGTCCGCAGACAGTGTGCTGCGAGCCGCCATACGGTACTACATAAAAACAACAGCTAACAGCTTCTTATGAACAGCAGCAAAACCGCTTAGCAAAACCACTTAGCTTCTTATGAATTTATGTCCATTTCTTGTGGACTTAGATGGAGTACATTCTCAGTGGAGAGGTAGTTAGCCTGTAGCTGCCGCTGGGAGCCGCTGGGAGCCGCCTGGCCACCGCCTGGCCACCGCCTGGCCACTCCCTGTGCTTGCCCGCCCACTGTGCATGAAAAATATTTGGAAAATCGATGCCATCGGATCACAGCTCCAAATGGCACAGCTAGAAAACGACGAATACCGCCAGTACGGCCGCCAACTTCTAGTGAAAGAACTCAATGCCATCGACGGGCAGACCGCCGTCAAAAACTCCAGACTCCTAGTCATAGGCGCCGGCGGATTGGGCTGTCCTGCGCTCATGTACTTGACGGGTGCTGGCATCGGTACTATTGGGATCGTCGATAACGACACTGTTGATATCTCCAATCTTCACAGGCAAGTTCTTCATACCACCAAGCGTGTTGGAATGCTCAAAACACACAGTGCCAAGCAGTATCTCGAGGAATTGAATCCCCGCGTGAACATTGTGACCCATGATGTGCGACTCACACCGGAGAATGTATTCCAGATCATAGAACAGTACGATCTTGTGCTAGATTGTACCGACACCCCCGTGACGCGATATCTTATCAACGATGTTTGCGTCTTATCAGGAAAACCTGTTGTTTCCGGCTCCGGACTCCAGACCGAGGGCCAGCTACTGATCCTCAACTACCTTGATGGTCCCTGCTACCGCTGCTTCTACCCCGTGGCTCCTCTGCCGTCAGTGGTCACGAGCTGTTCCGACGGCGGAGTTATTGGGTCGTGCATTGGGCTAGTTGGCACGATGATGGCTACCGAGGCATTGAAGGTTGTCACTGGGTGGTATACGCGCGAAGGATTTCGGCCCTTTTTGACAGCATACAGTGGATTCACAGACGACCAGCTGCAGCTGTTGCGGACGTTCAGTATGCGGCGGAAGCAGAAAAAGTGTGCCGTCTGTGGGGAAGAACCGACTGTTACAGAGGAGGGGATCAAATCGGGAAAAATCAATTACAAGGAGTTCTGTGGGGGAGCGATAGATTACGACGTGGTGCTGCCGGAGCAGCAAATCAGTGTGGCAGAGTATGCCAGGGTGTATCTGGAAGCTGGAAAGGCCCACACACTCGTTGACTGTCGCCCCAAGGAGCACTATAAAGTGGTTCATTTGGAGAACTCTGTGAATATCCCGCTTGCTGAGATAAAGCTCAGCGAGAAATGCCCTGTGCCACAGGACAAGCCGGTTTATGTAATCTGCCGGTACGGGAATGACTCGAGGATTGCGACGCTGGTGTTAAGCAAGCAGTGGGGGCTCAAGCATGTGAAGGATGTCAAGGGTGGATTGAATGCGTGGAGTGAGAAAGTTGACAGCAACATACCCAAGTACTGATCGCTTGGGGAGCAGTGTGGAACCAAGCGACACAGTGCGAGAGTATTCAGAAATAGCGCTGACACTTGATTTCAGTGACCGAGTCTTGTGATGGTTTGCACCTCAGGTGACAGTGATTGACTAGCTGGTTCTATCACTGCTTTTGCTCAGCTTTCGGGCTTCTCATCTTCCACTGATTCGGGCAAAATTTGCTCAAGATTGGCACTGTTCTCTGGGACACAGCTGGACCCTGAGAAATTTGATTGCATCGATATCCCAGGTAGCAGGCGTATTGGCCTGACAGCGCCGAACTGGATCTCGAGGGGTTTCCTGTGGCGAGGGCTACTTGGCGACGCCTTGCATGGTAGCGAGAGCCGAGTTAGCGCGCGCTACATGAGGCAAGTAATTTGACGTGGGCTTATTACTTCCCAAAATGTCACCCACTTCGCGGTTAATTGGAAAATTAATTAAAAAGGACGTAGAAAGAGAAGGGGAGAGCTTGTATTGGATACGCCGTTTGGAAATTGCCCTGAAATATTGCCAAGAAACGTGTAGTGGCCAAGCCAGGCCAAGCCGGGCCAAGCCGGGCGGATATAACGAGATGGTCCGATAACGGACCGCTGGAGTAATTTGATTTGCAGAAGAATGGCGAGAAGCACAAGAGGCCGGCCGCCATCAACTGTGTACGCTGAAAAGTTTGTCGCGCCGTGCCAGACTCATGCATGCGTGAGATTGTCAACGCTGTGCGAGGACTCTTTCAGGCAATGATATGTAGCAGCGAACACTCGCTTGGGTCTGCTTGGATGCACAATAACAAAGAGAAAAGAACAATTGCGAGATGAGATCCGCTCAAGATCTGGATTGTGCCAATGGCGTCAGCCAAGAAATAAACACCAACGGGTAGCGGTACAGTGTGCAGCTCCGAAAAGTCATTTCTTACGGTGTTTTGCTAGGTGTTTTTCCCTTACGGTATTTGGCTAGGTTCTTTTTTTTCTCGTACTAAAAAGTTGCCCAGCCGTCTCGTACTTTTTCCCCTCTGATGTACAGGTGAGACAGGGATAGGCAGACCCGTGCGGAGACATGGGCCACCGCACGCCACCCCGGCACTCCGAAATAAGCCGCGATCAGAGGTAAGACAAGAGCCTGGCAACAGACTGAGAGTGTGCTAAGAGCAGGCAGTCGACGTTTGGCCACCGTTGGACACCGTTGAACACTGTTTGTTGCAACGCACCTGCTCTGCACCTGCTCTGCACCATGCGCGCTGCGCACTGTGGCCCGCCGCTTCGGGACGTGCGGAAACGTGGGCCGCCCGAGCGGGGAGCGAGTTCCTGAGCGAGTCAGAGAGAGAGACTCCGGGAGACAAGGAGGCTCGGGCGAGACGCTGTGAATGTCTGTGGATGTCTATGAATGTCTACGCTATGTGTAAAGGTATATTGTTAACCCACAAGGCCCAAGAAAATAAATAAGCAAACGGAACGGAATATGCAATCATGAGGGGCGGCAGGAGTCGCCGGGACCCAGCAGCAGGCCTGGTCAACAGGCGGTGCTGGGGCATCGCTGGGGTTGCCAGCTGAGACGCAGCCTTCAGCTCCAGAGCTAGGAGCTGAAGTCCTTGTTGTCGACATACGGCGTCAAGATATCGGCATGGGCCACGTCGTAGTCCTCAATGGTGAAGTTGTGAGTGAGGTAGTCGTTGCACTGCGGGAGGTTCACGAGGGTCGCCACTAGCACCGTGGTGAAGAGCACCGCGATCACTGCCACGGAGGGGAGCAACCAGCGCTTTCTGCGGACGGGCGTCGACTTGAGCTTGCGGGGCTCGCCGTTTTCGATGAGCGGCTTGGATTCGATGTCGTGGTCGAAGTCGGTCATTTGTTGGATGCTGGATGGTTGAACTGGGAAGCCGGAGGGATGGGTCTCTGTAATATATAGGAGCTGGGAAAACTCCTCATACGTTGGCGCATTAAGGTTCGGCTGTCTCAGGCGTTTCCACGTTGCCACCCCGTTTGGTACGGTGGATGCGCCGAGGCGCCGCGCCGCGCCGCAGGACGCATGGATAGCACAGGACGCTGGGGCGGGGACGCTACGCCATTGGCCAGAGAGCAGGAAAAAAACCTTTCGAACTCTTCGTCTGACGTATTCAAAATGCTCTGCCAACTATAGTGTGACGCACAGCTGCGTCCTTGTTCAACCCTGTGCGCTGCCTTGGTCTGTGGATCCATCGAGGCTTTGGCCAACCGAAACTCAATCCTGCACCCAGGTCTTGGCACTACGATTGTTCACGGTTGACGTATCGGGCGAAACCATAGGGTGCTTGTTCGAGCCGACAGGACAACAAGAAACCCAAATTGAGACCCAGCTGTTGTTCTACCAACTACATCGCCGCTACACACGCCTCGCTGCTTTGCCCCCTTCTATTTTAATTTGAGCGCTTTACGCTGGCACGAGCTATTTTTAAAGTGCCGGATCCGCGCGCGTCGGGCGGGCTACAGGCCGGTGTGGTTAAAACTGGGCGCCTGCGCCTGCCTGGAAAACTCTAATACGGCGGCCCAAACAATCATGCGCCGCCAAGCCTCAGCCCCACGTCAGAATCTAAGCTTTACACTGAGTTGGGGCAACCACACCTGGTTATTTCATGCCTTGTCAAGCAGCAGTCCCGGCCCGGCCGAAGCCGAGCCACTTCTCAAATATTGTTGCTGCTAATTGTTTTTTTTTCACTTTTTTTTTTTGTTTTGCTTGGCCCTGCTTTCTTCTTGGCCTTTTGCATGCGCCACTGGTTTCTCTCCTCTTATTTGCTCACACGAAAGGGCTACGTAATCAGCAGATGCGCTCACGAGCTCTGCATGGTGCGTGCATGAAAATTTTCTTGGCATCGCTGCGGTGTTCACATCAGCGGATTGTAACCTAGGCGCTGGGTCGTATTGTCTTACGATGTTGAACATTTCCCGCATACTCCCGAATACGCCCAGGAAAAGGCTGAATACCTTGCGGCGTTCCCTTGCTCTTACGCCAAACAAGGTTCCGGCCTAGGACTGATCCTCAAGGCTGGTCCTGCGTATCCCTGTAAATGTCGAGGGACGGAGTTCAAAGTAACAACTGCCTGTTATCTAACTGATTTTCTGACTCACAATGCCCTTTGTCATTTCCTTTGTCATGCCGTCACCGCCCTTCCGAAAAAACGCCCTTCGACGCACCTAGAGAATTTCCCGAACAGCCCCACCTCGGATCGACGCTTGCTGCACGAGACCAGCCCCAAACCAGTGCCAATGGCAAAAAAGACCTTCCCAGTAGGACATAAGACATCACACGACGCTGGCAAGGATGACGTAAGTCCGAAGAAGCGAGGAAGATGGCTTAGTTCCAACAGAGTTAAGTGGCTGTCTGGTGCTTTGTAGACGATGCTCGCTTCGGGAGACTCACAACGGGCTGCCGTCGCACGAAGATTTTCTGTCTCAGGCTAAATGAAAACCCAAGTGTTTGATGGAAAATGACCTAAATGGGTAATGTCTTAGAAAGAGAGCTCGCCACAGGGGATAGATTAAGCAATTCCAAAGGCTCCTTTGTGTTCAGAAACACAACAAATGTCAGCACAGCCGTGCAAACACTCATCAACAGAATGAAAGAGGAATCTATGGAGCATAAAGGGGTTCAGCTGACGTTGTGTGCTTTCAATAATAGCGCACATTTCGCGCTGGTGCGGACCGCGTTCTGAACGAGCGTTGTCATTATCGTGGAGAGCTTCTTACTAGTAGAGTTTTGCATGATAAGGGTCAGGTATGAATCAGACCAAAGAGGGTGTGGAACGGCAGTGCGAATTTATAGTACGCACACAAGGCTTCAGCCTTGTGTCCTAAGAACAAGTGCCGAGCTAATTGGGAATTGACGTGATACACGAAGCCACCATCATTGACCCATGCCAGCTAACGACTGTATTTATTCAACAAGAAATTTGTTTTGACTGTATGCTGCCATTTACTTGCTTCTTTCAGATCACCGCCAACTAATCACTGCCAAAGCCAATTCCATGTAGAAGGTAGCTCCCTCAGATTACTTTGTATTCCATCATCATACGGTCTTCTGCCCTTTGGAACTACCACACTGGTAGAATTTCGGCTCAGCATACCACCTATCCAATAAACATGCCACTCAATTGCACATCGATCAGGGCTGTTCATACACTATGGTGCAATAAACTTCTCCTACTACTTGGTCCCTTCTCGAACATTCTAGTGGATTCCACCTTGGCTACTTCGGCCTCGGCTCCATCACTTTGCCCCTTTGCCACTCGGCTATTCTTTACCTTTCTTTATATAGATTTAATATATAAGCTGGCCCTCCCAAGCTTCTCTTGGGAGATCAGCGGTTTCTTACTGAACAATCTTCAAGTATATTTCATATGGTGTGTTAGAGACAAACCTTTCTGCCCCTGGTTCCTACACTTCTTCCCATTATTATGCATTAGCTATCCCATATTATGCCTAAAAGTAAACCTACCTGCTGACTCCAAGTGTCCAACAAGAATCTGCTGACTGCGAACCAAGTCGGCCGGTAATGACAGAAAGGGGCGTGTACCTCCAACTGCCAGTGTCAATTGCTGTATCCGCTGCTTATAGCTGCGAGCCATCACTCGTCAACCTTCAAGCCCATCCTGGCTGCGCCAATTTGCCGCTAGAAGGTACTCCACTCATACTCGTTATCGTCCGGATCGACAGCCTCGGTTACCCGCGTCACCTCCTCCTTGGCCACCTTCACCTGGCTCTCGTCCTCGCCCTCTCCCGCCAACTCCGTCAACTGTTTCCGCACAAATCCCTTGTAATCGGCATAGCATTTATCACACGCCTTACAATCATGTCCGCTGTCGAGCAACCTATAGTTCAAGTCGACGTCCAACTTGATGGTATTCTGCAAGCAAGAGTCACAAAAGATCTTGCCACATTTCCGGCAGTGGTGTTTGCGCACAAGCAAGTTGAAGTCTCTATGACAATTTGAGCAACTCCGCGAGGCGTGGTCCGGAACCCAGTGACTTGTCTTGATCTTTGCCTGCTTCACACTGCTGTTGCTGTCGTGACGCCCAAATCCAGCAAGCGAGAGAGGATTTTCCTCCACAAGCTGTGCCCTCGGGCTCTCGACGGGACTGGTGGCCATCAGCAGGTTCTGCAGCAGCTGGAAGAGGTAGGACATGATCAGAGTATTCAGCGCCGGGGAGCCGTTTTCGGAATGGGCGGGTTGTTGGGTGTGCGCGTTATTGATCGAGGTGAAGCTTGCGTTTTTCGAGGCCAACTTACTCCCACTTGGCAGGCGCCTGGCTCCCCTTTGGTACTTTTTCTGCTTCTCCTTGAGATTCGAATAGTATTCTTGCGGATCAATAAAATCCTCCGTCTTTCTGATCACTGCTGGCACATAGAGCGGTCTGCTTATCCCCTCGGGCAAGTCCTCGGCCGCAACCTCCTGGCTCTGCTTTTTGTTCTTCTTCTTCCCGTTGATCATCTCTTGGTTGGAAAAAATATTCACCAGCAGCGGATCCACCACGCTCGGGCGCTGGCCAAACTGCAGCGCCCGGCGCACCATCGGCACCTTCGCCTCCAGCTTGCGCGAGTCGCCGGCAAAACTTATATCGTTATAATTGCTGTTCTTACTCCCATGGGAATGCGTTCTGTTCCCCACCGGTATAAGCTCGTTTGTCTCCACGTAGTTCACGTAGTTGCGCCGGGCGCTCTCGTCGGCCTCGCTCAGGCTGCGCTCCCCCGAGCTCACGTGACGCTGCTGCCCGCTCCCCCCGTCGCCGCCGCTGCTGTCCAGCTTCGCAGTGCCGAGCTGGTGCGAGAGACTGACAAAGCTCGGCACCTGGCGCTCGCTCAGGGTCTCCGTGTTTTTCGAGGAGGCCAGACCGTTCTGGTCGCTGCCACTGGCGTTTGAGTTTTCGCTCCCCCCGCTGTGACTCTGCTGATGCTCCGAGCCATGCGCCTCAGCACCCTGTGGCTCGCCGCTCTCCTGATTGGACATGGCTATCAAAGACAACTTTTTGAGTGCCTGCTCGGTAAGACTCTTCTGCTCCTGCGCCTGCGCAGCCTCGTCCTCGTCCATCGCCCGCACTGCCATGGATCTCTTGTCCCAGTGTCGTTCCGCGAAGGCCAAAAGCTTTTTGCTATCGCAGTGCAGGGCCGGGTAACCGCGGGCGGGATCTTATCGGCCGCCGGGATCGTCGAATCAGGAGGGCTGGGAGAGGAACAGAGAGCAGTCGTGTGACAAGGAAGTAGGGCCCAAAAAGAGCCCGGCTGAATGAAATGTCTCACAATATCCGAGAGTCCAGGGGAGGAAGGAATCAGAGGTGGAGAGCTGGGTTAGTTGCGAGAAAGAGGTTTTATTTTTACATGGATCAGGGAGTAGCATTGTGGCTCCTTTAGCTGTCCTCCAATTATGTGAGCCCTGATTGCAGTGCATGGTGTGGCCACCACAACAATAGGCGCTGTCTTTCTGGGCGTTCTTGGGTAAGCGAGAAAGCGCGGCAATTCCATTTGCCGGGTAACCATGGGTCTCAGGGCCAGGTTTTTGGTTTTTCCGCCCTGTCAGCTGCGACGACCAAAATCTCCCACACTGCCATCCTCTTTCATTTCCGGGTAACATTGTTCTTGCTATACCTCTACTTTTCAGTGTCTAACCAGCCATTATGTGAGAAATGGCCCTTCAGTACACGGACACGTTTCTGACGGACAAGAAGACCACGGAGGAGGCGCCGCTTTACGAGGAGTTGGTTTCGAGAAACAGAAATCATGTCCTGTACCACTACAATACCGAAGTTTCGGACTACCATTACGGCCCCCACCACCCGATGAAGCCATTTCGGTTGATGCTCACAGACCATTTGGTTGCCTCTTACAAGCTCCATGAGAAAATGGACCTCTTTGAGACGCGGCTGGCCACCAAGGAGGAGCTTCTAAAGTTCCATTCGCCCGAATATATCAACTTTCTAGAGAAAGTGACGCCCGATACTCTCAACAAGAACCAGCTGAAGGAGTTCAACATTGGCGACGACTGTCCTATTTTTGACGGGGTGTACGATTACGGCCTGATATACACGGGCGGGTCGTTAGACGCGACGGCAAAACTCATAAGTGGGGTGAGCGATATAGCAATTAACTGGCTGGGAGGCCTACACCATGCCAAGAAATATGCGCCTTCGGGGTTCTGCTACATCAATGATATTGTTCTTTCGATCCTCGAGTTTCTCAAATACTATCCGCGCGTCTTGTACATCGACATCGACTTGCACCATGGCGATGGTGTGCAGGAAGCGTTCTACACAACAGATCGGGTCATGACCGTCTCCTTTCACAAGTATAATGGTACATTCTTCCCGGCCACTGGAAACTTCAACGAAATGGGAATTGGGAGGGGCAAGAACTTTGCGGTCAACGTGCCGTTGCGCGATGGTATTGAGGATGACAGCTATGTGAAACTCTTCAAAAGTATTATGGAGCCCATCATCGCCAGCTTCCAGCCCAGTGTGATTGTGCAGCAGTGCGGTGCGGATTCCTTGGGCTGTGACAGATTGGGATGTTTTAACCTTAATATCAAGGCCCATGGGGCCTGTGTGAAGTACATACAGAGCTTTGGGATCCCGATGCTTGTTCTTGGAGGAGGCGGCTACACCCCACGCAACGTTTCTCGCCTCTGGTGCTATGAGACCTCTGTCTTGAACAATGTCGAGTTGCCCAGCGGCCGGCTTCCCGACAGTCTTCCCTACAAGCTGTTTTTCAGTCCGGATTACGCATTGCATCCTAATCTCGGAGACCGGATTGAGAACAAGAACTCCAAAAAGTATCTTGAGAGTGTGCGAATCCGGATTTTGGAGCAATTGCGGTTTTTGAATGGCGCCCCGAGCGTGCGCATGGAGGAGATGCCGGAGACATATTATCAGATTACCGAGGAGGAGGATAAGGAGTTGGAGGAGTTGAACCAGGAGAGGGACGGGGGGCGGGAGGTGACAATGATGCGGGATTTCAAAAGGGCAGGGGAGTTGCCGGAATGAGCACCATGCTCACTAATGAACGTTTACGTTAGCTATTCGGCCCAGCTTCGGGTGAAAGCTCTAGTGCAACTCCAAGTGAAAAAAAAGAGTGCCACTTAAGCGATCACTTCGAGTTGAAGTTTAGAGAGACTGTGATGAGTGACGTCTTCTGGTGACCACCCTTTGTGACATCTTGGGCTGTTGAACACGACACACTTCCAGATACTATTAGAGATGTTTGCCAACACCGATTTCTTTGCTTTCGCCTTGGAGTAGGCATTGGCTTTGCTGATTCTCAATGCCCCACTTCGGCATGCTTCTGGGCTTCGCCTCGCCCCGCATTTAATTGGCGGTTGCACTACCCATGGGACCTGTGACCGCCGTGTATACTGTACTATAAAATGGATAGGTTAAAACTTAATGAGAAAAAACGTAGATCATGGAACTGGGTCACACATGTCTCATCGATTCAGTGACCCTAGAGACAAGTCTTCTATCCGACTGGCATGTTGCCAGGCATGGCGAACCTGGCGTGCCTCAGACACCTGTGGAGACACGTGACCCACAGGGTGACTTCTTTGTGGGCAATCAGGTGATGAAACAATCACATGATGGGAGGAAGTAGCAAGAAGTAGACCTATTGGGTGCTGTCTGGTTGGGGCTCGGTACGGCATGATGAAGCAAACGACCTAAGTCTGGAATTTTGCTAACCTGAGCCTTGCTGTCTCCAGGGGCCCGGCCAAGTCAACTACCTCAGTAGATCTGGCCCGTGGGTGGTTGTTAGGGGGCCCACATGCGCATGCCGATTCCTGCATATGGGCAGATGCCTAGCACGGTTGCATTGGCCCGCATCGGCGGTATACGGTGCCATGGGGAGGACCCAGGGGCCAACCACATAGATAAAAGGAATATATTTTGCCAGTAAATGGGTGGTGGAGTCTGCTGCTTGTTTGGCCTACCAACTCTCTGTTTTGCTAGAAATCACCAAATCCATTTTTTGGGGTGCCACCCCCTGCTCGTAACACTGCCCGGAGTGGATCGTGGTGCAGGCAGGTTAAATTTTCGCAAAAAGTAGTATACAAGTCACCACTACGGTTCTCGCCAGGGGCATCACATTTTTAGTTTTGTCCAAAATCGTTGAGAAGCAAATCCGCGAATCTCACCAAGAACTGAGCTGCGCCAAAGGTAAGTGAATATTCGAGTCTTTTGTTTTGGTCCCGGGTGTTGGGCGTGGGCGGTGGCAGTGTTGGGCCGTGATGAGCCAGGAAGCGAGGGGCAAGTCATGAGCAGAGCGGTGAGTCTCAAAGCTCGGATCAAGGAAGTTTGGTAACTCATGATATCCAGCTTGCTTGATTGGCGTTTTGGTTTTCTAAAAAACCAGCCACCTTGTTGGGTACCGCTTGCCCCTGCCCTCTCTCCTTCTGGTTTACGCCCGCTGACAGCGTCACCGCAGCCCGCCAAAAAGCAACTACTAACGGCAGACAACAAGAAACCTGGCATTTGCTGTTCTCAAAGTTTCAGAACGAACTTGGAAATTCACAACTGTCCTTGTTTCAAGCTACCCTCTTCGTTCTACCTGCCACCCGTGACAGGCATTCCGAACAAGTCATTTTTTCTGGCCGGACGCACTTCAGCCCCAGCCCGACACTGCCAGGCGGAAGCATTGCAGTGAGCCACAAGCATCCAGAACCGCAACTGGCACCCAGCCAAGCAAAGGTCTATTCAAACTGACACAGGAGTGACTTATTTGGCAAATATTCAATACCCATCTGACAAACCCCAGCTGGTTCCACTATTGTCCACTGACCACTGTCTCATCTTTTTGACCACTCCATCTCCAGCTGAAAATGTCCATTCGCAACCCTCTATCCCTGAACCTGGGAAACGTCCTCACCAAGGAAAAGTCCCAGCTGGACGACATCGACATCAACACCGTGCTCGGCGGGCTTGATCTCGACTACCTGTCGCCGCGCCGGTTCTCTGACCCTCACGAGGACCAGGCTTTTGCCCCAATCGACTTCGACGCCAGTGCCAACGGTGACGCCCCGCGGCTCCAGAACGGGCTCCACCAGCACTCGTGGTCCATGGCGCTGTTTCCCAATCCGATGGAGCATTCTGTCGGCCACAAAGACTACGACGCCATCCTGAGCAGCTCCAAGGGCGGCTTTGGCCTCGAGGAGCCGGGCTTGAGCCAGGGTTTTCGCCCGCAGCGGTCGCGTTTTGCGCACCTGGCCAGCCGCCTGGTTCTGAACCCGTTGTTCATGGAGGCGCCAGGCGAGCCCATGAGCCGGCCGGGCCTGGCCTACCTGTCCTTCCAAGAAGGGCCATACCCACTCAATGAGCTTGACCAGAATCTTTTGGGCAACGCGAAGCAATTGAATGGCCAGCCCCTTACTGGCCAGCATCTCGTTGGCCAGCCTCTTACTGGCCCACAGCTCAATGGGCCGCCACTCAATGGCGCTGCTCCTTCTGCTAACGCCGCTTCCCCGTGGAGCAAGCTGGTCAAGAACAGGCTCACCGAGGGCAACTACGAGCACAAGCGCAGCTGGTCCATTGCGAGTTACCTGAACGCCACTCCGCCCGAAGTCATTGCCGACCCCGAGGAACTTCCGACCCTTGTCGAGAGCCCTCAGTTTGGCCACAAGCCAAAGCCGCAGGGCTTCAGCCAGAAGTTCCGCCAGTACCCGCAGCCAGGGGCCCACTACGGGTACCAGCAGCCATACCGCCAGCCGCCAGCAGAGAAGTTCAACAACTACAATCAGTACAACCGGTTCCAGGGTGGTTACGAACGACGCGGGTACGACCGGAAGTTTTCCGGCGGCGCCGGGAAACGCGGTGACGACGCTTCGAAGTTTTTGAATGCGCTGATCGACGATTTCAAGGGCCAGATCTACACCCTTTGCAAGGACCAGCACGGCTGCCGCTTCCTCCAGCGGCAGTTAGACATCTACGACGCGCACAAGAACAACAAGGAGAACGCCAAGGTCCACGAGAAGCCGGGGAAGAGCGAGAACTACGCGGCGTCGCTCATCTTTGCCGAGATCAGCGGGAAAGTCGTCGAGCTCATGACGGACCAGTTTGGCAACTATCTCATTCAAAAGTTGCTTGACCAGATCACCGTCAAGCAACGCGTGGCGTTGATCCGCGCGTCGTGCCAATTTTTTGTGAAGATCTCGTTCGACCTGCACGGCACCCGCGCGCTCCAGAAGCTCATCGAGGTGGTCAGCACCCAGGAGGAGAACCTGGTGATCATCAAGGCGTTCGAGAACGACATCGTGGCGTTGTCGCGCGACCTCAACGGCAATCACGTGGTGCAGAAGATCCTCACCAAGTTCAACTACAAGCCTGCAAACATCCAGTTCATCTTCGACGCCGCCTACAAAAACTGCATCAAGATCTCGACCCATCGCCACGGCTGCTGCGTTTTGCAGCGCTGTCTCGATTACGGTTCGGTGGAGCAGTGCAAGGAGCTTTCGATGGTGATTGCGGCGAACTGCTTGAACCTTGCGGTCGATCCGTTCGGTAACTATGTTGTGCAGTACGTTCTCACTAAAGGGGAGGAGGAGCTGACTGCGGTCGTCGTGGCCGCGGTGCTCAGCAAGATCCTTGTGTTGTCGACCCACAAGTTCGGCTCCAACGTGATCGAGAAAATCTTGCGCATCAACAGCTTGTCGCACACCGTGATCGACGAGATCCTCAAGTGCGCCGTTGCCAGCGCCACCAGCAGCTCCACTGCCGGTGCCACCGCGCCAAATGTATTTTTATCCAAGCTTTTGCATGACCCTTACGGCAACTACGTGCTCCAGACCGTGCTCGACGTCGCCCAGAGACCCGACCAGTTCAACCAGTTGTCGGACCTTATCAAGCCGATCCTCCCGGCGGTGCGCAACACCGCTCACGGCCGGCGCATTGCCGCCAAGTTCCACCACTCCGAGGAGGCCTAGCTGGACGGAGCCACACTGTGATATAAAGGTGTATATTATGTCGCCGGCGCGGGTGTCTGCGCCGGTTTGGTTTGAACTTTTAGTGTGTATATAAGTGTTATTATTAAACTGTAGAGTGAGCGAATTCAGTCATAGAACGCGCTTTTCAGCACTGGGGAGCGTCAGCGAGCAGTGAGTGAGGCTCTGAGGCGTGCAATTTTAATAGCACACTGCTTCCTTCAGCCGTGAGCCACTCACCACTTGAGGCATGGGCCTCCCACTACAGCAGGTATTTCGCATGCATTCAAATGCTACTTGCCCCAACTACCACCAATAGAATTCCCACGCGTGCAGGTGCGTCTGCATCCCAACATGAAAAATGAAACCGGCTGCGGGGTACCACAACTTGCTGGCTCGCAGTGCCTCGTGTTCGAGACGTCACAGCTCACCTCTCACTTTCCAAAAAACTCTTCGCCCCCCTTTGGACTCGCGATAATCTTCTTTCCAATGTTGGAGACCCAAAAACTGCCCGTCGGATACGCGTACTTCTCCAATGCCTCCTCCGTGTATCCTATCGAGTAACCCGGCCCCACCGGGGTTTCGTAGAATACCTTCCCGTCAGTCGTCTTGAGCTTCGATGGGTACTTTAGATTTTCCCGGAAGCTGTCGGCGTACTCTAAGATGCTTTGCTTCCCGGTGACACATATGTAATCTATCAAAGACAAGTGCGACGTCAACTCCGTCAATCCCATAGCTCCGTTATGTGGAACACACGGGACTCCAAACTTCGCGGCCATCAACATCACCGCCAAGTTCTCATTGACGGATCCAAGCCGCACTGCGTCGACCTGACACACATCAATGGCCTCCGTTTCTAAGAGCTGTTTGAAGATGACTCGATTGGCCGCCATCTCTCCAGTGGCCACGCCGACGCCGTATGGCTTCAAGGCTTCTCTGATTTTCTTGTGGCCCAATATGTCATCGGGAGACGTAGGCTCCTCAATAAATACGGGTCTGTACTGCACTAGCTGCTTCATCCACTCAATGGCTTCCGGCACACTCCACACCTGGTTGGCGTCGATCATGATTGTGTACTTCGGGTCGTAGCCAATGATATCGCGCACCGCCTGTAGCCGCTCCTTGTCCTGCTTTAAGCAGCTTCCGACCTTGAACTTGAAAGTTGTGAATCCTTCGTCTATCGCCTTGCGCAACGCAGCTTTCATCTCGGCGCCAGAGAACGCGAGCCAGCCAGGCGACGTGCTATAAGCAGGGACGGCCAAGTCCTTTGCGGCTTCCTCCAATCGGATTTTCTTGGTTTTTTGAGTTTTTTCCAACATACCTAACGCCTCTTCAGGGGTTATAACATCGGTGATGTATCGAAAGTCGATACACTGTACAAGCTGTTCGGGCTCCATGTCGGCCAAGATCCGCCACACCGGCCGCCCAGTGGCCTTCCCCCATACGTCCCAGATGGCGTTCATGACACATGCGGTAGCCAAGTGTGTGACGCCTTTCTCGGGACCAATCCACCGGTACTGTGAGTCCAGCACCATGTATCGCCAGGTCTTGCCCATGTTCTCGGTCAACTCTCCCACGTTCATTCCCACAACGCGCTCCGCAAACGCATTGATTGCCCCACACACAAGCTCGCTGCCTCTTCCGTTTGAAAACGCAATACCCTCGGCTACAAGTCCGTCGACACTGGTGTGGAGCCGGAGGTACGGGTGGGAGCCGTTGGTGCCTTTATGCATGGCGTCCGAGCCGACTCCGTTGAGCGACGTCGGGAAGCGCAAATCAATGACCTCAAAGTGTGTCAATTTAATATCAAAGAGTGAAGCCATCTTTGGTATAGCGTCTTGGTTTGTAGCAACCTTTGCTGGCATCCCTATCTACTAAGTACTTGGGCGGTAATTATTTCCCGTTTGAGACGTAGTGTGGGCTCCAACTCGAGGTCAGTGAACGCTCGGCGAAGCCAAGGAACCACGCCGAAAAATATTGTCTCAAACGACTCAGACTTCATGAATGCGCTCATCAAAAATCAAAAAATATTTGGCTTCTGTGAGTTCTTCGAGTAAAGCGTTGGTGACTTGGTTGAGTTGATATGGGCGCACCCTGTAGTATGGGCGGCGGCACACAGTGCACTACTGATTGAACACCACTGACATTGCGCAATTAGCACTACGGCATTAGCAGTATACTGTCCATAGTTGACACGTACAATGATACCTGCTTCTTCGTGGTGTGTAACTGAAAAGCCTTTCATTGTGTCAGCGTTGCTCCCCACCGGCCTCTGTGATAGCCTACATCGTACCCGCATAACTCCGCTAAGTCCCGCCGCAGCAGCGGCTTGAAAGCATTGCTCTATCGCCTTGATCTGACCGCTTGAACACTATTGGTCTTTTAAAGAATGTTAATTGCTCCTGATATTTCTGACTGGAACATAAAGAAAGTCCTTGTCACTGGCGGGACGGGGTTCATTGGAGCCCATGTGGTTCAGCAGTTGCTTGACAAGGGTATCAGCGTTGTGTTAGCCACCAGAAGCGCGGAGAAAGGGAAGCAGTTCATCACAGAAAGAACTCTGGCACAGCAGAAGCTCATTGCTCCAGTCGTCATCGAAGACTTTGAGTCAGAGGGAGCTGGCAATCCGTTTGTGGAGGCGGCCCGTGACTGCGACGGGATCATCCATGTGGCCAGCCCATTCAGCTACGAGGTGGCCAATGTCGAGGCAGAGTTGATCAAGCCAGCGATCAAAGGAGTCCGGCTAATCCTTAAAGCGGCAGAGGCTAACACACTGGTCAAGCGTCTTGTCATCACCTCGTCTTTCGCACTGGTGTTGGACATTTCTAGAGGTTTAGGTCCCGGGTTCACCTACACTGCTGCGGACTGGAACCCGATCACCTACGAGGAAAGTGTCAAGTCTGCACCAGTTGACGCGTACCGGGGATCTAAGAAGTATGCCGAGTTGGAGGCCTGGAACTACGTCAAGGAGAAAAAACCGAGGTTCGACCTCGTGACTTTCTGTCCTCCAATGACGTTTGGGCCCGTGCTTCACCCAGTGAGCTCGGTGGACAAGCTCAATGTGTCGAACGCTGTCTTGTGGAGCATTGCTGAGGGCGAGCACCCGCTCCCTGTGTCGCGGGTACCTGTTTGGATCGACGTCCGGGACTTGGCGGCGATGCATGTTAGTCTGTTGTTGTTGCCGCAGATCCACAACAAGCGGTACGTCGCGTGCTCCCCTGAGAAGTTTTCGTATGCCCAAGCGGCAAAGCTCATCAATGAGCACCTGCTCAGTGGGAAGGTTACCACCGACTACACCAATCAGGACATGAACCCCGAGAGCTATGATTTAGATTGGCAGACAGTGAAGCAGGACTTGGAGGTAGAGTTCCACAGCTTTGAGCAGTGCGTGGTGGACAGCATTGAGCAGTTCAAGGGAATGACTGTTTAGCGTGCGCCGGACATTGACAGTGCACTGCTTCATTCCACTACGTTAGCTGTGAGCCACGAGTGAGCAATTAGAATAGTCGAAGATGCTGTCAAAGTAATATACGTTTAGTATTTTTTAACAGACAGTAAGTGGGCACTATTGAGAAGGAATCTTGCTAGGAACATTGCTCCCTAGAGCATGCCGTAGGAAACCCGTCCGGGCGGGGCGAGACCCCTGCCCCAGCCTGCCCACAGCGCTGCCCCAGCGCGGCGGCTCAGCACTCGCCTCGATATAACACAGCGTAGCGCTCTGCAGGCGAGGCTTCGCAATGCACGCCCGTAATCAATGAGAGTCCCTGTACGTGAAGATCATCAAGGCTGAGCAGAGAACTGCCATGATGCCATTAATTCTAAGCAAAAACCAAAGCGGAAATCGAGCCAAGAAAAATCTTGCAAATAAACTTTTTTCCATTGGCCGTCGTACGTGCTCTTCGTACTGTCGTATACTGAACGAGCCGTGCCTGCGTCACGTGGGCTGTGTTTGTATATAGACTCTGATCTGCCAAATTTCACCAACCTGCAACTCCGAAAAAAAACATCACAATGAGCGAGAGAGTGTCGGCTCACTTGTTGGAGAACAGCGCTTCCGACAGTGCCCCACGCCATGTGAAAGACCCCCGCTACCTCAAGCCGGAGGACGTCGAGTACGAGTTTGGTGGGCTTCCGGGCGTCGTTGGCATGTTGGTGGGCTTCCCAGCACTCATGTACTACATGTGGTTGAGTGCCGAGTTCTACAACGGGAAGCCGGCGTGGCCTGCCAACGGCGAGTCGTGGGCGACCTTTGGAAACCACATTGTGCAGTTGCTCAGGGACAACGCGGTGCCGTCGTTCCGCGCCTGGAGATTGTTCTTGACCTTTTTCATCACCCAGGCCATTTTCTACGTGACCCTTCCCGGAGTGTGGACTGAGGGTCAGCCGCTCGCGCACTTGAACAACCGCAAGTTGCCGTACTTTTGCAACGCCTTGGCCGCGTTCTACACCTCGATCGCCATTGCCACGGTGCTCCACTTCACGGGCTTGTTCAAGTTGTACACCATTCTCGAGATGTTCGGCGAGATCATGACTGTGGCCATCACCCTTGGTTTCACTTTGACGTTTATTCTCTATGTTTACACCCTCAAGATCTCGGGCGATTTTCACAGAATGACCGGCAACCACATCTACGACTTCTTCTTGGGCGCGCCGCTCAACCCAAGAATCGGCATTCTTGACTTCAAGATGTTCTTCGAGGTGCGCATCCCATGGTTTATTCTCTTCTTCTTTTCCTATGGTTTGGTTCTCAAGCAGTACGCCGAGTACGGTTACGCCACACCGCAGGCCTGGTTCATGCTCGTGGCGCACTGGCTCTATGCCAATGCCTGTTCCAAGGGAGAGGAGTTGATTGTGCCAACCTGGGACATGGCCTATGAGAAGTTTGGCTTCATGTTGCTCTTCTGGAACATTGCCGGCGTGCCGTTCACCTACTGCCACGTGACGTTGTTCCTCTTCTACCACGAGCCATCCGAGTACCACTGGCTGACGCTCTACAACGTGTTCTGCTTCGTGCTCTTGTTTGCGGTCTACTACGTCTTCGACACCTGCAATGGCCAGAAGAACTCCTTCCGTAAGCAGCTTATTGGCGACACCAAGATCAGAAAGTCGTTCCCGTACCTCCCGTGGCAGGTCATCTCGAACCCAAAGTACATCAAGTGCGCCAACGGGTCGTGTTTGCTCACCAACGGGTGGTACCAGTACGCCCGCAAGATCCACTACACTGCCGACTGGATCCAGAGTGTGAGCTGGTCTCTCATGTGCGGGTTTGCGTCGCCGTTTGCGTGGTTTTTCCCATCGTTCTTCTTGATTGTGCTTATTCATCGTTGTTTTAGAGACGAGGCCAAGTGTCAGAAGAAGTACGGCGCAGACTGGGACCGGTACTTGAAAGAGTGCCCGTACAGATTTATTCCGTACGTCTTTTAAAAGAGCCAGCGCACGAGGTTTTCAAAACAAAACCACGAACGGCTCTGAACAAAAACGCTTGGCAAATGCTCAATTGTGTCGCTTGCCAGGCCATAGCATAGCATACTTGCTAGACCACAGTATATAGTTTGAAACGCAGTACAAAATAATTTGAATAGAGTAGCGAGGAGGGGGGATACGGTGTCTGTCTGTGTTCGACTCAAGGTCCTACTAACTGGTTTGGCATGCTCGCTAATGTCTTCCAATCGTTTGCAGCGTAGCCCGTGTGCTACTTGCGTTGCTTACTCCTACAGTGGTCTAAAAAACACGTATATTATATCCACCACCTGCTGTCCTAGTCAAGCCGCCGTGCAATGCACAGTGCAATGTTTCAACGTCTAGAACTCCGTCGCACAGACTCCAGCCTATGCTATGCAGCACATTGGCTTTGCCAATGCACCGCTTACACCGTGTATTCCAACTGCCCGCTCGTGAGATACTCGTTCATGTCCAACGCCACAATCGCGCTCTCCTTGACCACCTGGTCCTTGTCGTTCAAGTGCTCCCTCAAGATTGGCACCACCTGCTCGGTGTCGATGTCGCCCAACGCCTCGGCAGCCTCGTGTCTCACCATCGGCGCCTCGCTCTCATCCTGTAGCACCTTGATCAAATCCGGCACCACCACCGGGTTGCAGAGCTGGCCAAAGATGTACGCAATCTCGTGCTTGAACAACGCGGAGGTGTCGGCAAACCCACTGGCCAAGGCAAGGCAGGCCTCGTCCGTGCCGATGTCACGCAACCGGAACATCGCTCTGTACCGCTTGAACAACGACGCGTCCTGGTCGTTGAGAATCTTCTGGAGATCCAGCACCTCGTAGTTCTGATCGGTCGACAACGGCGGGGCCGGGTCGATCGAAGAGTACAACGAAGTCGCAAGGGTCTCCTTGGTGGCAGCCTGCTCCTGCTCGCGGGCCCACTTGATACGCTCAATCGCCAACTCGCACGTCTCTCTAATCTCAACAAGCGGGTCGTTCTTCTGGTACAGCTCGAGAAGCGCAAGCGACTCCTCGTCCTCAAGGGCACCAAGGGCCTCCGCAGCCTCGTGTCTGACCATGCACTGCTGCTGCTCGTCCTTCAAGACGGCTCTGAGATACGGGGCGGCGTGGTCGTTGTTGGTCTGGCCCAACACGTAGGCGACCTCGTGCTTCAACAACTCCGAGCTGTCCTTGAACGACTCATTGATGTAGTCTACCGCCTTGTTGGCTCTCTCGCGGTTCTCCTTGTGCTCGGCGCCAATCGATTTCAAGTTGAAAAGCACTCTGAAGCGCACCGGGAGCGGGGTGTCGCCGGCCTTGTTGATGAGCAAGTCGCGGAGCTCCTCGAGGTTCTCACTGTCCAGCATCGTGGGATTGTGTCTATGCGATATGCGGACCTAATCTTTATTTTTCAATGAGCATGCAGCTGGCCATGGAAAAAAAATTTGATGGGGTGCAGGGGAGGTGTTTTTCCTGGATGGAGTCTGGGGCCGCCTGGAAAGCGCCGCCTGGAAAGAGCCGCTTGGAGAGAGCCGCCTGGGGGGCGGCTCGCTGGGCGGCAGCCACAATACAGAACCCTCGTTAAGAGCATAATACAAACCCAGCTTTTACGTTATGCACTAACCTTTGTTTTTAATGGAAGCCGTAGCTTTTGGAAGATTGGTGGTGAAACGGTGTTGTCGTTTGTTTGGCCTTGTAGTATGTGTGGCTGATGTGCTCTTCTAGATAGCCTTGCCCTTAGGCCCCTCCCAATTTGGCACGGCTGAGCACGTTTTTGGTGCCCTATTCTAAATGAGCAAATGACGAAGGACCGGGTCGGAGACAGCGGCTAGCATTATGCTCACAGGTTTTGGTGTCAAAGGATTAATTGAGCAGTGGCCTGGCGATGCCAGTTTGGATTGGCAAAAAAATGACGAAGCGATCTCGTGAGTAGAAAGCATTCTGGTAGGTACAGAGCATTCTGGTAAGTACAAAACATTATGGTAAGTACAAAACACTCCTATAGGTACGAAGGCTGCTCTGTTGAAAGTAAGCCCTGCTCCGAGTTTTCAGGTGGTCTGTAATACATCGAGGGCAAAATGGAGATGGTAGAGCAACACCATTGATGGCAGAAAACGATCTGAAACTCTGCTGACTCCGTATAATCAAGCAGTCAACCGAATGGGTAGACTGCTCGTATGCTCTACTGCCCCGGCTCTGACTCTGGGCAGTCTAGCGGTGTCACAGCCACCAAGAGCTCTTTCATGGCTACTACAAGTGAGTGACCAGGAGGGGATCGTATACGCTGCAATGGCCAATAAGCTGTCGGCCACGATGACGGTGGGGTTTCAACGTGCTAGTGTTCTCCACTGCTTGCCCCCTGAAGGAGCCAGGGCCCACTGCCGAAGGACGCTTTAGAATCCCATGGAAGGAGGGGCGATAAATTTCTCAGCTTGAAGGAACGTTGCGGGCTGGCTCGATTCCCGACCTTATCGTGAAACAGCGGCTTTTTTTTTGCCAAGCATGTGAGCTAGCGTGAGTGCGTTCTCGCTGAATATGCAGTGTCTCACCCGCAATCCCAGTGAAATTGCAACTTGCAAACATGGGCAATCGGCTCAGTAACAACCCCTGACATTGCCACATTAGAAAAACTAGTGATTAATGGATTCTGGCTGCCCTGAACTTACCCATCGGCCGCTCTTGAGCGCACCCATGTTCGCAGCCCACAACCGTGATGCCTTTGTCTTTGTTCCCCGCCCACTCCAAAGCAACCTTGCTTCCGGCAGTGCCGAGTGGCCGATAGGAAGAGGCAATGAGTGGAAGTACTAGCTTTGCTACAGTAAGTAAATATTAAGAATTATTATTGAATCTTCTAACAAACTAAAAAGATTTCGGAGTCTCAATACTCGCACGGGGAATCAAGAAACATTAAAACAAATATGCGGCGGCTAGGCAAAACGCTTAACCGGATTTTTCGTGCTGAGTAGAGACTCTTCTCATGGCGACGACGAAATCTTCCAAGGATCTCTGTGGTGGAGCCTCCTTGATTGGCTTACCGTTCATGAATCTGTCAAAGGCCTCGGACTGGGACATGAGGACGTAAGCGCCACCCATGACACAGAAGACACCGAAAGACCAGATCCAGACACGGACGACAGAGACAACGTCAGTCCAGTTCTGGGACCACCATCCGAACAAGGTGAAACAAGTGGCAATGATGTCGACAATCAAGACGGCACCAGACAATTGCCACGATGGGATGGAAGACCAGAATGGACCCTCAGCTCTGGTGATGAAAATCAACCAGTTCTCAGTCAAGGAAATCTGCAAGAACAAGACACCGTCAATAGAACCGAAGTTCTGGATGATACCACCCTTCTTCATGAACATAGTGGTCAAGGTGATCCAGGTACCGACAGCCAAGATAACTCCCAAAACAATGGACATTCCCCATAATCTTGGCAAGTTCCACTTGACAGGCTTGTGCGAGTATGGAGCGTTGTCGTAAGCAATGGCAAGAGTAGCAACATCGGCGAAAATAGCAATGAAGACAATCAAGTTGATGTCCAAAGATCTGTTGAGGATAGCAATCCAGAGACCCAAGAACAACTCCAAGTGCAAGGACAAAGCAATTCTGTAGACGACGTACGCGTACATTCTGTGGAAAATCTGACGGGAAGTCTTCAAAGCGTCAATGATGGCAGAGAGACCTGGGGCAAGGAAGACAATGTCGGCGGCGGAACGGGCAGCGTCGGAGGCACCCTCGACGGCAATACCAGTGTCGGCCTTCTTCAACGATGGAGCATCGTTGACACCGTCACCAGTCATGGCAACCAAGTAACCTCTGTTCTGCAAAATCTCAACGGCGTTGTACTTGTGCTGTGGGAAAACCTCAGCAAATCCATCGGCGTTCTCAACAAAGTCGGCAATCTCGGAACCTGGCAAGTCACCACCACCGGAAAGACCAAGTCTCTCGGCGTTGTAGATGTTAGTTCCCAATCCAAGCTGGCGACAAGTCTCCTTAGCGATACCAACGGCATCACCAGTCAACATCTTAACACGGAGACCAAGAGTTCTGGCCTCGTTAACAGTCTGAGCAGTGTCATCTCTTGGAGGGTCGAGACATGGCATAATTCCCATGATCTCCCAGTGGCCCTCACCTCTCTTTCTGGCAACACCCAAAGATCTGAAACCTCTGGAAGCAAACTCAGCAACCTTGTTCTCGTAAGCCTCGTGGACGTCCTCTGGGATTGGGTGGTCCTCCTCGACAGTCTTCAAGACGAAGAGTGGGGCACCCTTAACACAGACAATACGCTCACCCTCTGGGGACTCGACGAGGGCAACAACCTTCTTCGAGACTGGGTCGAATGGGTGGAACTCAATGACCTTGTACTGCAAGAGAGCAGCCTTGGCACGTGGGTAGTTGATCAAAGACTTGAGGAAGGCCTTGTCAATAGCGTCAAGACCCTTAACAGAACGGGAAGCAGCAAGAGTGGCAGTCAACATCAACTCGTCGGCGGTGACACCGGCGACAGTGTATGGCTCATAGAGAGAAAGCTTGTTCTTGGTCAAGGTACCGGTCTTGTCAGAACAGAGGATCTCGACACCAGCGAGGGACTCGATGGCGGAAAGCTTCTGGACAATGGCCTGCTTCTTGGCAAGGTAGGCAGCACCGACAGCCATGGTAGTAGTAACGACGGCTGGCAAACCAACTGGGACACCGACAATGGTGATGGCAAGGGTGTATCTGAGGATACGGACAATCTTCGAGGTTCTGTAGAAACAAGCAGTCCAGATGACGAGCAAAGTAACAATGACACAGACCAAAAGGGTAGTACCAATTCCGTTCAAAACCTCAGTGAAGTGACCAGTACCAGCAGAAGCCTTGTTGACCAAAGCGGCGGCACGCCCAACGAAAGTGTTGTCACCAGTGGCAGTGACAATCATGAAAGACTCACCTCTCTTGACAGTAGAGGAAGAGAACATGTCGTCACCGTGGTGCTTGTCAACGGCGAGAGACTCACCGGTGATGGCAGACTGGTCGACCTGGAGGAAGCAGTCCTCGATAACAAGACGACCATCGGCTGGAACAACAGTACCCTCCTCGAGCTGAAGGATCTCACCTGGCACAACCTCGTTGGCCTGGATCTCGACAAGGGAACCGTTACGGATAACAAAAGCAGAGTTGGCAAGAGTCTTCTTCAACTCGTCGACGATAGAACCGGCCTGGTACTCCTGGATGAAACCGACACCGGCGTTAAGCAACAAAAGGGCACAGATGACACCAAAGTCAACCCAGTCCTCAAGACCAGCGGCCAAAATAGCAGCAGCCTCCATGACGAACTGAATTGGTCCAATGAAGAAACCGGCGAACTTGACAAACATGTTCTCCTTCTCCTCGGCCATCTGGTTGAGACCGTACTTCTTTCTTCTCTTGCGGACCTCGTCGTCAGACAAACCCTGCTGTGGGTCGGTCTGCAACAACTCCTCTGGAACAGGACGGTACGAGGTAGAAGCCTCGTCCTCCTCCTCCTCACCGTCGTCGCCACCGTGGTGGGACTGGAGGTCGGCAATCAACTGGTCGATGTCATCGTCATCGGCCTCGTCGTTGTTGACTGGGACCTTCTCCTTGGTTGGCTCAGTGGCAGCCGGGTCAACAACCTTCTCAGACATGGTTGTTCAGTCTTTCTTGATTCTCGGGTATGGGTATTTGAGAACACTGGAGTTTAAACTGCGTTTAAATATCCAGATATCAAGAGAAAGCTGAGAAGGAAATAAACAGGCGACCAGGAATGTGTCCATATTTAAGCAAAAACGGACGAGGGAGTCGGCCGAGCCAATCAGTGCGGCCGCTGCAGGTCGACGCGCGTGCGCAGTACGATTGCTGCATGATAAGTCCCGAAAAGAAATTGGCCAGAAGGAGAACGGAAAAAATTTCAAAACAACAAATATCGGAGGCTGCCCGATGTCATGGAGTTCTGGGCATATTCGTACAATTCTTTGCATAATCTTGGATATATGATCTTGTTACATCCCTGGAGCTCAAAATTCAGCCCATTGAGCACCTTGTGCAAAGCTTAAACAAGGTCAGGAAGCGCCGGAAGCTGGTCGACCACCTGAGAAAATAGCTCAAAAAAAGGGAATAGGGTATAGGGGGTACATGTGCAGAGATGCGTCCCACCGCTGGAAGCACTGGAGAGCCCGATGCGGTACCAAACACCCGCATTTGTCGCAGTTCGCAACATTCTAAGTAGAGCCTGCATGGCGGCTTACAACAACCGCTAGCTGAAACCCTGCCGGTGTGGGCCCTCACACGTGCCCGTAGTATCCATGCTTATCGAGAGCTCGCTGGGCTTGTTTCTAGTTTCGTAGGTTTACGTCCTCAATTTGGAAATGGTGCGGGTAAGGTGCTAGCTACGTTGAAACGGCCCGCAACTTTCAGCCCGGCCACTGAGGGATTTCCAGGCCAGCGGCACTCCTTCCGACGCCACCCAGTGCGTCGGAGACAGCTCGGTGGGAAATTTGAGTTCACCGTCGGCGAGGTTCCGCCAGTAGATCCTTCAAGGTTGTCGGCCCCAAAATTTATCCCCGGTCACGTGGCACGCGTGGCGCGGCACCTCGGCGCACCCTCCAAACTAAGGTTCCAACAGTATCGCGCAGTGTTTACCTGGTGCCATCATGAGACAAAACAAAACATTGCTAGCACCTAGTATTTGTTGTGGGTCGGTTGCATCGGTGAAAAAATTGTTCCAGCGCTATTCTTAGCCAGCGCCGCGGGCGGCCTCCCAGCATGGGTGAAGGGTAAGCGACGTCGGAGCACTAAACCTAAACATGTCACCAATAAGCTTGTTGGGACGTAATCCACTTACGTCATGAAGGAACAAGGAGAGCCCCTCCATTTGATGGCAAGCGGTTCCGTCAAAAAATGGTGACAGCCTTTTTGTTAGTCAATTCCTTCAATGTTTTTGTGGCCATCCTTCTACTTTCCCTCACGGTGCCGTCTGCCTCCTTTGGCCCCCCGTTCCTTCTCCATACCAATGACGTAAAAATATGCTTGAGCTCTGGGGTTGCCTAATCGGTAGAAATTCCGACAGCAGCAGTCGGACCGGATGTCAGTGCCGTTACAAGCCTACCCAGCGCGGGCCGAGCCATTTTGAAGGAGAGGTGAGCAGTAGACAGATTGCCATTGGCATATGGGGTGACAGCTACAATATTACACTCGTATTTGGGAATTGGCCTGTTTGACTTTCCTTGCACTCTCGACAAGGTTCTGAGCAACCCAGCCTAGTGGGTCTCACTACAAGGTTAGCGCTGTTAGTAGCCTTGGTCGGAAATGCAGGCGGTCTGATTGGATTAGGTCCTTCCCATTGCGTGCCGGGGCCCGCCTCAGTTTCCGCCTCCCAGCCCGCTGGCTACGAAAAAATTTTTACCCATTAAACTCCGCGCCGCCCGTTCGCTCGCCCATGCACCTGCCTGCCTGGCTATCTGGCGCTAGCCAGCTGTGCAGAATATCCCGCAAACGCTCCCCTATCATTCCCACGTCGGCCGCGTCCCGACCCCGATTCCTCGACGGAGGTCGGCCCGTTGAGAAAGTGCCGCTGTGGCACACGTCCGACGTCCGCGGTGTTACTTTCGGGCTAGTCCGTATTGTCATGCCTAGTAGTGCACTAATGCTTATCGGTGTTGGTTGTCGCTATTCCTCAGGGGCCATTCGGTCACCACTGTCTTGGCTCGGGCCCGTCCTTGGCTCGCACCACCTGAGGCTCTCCTCACGTGTGATCCGTGCATGCCGCCCGCTCCGCCCAAAGGAGCCGCCCAGCCGCCGCCCAGCCTCCTCCCGCTGCCGTCCACCGGCTTTCAGGCTGCACACCCTCCCAGCAAATGCCGGCGCCCTTCAAGGTCAATACTGCTTATCGTGGAATTCCGGAGATTCTCTCGGGGAGACCAGGTGTGGCTGGCCCATACACTCCCAACTGCCTATTTAAACCTCTGCAAAGAAAGAAGGCTTCTACGTCGTGACTCCTCTGTTGATGCCTAGCTTTCTCCCTGGCCGTCTCCCTGGCTCGAGCCAGCCGCACACTGTAGTCCCGCAACAATACCGCGCATAAACCTAATGCTTGTGCTTGCAAGCAGCATGACGTAAAACCTCCAGGCACCCAGACCTCACCAGCTCCCGGTGAAAATTTTGAAGCTCGGGGGGTGGGCCAGTAGCCTACGCGCTGATTGTTGGCGCCGCGGGCCAAGACGATGCCGTGGGGGCACTCTGGAGGTACTCAGCTGCACAGGCAGCCAGCCCCCAACGGCGGGCATTACTGGTACAGTGCATGCAATCGGGGAGGCAATCACTAGAGAAGAGAGCCAATTCAACGGGGGAGGCTCACAAGATTGTGATCATATATTGAGCTTTAAGAATTTGTTTTGTAATTTCTTTTAATTGTAAATTTTTGCAGTTATAAGTTATGCACCAATTTGTTCAGGTTTTCTGTGCCACAGTAATCCAACTGGAAACATCAAGATTATTCGTCAAGTCGTAATTTTTACTCGGAAATAACCAACCAACTTGTGTCTGACAACAATATTCTTTTATGAGAAGAAAAAAAAAAAATTGAAATAACATTTATTCATATGAGGTTTTTTAGGAAATTGAATTAAGACTTTTCTTGAGTTCATTGCCAGGCGTTGAGTACCTCGTTTCCAGGCTGAAGGATTGTCCGACACATGTCACTACGGGCCCACACTTTGCCCGAGTTTTGTCATATATACCATTTCACAATGCAACGTAAACAACACTACGTAGTCCAGTGTATACTGTAATACAGTTTTTGTAAACCTTACGGCAGTTACTCCTGCTATCTAAAGATCATGCTAGGTCCCATAAACGTAGGTTTATGGCTGACTTCACAAGCATTGCTGCTGGCTTTGATGCGGGCCCCGCCATGAGATGCTTGCTACATACTGCTCTCACATAAATTATGCTATATGCTATGCTTAGGCCGTCAACAACTGCAACATGCCCGAAATCTTGTTCGCCTCCTTGCTCTTCTCGATCTCCACCTGCAACTTTCTGCGCAACTCCACAAACAACTCCTCCAACAACAAGCTGCGCTCCACCAAGTGCCCGTATTTACCCAAAAGCACCACCAAGTAGTCCACCAAGATGTCAAGACACTTGACGTCGTCCAAGTGCTTGATCGACCACAGCACAAACGGCTCCAACGACGCCTCGTCGCGCCCGTTCAACGCGATCGTGACTTTGCCCAACTTCTTCAACTCCTCGAGGATCGTCAAACTGATGTCCTTCGGCACCCCCGGCTGGAACGCCAAGTCAAACGCCTCGCCCCACTGGAACGCGTTCAACAACTTCTCGAACTTCTGCGGCTTCTTGCCGCTGCGTTGCTTCTCGCCCACCGTGACATGCTCGTACTCGCCGTGGTACTCGGCTCCACGGAGCATCTTGGCGTAGGCGCTGCTCTTCTGCTGCTTCAACTCGCCCTTTTTCGGCGGCGCCTTGCCGATTTTCTTGGTGCGGATCAGCAACAAGCCCAGGGTCAATCCCGTGACAAAGTGCTTGGAGTCTGGCGACACCCCGCTGCTCAAAACTCCGGACCCAAACTTCCAGCCAAACTTCACCGACCAATTCATCTCCAGGGTATCATATATCTTCACGTGACCGTCAAGGGACCCCGCGAGCAAGTTTCTGTCGCCCGCCACCGACAACAGCGTCACCGTCTTGGTGAAGTTCAGCAACTTTTTCGTCAACTTGTTGCTCGGGATGTCCCACACCTTGATGTAGTTCAGTCCGCTGCTCACGATGCTCGTCTCATTTATGCTGACAATGTCCTCGACTGGGGCGTCGTGGTTGAACTCCAAGATCGCGTCGCCCTTCACACGGGTGTCAAACACCCGGATGATTCCATCGTAGCAGCCCGTGGCAACCAAGTTCTGCTGGTCCTTCACAAACGTCGCGCTCCGCACGTAATCGCCGTGGCCGTTGAACGTCTGAAGAGCAGCCTCCGACTGCGAAATATCGTAGATTTTAGCCACCTTGTCGTCCGCGGCAGTCAAGATGTGCTGCGAGATCAGTGGGTGGAACTTCGTCACATGCACGGGATAGCTCGAGGCCTGCACCGTGACCATCAAGGTCCGCGGGTTGTAGGCGTCGAACACCTGCACCAAACCACTCAGGTCTCCGGCCACCAACAACTTGCCATCGAATCTGTACTCTCCGCTGTACGCCGTCTCCTTAAACCGTGAGAACGTCTTAATCACCTGGCGGGTCTTGGAACTGAACACCTGGATTCGGGCGCTGGACGTCACCGCGATGTCGTGCGGGCTCACGGGATTAAACGTTATGTGGGTGATGGCGTTGTGCTCCTTGACCAACTGGGTGTTGCCAAAGGACCGCCAGTAGCGCTGCTCGGGGGTCCTGCTGCTGGCCACCACGGGGTTTCGCACAATCTGCACTTTCTGGCGAGAGGAGCTCATGCTGGGATAGTTGGAGTGCGCTTTGTATGGCCTAGTTATTGTAGATGAGCTTGAAAATTTTATTTTTCATGCACGTGAAGCCTACAGACTGCCATAGCGGACGCTGGGAGAGGGATACTGGGAGAACACAACGTCGACAGATGTGTTTTGAAATAGAACAAGAAGTTAACAGTTTTTTCAGACACTTGCCGAATGGTAAAGTGCCTTGATTTTTTTTTTCAATTTACTTTTGGCCTTCGGATCTCGGTCCTACCATGCTGCAATGGACTCTTTGCTCACTGGTAGCTGCTCGCACAACTCGCACACGAGCCCTGCCTCGATTAGCATCCCTCCCCTCGGTACACCTCCCAGTATAGGGGCCTCCAGAGTGGCATTTAAAACACACACACATCTACCATACAACATGTCCATCACAAAAAGTGAGTACCAACCGGTTCTGTGGAACAAAGCTATACCGCTTTCATCTCGCAATTGACTAACCCTCAGCCTCAACCTGGCTGCCGCTCCCGCTGACGACCCGCGCTGTGGCGGTGCACCTCTCCTATGACCCAAAATCCGACCGCATTGCCTACCCCAACGGTAAAAATGTGTATCTCCGTTCAGTGCTGAGCCCTGCGGAGGCGACCCAATTCACTGGGCACAACAACGTGGTCACTGTTGCCAAGTTTTCTCCCCTGGGCTTCTATGTCGCTTCGGGAGACGAGACGGGAATGGTCAAGGTCTGGGACTGTGCCGGTGACGACCAGATCGTCAAGGGCGAGTACGGGGTCATCAGCGGACGCATCAACGACGTCGCGTGGGACTCCGAGCTGAAACGGATTATTGCGGTGGGCAACGGCAAGGAGCGGTACGGCCACTGCTTGACGTTCGACACAGGCAACTCGGTCGGTGAGATCCTGGGCCACCTGGCGCAAATCAGTGCGACCACCATCAAACCCACGCGCCCCTTCCGTGCCGCCACGGTCTCCGATGACGGTGGGTTGGTTTTCTTGAGTGCTCCACCCTACAAATTCTTGAGTTCCATTAGAAACAACCACAACAACTTTATTCGCGATGTGGCTTACTCTGCCACTGGCGATTACATTGTCAGTGTTGGAGCCGACAAATTGGTTGTTGTCTATGATGGGAAGTCAGGGGAGTTTGTCAAGAAAATTGCGGATCCTGCTCTTGGAGATGTTGCCCACGAGCTGGGCATCTTCGGCATCTCGTGGGTCTTGGACGAGCCCACCCAGTTCGTCACGTGCTCCACGGACGCCAGCGTCAAGTTGTGGGACGTCGTCTCGGGCGACTTGTTGCGCACGTGGTCGTTGCCCAAGGCGGTCGACAACCAGCATCTCGGGGTTGTTTGTACTAAGGAGTATATCATCTCTTTGAGTTTCAACGGAAACCTCAACTACTTTACCAAGGACTCCGACGAACCTGTCCAAGTGGTTAAGGGCCACCAGAAGAGCATCACCGCGCTTGCCATCAATGACGCTGGTTTATATTCTGGCAGTTACGATGGCCGCATCGGGTTCTGGGATTTGCAAAAGCGCACCGGTTCTGCGGAATACATCCAGGGCTCGGGCCACTCGAACTTGATTGCTGGGTTGTCTGCGTACAAGGACGAGGTGGTCACTGCAGGGTGGGACGACATTGTGGGCAAGATCAGCAAGTTGTCGTTTGTTGAAGATGCCGAAAAGAAGCTTGAAGCACAGCCTGCTGCGGTCTCTGCCGTCAACGGCAAGGGACTTTTTGGGTTGGTGACTACTGCCGGCGAGCTCAGTATTGTCGACAGTGCTTCTAACAAGACGGTGGTTTCTAAGAAGCTTGGCTTCGAGGCGTCTACTGTTGACATTGACGACGCTCTTGTGGTTGTTGGCGACGACAAGACGTTCAATGTTCACTTCTTTTCTGCTGAGGACCTCTCCCCGGTCTCTGGTCACGCTCTTAAGACAATCTACAAGCCTACGTCGATCAAAATTTCACCGGACTCGCAGTTTGTTGCCGTGGGCGATAGCTCGGGTAAGATTGTGTTGTACAACGTCGCCGACAAGGCGGTGCAGACCTCGCGCTGGGCGTTCCACACCGCCAAGATAAACTCCATTGCCTGGAGATCGGACAGCAAGTACATTGTCAGCGGCAGCTTGGACACCAGCATCATAATCTACAGCGTCGACCGGCCTGTGAGAAACGTCAAGGCCAACAACACCCACAAGGATGGTGTGAACAGTGTCGCCTGGATCAGCGACGATGAGATTGTCAGTGGCGGGAACGATGCGGCGATCAAGTTGTGGGACGTGGTTCTCAAGCAGTAAAGGATGCATCACTGCGCTTGATTGTATTGAAAGTCTTACATTGGACTCGAATAGATGTGATAACGAATTACAAATTAAGTCGTGCTGAGCAGTGGTCGCAAGACAGCCCATAACGTAGCGCCGTTACCTTTTAGTACGTAATCATTTCCTAATATCCCTTCACAGCTACGTACAGCTTGATTAGAATGCTACTTTCCATAAATGATGTCTTCTTTCGTAGACGTTTAGCCGCCCTGACATAAATTAGAAGCATGATGCCGCGTGGTGGTGTGTGTAAGTCAACAGAGTTGGCTCTCAACGGTCAAAACCGTTGGACGGCCTTTAAATCTATGAAGCTAAAATCTTTAGAGGTTTTCCCAACATTCCAAAGATTGAAATTTGATTCTGTTTGCTAACCAGCGTCAATCAGTGGACTGCGCTGCTGCGACATGTTGTCGGCTCGCAGTGCTCCGCGCATCCCAGTAATCATGCGGCCCTCAACATGGGTCATAAGTGTGGGGAACGTGCCAACTACCAAGACGGGAGCGTCGCGCCATTTTTGGCAGCGCGGCAAATTGTTTTTGTCAGGGGTCCTCAATTGGAATTGGCGTTTATATGTGGGGCGTGAACTGCGGTGGTTTCAATGACTATTAACTGCTTGACTTCACGGCCAGCAGGACAGCAAGTAGTGCAAGCCAGAATGTTGTGACTATTAAGCGTACACAAAGAAAAATGCTGACAAAAAGAATCAAGCGACTTGAAGCTTTTGATTCTTTCTACAATTAGATTGCAGATGAAGCAAATTTCCAATTTTCAAAGCGCCACTTGTAAATTAACAATCTATCGGATATTCTCAACATGGTGCTCCGAGGAACGTGGGAATACACAAGGCCGTCCGAGCTGGTCCAAGAACAGATCCTTATGATAAAAACAAAGCTCTATCGGAGAACTATAAATTGAGCTGTTATTGTCTTACGTTTCTATTCACTCTTTTTTCTGACTACTCAATATGAAACTTTCTGTCGTTTTTTCCATTGCTCTTGCTTTGACCAGCGCCGAGGCCCTTGTCATCCCAGCTGTTTCTCCCTCGGCCGACCTTTCGTCCGACGTGTCTTCGGACATTTCTGAACCACTCTATGCTTTGAAAAGAAGAGAGCAAACTGGCGATCAGGTCTACCACGCCGTTACTGACGGCACTGGTATTGCTGACAAGTACTTTGTTGCGTTCAAGCACGATGTTGACGACAGTACAATTGAGCAGCACCACGAGTGGTTGGAAAACACTCAAAACGCCAATGGCGCAAAATTGGAGGCTTCTGATCCAGGCCACGAGTTTTTTGAAAAGACGGAGGCGGCTGGGGTGGCGAAAACCGGAGGCATCTCTTCCAAATTTGACTTTGGAGACTCGCTCAAGGGCTACTATGCGTACCTCACCAACGACACCCTTGCCGAATTGAAGTCTCACGCCGATGTTGCGTACATTAACCAGGAAGCACAACCTCGCACTGCCACTATTGTCACCCAGGAGAACGCACCGTGGGGTATTGCCAGACTCTCGTCCCGTAAGAACAACATTGTTCCAGGAACTTACAGATTGGGAACCTATCTCTATGACGACAGGGCTGGCGAGGGTATTAACGCTTACATCATTGATGAGGGTGTTCGTTTTGACCACGTCGAATTTGAGGGAAGAGCCAGGTACGGGACAGCCACTACTCCACCGGACGAGAATCCAAATGCTTTTCACGGAACATACACTGCAGGCACGGTCGGTTCAAAGACTTATGGTGTTGCCAAGAAGTGCAACATCATTGGAGTCCAGGCAATGAGTGAGAAAACCCCCACTTGGGAGGCAGTGATTAAAGGTCTCCAGTGGATTTATAATGACCACAAGACAGAGTCTAGCAAGCCAGGCTTTAAGGGGTCGACCTGCAACTTCTCTATTGCTGGTTTAACTCAACCGGCTGTAAATGAAGCTTTGGCCGCGATAGTTTCTGCCGGCGTCCACGTGGCTGGCGCTGCTGACAACTTCAATAGAGATGCCTGCTTGGAAACTCCGGGTCTGGCGGACGGTGTGATCACCGTTGGTGCTACCGACGAAGAAGACAACAGACTCTGGTTTTCCAATTGGGGCCCATGTATCGATATTTATGCCCCTGGAATTGAAATATTGGGTCTTTCGAACGAAACCGCTAACGCTACTGCCTGGGGCGCCGGTACCTCGATTTCCGCGCCTCACGTTACAGGTCTCTTGACTTACTTTTTGTCGTTGTTCCCGGATGGAACTTCCGGATTCAAGTCTTCTGCCGCTGTCACACCAGCTGCATTGCGGAATGCTTTGCTCAGCACTGCTACTAAAGATCTTGTTAAGGAACCTAAGGGAGGAGCCAACTTGTTGCCATACAATTTTGCTGGCGCCGACATGTCCGAGTTTTGGGCGGAGCTCAAGTAGCTTGAGTAACTTACGCAGCTTGAAACTTTTTTTTTTCTTATTTTACTTGTCCTTTATAAAACTCAACAAAAAAAATATATTTTGATTTCTTCTTGCAGTAGTCAGCAGAATAGAGTGGAGGGCAAACACTCATGTCTACACACCACTCCGTTTGATTTTTCAAAGTGCCTTGCGGGCATGGCTCCGGCAGTTTTTTCAATAGAAGCGTAGGGGTGTTCATTTACATACAGTCCTTATACTACCGTGAGCTAGGGAAAGGCAGAGCCTTTCATGCATTGGGCGACAGCTAGGGTTTGTACATCGTATGTGAAAATTAGCTGTCAGTGTAAATGAGTGTAAAATCGAGCAAAACCTAAATAGGCGGCAGCACCCTGTTCAAAACGTCTTCGATTACTAAGTCAGCGTTCCACTTATGCATCATCAACTTCACCAACGCCGGTTCGCTCCCCCAATTCATGCTTGCCTCGTCCTCCGCAGCCCCGATACTGATCCGGAGCGGAAAGAACTTTCGTGCTGCCAACTTCACTATGATGGGCGTTACATAAGAGTATCCGTGGTACACGGCAATGCAACGCACCAACAACTCAAACTCTTTGATGAATCTCGTAGGAATGCCGTCAATCACCACACGATGATTTCTCACGAAAATCATGATGTCGAGCAAGTACCGGCGGATCTCCGGGATCATTTGCACTTTCTTCACGAGTGTCCGGCTTGCAAGGATGTCATTCATTGAATACATATCCATAGCCTGCCGCACACTCCTTATACTATCCACCTCACTATCGCTGGAAGTTATGTGAATGCCGATATCAACAACCTGAGTCTGGCGGAACCAGAATTTGTCTTGGAGGTACTTGTATAGAGACGTCTCTGTACCCTGCTGCGATTCCACCAAAGCAATCACGCAGAACGTGGCGGGGTCAGAAGGTCGCTGTGGATTCTCCTCACTTGCTTGCTTGCCCGCCGGGGTAGTGTGATTTCTGCTCTTCTCTTGTTGTCGTAGGACTTCTAATAGTGCCACCTGGAACTTAAGTGACGTTCTCTCAAGCCCACGAAGGACGAGCACGGTGTCCGAACCCGTAGCCTGTTGTAGCACCTCGTGTAGTAGTCTAGGACTGCTTTTGCTGCTACACTGCAAAAAGTGCGACTCCAAGAAACCAAACACCTGGTGGTTGATCTGCTGGAGCTGCCGCTCGGTGCTCACCACGTCGGGACTCGAGACGATCAAGTGCCGCTGTCCCACGAGGCAGAGCTGCTCCGCCACAACAAGGTTTTCGTCGTTGGTAGACATGAAACAGAAGCAAGCAATGCCTTTTAAGAGTCAGCCAACACCGTACTAGAATGAGTTCAATACTCAGTGCTTCGTGCTTCGTGCCTGGCTTCCTGGCTTCCTCTGCTGGTTACCGGCTACACACTGGGTGCTCTTCGCTTCTCGTCTTCCCTTGATACATGCATATAAGCGCGGCAAGCCGCATACCATTACTGCCGCCCGCAGAGGTCAGCACTGATAACACAAGGGTGGCGCAAGGAATATATAAGCGGGCCGCTCCCTGCTTCTCCCCACTCCCTCTTCGTTCCACGCCCCAATCTTCCACACCATGTCGTCTACATTGGTCTCGGAGATTCCGGTGTTTGTGAAGCTTTTACACTACTCCAATGACCCTGCCACTGGCGAGCTAGTGATTGCGAAAAAAACCATCAAGGTCATTCCCCAGGTGGTCACTGCCCATGGTTTCCCGCGCATCATCCAGCACATTGTGGGCACCAAGCAGCCCGTTGTGTTGAAGCGCAAGTCCCGCAAGGAGAAGGCGTACGTTGCGTTGGCGCTGTCCGAGGACTTCAAGGCGTTGAAGCGCTCGTTGAAGGTGAAGAACCATATTCGGTTGGCTGCGATTGATCAGGAGATTGAGGCCAAAGTTGACCAGGAGACTTTACTCAGAGAGGGTGAGGCGCCACAGCAGTCTACGCAGGAGACCGCTCCCACGGCGACTGCCCCTGTTGTTAAGGCGACTGCTCCTGCCTTGGTCGTTGCTCCAAAGGCGGTTGCACCTGTCGCTAAGGCGGCCCCTGTTGTCCCTGCTGCCCAGGCCGCCCCCCTCGCGACCTCTGCTGCCATCCGCATGGCCAAGGACTTTGCCGAGTTTGGCGCGCTACAGAAGAAGTTGAAGGCCCAGCAGGAGGCTCCTCGTGAAACCCCGTCGCTCCTCCCAAGCGAGAGGGTCGCCCACGTCGCGGCTGCTGCAGCCAAGCCGGCCAACTCTGAGCCTGTTTCGGAAAAGATCACCCCAATCAGAATTCCAGTCACTATCGATGGGAAAAAGCCTGAGAACCCTGGCTCTCTTACTGAGAAGGCTCAACAGGCGTCGTCGGAGAAGGTTGACGACCCACCTGCGGAGGCTCCAGAGGATAGCCACACCCCGTCGGAGCCCGAGCTCAGCTCGAAGGTTGTCGAGGTACTTATTTCTAAAATTGTCGGACTCATTAACGACGGTTTCTTCCAGAAGGCGATGGAGAAGTTCCAGGAGTCTAGCTTGTACAAAGACCTCAACGAACTGATGAAGGGCGTCAACCTGTCGTTGGACTGGCTCATTGAGGAAGCCAAGTTGGCGCACGAGGAAGGGAAGCTGGCGTTCAAAGATGCCAAGCAGGCCGCGAAGGAGGCCTCGGGTACTTGCACCGGCAAGTCTTATGAGACACAGTGGGTTGCTGATGTCGGCCGGTTTGTGTGTGACGGGTGCCACCCGTACACCGACGGTCCGCCAATCACTGGAGTCAGATACAGATGCAAGGTCTGCGAGGACTTTGACTTGTGCGAGTCGTGCGAGCAGTCTGGAAAGAATCCGATGGACCACGACCAGAGCCACGCCATGACCCGATTCCGCTACTTCAACTGTTTCCCTAACGGCATGAGAAGCAAGGGCAAGTCGCCATGCAAGGCGCCGTTTGACTTTAGCAGAAGCACCGTCCCATTCGGCTCCATTCCTTGCGCCCGCTTTGGTAGACCTGCGGGCTTCCCACCAAAGGAGGCCGCTGTTACGTACACCCACTTCTGCGACGTGTGCGGCGAGCGCGACCTCAAGGATCAACGGTACCACTGCACCGTGTGCCCGGACTTTGACCTCTGCGAGCCTTGCTACTTGCAGGACGTCTCTCACGCCGATCACGTTCCTTCGCATCTGATGATCCTGGTCACTCCAGCTGGAACCACCGCCAGTGCGGCGCCAGCCACCCACAACTATGTGTTCTGCGACGGCTGTGCTCAGCGCGGCGACAGCTCGTTCATCAAGGGTACGCGCTACCGGTGCTCGGACTGCCCCGACACGGACTTGTGCAAGCCGTGCTTCGAGGCGCGCGCCTCGGTTGGTCTGCACAAGGCGAGCCACGTGATGTCGTACTACCACAAGCCGGGTGTGTTTGAAGGTTACTGCGTGTCGCCGGGCATCAAGCACAATTGTGACGCCTGCGACTCGCTCGGGTTGCCGCTGGACATTGAGGGGCCTGTCATGCACTGCAAGGACTGCCCAGACTTTGACCTCTGCCAGACTTGCCACGCCAACGAGGCCCAGATCGGGACTCACACTGCGTCGCACCGCATGGTGCAGCTTTCCCCAGACACCAAGTACGCGCCTGTCGCTGCGGCTTCTAGAGCCATTGCGGACACTGTGATCACGATCGACGTTCCAAAGATGTCGTCGGTCGGCAAGGACGTACTTGCGATGTTGGGCAGCGGCTCGGCCGACGACTTGGGCGACATGGTGACCAAGAGCAAGTTCTTTGACGAGCTCGCTACCAGCTTGGGTGCCCGTGACTCCAACGAGGCTTTCTTGCAGCTCAAGGAGTTGATTTCAGCCAAGGAGGCTGCAAAGGAGGCTGTCAAGGAAGACGTCGAGGAAGAGGAAGCTCCTGTGGAGGATCTCCACCAGTCTGTCTACGAGGACACTGTTGAGCCAGAGGTCAAGCCAATTGTCAAGTCCGTTGCGCTGCCATTGGCGTCCACTCCAGCCAGCTGGCCAGCCCACAAGTGGGCCAGTCGCGACGGGCTTCCAAAGTCGTTCCTCGTTGCCCAGGGCTTGCAGGAGAAGCATAGTGAGAAGGTTGAGGCGAAGCCAGAGGTGGCTGAGCCTAAGGTGTCTGGGTCCGAGTCTACCGAGACTGGTGAGGCTGAGACTGTTGAGACAACTGAGCCAGAGGTCAAGGAGGCGGTTGCCGAAGAGTCTACTGAGGAGTCGACTGAGGAGTCGGCTGAGCTTGTTCCAGAGCGTGTTCCAGATGCTGTCGAAGAGTCTGCTACAGCTGAGGAGCCTGCTGAGTCTGCCGAGACCGAAGTCGAGTCTTCCTCGACTTTGTCTGCTACCAAGTCTGCCAGCCTCAAGTCGTTGTCAAACTCGAACATTATCTTGCCGACTTTGGAGAAGGAAAGCTCTGTGTTCTTGGACGCCGAGAGCCGCTTGGACAGCGAGGCGCCCGCCACCGCCGAGTCTGACGCCGAGGAGCCGCTCGAGGGCGCCGACATCGAGGAGTACGTCGATGTGATCAGCGGGTCGTGGGACCTGGACACCGGTAGCATCAGCGATGGCTATGAGATCTTGGACTCTGATCTTGACAATTGAGCCGAATGAGAGTGGCCAGATGGGCCGTGCGTGCGTTATATGAGATTGTTTTTTATGGGCCAGGGTGCTTTAGGATATTTATAGGGAAAAAAATAAGGTATTACGCTGAGTAGAATCTTTGTTGCGACATGTACATTGTTGAAGAATGTTGTGATGTCTGTTGATGCCTCGAGGGCTGGCAATGTGGCATGATCCGGAGTATTGCGCCGGGTAACTGTCCGCCCAGCAAGCGGCGGCGAATCACACCGACTTTGTTCTCCTAAGTCCGTATACACAACTAACAAAATGGTTTTCACTTTAGCTACCCGTTCTGCCTCGATTGTCTCTCAGAGACTCTTCTCGTCCGCTGCTGTTGCCTGCAACGGCGGAGTCGGATCCGGATCCAAGGCGTTCAATGAGAGAGAGAAGGGACAGGAGGACTTGTACATCAAGCAGCACGAGAAGGAGCAGCTCAAGAAGTTGCAGGAGTCTCTCAGCAAGATCAAGGAGCAGACCACTCAGTTGGAGTCCCAGATCAAGGACATTGAGAGCAAATAAGTTTGATTGAGTCGAGGCGAAGCCAATAGCTCAATTGGTGGCGATCGCCGTGAGTTGGTGGCAATGGCCTGCGAGCTGTGGCCACCGTAGATAGTACTGAATACAAGCTGTCTTTACCGGTGTAGCATTAGCGATCGCGTATTAGGCAAGGTCAATTGCAATGTCAAAAGCCAGGGGAGGATGCCACTAGTAGTTTTAGTCGGTAATTTCAGTCGGTAGTCAGTAGTTTTTGGTGACGGAGCACCCCCGGCGATGCTTGCTTGCTGGTGCGATGAGCCCAGCAAAGTGTGAGGCGTGAGAGAGAATGTGATGCCAATTGGCAAAAGCAACAATGAGTGGTTATTAAGGAACGAGTTTACTAAGAGACGATGAAAAATATTGGGGCTTCAAAATATGCTCGGTGTAGAATTTTGGGGGCCCGCCGTTGCTCGGGCCCGCCCAACGATCGCCGGCTGTCGCCCGCCCCGCTGAATTCCGCCCCGCTGGGTCCGCTTAGGCCTCCCGCTTCAAGCAGCAATTCGACCGATTCAACGGACTCCCCACAATTGGCGTGGTCGGTAAAGACGGTACTAATTACCACGACAGTCTTCCAATCACTACTCCGGGGTACCACTTGACACATTGAGAATGAGGCTCGGACCTGAAGGACAAAAGTTGCTCGACAACCCGACAACAATAACTCGAACAGTCGCCAGCGCGAACCGTCCAAGCCTAGACAGCGACATCGAGTACCTCATAGGGCTCCTCAGCAACAAACAGTCCGGAGTCGACAACCGCGCGCTTCTCGGGAACGTCGCACACTACTTGCCTATAATCAAAGAAGACCAGCAGTTGGCAGCGGTGCTTAGTGCCTTTTTCCAGTCCAAGGTTTTCTTCCATGGAAATCATCCGCTCCCTTTGGATAGTGCGTACATGGTGATCCAGACATTGAGGGCTGCGTTCGACAAGAAGATCACCATCCTGAGCCCCACACTTTCGCTACTCAGATACTACAATCTTACGCTCGCCGGTGTTCAAAGCTTGCTGGCCAACACCACTGCTGCTGCCATCAACCAGAACCTAGTCATTGCTGGAATATGTCTTTCTAAAAGCACGCTCAGCAAGTACGCGCTTCCCGAGCAGAACATGTTCTTCAACCAATTTTACAAAACAGTCGTCAAGTTGTTCATTGACAACACGAACAAGCTCTCGCTCTTAGCAAACGACTCAAGACAGGCCTACGAGTTCAAATCGTTGAACCTCATTGCTCTCGCGTGTGTGCTTCCGATGCTCAACGACTCCCAGAAAAAACATTTAAACCATCTCGACATTTGCCTTTTTGGCTTGGATCTTGTGTTCCGACTGAGCTACGGGTTTGCCAATTTCGAGCCGTTTTCCCTGGTCAGTGCTGGCGATGACCTCGGGGGCTTCCTGCAAAAACCAGTGATGCTTCACTTCAACCAGTTGGCGTTCGTCATCGAGAACTCCGTGTATGAAATTGGCAATTCAGGCCAATTCGAGGTCCTTGCTGCTGCGCTTGACCGGATTCTTGTCTTTTGCCAGTCGGTGTACGCCATCAGTGTGATCAACAAGACCTTGGGCCAGCCGCAGCTGCCAGAGGAGTACAACGACACTCTCAAGAAAATCTTGTTCTTCACTGTAATCGTGCTTCAGGGCTTTGCAAACTCGGCACTTGGCCACAGTTTAAAGAGAGACGGTTTTTCTCTCTTCAGAACAAAGAACGTCGACCAGATGAAAGGGTCTACGCAGTGTGCTGCCGCCGCTTTGAAGATTCTTTTCTTTTTGCACTTTGTGGTCGAATCTGTGGGAACTGGTGGGTTTTCTGCATACAAATTGGTTTTGGCTGTCTCTGCCGATATTGTGGATAAACACATCTCGTCTGCAGAGGCACTCAGCGAGTATTTCATTGGGCAGACCAACTTTGAGAACTTGATTTCCGACCAGTTCAATCGCTCAAAGGTGCTTTTTTTGTTTGACTTTTGGGAGTCATTGGTCACGGTGTGCACTCCGTTCTACTACAACGAAGTGATCAATCCTGCGACTATGGATTTCATAAGCAAACCTTACAGAGTGATTGACTTCAACCGCATCTCCACAACGCGATCGATTCTTGAGAGCGCACACTCCGTGAAACTCAAGAGCCTATCTTTAGAGGCCAACTCCAAGTTCAATGCTCTGCAGGTGCTTGGCTACCTTGACACTGTTCTCGGCCAGTTCCCTCTTCTTTTGAGCAGTCACCAGCTTACTTTTGCTGTGGGTACTTTGTCGTCCTACGTGCATCCCGAGGGCGTCATTGGCCGCCACAACAAACACCTCCAGCAGCAGACGCTTGCAAAAATCTTCAACAAAATTATAAGCGAGTCGTCAGGGAAAATCACAACGGACATCAAGATTGTCACTGGTGGCGACACAGGGATACCTCCTACGTCGAAAGCAAGCTACATCAAGGCATTTTTACAGACCCTCCCGTTCATTGAGGACTCGCAGATGGTGTTTTGGTTGTCGAACTTGTATCTGGTGATTGAAGAGTGCAATGAGATGGAGAAACAGTACTGCTTGAACGAGCTATGGGAGACAATTAGCAGTGACTTAGGGTTGGTGAAGGCTGACATCGCAATCAAGTGGTGGTACAGAGCCAGAAACGGGGAGATGCTACCGAAGGAGAGCCGGCTTTGATCAAAAGCACTATTTTCCGATGGCTAACAGAAGATGCTTTCAGTAGCGCTGCATGCGAGTCACGAGGTTTTGTCTTGAATCCAAAATTCCAGCAAACACAAGTTGGCTGTTATCAGTTGTCGTGTAGAGTCCTAGGTGGGGCTTTGTAAATCGCATCGTCAATACTGTACTACATGCTTAATGGCATGCTCCTCTATCATAATCCACAGAGAATTATTTAATTCGGCTCTCCTTGACAAAGCTAAATCAACAATCCCTTTGTTCAGAGATTATAAAAAGCAACGTGTGCTCAATTGCAACCATAAGAAAGGTGCATACCAGCCTAATCGCGAGAGCCGCAGACAAGGGGCTTTGGACAATACCCACTTTGACTTAACAACTCTCGCGATGAACAGTATTTGATACAACAAGCAGCAGCTTTTTGAAAAACTATTGCGCTTCAATTTGACAGCCGATGAGCTCGTGATTCCAACAGCTCATCGCCTAACGTTTCCCGGTCGACCATCGACTAACTTCTGCGGGCTGTCCTACTTTTAAGGTTTGGGCCAAGTGCCGTTTGGTCATGGGCTAGACTTGGCACCGCGGCACCGTATAACAATTGGCCCTGCTGCAGCGTCCAATCTAATCCATCAGTGAGCAGTTGAAGTACATGCTAATCCGAGCGAAATGCTCTACAGCAATTTTTACAAAAGATCGCCGCATAGTATGGATTTGTTCCACATTCATCTTTCTTTCCCAAATACATTGAGGCTCTTCCTCAAAAAATCTCGTAGTATTTGGGTTCTCCCAGAACCGGCAACCTTCTCTGTCGCTCCTGCCGATTCCGGTATGTGAATATGTACGTTTGCTAAAATCCTGTCCTCACCTGAATACTCAGCCAAAAAATCAGTGACCGCATCCCTGTGCGGCCGGGCTTTGAGGCTTTGTCAAGCCAATGAATGGCGATAAGCCAGTAAAATGTGTGCTTCGAGGCCAATGACGTACAAAAAAGTCTTTGAAAGCTCTTCGACTATCTGGTTGACCCTCTGGTAGTCTACACCATTAAACATAAACATCATAAACATTAATTAAGAATTGGGAAGCCCGCGCTGCCAAAAGCGGTGTTAAAAACGGTCGAGTCGAAGTCATTTTGTCTGAGATTCAAGACATCCTCCTCAAGCAAGTCCCAGTAGTTTTCAACCTTGACTTGCGGCTGAGGCTGGTTGATTGGAAAGGCTGGGATCTCCATGATATCGTCGTCTGGGGCAAAGAACGGGCTGTTGTCGGAAGAAGCGGCGTTGAACTCGGAGCCCGCAAAGTCGGAGCCCGTGAAGTCGGAGCCCGGGAAGTCGGTGTTGAAGTCGAACATCGGCGCAGACTGCGTAGTGCCAATGCTCAAAAAGTCGTCCTCGCTGTTGGTGTCAACCGTGTTGAGGTTCAATGGACTCGTAGGCGTGCCAGCACTGTATGGGCTACTGGTGCTGGCTGGCGACTTGATGTCATCCTCGCCCTCAGGCACCATCTCAGGCTCGACAGGAACAGCGCTGAGCTTGTTCTTGTCCAAGTTGCCCTGGATGTCCTTGGTGAAGCTCTCGACGTTGAAAGTTCCAAGAGACTCGTTTTGCTCGTTGCGGAGGGGGTGGTTGTGGTGGCCGTTGACAAGAGCAATCGACCACTTGGAGGTTCTGGTCGAGTAGTTCGCTCTAATTCTGAAAGGACACTTGTCGCAAGTGTGAGCCTTCTTCTGCTGGAGCTTGCGCTCGGCCTGGAAAGAGTCAAGCAACCCCTTTTCCTTGAGCACCAACTTCTGTTTCTTAGAAACTCTGGTCTGGCGGGCTCTTTTGAACTGGGAGGAGTAGCGGTAAGACTTGCACTTGAAAACAACCTTGTGGGTGTCGGAACGCTCGATGACAATAAAGATGCCGAGTGGCATCAACTTGTTCTGCAACCATGACTTGATGTGCTTGCCATCGTCGAACATAGGACGTTCGTTGTTAGCACCAAAAAGGAGATCTTCGGCGGAAACCATTGTGGGAGAGAGTGTGTGTGGATGAAGACGCGAAATTAATGGTATAATAAGATGGCGTACTGGCTCAATGTGTCACTTGCACCCATGTATTGTGGTATTTGCGGCAATTTGGTGGTCTAGCGGAGTGTTCCAAGAAGCGAGTTAGACTTTTTCCAGACCTGCCGGGGATCGCAGCTCTTATAGTAACCCTCGACGCAGCATCTCTAAAAGGATCATGCGCGCCGCTGCACTGATGGAAAAGATAAAACTTTATTTTCCCGTGCCACGCCTTGGGGGCCGTCTCGGAAAAGCAAAAGCCACTTAACCATTTCAAGGGCGGAATATTTGGTGCCGCTCAGTGTAGCTAAAGAGCTCGGACTCTGTACAATACAATGCGGCAGCCTTGGTAATTCTTGCCAAGGGAGATGACTTTGATCATTCGAATCAGCTGCCCTGAATATCAGCGTTCTCGACTTCAGCCCAACAATTGCTCATGACCCTTCAGCTTCCCGACTGGGTTACCCAGTACTCCGAAACCTGCAAGACATGAACCTTAGAGCCTCCTGATCCCGATTTAGCGCCGCTGCCGTTAACGGCCGCATGTCAGTCGACTATCAATTTGATCAGTGCCGGTCACGTGCCACCCGTCGTATAGCGAGACACGGGGGAAAACGGGGCGTCATTTGGGTCTACGAAGGTGGAAATTGAGCAGATTTTGCCATACTTCTGAAGAGAGGATTCATCTCAACAATACTTGATTCATTGTATTGTTTTGTCTTTGCCTCTTGCTGAATCTCGCGAGCTCAAGGGCAGCCTCAAGAGCCAAGAAATCGGAAGAAAATTTTTTATCTTTTCAATCAATGCATGGGCACACAGCAGGGCGCAGGCGCGGCCGCAGGCTAAGGCACGATGTCGGGACTGAGTCATAGATGCTATTGGCTGGGGGGCGCCAGGTGCGAGGCTCGGCTATTTGCAACTGGGCGAGATTTTGTAGGGGCCCGGTCCGGGGTTTGCAATGCCCCTCTACTGGAGCCACGCGAGTGGATTTTTGTCTACATGTGACCTGCTCGCTGTCGCATTCTCCAGGTGCCACAGTCTGAGCCCAAAACGTTAAAAACGACACTTCACGTGACGGAAATCTGGCCAACGGCGAGGTCTCACCTACAACTTGTTCGTCAAATAGCTTCTATTGGAGTGACCCACTTAGTCGGTTACTTAGTAGAGCAGTTACAGCTTCCATTGAGTCCCCGAAAATTTTACCCGTTGGCCACGCGGGGCATGCCGTGGGCCCCGTTTTTGGCCGGCTTCACTTCGAGTTGCAGTTTTGCGGCGGCCCCAGCGAGCGCGCCAGCATAATTCGTCGCTTTTTCGGGCCATTGATAGTAGGCAGAGCGACTTGGTTGGCAAGGCGTATTCACATTGTCAAGCAGTAGTTGCCTCGAGTGTGCGCGGAGCAGCGGACACTGAGTAGCAAAAGATGACTTCCCCCTGACACAATAGCAGTTTGCGTGTTAAAAGCCCGAGGCTGCCGATCATAGACGTAGAAACGCCCCGCGGTTATTGGAGATCTGGCGATGAGAGGCGTGATTCTCGGCAGCTAAGGCTTTTTTTCAGGTACGACTTGGCGCTCATCGGAGTTATAGGTTCTTCCTTTTGCTGCCCGCAGGGTCTCGATATCACAAAGTGGCTTTTCGCAGGCAAGTCTCGGCATCCGCTTGTCGTCCTTTGTTCGGCAGATGGCGGGACTCACTGTGTTGAAAGGTACCCAGCGCCAGAGCGATCAGCAAATCAGCTTCGCAGTATGATCGCGGCATTTTGCTTCGCGGTCAGTTGTTTTCCGCCTCGTGAAATCTTGTATCATCTCTCGCTTATACACACACAGACCCCCGGCATGCGACACGCGTTGGGAGCATAACTGTTGAACGTCACCGAGCGGCAGTTGTAGTTGCAGTCAACGAACTCTTGGCAGTAGTCGAGGCTGCACTGCGCCTCGCACCCGTACCAGCTGTTGTCTGTTGCCAAGGAATAAGCGGACGATTCGGTGGGAAATCCCAAGGCGGTGGACTCTCCGCGTGTGTGGAGTCCGTGCGTGTGGAGAAGCGGGACGTAGAGATTGCCGCCGATCTTCGAAGCGGCAGTAGAGCCAGAAACTAACAAGAAGGCGAGAATGTGACTGGAGTGCATTGTGTTTGTGTGTGCTGATCTGTGTTGTCTGGTCTGATTCTGAGTCGAGGCCCGTTTATAACTTGGAGTCTCTCAAATTGTTTGCCGTGGCGTGACGGCACTGAGTACACGGAGATTGGCTCAAAGTGGCAGTCTAGAGAAAGCTGTGGGGCACGGGGAGATGTTCTGGCACGGTAGACAGAGGAGTAAATGATATAGGGTACCGGTGTCTATATCCAAGCGCTTATGTTCAGAGTTTAAGCTTTGGGTTTAAGTTCGGAAAATACGATGGGGAGACGCATTCTTATATCTGTCCGACGCTTCCCTTGTTCTACACGGATCCTTGTAGCGATAAGCTGCAGGCGGGCAGGCGGAGGAGCGAGCCCCAAGTCGTCGGGGCCGCCGGAGGAGAGTCGTCCGGCGGCAAGCGGGCAAAACTTATAGCGGCGACTGCGCCAAGTAGTAAGTAGTAAACAACGGAGTAATGTTGCCCGATAGCTCGCTGCCGCGTGGCCATCGGTTAGGTCGCGTAGGCACACGCTTCGCAGCGTCCCGCGTCGCGATCTGCTGCTCTAGCTACAGGGATAACAAACACAATATACGTATTGAAAGTAAATTACACAGGCGGGCCCCGGCTCCGCTGGCGTTGCTCGGGAGCGGAAATGTGGCTCGCCAACTATGACACAGTAATGGTGAGGCGTGGCAGAGTCAATGTAAAATGGCTGCGGCCGCGCAGTGGAAATGGCCGCGCGTTGCGTTCCGGTACCTGACTTCTGACTGGGCCCACGGCCCATCAAACAGATGACATCAGCCAGCAGCTGACATGGGTGACAGTACGACGCGCAGGATCAAGGGATCAAGGGATCAAGGGATCAAGGGATCAAGGGATCAAGGGATCAAGGGATCAAGGGATCAAGGGATCAAGGGATCAAGGGATCAAGGGATCGGATATTGAAACCTCGGAGAGACGTAGTTGGGTAATGAAAAAGCAATGGGAAATCGCATTCGGGTCTATGCTCAAGATCTGCAGCTTTTAGGATCAAAGGAACGCGTTTTTGGTTTTTGCTGGGCACGCCGCGAAGCGACTATGTTAATCATAGCGCACCTCGCCAGCGCTTTGCTACAACATCACCTTCTCCTTGACTAAACTCTTTCTCACCGCCTGAATCACGTCCGCCAACAACACCGCCTTCTCGGCCTCCGAAAACACCCTGTGCCCATCCACTTGACCTCGTTTCACAATCTTGTCCAAGATCAACTCGTTCACCAACATGTGCAACTCGTCCAGCTTGTCCTTGACGCTCATCTTGTCGTCGATCGCCAGCTCCGGTTTGTATGCCAGCGTGTCCTGGAGATTTTGCATCCCGTTCCCGTTCAACTGCTCGATCGCCGCAGTGCTGAGATCAGCCCCGTCACGGCCCATGTTCAGGTTGTAGAGCTGCTGGGTAATAAGGTTATAGTTTGGCGGGGCGAGGATCGTGAAGACCCCGTTCTGGTCGTTGCTGCTCGCCGCCGTCGCAGCTGCCGCCGCGGCCACCGCCTGCTGGTTCTCCTGGTGCCCATCGTACTGCGTGAGACGCGCGTGCAGCAAGTCGATCGGCGTCTGGTTGCTGATGAACAGCTTGTTGGGAAACAACGGGTGGTTGTGCTTGTCGTTGACAATCGAGATGTTCCATTTTCCCGCCTTTTTCAGATAGTTGGCTCGGATTTTGAAGCAGCACTCGGTGTACCGCTTGTCGCCCTTGTCGTCCTCGTCGCCGTGCGGCGCCTTAATTTCCAAATGGCCCACCTCCAGCTCGTCCTCCTTCTCGTGCTCCTTCAACACGCCACGATGGCGGCACCGGAACACGATTTTTTTGGCGTCGGACCGCTCGATCGCCACTAGAATGCCAAGCGGCGCCAACTTCAGTTGCAACCAAGGCTTGATCGCGTAGCGGTAGGTCAAAGACGTGTCTTTCACCTCCCGCAGGTTGATCTCGTCGAGGTTGAGCAACTCGTGGAGCGGGCTCATGTAGCTCATCTTCTTGTAAGGCACGCCGTCGTAGGGCATGGTCTTCAAGCTGTACTTCATCTGTTCGTAGGGACGCTTGGACATTTTGGGCTGCTTCAGGAATGGGGGTGAAAACAAATACTGAAGCTGTCTAAATGAAGGGGTTTTTAACAAGAAAAACATTGCGGTGCAGCAGGTGGGGCCAGGAAATTCGGCAGTGGAATGGGATATTTTTGCTTGCCTGCGGGGTTACCTGTGGGTATTCCCCGTGGTTATGCAACAGGGGTTGTGGGCACCCTATTGGTCGGAAAAAGTAATGGGGGGGCACAGCAGAGCCATGGAGAGTGGAGTAAGACTGTGTTCTGCGATGCCAAACACATTGCTTTATTTCTTGTCGTAAATACCGCTCACTGAATGGGAACTGACTAAATGTGAACTTACTCAATGTGAAACTTAATGAAAGGCTGCTTCCATCTCCCAGCAATTACTGGCCCAGCTGAGGGCTTGGAGAATGCTCCTCACTTTGTCTGTCAAGTGCCGATACGCGGCGCGTGGGCGGCGCGTGAACGCATGAGTGAACTCTGGCGAACCACCAGTTTCAAGGTAGGCGCCACTTCATAGAGTAAAAACGTGATTAGAATATGCCTATTTTTTATTTTATTTTTTATTGAGTTTTTGAATTAATGGTCAGCTTATTTTATTTGACTTCTACTACATTCGGATTGATAAGTACAATTGGCCTTCAACAATTTCACTGGTGTGGCCCGAGAAACTCCCAACAGCTGATGAGATTTCTTTGTCTCTAAAAACGGGTTCTTTTCTCCTCTCTTCTCTCAAAGAAAAAAATAAAGGTAAAGAGATGGACGGTTTACGAGTGGTAACTTGCGCTATGATGCTGTCTATTCTAATGTGTAAATTGAAGTATTGCCTGAGCATTCCGAATGCTCGGAAAGCTTTTGCATTGGACAAACTCGAAATTGTCCATTATCTTGCTTTGCTCGACAAGAAACAGTGCTACTTACAATCCTGATATGTTCTCTTACCAACTGGTGTTGGAATCACCCCGTTATCAACCAAAACCTGAAAATCCCACTGGTCAGAATTTCCCATCTTCCAGTTCCAGAAAAACCAACCATAGTTCTTCTCAAAGGCGTTGAACTGCGCCTGCACAAAACGGCTAATCTTGCTCTTGTCGTCGCTGGACCACTTTGATATTTTCTGAGTGTAAATCGACGACAGGTCCGAGTCCCATGCCGCAGTAAACTCACCGACAACCTCCTTATAATTCAAGGAAGCCAACTGATTGCCCCAAGTACATACCTGGTTGATCTTGCCCTCGTAGTCAAGACTGGTGTAGCTCGAGTCGTACAACATGTAGAGATGCGTGTCGTAGATGATATTACCGTTGTCATTCCAGGACCCATAGGACCAGGCGCCCTGGCTCTGGTAGCCATCATGAACAATGATGTTCTGGTTTGACCCGACGGTCGTTCTCACGGTCTCGACTGCATTGGCATAAAACTGGCTCAAGGTGTCTTTCGTAACACCAGACCCGCCGACCAACGGCTCGTTGACCAACTCAATGCCAATGACAACGTCCTTGTATGACTCGCCGCCGTACTTTGCAAAAAGGTACTTGATGACCTCGTTGGTCTCGTTGATGTTATCGTAGGCGTTCCAGTCGTGTGCATTCTTATGACCGCTGGAGTCGTACCCGTTCTGACTGCCTGGAACACCGTGCAAGTCAATCCATACTTTAATTCCGTGAGTTCTGCCCCAGCCAATGGCTTTCTGCAAGTACTTGTCTTGCGAGCCCTGGTAATACTGGTCGGTGCTCATGAGCTTGTAGGCCCAGTACCCGATTGGGATGCGGACAGCATTGAGTCCAATAGAGGCCATTTTCTCAAAGTCACTTTCGGTAATCCAGGAGGAGTAATGCAGCTCAAGTAATTGACCAGCTTTCTCGTAGCCCAAGGTGCTGACGAAGTTGAACTCGTCGTCTGGGATGCTGTTGCCGCCAAAGTTGGAGCTCGAGAACAAGTCGGTATTCATCCACGGCTCAAGGACAAGCCAGCCGCCAAGATTGACGCCTCGGACTGGTGAACCATTGTTCTTAGAAAAGCTGTAGAAGTCCGCTGACGAGCCCATAGAGGATTTGACACTGTTGGCGTCAAGGGAGGCGTAGGCACTGGAGGGGGCGCCTCTCTTAGCAAGAGGCGAGGCCATTGCGAAAGCAGCGAGGCTCGCTATAAGCAATGTGAGTCTTGAGAACATTCCAAGCAAACGGTATAAAAGAGTGTGATTTAAAGAGCGTGGTGTTTAGAATACCACTGCTCAAGGGAAACGGTCTTCCTTATATTACGCCGTCCAGGATCCCACACTTAGCGGACCCACAACCGGTTCGCGAGATATATCAACTAGTATTCATTGGCTTGAAATACCCAGGTTGCTTTTATTTGGTAATAAGCACAGGAGTTCTCATTACTTGCACTAAGGTGCTTTCAGTAAGCCTCCCATTCCGTCCTTGATGTTGGGAATGGGCGCCCGTGCATGCAGATCCGCCGGCCGCAGCTGCGGTAACCACGGCCAACAAGTAGCACTAGACAATAGGACACGGGATCTGACGGCTTGGCAGGGAGAAAGAACAAACGTGGGAACTGCTAAACAAAGGCGAGATACGTAAAATTTGGCTGTTGCGGGCTGATTCGGAGCCTGTCCGGTGCTACCATGGAGGGATTGTTTTCTTGAGTGGCCGTGCCAAGAGGCGTGGAAAATGCCAGACCTGCACCTGGGGTGACGAACCTTGGACATTCGAAGGATGGCAGAAACTTAATAGGGATCAGATGAGGACGACAGCTTGGTCGGCCAATGAGACAACCGCCTGATTTACTCTGTTTAGTTACACGCCTCTTTAGAATCGCCTCGCCTCCCATTACCATTCCCTGCGGTGTCTCACTGTTACCGGGCCCTTGGCCGGTACTAGGCTGATTTTTGCACGGCCAAGTGCGGTTCATGCACCGTAGCACCGCACTAGTTGCTAGTCCCATGCCGGCAACAAGCCTCAAAAAGCGTCCTCGCAACATTGAAACGGGGACCAATATCGTCGCAGAAAGTTACGGAACAATATCACAGTTATTACTCATTGACAATGCCCATCAATGTTGTCTGAGATTGTCTCGGCCTTCACGATGGGCTTTAAACCAACGCTGTGGTGGCTGCTTCATTCTGGGCTATTGTTAGGTGCTAAGAATATCCAAGACACTGCAACCTTGTTTGCTAAGCCGAGCAGTATCAAAAATACCTTGTAAATATAAACAGAAAAGTGGAGCAAAAACATTGGGGATACAAACCATTATAAAGACCCAGGAAGCATACTTAATAACTAAAGTAGTGCCCCAGTGAGAGCCCCACCTCTCACCAATTTCCTGATTTCCTGCAGCCGTCTAAATTTAGGCGGACCCGCCTGGCAGTCTGCCCAGCTCCCTGCCGCATCAGCCTCCACCCGCCGCATCGCTCGCCCACATCACCGACTTGTTTCAGGCACGCAGATATATTTTTCGTGCCACATCTACATACCACGCGGTGACATGCAATAAGGCCCTCTTAGAGGCACCACCAGCGGGACGCACACCAATCCATCCATACCAATGGAATTGAGACCCCGGGACTTGGGCGGCAAGAAGCTCAGCAAGTTGGATTTCAACATCCAGGAGCCGCTGGCTACGCTTCCCCGCCAACAATGTGTCTCGTCTAAAGCACGGGAAATATTGACGTTTGAGACAGAGCTCCAGGATCTCCTTCAATCCGCGAGCGCCCTATCAGAAGAGCAGCGGATGGCCATAAGCAAATCACTCCAGCTGGCTTTCGATATCTTGGCCGCCCCCGTTACCATAGATCATGAGACGCACTCGCTCACCGACGCGGCGTCGCCGCAGTTGTTCAAGCGAATCCAGGCTCTTGTTAGTTCGTTGTCCACGCTCATCATAAACGTTGCCGACCTGAGCTCCGACTCTCCGGTGGACACTGTTTTCAAGGAAGCTGATGAAGAAAGGAAGGACACGCTTCTGCCTCTTGAGACGTATCTGCGACGCCGGCCGTCGTCGTCCAGCTACATAGGCTCACCCCTGAAGAACAAGGTCAGCGTAAAGCTAAATTACGATATGCCGGGGGATAACAGTTTTGCTGAGGGAGATGACCGGCAGCTCGAGGGGAACGGTCAAAGTTTTGGCCGGAGCCACGACCAGAGCGTTGACCAGAGTCTAGACAAAAGCATTCATCTGAGATACGAGCCGAGGTTTGAAGACAGAGGGTCAAACTCAACAAGGTCCATCCTTGGGAGAAGCGCACACGATAGAAGCCTTCAAGAGAGAAGCTTGCAAGAACGAAGTTTCCACGACGGTTTACAAGAAAGAAGTCTTCGAGAGAGCAGTCTCCACAGCCTCAAAGGTGATAACAGCTTTTTGGACAAAAGCAGCCTAGAAAAGGACATTCTTGACAACAGTATTCTAGAAGACACAGAATTCCAGCCGGGGAAGGCACTGCTTGACGAGGACAGCGAGTTTTCGGACGACGACGGGTCGTTGCCTTTGGGCACAAATAGCATCAGAAACGACAGTAGGCTCAGCGAGAGGCTCAGCGACCGGCAGAGTAGTTTGGTGAGCAGTAGTGAACAAATTCACGGTGTCAGTGACAATGACCGCCTTGGAGACGTGCCGAGCGCGTTGGTCAACTATACCCGGCGTTCGCTGATCCGTAGCGAGCAGCCGAGCGAGACTATCAACAACAGTCCGTATTTCTCGCGGTCAAAGCGCAATGGTTCGTTGCGAAACGGGTCGATGCGGAATGGGCATGACAGCAGGGGATTGGTTCCGTACGATAAGTCACAGTATTTCGACAGACCACAATATTCTGACAAGCCACACTTTTTTGACAAAGCACTGCACTCACACAACCCACAGTACTTTGAGAAGTCGTTTGACAGATCAAACAGATCGTTTAACTCCAGGGATCACTCTCGGAACCGGTCGTACGACGGACATTACGACAGATCCATTGATAATATCTACGAAGAGGGGCCGAGAAGAGCGCCTCTGGAGTTTTTGCGCCACACACCACAAGACAATCTGCGGCTCTCTCACTATTCTGGTAACACTCCGTTTGAGAATCGGCTTTCGCCAAACCTCGTGAACATGTCGCGAGGCCAGAGCAGGTCGTATCTCGAGCAAACGCGGCCCGATCACGACGAGCTCACCAGCAGTCCCTCGTGGCGCGCCAAGACGCGCCTGATGATTCATGACGAGTCGCACGACTTGCTGCGGCTCTCGCGGCGCAGCGGGCAGCTGGCCGACCACCGAATGTCGTTTCCCGGATTCTCGTACCACAAGCAGGACTCTGAGTACAGTCGGGAGTACGATGAAGACCAGTTTGTGGACATGGGACGGCAGCTCGAGGTCGCGAGCCCCCGCAGCCAGTACTCGCTGCAGATCCTGCACCACAAGCAGCAGCTCAAAAAACTCGAGGCGCTCGAGAAGCGCAAGCACCAAGGGTCACGCAACTCGGCGCGGTTCCAGTCTCATCTGCGACAGGGGCTGTTCAATGGCAACTTCAATAACTTTGAGGAGTTTTCCGAGTTTTTTTCGGACTCAGATAGGCAGCAGCAGGGCAAGAGGAACACGGTGAGATTTTAAGCGCAGCGCCTTGTCGAAGACCACGTCAACTAGGCTTCGACCAGCCGGTGGCTTCTACGGGGCAACTAAGCTTGCCCTCCCTAGCCCCCCACACATAAAAAACACATCAGGTTGTATATTCTTTTTCGTTTGAGGTCGATAATGAAACATATAGGCTCAGTTGCTTGTAGCTAAGAGATCGTTGTACCCTTCGAGCAGGCACGGCAGTGTGCGAACGCGTAAAGCACTTCATCCCAGAACTCTGATAAATATCTCTGTCTGCAAAATCAATTGCTCTACTCGCTTCATTGACAATCAACCTGTCAGCTTTTTTTGCTCACTACTTCTACGGGGCATAGCTTTGTCTCACACCAGAAAGTTACTCGCAGCACGCTAGTCGTTTGTGACTCCACACTCAAAAATGCTGTCGTCTTCAACTGGCGAACGCAACTACCGCACGCGCAGCACACTGGTTTCGCCAGTGCACAGCTCCTGCTCCTGCTTACAATCGCTAAATATTTAACATTATGACAGTGTCCAACACTATATGTACAAGCACCCTCCGCTTACTCAAGAGTGACCTTGGCGCCCAACGCCTCCAAAGTCTTCTGGATCTTCTCAGCGTCTTCCTTGGTGACGTTTTCCTTCAACACCTTTGGCGCGGCCTCCACAAACTTCTTCGACTCGACCAACGACAACCCCAAAAGGCCCTTGACCTCCTTGATCACCTTTGGCTTGGTCTTGGCGTCAAACGACTCCAACTTCACGTTGAAGATCGTCTTCTCTTCCACCTCCTCCTTGACCTCTGCGGCCTCTTCCACCGGCGCGGCCTGCGCTGGCGCGGCTCCGGCGGCTGGGAACGAGATGTCTGGAATATTCAACTTGGCCTTGAGCTCGCCAATGAGCACCGAGGTCTCCAAGATGGTCAACTTGCTGATGCCCTCGACGATCTGCGAGATCTTCGGGTCAACGGGGGCGGCCTCCGTCGAGTTGTATCTGACGGCCGGTCTGACGTGGAGTCTGCTGGCAGTGCGCAAGCTGGTTCTGGCGACTCTTGCAAGGGACATATCTGCTTGGTCTGCTTCCTACTTCTCCAGCGTGTGCCGAATTTGCAATTTTTCACAGGGCACGAAGCCGGGTAACCGGCGCGTCCACCACACACATCAAAAATCCCAGAGGCGTCTAGCACTCCACCGACAAACATGACCTCGTTCAAGTTCTGCTCGGACTGCAACAACATGTTGTATCCCCGCGAGGACAAGGAGAACAGCCGCCTCCTCTTCTCGTGTCGTAACTGCAACTACACCGAGTTGGCTGACGACCCAAAGGTGTACCGCCACGAGTTGAAGGCCGACGTGGGCGAGACCGCCGGAGTAGTGCAGGACATCGGCCAGGACCCGACGCTACCGCGGACAGACAAGGAGTGTCCGTACTGCCATGCGCACAGCTGTGTGTTTTTCCAGTCGCAGATTCGGCGGAGAGACACCTCGATGGTGTTGTTCTATGTGTGTTTGGACTGCAATCGGACGTTCAAGTCCGCTTAGGGCGATCCGCCGACGACCCGCGGGTTGGGCGTTTGCCGCGAATAGACAATTCATGTCGGGAGTGTTGTGGCGGTGCGAGGTTGTTTCTGGCGTTGCCCAGGGCACTGCTCAGGGCACTGGCCCAACATGTGGTCTGCCCAGTGTGGCGTGAAAAACACAGGAATGCATAAGGACGGCGTCTGTGGGAGAGTCTTGGGGCTTTGACTGTGCTGTTTGAGAGGAAGTTAAAAAGTTATAGGGGAGTTGTATAGTTTGTAACATATGAATGAAAAGTAATGATGGGCTGTAAGAGGAGATGAGAATTGGTCAGGTAAGAATTGGTCAGGTAAGAAGTGGTCAGGTAAGAAGCGGTCAGAGCCGGTGTGCACTAATGGCAGGCAGTGAATTGTAGGGAACACCGGGGGATATCTAAAGCGTACTCGGCGGAAACCCAAACTTCTAGTTAGCGAGAAGTACTGGTGCTAGAAATGACATGTGCAGGCTGAGAAGTTAAGAAGTCACAACATGTACTGACCCACGGCGCACTACTGTGTAGCAGTGTGTGGGGCACAATGTGCTGTGCCTACGCTCCATTAGAATGACAACTACTACGTAAGACACTGCAATCGAAAGCCGCACAATTGCATTTTGATGGCCCCAGCCAATGCCTATGCTTGTCAAATTTTGACTCTGTCTTGAGGATATGTTGCGAGACCGTGACTGACGCTTGGCAGAGTGGGCAGCCCCACTGAGGCAGCCGCACGTTGGCACATTGGTTTCGGCCTATGTGCTGCAATGTAGCTAGTAGCAGATAACAGCAAGAAGCATTGCGTTGGCGAATTGAAAGCATTCAGGAGATGAAGCACGTGGTTACGTACTTTACCGTGAGTCAATTACGTGATACCGGGAGCCAAGGGCTTACTGTGAGTGAAGGGCACACGCAGAGCAGTGTGCTGCGTTCTGCGTGCATGGTATCAGCAGGCACGGTGAAACGAGCGGCGCCACATCAACACAAGAGCACCGCATTACGGAACCGATCCAATGGCAGTACACCGAAAGAGCAAAAAAATTGGATTTTATAAAAATATTGTAGACTTTTGGCTTTCCCCCCCCCGCCTCCTTCTTCCCCCTGGGGCCCCCCACTGTCACCCACTTGGCATTACCCTCCCGTCGGCCGAGTTGCGGCCGGCATGTTTTTCTCCAGTGGCCGGAGCGACAGCGGAGCACTCTCACTGATAGCGGGAACAGCCAATAGCAAGAGAGCAAGGCGCCTAGCAAAACGCGTCCCAGAACACAATCGCACCGAAATAGCCCCCAAAACACTGACCAGACCCCACCACACACCATGAATTTCAACCAAGCCCCGGGCCAGCCCCAGGGCCAGCCACTAGCAGGCCCACCACTCCTGGCTCCGAGCCAACCGTTTGCTTCGAACCCGGTCGAGATCTCGCGAATCCCGACCTACGAGGAGCTCCAGGCACAGGCCAAAGTGCGCGAGGAGCAGCAGCTTCTGGCGTCGGCGACGGCCTTGGGCTCGTTCTTGCCCAACAAGCTGGCGGTCTCCAAGGGCAAGTACGCGCTCAAGGACTTCCAGATCATGCGGACGCTTGGAACGGGGTCCTTTGGGCGGGTCCATTTGGTCAGATCGATCCACAACGGGCGCTACTACGCCATAAAGGTACTCAAAAAGGCCCAGGTGATCAAAATGAAGCAGGTCGAACACACCAACGACGAGCGCACGATGCTCAAGTTGATCGACCACCCGTTCATCATCCGCATGTGGGGCACGTTCCAGGACCTGAAGAACCTCTTCATGGTGATGGACTACATCGAGGGCGGCGAGCTTTTCAGTCTCTTGCGGAAGCTGCACCGGTTTCCGAACCCGGTGGCCAAGTTTTACGGAGCCGAGGTCGTGCTTGCCCTCGACTACTTGCACTCGCACAACATAATATATCGTGATTTAAAGCCGGAAAACATTCTCATCGATCGCTATGGCCACATCAAGATCACCGATTTCGGATTCGCCAAGGAAGTCCCGTTCTACACGTGGACGCTCTGCGGGACGCCGGACTACATTGCGCCCGAGGTGATCACTGCAAAGCCCTACAACAAGTCCGTGGACTGGTGGTCCTTGGGTATTTTGGTGTTTGAAATGCTTACTGGTTACACTCCGTTCTACGACAAGCAGCCGATCAAGACTTACGAGAAGATTCTCCAGGGTAAAGTGAGCTACCCACCACTGCTCGAGCCGGCGGCTGTCGACTTGTTGACTAAGCTCATCACTGCGGACTTGACGCGGCGTCTTGGGAACTTGCAGTACGGGGCGCAGGACATCAAGAACCACCCCTGGTTTTCCGAGGTGGTCTGGGACAAGTTGTATTCTAAGGACATCTTGACGCCCTACGAGCCGCCTGTGACGGCCGGTGTTGGCGACACTAGTTTATTCGACTACTACCCGGAGAACGAGTTGGATTATGGTGCGCAGGGCGAGGATCCGTACGCCCAGTACTTTTTAGAGTTTTAGTTCGACGACGGTCGAAGACCGGCGGATGGGAACGAGCTTGCTCGAGAGCATGCGAGACCTCAAGAATACAAGCTCTAGCAAGCAACAACAGGCAAGGACTCAAGAAGTTGTCAGCGTAAAAAAGGCTCAAGGGCGGCGATTGCCAGCCTATCAAATGGTTTGCCGCGCGTAACTAACCAGGGATGCAAGCAGAGCACAGGACACCGTGTACACGCAGGAGCGACTGCCTGGTGTCACTGGGTGCTATATGTACTTACAGGTTTTGCTCTGTGGTTTAGTTTGTTGTCAAGCCTTTGGCGAGCGCCAGTGCTCGCGGAACTGCATTGAGTACTTCAGGTCAAGCTCGGAGCTCAAGTTCAAGGCTGTGCTTCTTACAGCTGCGCTTCACAATAGTCTCTCGGGTTCTACAAGGTGTCATTCCGCATGGACCCTGGCCATTTAATCACTTATGTGCCACGCTCAGAGCCGCGCATTGGCACAGGACAGGGCGGCCACTACAATAAGGTACCTTAGAATAAACGTTGAACGATTGGGTTATTTTTTTTAGCAGGAAAACGTTGGCGCACCGCCAGGATGAAATACTGTACTGGAAGTAAGAAGAGTTTTGCATAGACATGTACTCCGCATGCTTTCAATTCCGTAATTCAATAGTAATCTGTTTCTTTGATGTTGCTCTGAGTAGGTTCAACTTCCAGTCATGGATGCGGTTTTAATTCATTACGGAAAGTCGTTGCTAAACTCCCATGAAGACTTCGTATGGGGCGGCCCGCTTTCTACAGGAATTCTTGGTTATCAGTCTTAACCTTTAAAGTCAATGGAATAAGAAGATTGCAACTAAGTGCATTAAGCAAGCTGCAGAAACGCGCAGGCGTCACCCCCTAAGCTATGCTTAGTGCACTGCTAGCAGGAAGCATTACCTGAATTTAAGCAATGCTTAGCAGCACACTCGCCATAACCACGACGTGGATTACTGCTCCACGGCACTGTCTATATAAACCGCATCCCTGCACAACACGGTAATCTTCTTGAAGAACTTACGCCACTCCAACGGGTCCCCCTTCAGCTTCACAAACTCGACCTTCTTCAACGCTAGACTCGCAATCTTGTAGATCTTGATGGTTCCTCTCAAATTCATTCTCCGCGAGTCTATCGTCTGCAACGCTATACTGGCATAGTGCAGCGACCCCGTCGCCTGCTGCGTCTTTTCAGTGATCCCCTGAAACTCCTTCTCATTGACTCTAACCCCGGACTGGTGCAACGAGTCAAGAACAGTGGGCAACAAGGATTCAATAGGGAGAATCGAGAAGAACCTCGTCAACCGGTCGGCCGAATTGAAGTAGTTCTGTACAGCCAGGGCTTGGTCTTCTTGGCTGAACAATGAATTCTTATCGCTTTCGCTGATAAACTGTAAGACGGCCGGATCGCGCGACACCAACTGATACTTGATGAGTGCCAGGTCTTTCTTCTCCAGCCTTTTCTTGGAAAACTCGGAGACTTCCTGCTGGGTCGCAAATAGTTGCGGCTCATCATCACTGTCGACTGCACTGGCGGCTTCAAACACAGGCTGCGACATCGCAAGATCCCGCTGAAAAGCCTGCAGCATCTGGGTGGCTTGGGTGGCCTGTTGGGTGGCTTTCATGAACTCGTCATCCGAAAGAGAGAGCCGCAACTTCAGCATGAGGCGCCGCATCAACACCCGCGGGCTCTCGACCATACCCTTGGCATCCGCCAACTTGCTGCTGCGCGAGACCCACGGATGGCGGCGCACTCGTTCCATCGTCAAACGAGTGGCAGGGTCGATTTTCAACAATCCCTTGAGCAATGCCACTGCTTCCATGCTGAGACGCAGCCACGGGTATGACAAGTAGATACTCAGGGCGTTCTCCTGGTAGTACTTGAAGTCTGGGTCGTGTGCCGTTGGTTCTTCCCATAACGTTTCACCTGTTAGGAGGACATAGAGAAGAGCCCCACACAGCCATATATCGGTGACGTCGGGCTTGTATCCTTCACTTAGAGCCACCTCCGGCGCCATATACGGCGGAGAACCACATGCCTTATAAGCCAACCGCTGCTCACCCAGCTTCTTCCGGTACACGCAGGCAAGCCCAAAGTCAGCGATCTTCAAGTTTCCCCTGCTGTCCAACAATATATTCTCGGGCTTGATGTCTCGATGAGCGACTCCCAATTTGTGAATGAAATCGATGGCACCGATCAATTGCTGAAAGTAAAAGTGCGCCACGTCTTCATCGACCCCAACATCCGGCTCGATCTTGTCGAAGAGATCTCCGGACGCCGCAAGCTCCATGATCATCCAGAGATAGCTGCGATCGCTCCCGGCATCATAGAGCTGAATGACGTTGGGATGGCCGTGGCAGCTCTTGTGGATCATGAGCTCGCGCGAGATGTCGTCGTCCTTGAGGCCAAACTGGTGGCAGTACTGGCGGTTGATGAACTTGATGGCGAATGTTTTCGAAGGGTTCTTCTTGAGATGGGCGAGCTTGACGAACGCAAACGAGCCCTGGCCAAGGGTCTTCACGTATTGGACGCCCTTGATCTGGGGAACATAGTCTCGTTGCGAGAGGGGAATATCACTCATGAAAGTAGTCGGCACGAAGTATTGGACTCAAAGAAGCGGATTGTCCAATGTTGTGCTTACCACCTGGCTGGTGCATCCGCGACAAAGAAAAGCGATGTTCTCACGTGACGTAACTCTGACGCTGCACTTTTGAAAGCGGTTAGCACCGATCGACGTGCAGCATCGCCCCTGGCCAGCTGCCTGGGCGCGACATTGGGACCTGCAACGCGTTACCCGGCGGAAGACATGGTGGCTTCAACACTGTATACTGGGAAGAACAGTGGCCTGGTTTGAGCAAAGCAGGGGGAAACAACAAGCACTTTTTTTTTTGAAAGCTCAAAAAAACAAACTGGCAGGGCCATTTCTATAAGAATCTGAGCCGAATTTTGACTTTTGCAAGCACATACTACAGTCCCACTCCTTGAGCGTTGCCCCACAACTGAAGTTTGATGAACGACTTGAATTCTACCACGTCGCATGGTCTGGTGGGCCTGACCCCGCCCACGCTGGCCGGGAACCAAGCGATCCCAGTGGGAAATCCAGCAACCAACCTGGCCCCGCTCCCGCCAACACCGACAGACGGCAGCGCGCCAGCAAGCAGCCAACCTCCAGCCAATTCACAGCCCTCAGTGACATTGCCAAAGCTGCTGGTGGAGTTACTCGGCGAGGACAAGATCTCGCAGATTCTCAACCTGGACGCCGCGCTCGACGCGCTTCTCAAGCGGCTCAAAGAGTCGATTGGGAACTGCGAGGAGTTCTCCAAGTTCATCAAGAAAAAGGCCGGCTTCCAGGAGGACTACGACTACCAGGTGCGCAAGCTCGCGCGCAACACGGGGGACTTCCTCAAGCACAACGCCGCAAACCTCCGGCAGGACTCGTTCACCCGCAACTTTGAGCAGATTGTGAACTTTGACGACCGGTTGCACGCGGTTGGCGCCGCGTATGTGACGGCGTTGCAGCAGATGCTGGACGAGTTGGCGCAGCTCCTGGCGCAGATGCTGCGGCAGCGGCGGACGTTGAAGGACGAGGGGAAGCGCCGGGAGAAGGAGGTGGCGGATGCCGTCAGTGCGGCGGAGAAGGCGAAGCACAAGTACGACACGTTCTGCGTCGAGTTGGACAGAGTCCGAACGAACGAGCCGACCAAGAAGTTTACGTTGAAGGGGTCCAAGACAACCTCCCAGCAGGAAGAAGAGTTGTTGGCGAAGATCGACACCGCCGACAAGGACTACAATCAAAAAGTGGTGGCTGCCAAGGGCCTCAAGGAAGACCTTTTGGCAAAACACCGTCCCCAGAATTCGAAGGCCCTCAAGGACTTGATTCTTGAGCTCGACCTCGCGATGAGCGTGCAGCTCCAAAAGTACACCACGTGGTGCGAGAATCTCTTGATGAACTCGGGGGTGATGATCTCGCCGCTCCGCCCCGACGCGCACAAGGCCTCGATGAAGGCGATGGCTGCGAGTGTCGACAATGAGCGGGACCTTTACGAGTACCTCATGAAGTACTCGCGCCAGGGTCTTTCGAAGGCGTTGATGCCTGTGGACTACAAGGTCCATCCGACGCTCACAAACACCCAGGCAAACTACAATCAGAAGCAGGGGGGACCCACAGGGTTTGGTAGCAGCCAGGGGCTGGGTGGCGGTGGCTACAACCAAGGCTTCAACTCCTTCGGCCTGGGCTTCAACAACAGTCTGGCCCCGAAACGGACGAGCTCCATCATCCTGCGCAAGAAGGGCAACACCTCGCCGACCCAGGGACTCAGCCAGGTCCAGGAGAGCAACAACCGGTACTCGTACGCGGCGCCGGACGCGTTTGCAGCCTCGGGGGGCTCTGCTCTGGGTGCTGCTCCTGCCTCCGACATGTACATGCACAACGCCCAGGCCAAGCTGCAGCTGGCGCTTCCCCTGACCCAGGAGTTGCTCCACAGCGCGAGCACCCGCCCCGAGCCTGGCGCGCCGTTGATCTTTGGCGGCCCAATAGACGAGTTGTGTCTCTTTGAGAAAGAGTCGGTGCCGCTTATTGTGCGGCTGTGCATCAACATCATCGACACCTACGGGCTCGAGCTCGAAGGCATCTACCGGACTTCGGGTAACCTGACTAAGATCCACCAGATCAAGGACGCGCTCAATGCTGATCGTACCGTTATGGACAAGCTCATTGGAAGTCCTGAGGATATCATTGACAGCGACATGTACTGCGTGGCGTCGCTCTTGAAGTTGTTCTTTGCGCAGTTGCCCGAGCCGTTGCTCACAAATCATCTTTACCAACGGTTCATAGCCGCGGTTAAGATTGCTGAGCCAGCGATAAGGAAGAAGAAATTGCACGAGATTGTGTTTGAGTTGCCTGACGCGAACTACTTCACCCTCCGTGCGATTATTTTCCACCTTTGCAGAGTGGTGGCCAAGCAGGACATCAACCGGATGTCGGCGAGAAACCTTGGGATTATCTGGGGGCCGAACTTGTTGCCGCTGACCCATGTTAACGCGGAGGACATGAGTTACCAGGGCAAGGTGGTGGAGAACTTGATGTACATTGCGAATGATATTTTCGAGGATGAGAACGAGTGAGCAGTGTTGCGCGCCAGCGAGCTGCCGCGACTGTTTGATTGGAGCTTGAAACCGATATTTTGAAATGTGAAGTATAAGGTTGGAAGAGAGCCAGGCGGAGCGATGCGCGTTTACAGCGCACGCTGTCGTCTGCTTGCACTTACTTCCCTGTGATAGCACGGCCACGTGCGATGCTTGACGGCTAATAATATATGATGTGACCAACTCTGTAGGCTGATTAGTAGGCAAAGCAAAAGACAAAATGCAAGACTTTCTTGAATGCCGGACATTTTGATTCAATAGTCAACACCATTCCAACGTGACGTGAATAGCGTTGCTACAGCCCTAGAGGAGCAAAATAAATGACAATCTATAAATGAACGGCAGGAAGGCACTATTCCCAAAGCAAAGAGTTCGCAACAGTTAGACAAAGCAACAGCTCGACTGAGCATGCGTTCGACACATTTGGTTGGCGTGATGGTAAATTGTGTGGAGATCGAAGTCGATGGAGCATAGCCATACTCCAGACTGTTAGCAGAGACCTGCAAGGCAAGACTTTGCAGTGCGATGGGACTGGCTTAGGGGCAAGAATAGTGGCGAGCGGCACAGAGCTATCTGTTCACGCACCACCTCGCTGCGGTCAGTAGGCGTTCACTCCATGAGCTTTCCGGCCCAATCCAACACCTCCAAGCTGCCCACCACCACGACAATCGTCGTAGGCAACGTGAGCACCACGTACCCCCAAAAGAGTACCCCCGCCATCTCCTGCTCGTAAAGCCCATTCAACTGGCAGATCTGCGACAACTGAATTGCCGGTGGCGAAATCGTCAACACAAACGCCACGATCAAAAAGATCGGGTCGTCCAAAATAGAAATATTGATGTACTTCACGCAAAGCGCAATGAGCGGGAGAAGAATGAGAGGCGGCAAGATCATACGAGACACAAGCGAGCCAATGATGATCTTCTTGTAGTTACGACTCGCCACGGGGGTCTCATCGCTCGGGTAGAGGTTGGAGCCGAGTACCACAAGGATCAACGGAATCGAAACTCCGCCAAGATCGTGGATTGCAGACGCCACAGTGTTCTGGATGAAGCCGTTGTCCACATAGAAGGCGTTCTGCAAAAACGGCACAGATGCCACCACCACAGAGAGGGCCATTGCGTAGAGCGGAGGGTTCATGAAGCCAAAAAAGGTCTGGACTTTCTGAACAAGATACTTCCTCCAGCTCTGGCGCGCAAAGTATGAGGTGATCTCCGACTCGGGCAGCTCCAAGTCGTGGGCCTGCTCAGTGTAGGCGTCCTGGCCGAGGTCGGGCGTGTCGTTTTCGCCCGGTTCACTGCCCAACATGTCACCGGTGTCAACCACCTGGTCAGAAAGAGTGGTATTGTCGACGTACGAGCCCAGGGAGACCTCCGAATCCGGGTTCTTGGCATACGGATCGTAGTCCAACTCGCGCTGCGTGCGCGGTTTGAGCAACGTGTTGTACCCCCACGACCAGCGGAGCACCTGCCCGAGCTGCTGGAAGATGAGGAGGTAGAGGATCCCACGTGACGCCACTTTATCCGCCGAGTCGTCTGGCATTTCGTCCCAATACAAGTTGGGAAGCGTGTAGGCAAGCGCGACGGTGAGCGAGACGGGCAACGAGTTGGAGTTTCCAAAGACCGACATCGCAGTCACGTAGCACGATTCCGGCTCATTGAGGCGGAGCGCGTGCGAAATGAGGCGCGAGCAGAGTACCGAGACCCCCGTCGAAATCGCATAGAACAACGGGATTATGGAGATCTCCAAGATCTTCTTGAGCGAGAGGGACGGCGCGAGCTTGCTGAAGATAAGCGCAGGGGTGAAGAGGTTGACGTTGAGGAGTGAGATGTACTTCTGTGCCTGGGCGTTGAGGAGGGCGTACTTGGTGCACACGAAACCGGCGAGGCAAATGAAGATCACCTGGACCGTCGCCTGGAAGGTGAGGAACAGGATGTGGGCGTAGCTGAGGGTGCCCATGAGCCTAGAAGGTGCGAGCGGTGGAGTGTGGTTGAAAAGGGGAGATTTTCAGATCTCTGCGTGATGCGGCCGCCTCTGAATATTTAGGGTGTGGGAAAGAGATGAGGTGATAAAATTGCGGTTGCAGAAGGAAGGGGCCGCCAAGCCCGATAAGAAAAATGGGGGGCAATTTTCGCAGCGACGTTGCACACGTGGGATGGGCACATCATGTGGCAAAGCACTTGGCATCCCGTTGAGGCGGGTCGGTCAGCAGGCGGGCAGTGCTTGCAGTGTGCCCCTCCGGTATTAGGTTGGGCTAAGGTACGAGGACCTGCCAAGGTGACGGCCAAGGTGACTGCCAAGGTGGGGGGAAGCAAGTTACGTAACCGCAACATACGAGATGTGTAGCTCGCGTGGCTTAGCACTGGCTGGTTCGAGCACTGGCCCGGACTTGCATTCTCTCTGTCGTGTCTTTTTGTCTTGTCCTCTAAGTAGTGCAGTGGTAGCCACAGTGGTAGCCACAGTGCGCCGCGTGCAGACGCCTGCACGTAACGGACTTCATCGGCCCGCTATATATGCGCCTGACTTGGAACATCTGAACATTTTCTGGTGCCAATCGTCACCTTAGTTCTTGTTCACTTTGTTGCTTGACCGTTACTTCAGACATCCCGTAGTGTTCAGGTGCCGTGTCTCACCACCCTTCTCATCTAAGCCCTTGACATGCCATTCTGACACTCTGCATTCCCCAAGTGGAAATGTATTAAAATATGGAAGTGTCCACAACTGTAAAAGAGGTTTGCCGTATTTTGGCAATACCTCAATGGGAAGACGTCTTACAATGTTTATGAATGATGCAATTAATGAAAGAAACTGAAACCACAAGCAAAGATCTCCCTAAATGAAAAAGAACAAATGAGTTGGTCCGGGACCGGAAACTGTGGTCCCAAGAAAATTATTAAGTGGCATAGGCCAATGGTTGAGTGGCTGATCTGCCAAGGGTTTGAAAGCTGAAAGCTAAGGTTAAGACGCTCGCTGTGCTCTTCCTACTGCTTCGGCGGCTTCCATCTCCGGAGCCTCAACGAGCTCGCCACGACACACACGCTGCTCATACTCATCGCACCGGCAGCCAACAACGGGTGCACAACACCGCACATCGCCGTCGGAATCATGAGCAAGTTGTAAACGCTCGCCAAGAAGAAGTTGAGCTTGATCGTGCGGAACGCCTTGTTGGACAAGTCGAGGGCCACAAGCAAGTTACGGAGACTCGAGTCGAGCAAGATCACATCGGCAGCAGAGGCAGCAATGTCGGTCGAGTCGTTGAAAGAAACACCGACATCGGCACTGGTGATAGCTGCGGCATCGTTGATACCGTCCCCGATGAACAAGACACGGGACGTGTTCTGAATGTTAGTGACAATCAGCTCCTTGTGCTCGGGCGAGATCTCGGCATGGACGTTGGCCAAGGGAATGCCCAACTCCCTAGCGGTCTTCTTGGCGATTAGGTAGTTGTCGCCCGTGACCATGAGGGTGTCGACGCCGCTCTTCTGGAGCTCCTGGATGACGTAAGCGGCGTCGCCCTTCACCTTGTCGCTGAGAACAACATGGCCCATGTACGTGTCGTTGATGGAGACGTAAACAATGGTGCCCACGTCGACGTCCTCGGTGGAAGGCACAAGCTTGGAGTTTCCGACCTTGATGTCCAAGGTCTTCTGGCCAAATTTGAACTCGCCACGGACTCCCTGGCCAACAACGTTTTCAACTTTCACCTCTTCAAAAAGCCCCCGCAAGGACTTTTCAGAAACCTTAGCGTTCACAGTCTTGAGGAGCGCCTTGCTCACTGGGTGACTACTGTCTTTCTCGACTAACCCAAGCAAGTACCAGAGCTCGATCTCAGACAAGCCGCACTGCTCATAGGCAGCGACAAAATCAAGCTTCTCACTGGTGAGCTGCATATAACCTTGGGTCAAAGTGTTGGTCTTGTCGAAGAGCACCGAAGAGACCTGAGTCAACTGCTCAAAGACGTCTCCCCCTTTGATCAAAATGCCGTTCTGGGCTCCGATTCCAGTGGCCACCATGATCGCGGTCGGCGCGGCGAGCCCTAAAGCACAGGGGCACGCGATAACAACAACCGATATACCGATCTTGAGCGAGTTGAAAAAAATACCGCTCGCCTCGTGCTTAATAAACGTCATTGGGTAGAACATACTTGTCTTCGGTATGAGGTGAAGCGACATCACGGTGAACCAGAACGCAAAGGTGAGACAGGCGAGCAAGACAATAAATGGCACAAACTTGGATGCGACATAGTCGGAGTATTTCTGGATCGGGGCCTTCTTAAACTGCGCGTTTTTGACAAGCAGAATAATCTTCGAAAGCTTCGTCTGCTGGCCGATTTCTGTGACCTTCATGTAAAGCACGTTGGACACGTTGAGCGAACCACTGATCAAGGCGGACCCGATCTTTTTCGGAACAGGCATCGACTCGCCAGTCAACAAGGACTCGTTGACTTCAGAGGCTCCATAGACAACGGTACCATCGGCTGGAATCTTGTCGCCAGGCTTGAGCATGAGAACGTCATGCATCTGAATAAGGTCGACGGAGATCTCTTCGACGGTGATGTCTTCCGGTTTTTTCGAATCGCTGAACACACCAGTGACCAAAGAACAATTCTGGGGAATGAGCTTCATGAGTTCGGACAAAGAAGAAGTGGTCTGAGACTTGGCACGCGACTCCATCCACTTCCCAAGCGTGATGAAGATGTACAACATCGTGGCGGTGTCGAACAACAAGACGGGGAAGGTAGCGCTGCCAAGGTAGATCGAGACTACCATGGAATAGACAGAGAAGACATAGGAAATGGTGGTTGAGATCATGACCAACACGTCCATCGTGGCCGCGCCGTGTTTGAGCGACTTGTACGAGCTCACATAGAAGTGTTTGCCCACGAAGATTTGGAGGTACGTGCTGAGGGCAAAGCAGAACACGTCCTCGGCGTAAAGACCCGGGGCAAGCGCATACGAGTACTCGAGGCGCGCCTCCGGTGACGTCAAGTGACTGAGAGCAAACACAGGAAGCCCACAGGCGATGGAGCTGATGAACGCGTTGCGCCAGAACTTGATTTCTTTGAATTTCGAGAGAAGCTGGAGCTGCGAATTGTTGTGCCCGTGCAGCGGGTTCATCACGAGAAGCTCGGTGGCGACGTTGGCCTTCAAGTAGGCAAGCAAGTCGCGGATGCCCACGGTGGCCGGGTCGTACTGCACTTGTATCACGTGGTCCACGACCTTGGCCATCCCGATTCCTGGAAAACGGGCTATCACGAGCTGCGGGATCTCTTCCTCGGGCACAATCGGCTGGCCATATATTTTGAACTCAACACTCTCATTGGCGCAGTGCGCAGGGACCTGCAGCGACACGACTTCGGCATCGAAGCCGGCGTCATAGATACACGCCTGGAGCTCCTCGGGCGTCACCGCAGAGGTGTGTTGCACAATGGCGGTCTCCGTCAACAACGACACCTCGACCGACGCCACCGACGTCCAATTCTTCAATGCATTAGTAATCAGCTCGGTGCAGGCCGAACAGGTCATTCCTTTCACGGTCAACTTCGTCACCAGCAACTCGGTACTGGTCGTCTCGACTAACAGCGCGTCGAACCCGCAGTCATAGATCTTGGTCATTATCTCGTCTGGGCTGACCTCAGAGGTGTGGGTGACAGTCGCCTCTTCCGTGAGCAACAGCACTTCCACGCTTTTCACTCCCTTCAACTCTTTGACCGCCTCCCCAACACTCCCGGTACAGGCGCTGCACGTCATGCCTTTCACGGCAAGCTTCGTGACGCTGTCTGGCTGCGCTTCCGTCTCGCTTTGGCGAAGAGCCGCCTCGAATCCGGCGTCTTCCACCTGCTCCTTTAAGTACTCCGGATCAACGTCGTAAACGTGCTGAATAACCGCCTGATTCGTCAACAACAGCACCTCGGCACTGGCGACTCCGGCAATGGCCTCGAGCTTCTGCTGGATGGCGTTGGTGCATGACGAGCAGGTCATGCCTTCCACATCGAGCGTTGTGGTCGACCAAACTGGCTTGTCTTCGACCGGGGTGAGCGGGGTCTCAACCAATGGTATTTCCGCATAGCTGCTGCTGCTCAGCCGCTTCTTCCAGGGGATTATCAGCTCGAGAGTCGGCATCGCGTGGTGAACTGTAAACTGAGTTTTCGATGCCTTAGAAAAGATTTAATCCTGGGCAAAGATGCACCCTGTTACCCGGGGCACCATCGGCACTATCGGACGGTATCATGCAGGATGAGCCTAGTGTAGACGGTGCTAGTGGGAGGGCCAGACGGTAACATAAAGGCGCACTACATAGAGCCCTAATTTAATAGTCAAGGGATTGCTTTTAGTGAGGCAAATCGGCTTTTTTATTGTGGGTTGTTGATTTGGCTCAGATTTCGCTGATCCTTGTAGTGTGGAGTTCTGCCAGATGGAAGAGATAACCCACCCTGCATGAATAACAGTGGAGGGCCCAAAAAAAAATATAAAACAAGGTGCCTAAAGCTGGGGTGGAAACTGTAACACTTAGAACGACCAGATTTTCAAAATACTGAGCCAGCTACGGGAAACTTGGCGGTTAGAATAGCGTGGAATTTTGCAATTGGCGGGGCTTAGAGCTGGTACTAGAGCTGTGCCGAACTAGTCTCTAGCTGCAAATTTTCACCCTGCGTTCGCTTTTGCTTTTTGCCTTTGCTTTTTGCCGTGCAGAGGTGCAGCAAATGGGAAAATCAAAAACACGGGAAAAAGCGAAAGTGAAAGACTCGGCCGAGACAATAACAAGAGCCGGAGCAAAGCCAGAGGGGGCCAGTTATCTCCGGCGGCAGAGCCGAAGCAGAGGCACGAGCCGCTGTGTTGCAACAAGCCAATGGTTTCAGAGTAAGAGTAATACAGAAATCGTAACCAGAAATTGTGACCAGAAATTGTACACATGAAACAACCACCTTTGAGAAAAACGGTATGTATTTAATGATCTTCTGAATGTTCACTTAGCAGTGCCGCTCTCGATTGGCACCACTCTCTATTGGCACCACTCTCTATTGGTACCACTCTCAATTGGTACCACATCAGTCCGTCTTTTTTGAAACCGTCGTGTCTTGCACTGAGACAGTCGCACTGCACGTATTGTCCGCCGATTCTCCACCACCGGCCCGCCGATTCTCGCCCGAGATTTCGCCGAGCCGCCCAAAACACCTGCACGCCGCCCGTGAACTACCGGCCCTCGGCGGCGCTGGGCCCCAGGGGCAACTTTCAAAGTGATTCACGAATTCAGAAAAAGACAGAAGATTCGGAGCCGCAATCTGGGGGCCCATATTGCAGCGCCCCGTTACTTTCCGTTTAAAAATAGAACGAATCAAACCGTAATTCCGTATCTGTTTAGTCCTCGGAGGTTGCGAGTCAGCGTTCGCTAGCAGACGCAATGCACTCGGTGATGGGCCTGCAGGGTTTGGGGGGTGACGAAGAAGCAACGTAAGGAGCAGAAGCAAGGCGCCAGCGGGCAGGAGGCAGACAACGCAGCAGCCAGACGGCTGAGCTAAGCAGAAGCCAAGAGGCGAAGCGGCACCAGCGGCGGGCTCATCCGCAGTAGTGAACTGCGCTGGCAGCGGCAAGTGAGTAGGCGCCGAGGGACGGTTTCAAAGTGGTCTGCAGAGTGCAGAGCGGAGGCGAATTGCAGACTGCGAAGGGAGCTCGCAAGAAAGATTTGCGGAGTAGTCAGATCTCGTAGAGCGGCCCCAATGAGCAAAAAAGTGAGTAGGGCGGGAGCATTTCAGGGAAGTGCGTGGTGGCCGCGCTCAGCAGCGGGCCAAGTTGTGGCGCGGGCCAAGTCTACAAGTAATGGCCAGCAATGGACAGCAATGGCCAGCAAACGCCAGACGAGCCGCCTGCGCTTATCACGCCTCCTTCAAACCTTCCACAGGTTCCGCTCTTTGTTCATTCGGTGCGTTATCACCTGGAATTAGCGAGCAGCTGCCACGGGGCTAGCGAGGTTCGCTCAAGTAACCTTGAGAGACTCACGGCGCCGCGTGCATCTCACGGAGCCGGGAACCACGAAAGAGGAAGGAGAAGCGGGCAGTAAGCCGAGCCAGAAAGCCGGGGAGGAAAACCAGGGTGCCCGGACTTGTTTACTAAGCACCACTAAGCAAGCAAACTGGCTGCGGGCGTTACTCAGCAACCGATGAATCGGTCGATATGAAACCGAATGTTACGGGCCGCCAAGAGAAAATTTCACCTGGAATTGGCAGACAAGATAGCCGGAGCTTTGTAAACACTCAGACTCCCAGCTTACTCGGGACTTGTCGGGGCCCCCCTCTGAGACAGCATTAGGGGGAGCCTCAAATCGCGGGCGAGACTCGGACGACCACAGATGGTTGGACACTGGAATGTACATTTTCTTGTTTTGCCTGACATGCAGCCCAGGATGGGTCCTGCAGCTGAGACATGGTCCAAGCACGAGGGGGCAGCAGCGAAAAGCGCAAACTGAAGCATTAGACGAGAAGCAAAACGAGAAGCAAAACAGACACTGTAAACAAAGGAATTGCACTAATGCATATCGATTCAACACATAATGGCATCTCTTTCGGGTTCCTTTGAGGCCCCTCGTCGGTAGTCTTGCCAGAATTGGGCCGGCCTGTTGTTCTGCGGACGCGCGTCCCCGCCCACCGCGTCTAGGCCCCGAACCTTGGGCCTTGCCAGGGTTCTCGGGCGATCTGCTAACGCGTGTGCTTGACGTTTTAAGTCTTGCACGAGGCACGAGGGCTAACTTTATCTTGAACGTTAATTGCGCTGCGCTCGGTGTTTTGCAAGTTGGGAGGTTGCCTTTAGACAGCCAGCAGAAGATGCCGTGGGCTCTGAACTTTGGCTGTTTGACATTGAGCCAAAGTGAATCGGAATAGGAAAGTCAAGCAGCAGCCAAACAGCCGGCAAGCAGCGCACCGCCAAGTTGCGAGACGGATTGGCCGGGGAGCGTCAGCAGCAGAAGCATGGCAGCATCATCACATGCTACAGCTCTGTGGCCAAGAGTAAGCGTCGTAGCAGAGAGCACCGTCATTTAGCCGTGAGCAGTGAAACGGAGCGCTGACGAGCTGACTGTGCTGCGGCGACCAACTGGGAGGACTCCCAGTAGATGCGCGCCATTCTAGGACCGTGAATTGCCCCGATCTCTGCTCTGCTTACAAAAAAATTGCAAAAAAGTTCTCGATGCTGAATTGTCCTGTGTTTCTACCAATTGGTCTCTATATAGTCGTTCCGCCCATTGGCTTCTCCAATGCGCTCCTATTTCTTTGCCGTCTTCTTAATCAACTTCGCCTTGTCCGCCTTCTTCATCTTCGTCTTTCTCTTCTCCTGCTTCTCCTGCTTCGCCTGCTGCTTTCTCGCCTTCTTCGCATCCTTATCCTCATGCTTCTTCCCCTTCAACTCCACATCTCTTTCCTCAAACTCTCTCTCTTCCTCACTCTCTTCCTCACTCTCCTCGTCACTGCTAGCATCACTATCGCTGCTCAACTCATCAGCAATCATCGACTTGAAAATGTCAATCTTTCCCTCCTTGAACTTCCCAAAATCCTCCTCCTCCAACGAGTTCAAGTCCCGCATCAAGTGCAAGCTTCTGAAGACTTCGTCTTCTTTCTCGTCTTCCTCACTCTCCTTGAGCTTTAAATGTTTCGCGAACTGTGTCAACTGCTCGTCACTGTCGTCATACTCCGTGCCATATGCCTTGTTCAAAACCGCCAAGTCTTCCGAGATGTACTTGAACATCTCCTTCTCCATGAACACTGTGATGTTCCGCACCTTCTCAAAGTAATTATTAATGTTCTTGATGTCCATCCGCAAAAAGTCAAGGGCCATCGGATGCGTAGGCTCTATCGACTGCGACACATCAATGATGTAAACCTTCCCCTCGTGAATAATTAAATTATAATCACTCAAGTCGGCGTGAATCAACTTGCACTTCTGGTACATCTGGCGCATGTTCATCACAATTTCGTGGTATATCAGAACAACCTCCTCTTGACTCTCAAACTCATAGTCCTTGAGTTTTGGAGCTGGCCACCCAGGACGGTCCAGCGACAAGAACTCCATGAGCAATATATTCAGCTTGAGGTCGATTGGTTCCGGCACATTGAACCCGTTCTGCTTCAACCGCTTCAAATTACGGTACTCTTTCTCGCTCCACACCTTGATCAATTTGCGGGCGTTGATCTTGTTGCTATTCTTGAAGCTTTTGAAACGAAACTCGCCACTGATGTACCGCTCGCGGTCTTTGAAGACCAACACAGAGGTCTTGTACACTTTGATGGCATACTCCTTGCCAGTCTCCTCGTTCACTCCATAGTAAATATTGGCCTCTTTACCCGTACTGAGACACCCGTCGATCTTCGTCAATGTCCCATTCCGGATAAAACTGTTCATCTGCTTCCAGGTTTTTGGATCAATGGCATTTTCAATAGTAGCACGGTCACTCTTGTCTTTCTCAGTACGCTGCGTTTTCACTGTATCTCTGATCTTGTCGCTGTACTTGGCCAACAAGTCGCCCTGCGCAGACTTTCCGACATCCTTTTTTTCCCGCACAAAAGATTCTTCGTCGTGACGGGAGTGAGAATCAAGGCGGAGGCCCTGTATATTATCTTCAAGGTCACTCATAATTCTTTGTGTCCAAGCTGGTTGTTGCTGATGGCTTTAGATGCCCATCGCAATAAAAATATTTCAGGCCGGGTAATGCACTAAGGGCGATTGGCGGCACACGAACCATGGGCAGCACGAGGGGCAGGGACGCGAAAAAGAAGAAGGCAAGTAAAGACCCCATCTGATAGGATTATTTTGTATTTACTGCTAAAAATGTGCGGAATTTGGTACTCTCCCGGCCCCGCCACAGCGGAGAAAAGTTTAGCCGTGAACACACGTGTGGCCTGGCAACATTCGGCTTTAGCGTGGACGAAGCCGTAAACGGTGAGCTCTCTAATTATTTTGGCTGCTTAATTTTTGCCACATTGCAACGTACTTTGGGGCCTGTCGAGGCGCATGTCTTGGGAACTTGGGCGCCGTCTCGTGTGGTAAGAATGACGATGCATGGAATACCCACCGTAAGCAGGCAGCAGGAGCGCAGTGAGAGCACAGTATGTGTGGCAGAAGTCTCAGCGCAGGTGTCGCCCCATTATCCGGAAGCTTCCATTTTAGGGCGTGGGCTTCGAAAGAATAGTGTCCCGATTGGTGTGCGGAGCAGTGTCCGCACAAAGTGAAACACCGCCAGCACCGGCCCGCACCAGTGACCAGCCTCGATGCTGATACGAGAAAGAGCGTCTGAGACCGGCCAAGACCTGGTCAGCCAACCAGCAAGCAAAAGCAAGCAAAAGGGTTTTGCCGATCTGCTATGTTGGAAGATCGTGCGTGCGAGACCCGGCGCCGAAAAATTGAGCGGGTGGGACGCTTTGACTGAGTACCGGCAAGAGGGGATTACAATCTCTGGCTTGCTTGTCAATGAGCTCTGCTTCCACGCCAGCGTGCGTTTGCTCGGGAATGGTGTGCTGTCGGTTGCCTCAAAAGACGCACGATTCTGCTTCCTGTGGGTCGCCCCAAGTCGCCCGAAGGTCATTGACTAATGAAACGTAAGCAAAGAGGGAATACGACAAAATCCTAAACAGGATGGAATAGAAGCTGCAAAAACGAGGCTGGATATTTGAAAGATCTGGCAAATGCACCTGTTCCTGAGTATTGGCGACGCTGTCTACTTGGGAATGTTGGGGACCGTGGCACCTGACACCAGCCTAAGCCTGACAGTGCCAGATGGGCTAAGCGAGTGAGCGACGATGGGCCCAAGTCAAAAGCCAAGTTAAAAACACAAAAACAAAAATAGAATTAGACGACGCCTTGGGATCCACGCCTGTGCGGCGGGGAGACTTGGCCAGTGAGCCCGTAAGCGCGCTGTTTACCCGGGGCCGATATGGGGCGACCCAGGCGACCCAGCGTCTGCGGAGCCGCCGCGGGCCAGACTAAGCTTCGGGCCCCAATTTCTGGGCCAGAGGGTATCTGCAGAACAATAGGGTGGCGCGTGTCAGTTAGTAAGTAGTAAAGGAAACGTTAGAAAAAGATTCCGATGTTGACAGGGCTCGAAAAGTATTGGGGTAGATAAGGAGACAGCGGTGGCGCCTTTCAGGGTGGGCCGGCAGCTTAGGCGTTTGCCAGAGAACAACGGTAATACCACTATATAACATGTATGTCCTGCATTCGCTTGCCGTGTGGTCTCAGTCGGCACCACGCATGATGAAGCGGGCGGTGCAGCCAACAAGAGCGGCTGCCGCGTCGGGCAGTTGGAGGGTGGGAATTCCAACAGGAAACCCCGCGTGCGCAGCGCGATTGGCCTGCCGCAGCCGGGGGTGCAGCGCCTGTAGTTACAGCAACAGCTGGTGGTACCTGGCGCACGCACACGCATGCAGCCGGCTGCTGCTGCCGCGGCCTCCCAACCTGTGGTTCAGGCAACCGTGCTTTATATATTTGAAGCTGGCTTTTCCAGGCATGGTTTGAGAAAATTTCAACTAGCACCCACCGCCCCTTGTCCTCACCCTGAAAAACGTGTTGCGGACCCCTCACTCAGCTCTTTCAACTTAGTCACTCCTTTATATCCTTGGAGAAAGAGCATTTGCGTTATTGTTGTTTTGTTTGCACTGCCCTGTCACTCCTTTACCCTCTGTCCTTCCTTTACCAGTGTGCCAACTGACTCAACCGCCGCTCCCAGACACGATGTTTGACGACCCCGAATCCCGCAAGAACCTCCCCATGATCGTGGACATCTCCATCGCCAACGATGGCAGACAGATCTACCAGGTCCACGAGACCAACACTCCGGTCCGGCACGAGATGCCCGTGACTGACTCCGACGCGGCCCTAGGCCACAAGCGGTCCTTCGACGACTCCGACGGCGCCAGCGCCAAGCTGCAGAAGTTCCACGCCGACAGCTCCCCTCGCTATGCCAGGGTTGAAGACGAGGCGGAGGTCTGGAGCAGGGAGATCGAGACCGCCTTCGAGGAGGCGCTCAAAATCATCCCGAAGAACGGGCTCAGCAAGATCAAGGTCAGCGGCCGCTCCTGTGGCCGCAACGAGTTAATCTCGGACTTTATCTTGCAGAAGACCGGCAAGTTGCGTACCCGCAAGCAGGTGAGCTCCCACATCCAGGTGATCAAGAACCTCAAGAAGAGCCATGCGGTGATCGCCCTCATCAACAACGGGCCGCTGGACCCGGATTCGTTGAAGAAATTTGAAGAGGTTTTCTCTAAGATTACCTTCCAGAAGTCCATGGGCGACGGCCAGACCCCGGCCAACGGCCACCTCATGAACATCAACAAGAAGCTGAACCGTAAGAAGCTCTCGTACAGCGTCAAGCAGGTGTGCGAGCTTGAGCTTCTTGGGTTCCGCATGGCCTGTGCCGGCCAGACAATGTCGCAGTTGCGCTCGTGCGAGTTGGACACGCCATTGAAGTTGAAGACCGACGCCAATATTTCCTCTCGCTTCCCTGGCTTGTTCGACATTGTCTCCAACAATACCATCCCTGCCATGCACGGGATGTGCAAGATCCACCTCCCACCTACTATGACCGCCGAGAAGGCGCCAGAGCGTTACAACACCGGAGTCGAGTTGGCGCTTAAGGACCTCTCTGTTGATGAGTCTTCGTGGTCTGTGTTGACCGTGATCTACTCGTTCGGCCAGGAGGTCGTGCGCCTCACCGACTCTGCCGAGGTCGTGTATCACCAGGTCACTAACGGCGCCAAGACGGTCGCGCTCAAGATCAAGTTTGCTCCCGAGTTCTGGGACGCGTTCTTTGTGTCGTTGCAGAAAGCCGGCCAGAGCGACCAGAACAGCGTCGCGATCCGCGCCATTACTATCAAGCAGATCGTGTTCAAGAACAACATGGCCTCGGAGGGGCCATCGAATATCTTGAAAAAAGACATCCGTTCGATCCTCCTCTGGGAGTGTCTTAGAGCCCACAGCCCACAAGACGCCGTGACGACGCTCAGACGCATCCACCTCCCAACCCCGGTGCACACTCCGGCGCACCAGGCGAACCACCTCATCTCGGCACCGATCACCCCGATCACCCCGATGTCGTATCAGAACCACCCGCAGCAATCCCCCGCCACCACTCCACCACGCGCCGTGCGCTCGCCGCACCAGAACTTGAGCGCGCTCCAGCAACAGCAGGACATGATCCTGAGACTCGAGTCGCCGATCGATGTCGGTGCCAAGATTAAGACCGAGCCGCGCGAGCTTGTCTACACCGGTCCGCAGATGCCCTTTGAGTCGCCGAACTTCACTACTGCCATTGATTTTGGGCTTGACCAAGGGTTTCAGCAGCAACAGCAGCAGCAGCCACAGCAGTCCTACACCGGGCCTGTGCCTAAGCGGATGCAGATGGAGCCATACCTCATGCAACAGTTTGACAATTTCTGCAGCCAAATGCCTCAGACTTTTGCCGGCTCGGACTCTCTGGTCTCGTTCAACTCCGAGTTCCTGATGCAGTCCAACGTCACCGACGCTACGAACCCAGACATGTCCTTCCCGGACTTTGGCCTTGACAACGTCAAGCCAGTCTTCAAGCAAGAGCCCACCGACTTGTTGTGGTGAAACCTTTTTTTCTTGTTAGAAACTTTCTATAGAGCCCCCCCGGGGTATCGCTACTTTATGGTATTTTTTATGTTCTTTGGTCCCAGACCCTTTGGTTGGTTGTTATCTCATAATGAATGAGCAATACGAATTCCTGTAGCAAAAGTCAGGTTTGGTGACAATCCAAGTGTCAGCGCCTCACTCGCATACAATGGGTTTGCAGAGCTCATAGGCATGGTCTTGAGTTCAGCGAGCTACTCTAACCAAGATGAGATATGTCCACTGTGTTGATTGCAAGTGCTAGTCACAGAGAGACATGGTGTGTGGTTGCTTCCACAGAGACTACTCGCGGGGCGCTAAGAACTACTAGCCCTAGACTCGCACCTCTTACGACCAAAGGAATTGGGGCCGGCTTGGCAACACCCCTTTGCAATCTTACCGACTCCGCCTGGTAACCACGTAGACAAGATACTGCTTCTGGAAGGCTCCCGCTTCTGACCCTGTTCTACTTCTGACCCGCGCCATCACACGATAGACTATTGCTTTGCAGTCGCAGCATCACGTCAGTTAACATTTCTGCTTGTGGTCACCGAATCGAGTTGGGGCAATGTTGCGGGTTCGATAGGGGTCGCCCAGAAGGAAAGCAGTGCCCTATTCGGCACCCTCTCGCCATTGCCAAGTCTCCCAGCCACGCCACACAACCCAACTACAATGGAGCAAAAGCAATTCTCTACTTCACAATACCTATCTCTGCCTGCCTCGCTCTGCCTGGCTTCACTCCTCTTCGCTTAGGCATCGCTAGGCGAGAATATTCACGCAGCGCGCCACAACTGGCTCTATTTTTGGTGAGTAGCTTATGCATAGAACCACGCTAAGGCAGAGCATGCATGGCAAAGGCCCCCCGATTGAGCACCACTGAGCGGCGCACAACTTATTGGGCAGGTGAATACCATTGCCACAACTGAGTACTGTGAACAACTCTGCACACAACTCTGCACACAACTCTGCGCTACTGCCACATCTAAGCCCTGCTGTGCTCGGCCGTGCTCCGTTCTACGTTACTCTACTTGCACACACTTCGCAAACAAACCCGAAGCAAGGCCGATTCTCACAACCCTATTGTTCGCTGCATGGATCGGGCAGTGCTTTCGGTGGTGCTTTTGGCGGTGCCACACTAATACGGTTAGCCAATGCAGTGTGCGGGTAGCTGGTACGTAGTTGGCACTAGCAGGTGCATCACTGTGAGGCCAAAAAAAAAAAGTGTGAGAAAATTCTTAGCGGAAAAATTTCTAGAGACAGATTCGTGGGGCGCCTCTGTGGGGCGATCTTCATTTGTAAGCACTTCAATACCCGCTTTACTATGTCCGGGCGTTCACTCCGCGATCAGCACTCGGCGACGCCGTGGGTTTGGCGTTTCACATCTGAGATCGCCAATGCAACAAGAGCGTTGGTTCAGATCTCGCGCAAAATTTTCTTCTTGGATCTGAAAAGTTTTGCTTGGATCTGAGTTTCACCCTTTGCTGGATGTAAAGAGATCACTGTGGTTGTCCTCCATCGCGATCTAAAATGGTCACGTGCCGGGTCAAATTTTTCAGAGTAAGCTGCACCTGACCAGCGTGCCAGAAGCAGCATAAACCGCGTTTAGCACCATGTTGAGAAGCTCGAAAAAGGGGTTGACGCTCCTCCAGGTCGCGGTGCGCAACAGCTACCTCACCAAGTCGGTGTTGGCAACGCAGCGCACCTACGGACTGCCTGCGGGGATCCGGCACTACGCTGAGACCAAAACCGTGGAGAAGACGGAAACGGCCAGCGTTCAGACTCCCCGGGAAGACCCGCTTGAAAAAGTGAAGACGGATCTTGGCAACTTGAGTCAGATCGCGACCAAATTGCTTGAAAACCAGACGCCAAACGACGCATTCGACTTTTTGCAGCAACAATATGCCCAGGTGTTGAAGACCCGTGCCCCGCGCGGCCAGATCCAGTACCACTCCAGAGTGGTGCTCCAGTCCATTGTGACCGCGTTGCTTGCTGCCTCCATTAGTGAAGCTAAGCAGCCTAGCCTGAACACGATCATTGCCCCGTTCCCGGCCAGAATTTTCGAGTTTGCCACGTCCCACAGCATCGCGGTCAACAGCCACTTCCAGCAGATGATGCACTACTTCCTCGCGACCAACAACCCGGAGCAGGCAATGCTGTGCTTCGTCGACTACATGCAGTACATCGAGGACAAGCCGTTTTTCAGACCGAACAACATCAAGCTTGTCACGTTGGTGGCCTACCTCAAGTACGCCGAGAAGAACCAGTTGCCCGTCGACCTGAGCTATGCCGACCTGTTGCTCAAGCTTGAGCATGTGCCGAGCTGGACCAAGGTCCGCAGTGTTCTCCGCGACATCGGCATCGAAGAGGGGGAGACTCTCAAGTTGTTCCAGAAGTTGCAGGCGCAGAAGACGAACCTTGACGACCCGCAGGTGGTGCAGCGTTTGCGCAACTTTGCGAGCCAGAACGACAACGGGCTTGTGAAGCAGGAGTTACGCACGTTGCGTGCTGTGGCGGAGTTGCAGAAGCGCGCGTTGCCCGAGGCGATCTACGCGACTGCGATGGAGGTGTTTGCGCGCTTGAACGCGCCGCACGTGGCGATGGACTTGTGGAACGAGATGGTGAAGCTGGGGGTGACCCCGAGCGTCGAGTCGTGGAACGCCTTGATGCTTGCGCTCTCCAAGAAGGGCAGTTTGGCGACAAAGCAGCAGGCGGTTGCCCTGATTCTCGAGAAGATGCAGCAGAAATTCACCACCCTCCCACCATCGACCTACGCGGCTCTCATCAAGTCGTATGCTAATGCGAGACAGTTTGACAAGGTTGACGAGGTGTACGCTGAGATCAAAGCCAAGAAGTTGCCAATGACTAATGCCGTGCATGCGAACTACATCTCTGCGTTGGCCAAGTACAAGGTGGCGGACGCGTTCAAGGCTTTGCAGGAGTTGACTAGCAGCGGGTTTGTGCCCGGAATTGTTGCTGTGAATGATGTGTTGAAGGGGTTCGTTGAGACCAAAAACTTTACTGGCGCCGACGAGGTGTTGGCGTTTGCCGAGAAAAACAAGATCAAGTTGGACGTCGCGACCTACAGTTTGATCTTCTCGTTGATGTTCAAGCAGACACGTGCCCGTGGCGAGTCTGTCAAGAACCAGACCATCCAGTTGTTGCTCGAGGACATGCAGAAGAGCGGCATCGAGCTCAACGCAGTGACGTTCTCGACGATGATCGACGGGCTAATGAAGCACTCGTCGACCGTGGAGATTGGCCGCCGGCTCTTCAAGTTCTTGCTCAGCACCATGGTGCGGGCCAACAGAACCATTTACACTTCGGTGATCCAGGCGGAGTTTAGCCACGGCAACCCGGACCTTGCCGAGCTCCAGTACATGGAGTACGCCAAGAGCCACCAGAAGAACGCTGCCGAAGTGCAGATGTACAATCTCATGATCCGCGGGTTTGGCGAGAACAAAAAGTTGGCTAAAGCCTACGAGTACTTCTTGTTAGGCAAGGAGCACGCCAAGTTGAACCACTTTTCGTACTATTTCATGCTCAAGAGCTGCGTGGACTTGAGCCAGCAGGACAATGAGTTCAAAATTGCTAACGCCGTGCTCAGCTCGTTGGCGGGCGAGAGCATCAACTGGGGCACCGTTGTGCCTAGCCTCGTGAAGAGACTTGTATCTATGGGAGCCAACAGAGAAGGGCTCGAGGAGAAGTTGGCTAAGTAAATAGAAAGAGACCTTGTAAATATAGGGGTAGTGAGATGGTTGTAGATCGGCAGACGAGCAAACACCACCAAAGGGATGCCACGATAACGGTAGTGGTAGTCAAATATGTGTGGATGTGCACTGAAGTCGCCAGCGGCGTTTGATAGTGCGAGTCTCCAAAGAGCTCTTTGGAAGGTTCAATTTTTACAATTGACCAACTTTCAGTCACTTGGTTACATCCTTTCGCACTTCCAAAAAACTACCTATCCCTGTCGGAGTACTTTGCTCCTGAAACCTGCAGGCCCTTGGAGACGCAGACCAAATATGCTAGGCCGTTGCAATGCCAAATCTCAACTTCCCAATACAGCCAACTTTTTGCAACAACTTGTTTTAGATGACACACTAACCACTTGGGGTATTTTTCTCTGCCTGAAAGCGCCCGTGGGTGGGTCGTGGGGTGTCTCAAATGCCGCATCAAAGCGCGTCTGCCGAAACTGAATAATAGCACGGGCTGCAACAGCAGAGCTTTACGACGCACGGTTGCTAAAAAGACACTTGAAACCACTGGCCCTGGTAATGTCAAAAGTGGCAGCTCGAGGGCAATGTCAAGACGTACTGGAAAGTGGTAGAAAGCAGTGAGGTTTGACAGTAGTGGATTACTGTGGTAAAAACCACTACCGGAGCATGATGAAACCGACAACCAAGTCCCCAACCCAAGTATAAAGTAGCGCTTGCCCTGGCCTTGTAAGAGGTATCGTTGAGACATTCACCAACTCTTCATTTGATTTGTTATACAGTTGCCGCGAGCCTTTTAAAAACATGCAGAGGTTTTCCATTTTGATCTTGCTCACTATCTCTCTAGCCTCGGCGGGCATCGTCAGACTCAAACTCACTCTGTCCGTGTGGGAATCCACAGCAAGTCCCAACACTACCAGCAGTGAAGTCTTCACTACTCATAATGGCACAAGCATGTACGACACAGCTACTCTGGGACTCACTTACACCAACACTGCAAATGCCACTGACACTTCAGGTCTCACCGATTGGGCTAGTGGCTTTGCAAACAACACGAGCGACGGGTTAGAAAACAAGACTCTTGATGAGTCAAAGTTCACAGATCCGGATGATGCTCAGACCGAGCCCGATTACGAGTACATCAATATCTACAACTGCCTGAGCACCGGAAGCGGTCTTGACAATATCCGTACCACGTACGGGTGCTCCTACGAGGCTGCTGTCGAATACCTTATTAATCTTGGAAACACAGCGGTAACCAACCTCACGGGAATCTTGGACGACTTCAAGAGTTACAATAAGTCTTATAACGCATACACTGGCTACTTACAAACGGGCTTCAATACTGAATTTCAGAAGTGGGCAAGAAAGTCCAATAATATTGACTATTTCGCGTGTCCAGGAAAGCATTGCTCTGATAGCGTAAGTATTATAGGTAGCACAAAATTACTGTGTGGTGAAACAATGTAGAAAGACTTCTATTTTCCTGAAAATAAGGTTGATGTTGTGTGCAAATCATTGAGCAAGCTTTACAACATGAGTATCACATCAGACGACTTAGGGAAAATCACTGTGGAGGCAGGAGCACCAGAGGGCTCCGAATGCATTGCAAGCTTGCGAAACGTCACTGCGCCGAAGGCAATTTTAGCTATACCGGATCCTATGACTGGTATTACCTCTCAAAACATTACCGATGTGAGAGCGTTGCTCAAAGCTGCAGCTCAGCATCTCTATAAGGCGTCGGCAAGCGACATTTTTGACAGCATGTCTCCTGTTATGGTTTTTGCTTCCACGGCGGACAATGTTATGGAGATCAAGACTAAGGGTGACGAAATTCACAAGGCTGAAGTTAAGCAACATAAAATGATGATTTTGAATATTGTATTAGGTATAGTTGGGGTGTGCTCTTTTTTTTTGGGTGGTGTGGAAGCCGCAGTCTTCGACACGCTCATCAGTGCAGCCGACTTGTTCGGAAAAATCGTCATAACAGGCAAAGTCAACACACAGGATTTTGTGTTTTTGCTTTTTGGAGCTTTATCGGGAACAGTTTCTAATGTTGTCAGAGGAGCTTCAATTGTCGAAGCCGCAAACATTTTTAGGTTTACAAGATCCGCAGGTCCGTTCTTCACGAAGATGAGCCACTTCAAGCATTATGCAGAGCCAATGAAAGAACTTTTTCCGGGGCTTGTTTTTGATGCCATAAATAATAATAATAATGATTAAAGATCTGGCAAAGACTTTTCGGTGAGGGAATCAGTTTTTCGAGTTTGAATAATGTATAGATCTTCCCAACTAAGGGCCCTAGCTTCGCCTTTTACAAAGAATCGAAATAACAAAATTGATTTGAATAAACTAAACATAGTAAAAGAGGTAAGCTGATTGTCTTATTTGACCAAAAGGCTCAAGTTATCAAAGTTAAACAGTAACAATATCGGAGTCGGTGGTGTACTTCACCTGGGCCAACTGGATCTGAGGCGTGTCCAAGTCGTAAATCACGTACGCAGATCTCAAGAAGGAGTCACCGAGAGTGTAAGTAGTGTCGTTACTGTTGCCGACAGCCAATTGACAGGTCTTACCGCCATCATAGTCATCGTTGAACAAGAGAGCCGAAAAAGGAACGTTGATGGTCGTACCCTTGAAGCCAAATTTGAAGTCTGGGCCCTGCTTGTTACAGGCGGTGATCCAACCTCTGTTCTTGTCGTAAGACTGTCCGTACTTCTTCCAGATAGCCTTGGAGACACTCGGTGGAGCGTAGAGCGCAGTGGTTCCGGTATCCAAGAGAGCTGGACCAGCGGCCAGAGAAAAGGTGGTGGTTCCGTCACTCAAGGACTGCAAGTCAATGTAGAACGCGGTGGGAACACTGACTGGGCTGTCGTTGTCATCAATAAGGTCGATTGAGAAAGTTGCCAAGTCACCAGTGTACTTTGCCTTGTCGTACCCACCAAACAAGTAGGATCCAGAGTCGGCGTCCAAGGAGTTGAGGTAGACCGAGTAGAAACGCTTGTTGATGTAACCCTGCTTCTGCAAGAGTACAGGCAAGTTGTCGTAGGTGTCGTAGGTGGCCTCATTGGCGGTAAAGCCGATTCCCAAAACTCCGGTTCCGGCGGTATCGTAGGTGGCGTCACCAAACTCCACGCCGGTCAACTGAGCACCGCCAAAGTTGATGGTGTCTTTGACATAATCACCGGCGGCTTCAGATTGGTCGCCGTAGCCGATGTCAAAGTCCGAGTTGAGGTACTTGTAGGTGGACGACTTAGAGTGGTCATAGAAACCGCCCTCGACGTCTTGGTTTCCCGGAGCCGGAAGCCAAAGGTCCGAAGAGCCGGTGTCAATATCGACCTTGACTTTCTGAGCTGGGGTGCCGACAGTGATGTCGGCGATGTACGCCGCGTACTCGTTGGCGGCGTTGATCTTAACGGTCTTTCCCGACCGTCTGATCTCAGCACGCTTGGAGGCGGCACCGAGTGTGGTGTTGCTCTTGATGACAGTGAAGTCAATCTTAAGCGGGGCTTTGGCTCGTTTCTCAACGGGGGCAGACTGGGAGACCGCCAAGAAAGTGAGCACCGTTGCCAAGACCGATGTTGAGAGCTGCATAATTAACAAAAGAGAAGTGAGTACCGAGAGAAGCCTAGGAAATGGCTTGAAAAGGCTAGAAAGGTTGATGAAGAAGAGAATAGGTTGGTGGATATTATGTGTTATTTATAATATTTCCCACCCGCCATGCTCTCGCTCTTACTCTACTCTGGTATTGCCACGGCCACTGGGCATTTCCTCAAATCGAGAGCGGATCCAATTACTACGCGGTGCAGCTGCAAGCCGGAACTGTGGCACCCAATTTTACGTCACAAAAGCTTCACTGAATACGGCTCTCCCGCTATTGTTTGCCAGCCTCAAGCCCACACTTTAGGCAATTCGAGCTGGGGCCGTGCCTAGTAGGCAAGCGGGTCACGTGCATCGTTAGGCGGTCGCAAGTTTGTTTAGCGCCAGGCACAGGCCGGAGCCCTTAGATTCTTAGAGGTTAAAGTTGCCCGGCAGGATAAAATGTTCCCGATCGGGCAATGATAAGAACCATAAGCCCGATCGTCAATGCAACGAGAGGGGAAAGTGGAGCTAATACAAGCAGCCATTGTCGATGTACTCGCCATGCGCTGCCACCGTGCATTATCAAAGGCACGCCATAGCGTTTCACACACGAGAGGCAGCGGTGGTGCACTATGATTGCATGCTGCTATGGCCCTCTAGGTTCCGGATACCAACGGAAGGCGATCCGTCTCTGATTCTGTCACCGTTTGAATAAGCAAGGCATCGATTGGCCAGTTCCAGTTGCCCGAAGCAGTAGATCCCGCGATAACATCAGAGTAACATCGGATGGTCTCATCGAAGAGCAATGTGGTGCAGTTCAATCGAGGCCCTCAATCGGGGGCTCTATTGAACTGCTTCAAATTACAATCAAGATAGCCGTTGCGTAACAAAGCTATTGTCTTTTCCTACTAAATACAATCATGTGTATCATTCAGATCTATTTACAAGTTGCGGCAAACTGTTCCGCTGACCCAGAGTCGGATCGCGCATACGTGATCCGCCCCAGGCGTTGTCCTGGCGGCAGCCGATCTGCAGGATGCAGCCAGCACTGAAGGCTGGGCACTGCATTGGCAAACTCAAAGTAAGTATGGCTTCCATGCGTTTTCTGCGTTTCATTAGCAAAAGCAGCAACTTCCGGAAGTCGCCTCCCATGCGTCCAAGCAGCAAGCACCCAGAGACGTGGGTGCTTGCTGCTTGGTATCTCTTGGCAACTCTGGTGAAGGCTGGAGTTTGCGTCCATCGCCAACAACGCATTGTTAGCGAAACACACTGCTAGCTGCAGACATAAGTCACAGCACACTGCCAGCATGTTGCACTGCTATCATAAACTCTCTCCTAATATAGTGCACTGCTGAGCCAGTACACTGCAGCGTGCTCACTGCCAACCCAAGGCCTTATAGACCAATGGCCCCGTCCACTTGTTGAACCGGTCGATCGCCGCCAGGGGACTGTCCAACGCCGGCCGCACGTCCAAGAAGAAGCTCGGCATATCATTGTCGTCCGGCCCCCCATAGTAATCAATCACATACCGCACCTCCTTCCAGTTCTCCTGCTTGTCGGGGTCGCCACCTGTGCTCCGCAAAACCGTCCAGTCGTGTCTGTCAAACGGAGGCTCGCCCTGGAACCGGCTCGGGAACACTTTGCTCAACCACATGTACATCTGGGCTCTAGGCGACGGCTCGTCCGGCTTTCCTGTGAACTTACGCAAGCGAGGCGGGGTGTTCGTCGCCTTCAAGTACGGCTTCTCCCACTCAAGGATCTCTTCCCACGCCCCCTCGTTCAAAAAATTGTGCACGTCCACCATGGACTCCACCGCGTCCTCCTCCACTCCGTCTCCCTTGCCTTTGCGGATCATGGCGTTGAACATCTGCTGCGGCGACGGGTACTCCCACAAACCGCCGTCGCCACTCGGGATGGTCAGGATGGTTCTTTGAGTCGGGAGATCGATCTTCTGACCGGGCCGCTTCATGTGCGAGAGCAGCGGCATATTGTTCAAGGGGTTGATTTTCCCGTCGTGGTCAACGGGGCATTTTGCTGGGGCCTGAGAAGCCATTTTCTTGTGGTCCACAGGACATTTTGCCGGGGCCGCCGGAGCAGGCGTAGAAAACTTGGTGTGATCCACCGGGCATTTTGCCGGGGCAACAGAAGAAGCAGTAGCAGCAGTGTTGGTGTTAGGAGAATCCGCCCAGAACCAGCCCATATTGTATTAATCTTGAGCTGATATTTCTTTTTGTTAGTCAGCTATATTTTTCTGCAGAGGGCGATGCCTGAAAAGTGCCGTTAGTTGCCCGGGGTTGCCCGGCTGCCTTGACATAACATGCATAAGCTTCAGGGCCAATTGCAGGCAGTGAGTAACTAAGCAGGGGCCAGGGAAGGTTACAAGAAAAAACTATTCAACCATATATATTACATGTAGGACTCCACACCACAGTATTGGGCAGCAACATCTGGCAACAACACAAAGCAACGACAGCCGTGGCACACACCTGTCTGCTTCAACCAACAAAAGTAGGACCGCGGGTCTCGGTGATGTCACCATAACCCCACTGGACCATCATCGAAATGAACGCGGTGGCCAACACAACCTCGCGGTCCACTTTGCTCTCATCGATTAGCAACTCAAAGTCAAACTTGAACTGGCGCAACAACCGCGCACGGGCAACACGCTTGCGCTTCTCCTCGGCTCCCCCCTCGGGGTTGCCCATCTGCTCCAAGAACTTGGAGCCCCGGGTCCACGAGTACTTGTAGCCGTCGTTCAAATAGAAGCTCTTGGACCGCCCGCTCTCGCCCTGCTCGTCGCGAACCTCGCGGTGCTGCAAGCCGAGCTTGTTGTGCCAGTCGGCCGAGGTCGAGAAGAATCCGCAGCGGATCGTCGCCACTTCCTGGCGCGACGGGTACTTGCGCAACATCCACACGGGGTTCAAGGGACTCTCGCGTTCGATGGTGTAGACCTTGGTGCCCTGGCGGTCAAACACGTTGATGTGGCGGTGGCGGTTGGTGCGATCGCGGCGGAGGTAGTAGGCGGACGGCGTGTCGGTCAAGGGCTCGATGCTGGCGTCGGTGCTGTGCCAGTCGAGGTGCTGCTTGAAGCCGAGGTGCTCGTAAAAGTAGGTAGACACCGTGAGCGCGGCGGCCTGTGTGTATACGGCGGGGGCCTCAAAGATAGGCATGATTAGAGGGCAAGGTCTTGAGCAGAGAGTAGGGTGGGCAGAGCGTTAGCAGCGGAGGCGGCGAAGATCTAGGGTGAGGACTTAGTTGGGCAGTTGTTAGACAGCGATAGCAGCTGTTTTGCAGTTATGTGTTTTAGAAATGTGTGTTTTTTAGTTTATAGGTGTTTTTAAGTAAACGGGGCGAAAGAGAGAGAAGAAGCATGGCGGCGATCGCGCAGTATTTAAGCACTGCACGTTGTTTGTGGCTGTATGTGAGTTGCAGGGGAAAGGCCGTAGCCATGCTCGCCAAAAGAAGGCCCACTAGAGGTGCCAGCACTGATCGACAACAAACCTGAGAAGCGGCTACGTTGCTCCAAACGGATTAGAAGAAACCTGTTTTGCAATTTTTTTGCAATCACAATACTTGGAGCTCACAATACTTGGAGCTGTATTGAGATGCCACTGCTCAGCTCTCATGCGCTGGGCCGGAACTGTTGCGACTGCAGGCGGGTCCGCGGGCGGCTTCCTCAGGCGGCTGTCATCACCCCTGCACTGCACGAAGTCACACGAGTAACAAGCACTGCCATCAAGGCATACGCTGCCGAATTCAAACGACCCTCGAAAACAGTTCCTACAAGTTTTAATTTCTCATTGATTGTCTACAAGTGTCAATTGCTCATTGATTGTCTATTAGGTCTCTTTTTTTTTGATTGTCTTAGTTTTCTGTCTTGTAATCAGCAATCAGCAGTGGCATGCCTGTGCACCATGCTCACATCATACTGAGCTAGCGACTGCCCACTGTGAGCTCTGCAATAGCTACTCTTGTTGGAGCGGCCATCGCATCGTCTCGCTTCGTTCGCCGATGCTTACATAATACTCCAGGCGTCTTCGCACCCGTGGCAGAACTTCGAGCACGCCACCGACGCAGACAACGGGTAGTCGGAAACACCAATCTTCTCGTCGACAAACTCATCAGCAAAAGTATCCTTACCTCTGGCCATCGCTCCGACAAACACACAGATCGACTCATCCTCGTCCAACGTCGTCAAGTAGTCCTGCACTCTCACCACCTTCGCGTCAAACGAAAGAGTGATCTTGCGGCACTTGGTCGGCAAGTGGTCGGTGATCGGGTTCTTTATCACCTTGAGCAACTTCTCCTGCGAGTTCACCAGGCGGATCGACAACTTGTGCAACAACTGCACCATGAGGCCCGAAAATCTCTTGAACGTCCGGGGAATTCTCACCGACGGGTTCACCTCGATCAAGACTCCGCGCGCCGTCTGGATGTAGACCTGCAAACGCCCCACCTTGTTGATCGGCGAGTCCAACAACGTCAACAAGCACTGGTGCGTGATGTCCGGCCGCGCCTCGCCAATGTCCTTGCCCATCTTTCTGAGCAAGCCCTGGTGGTCGTCGCAGTTCAAGAGCGCGTACTTGTCTCCTCCGGGGCCGCCGTTGCTGATCTTGTGTGTCTCGAGGCACGCCTGGGACAACACGACAATGAGCCGCTGCGTGGTCTTGTCCTTGCTGCTCACGGGCTGTGGCTGAACCGGAATCAACGACGGGGTGGCGTTGTTGGCCGCCTTTGGCGCCGACTTGGTCTCGGAGGCAGCCTCGGGCTTCGCCTCTGGCTTCTTTTCAGTTCCCTTTTCGGACATTATGGAATTAGTTATAGTGGTTCTTCAAGCTAGGTATTAATGACCAAAATCAAACTCTCTGAACAAAATGATGAAGAATCCCACGCCAAAGCTCATGTACTCGCACAACCAGATGCTGCATCAAGATCCTGTGAAAAATTTAAAGCCAAGTTACCCGGGAGAAGGGCATTGCAGAGGCATGAGCCATGCCACGGTGAGGGACAGGCCAGAATGGGCTGACAAATGTCAAATGCAATCTGGGTTAGATAGCACATTGCAACATTGGCAGTCTTTGGCCATTCTGAAATCTATGTTTCAAAAAAACAGGTTTTTCGAATTGTTTTCGGGCCCCCTTCAGTAGTCACTTACAATGCTTTCCTTCTGCTGGCCATCGCTCCCAACCGCTCATCAGAGGCCCGTTCACAACAGCATAGGAGGTGCATAGTACACAGCGAACCAACACACAAGCCCCTTCAAATCGACCCCACACACCCCAGTTCCATGCCTTTGAACGAGCTTTTTCAGTCGGAGATGACGTCCAAGACCTCCTCCACTTCTGCCCTGCCCCGACGGCTGGCCCTGGGACTCAGCCCGGACAAGACCGAGCCGGAGCCGGTGCCGATTCTTACTAATGGGCTGTCCGAGGTGAAGCCCCAGCCAGTGGCGGTTGCGATCCCCCTCATTGTCGAGGGGGCCGACGGGGCCAAGGAGACGGTTGAGCAGAAGGTTCAGGAGAAGCTCAAACTTGAAAAGAAGCACGACGAGAGAGCTGCCTTGGCTGGTGCGAGGGCCTCAGCCAGCAGTGGCTCAGCCATTGAAGTCGTGGGCCAAGCGAGCGGCTTACAGCCCGGCGAGAAGATTGGCCACCACAAGAGCAACTCTGTGCATGCCCATTTCGATGTCGACGACACGTTGAAGCACCCGAATCGTCTGCGCAGCACGTCGGTGAGTAATGCCGAGAGTCGAAGAGAAGGCAGCGAGCAAAGAAATGAGAAAGCAATGAACGTGGAGGCCCGTCTCCCTCAAGACGACGGCAAGTTCCACGTGCTTCTAGGAGTCACTGGGCTGGTCACCCTGAGCAAGATCCGCCCCTTGATCAGCAAGCTCGAGCAGGCCTACGGCAAGCAGCGGCTCTCGATCCAGCTTGTGTTGACCCCCGCGTCGGAGCACTTTCTCGGCCGCGAGGACATCCCGCTGAGTCTTGTGGTGTGGCGCGACGCCGACGAGTGGGCGTTGTGGAAGGGGCGCCTGGACCCCGTGTTGCACATCGAGTTGCGCCGGTGGGCCGATATCTTGATCGTGGCGCCGTTGACGGCCAATTCCTTGTCTAAGATAGCGTTGGGTCTTTGCGATAATCTCTTGACAAATGTTATTCGCGCCTGGAACACGCAGTACCCTATTCTTATTGCCCCCCTGATGGTCAACTACAGCTACAGTCTGCCCGTGACCAAGCGCAACATGCAGCTCATCAAGGACCACATGCCGTGGATCGAGGTGTTGAAGCCTACGGAGAAGGTGTTCGGCAGCTACGGTGAGATTGGGATGGGAGGGATGTGCACCGAGTACGATATTGTTGCTAAGATTAATGGCTTGGCACGCGAGAAGGACTCGGAGGTGTGGAAGCACATGTTGAACTTGGACGATGCCAGTGAGCAGGCGAGCGGGGCAAGCAATGAGACTGGCGAGGGCGATGATGACAATGAAGAGGATAATGACGATGACGACGATGATGAGGACGACGATGATGATGATGATGATGATGACGATGACGATGATGATGATGATGATGACGATGACGATGACGATGACGACAACATTGCCGACTTGACGCCGAAGGTGAGCAAGGAGGTGAAGGTGCCGGCCATCGAGACGTTGTCATTGAAGTGAGTACCGTCGAGCACCGTTGAGCGTAAGCGAGACGGTGCGACTGCTGTTTTTGACTGCTGTTTCTGACTGCTGTTTTTGACTGCTGTTTTTGACTGCTGTTTTTGACTGCTGTTTTTGACTGCTGTTTTTGACTGCTGTTTTTGACTACGGTTTTGGTCTGCGATTCTTGACTGCTGTTTTGGACTGCGCTTGTCGACTGCGCTTCTCTCACTTTGCTGCTATTTGCAACTCCATCTTGTTCTATATGCCATCACTTAAGGTTTGCCTTCAGGCCCCAGCATTGTTTTCCGCTAAACCTGCGTTGCTTCATTCATACTATATCCGTCTTACTAGTTATCTACTAATCACCATCGTTCATGCTAAGGTACGCTCGCTATCAGTCTAATACATACATACAACCACCGCTGTAACGGTTATCAAGAATATAAAATAACGAGTGTCGCTGGGTGTCTGTAAATGCGCCAGTAACCTAACTGAGTTCAATGAATAACTGCATGATGCTATAAATTCTCCCGAGATTCTTCAGCCATCCCCAATGTTTTACTTGACCGTGTGTGGGCTGTGCGGGGGGTTTGGAGACCAGTAAGCGCCGATCACCAAGAACAATTGTTTGGTCTGCAAGAAGGTTGGAAGGGTGCAGATTCAAGCTGGTTGAGCAGGCCCTTTCACTCTCGACTAACTGTATGCCATTGCCATTGGTAGACAGTTCACGCACTGTCTCACTCCGCTCATGCCTGTCAATTACAACACAGTAGAATTTCTACACATTTTTCAGTGGCTAGTTTTATATTTTGTATTATTCCTTTGATGATTTTTAGTATTATGTGTTAATTCGTATTTTAGTGTTACTCCTATAAAGTATGTTTTTTTGCGAACGGCGGATAACTGCGTGGCAACCCACAGAGCTACTAGGACCTTTGAAAATTGGTGCACAGCCTGCACTATATTACTATGTGCAAAAAATTGTGTTTTTTTTATTGTTTAGTATATTTAGTATTTAGCAATGTGTTTGTTTATTGGTAGTATTTTGTAGTGTATTGTTATTATTTTGTAGTATGGTGCTGTTATTTTGTAGTATGTTTTTTGTATCTGGCAGATAGCTGCGTGGCAACCCACAGTGTCCCCGCCAGATATTGAGCCAACCCCGAGGCTCGAACCTGTTGCAACTCTCACTTGCAACCTACCTCACTGACTCTCCCTACCACTAGACTAGCGGGCCCGCTAGTAAATACTTTGTTTTTCAACGGGGTATATGTTTCCTTGCTCTGTGTAGGCGTAGTAGATTTTCCTTCATCATGCATCATGCAGAATGCATAGGCGAGGCCAATGTGCTGCCTGGACACCAATCAACAGCAAAAGTGATATAGAAGCACGATCAAATTACAGCACACCAGCAGCAGCAAAACAAGTACCTAAACACAAATCACTAGCAGTTTCCAAGATTTTTTATCCCACTCCATGGAAATGCTCTCTAGAGCAATAAGCAGTATCACCGCAAGCACTTCACTTACAATTCTCGTTTAATTAGTTTACATTTCAATTCACGAAACATAAATTTTGACCTTAGCTAAGGTTTGTCAGTTTCTCAATATGGCCAAAGTAAAACTTTGTCATCAATAACAGCCATGGCATTGCATTGCTATGCTCGGCAAGCCTACACTTTGCACATTAAATTAATTCCCATCTATAAATGAACACTAACAACCCGTTAGGGCCCGTACTATTAGAAGCAGCTCTTGCATTGACTCGCTGCGGTCACGAGGCACTCTGACCAACAATCATTGTTTCGCCACTGAGTTGCTACCTACTCTCGCACTGCCTCGCTTCGCTCGACAGGCTCGCCAGTGCACTATTAACGAACCATATACTTCGCAAAAACCCTTCTCAACTGATTCTTCACGGACAATTTCTGACTGCCAATAAAACTCCCAATCGCAACCTTGATGGCCCGATCAATATCATACTGCGACACAAACTCCGACAACCGCATGCGCGCAAACGCTTCGGCCAAACGGATGATGGCCTCCAAATGTCTGATGGTAATCGCCATCGAACCAGTGGCGAGCGACTCACGACGGAGGTCAGCGTACAACTTGGTCACCTTCTGCGAGTCCATCTGGTTGAGCTTTGGCGAGATGTTTTTAGAAAAGTGAATGTACTTGACCAACAAGTCCTGATCAATCAGGCCGTATTTGGCAAAGTACTCGTCCTTCTCCTCAGGCTCAAACGGCTGCGGGTCCTCGTTAATCTCGGCGTCGGCCTCCGCAGACACCACCAGGCTCACGTGACTGTTGATCACGAACTTGGCAAGCCGCTCGTCGTCGGCGGGGTTCACGAGGTCCCGCACCACGCACACGACGTCGAACCGCGAGAGGATCGGCGTCGTGAGAGAAACGTTATCGTTGAGGGGGATGGTAGAATTATAACGCCCACCGTTAGGATTGGCGGCCGCCACCACGGCACACCGGGCACGCAACGTCGTGACAATTCCGGCCTTCGAGATCGAAATCGACTGCTGCTCCATCGCCTCGTGGATCGACGTACGATCCGTGTCATGCATCTTGTCAAACTCGTCGATGATACACGTGCCCTTGTCGGCGAGCACAAGAGCTCCTCCCTCAAGGACCCACTCGTTGGTAATCGGATCTTTTCTGACGGACGCCGTCAAACCAACACCAGAGGCACCCTGACCGGTGGAGTACACAGCACGGTGCGCCGTCTTCTCAACATACTTGAGAATCTGCGACTTGGCAGTTCCCGGGTCTCCAATAAGTAGCACGTTGATATCGCCACGAATGGAGTGCTTCCCATTGATATCCTTGGCAACACCTCCGAACAACGAGGCGGCAATTGCAGTCTTGATATCACGGTGGCCATAGATGGATGGTGCAATCGAGTTGATCACCTTGTCAATAATTCCCCTCTCATGACTGAGCGCTCTGAACTGCTTTTCCTCCTCATCAGTGTAGGTGAACATGTCTAAGCGGTCGTTCAAGCTGCCGAGATTCGTGTCGTTTGTCGACGACGTCAGCGCCAGCGTAGCCCCACCGTCGACCTTGATCAGGTTTGCTTCAATAATCGTGGCAAAAACCGGGAACCCGTTCTTGGCGTTCAACTGGCCGTCGTAGGAGTTTTTATAGATACCGGTGATTTCCACGTGCTGACCAGGCTGGACGGAATCCACCAAGTCGGCAAGCAAGATGACATCTCTTTTACGAGGCAAACGGCCGGCGGGAATGGTGCCGGGCGCTTCCTGAATCGACACTCTTTGATAGTTTCTGTAAATCGTCTTCTCGTTGTTCACTCTGAACCCGTTCTTGGAACGGCAGTTAGGACAGTACTGCACCTTGAACTCGACGTTCAGGTCCTGGAGGTAAGGGCCCAACACATTACCGCACTTGAGGCAGTCGAACTTGATGTAGTTGAGCTGGGGAAACACCCCCGTGCGTCGCGTGACCACGCCCAGGACTCTGATCAATGTGTTGAGATTACTCTCGCGCAACTCGCGCAACGTGTAGTTGGAAGGGAAATAGTTGACAATCCGCACCGTGATGTCCGCGTGGATGTTGCCGTAGTCCGGGTAGTGCAACAACACCGCCTCCATCGCAATGACGTCGAAGATCTTGAGCATCGACTCGGGGCACGTGCTCAAGAACAACAGGATGATCGGCTTGCTCTCGGCGAGGTCGGCGTAGTCCACCTCGAGCGACTCCGCGTTGACCTCTCCCAAGACGCGGATCTTGGAACCGTAGACAGACTTCCCCTCGGCATTGGTGAACTCGGTGAGAAACGACTTGAACTCTCTGCCAATCGAGCGCACCACCGTGGGCTCCTGCACCCACTCCTGGATACTGGGCGCCTTGATATCCGCCAACGCGTCGAGCGTGATCTCCTCGGTCAACGGGTCGATCTCGCCGTCCAGCATCTCAAAGTCCTCGTCGTACTGGTTGCGAGCCCGGCGGCGCTGCACGGGCAAGCCGTACTGGTCGAGCTCCTGCTCCAGGGCGTCGTCGTCGTCGTCCAAAAACGCAGCCCCCCTCGCTCTGCTCTGCAGCGTCAACCGGTCGCGCATGTTCAACGCCTTGTCCACCCGCCGTCTCGCGGCCAAGTCGAGCTCGTCGTAGTCCCGGTCGTCGATTTCGGACGATGCGTACCGGTCCTGCTCGGCGTTCTCCTGGTAATCTTTGTTCAAGTTGTCGTCAAAGAGATCCACTTCATCCACCTGTTCTTCAATCTCGTCGATGTCCTCGATGTCGTCGACGATCTCGGGCTCCTCGTCGTAGCGGTCGAACGCAGCGGGAGAAGAAGGCGGGAAATTCTGCGGCGACGAGTTGCCCGACGAGACCTGGTCGTCGGGAATCTCGCTGTCGTCGTTCGTGCGCGTTCTCTTCAGCATGGTGCACTAGCAATTAAAAAACACACAAATCGAAAAGCTCTTTGCTGCCTCGGACTGTCGACCGTTCACTTCCTGTTCCAGCCTCTTTTTTACAGATTTCACTTTTCGCGAACGCGTTGAGCACGTGACCTACAAACAGTGATTATCAGCAGTGCGAAGGCACTGCCAAATGCTGTAGAAACCAGTGGTTTTTTTTTAATTTCTTTTTAAATCTCTTTTTAGAATTAATGACGTTTTCTTTCATGGCACGGCATTTTTTTTGAAAGCAGCCAACTTTGATAAATAATGTAAGATCCAGCTTTCCAAGATGCCCCCATTTGGTTACCCGCTTCTTTGGCCCCCCTGCGAATTGCCTGCTGCCTGCCTTATGTCCCCATTTGGGGTCCCGCCGCTCACGACATTTTTCACTCAGATGCAACCTTGGGAATGCAGGTCGCGGGTTACCCTCCCGTGTTTGTTTGTTTATGCGCAGAGCATAATAAATGTTGAAAGGTCAATAAAATAGACAGGCCAAGAAAACAGCCCAAGAAACCCGTGATCATGCCCGTCTCTCCCAGCAGAGTGGCAGATCGCTACTTGGAATCGTTGCAAAATGAAAGTCCCGGCCCAACCCAGAAGCGCAAGCTGGAGCTGCCGTTGGCGTCGCCGCGCCGCCTCAAGTCGACGCGCAGTGGCAGTCCCTTCCGAGGCGGCGCCAGTCCGCTCAGAGACAGCCTGTTGATGTCGCCGGTGGAGGTGTTTTCCGATGGCAAAGGCAAGGACAGTGGCAGCCCGGTTGTGAGAAAGTTGGGGGGCCTTGCAGAGTCGAACTCCTCGACGAATGTGCTCAGTCCGAGCCCGAGTCCCAAGGGGAAGGCCACGGCCAAGAGCCCACGGCAGCTGGGCGTTGGAAAAGAGAATGCTGACCAATCCGTGAAGGCCAGCAATGAGAATAACGAAGAGTTCCTCAAGAACTTGACCCCCATCCAAAGATTGCAACTCAAATTCCAACCGGGCCAAGCACCTGCTGCACGCCGCGCACCAGTTGCCACGAAACCAGCCAAAAAGTTCGAGACCCACATCGAGGACCAGGAGGAAGACGGCAATGATCTTATCAATGAGCTCAAGCAGTTCAACAGCCAGAGAAAAAATAATGAGGTGGGGTTGAAGAAGACGAATTCCACCGCTCTGGGGAAGAAGCCCGCCGGAAACAAGGGCTATGAGTACTTGTGCCGAGTCGCTGAGATCAAGCAGTGGGTCGAGGCGTGCATCAAGGAGGACGTCCCGGACACTCTACTGCTCTGCAAGGATGGGCTCAGGGACGGAGTCGTGTTGGCAAAACTCACGAAGCATTTTGTCCCCGATTTAGTCAAGAGAGTGGTGCCCGCCAATTCCAGAGGGGTTGTCGAGTACAGACACACGGAAAACATTGTGCATTTTTTTTACTTTCTTGACTTGATCGATATCCCGGACCTCTTCCGCTTTGAACTCACAGACTTGTACGAGGGAAAAAACGTGCCGAAAGTGATTTTCTGTCTTTATGCGTTGTGCTACATGTTGCAGCAGCACGAGGGGACTCCTAGATTGCAGAGTTTGGTGGGGGAGCTTGAGTTCTCGGAGCTGGACATTAAGCGGAACGAGAGGGCGCTCAAGGAGGCCAGTGTGCCGGACTTCAAGAGCTTTGAGCCGCTCATGAAGTCGTTGAAAATCAGCGGTGATGTTCTTGAGCGTATTTCTGGCGAAGCCAACGAAGGGGCTGAGGAGCCTGTTGTTGATGAGAAAGCGGACCTCTCTGTGGGAAACAAGTCGTCGTACATGGAAGTGGACCAGACGCAGAGCTCAGTCATACAAATTGACGAGTCATTGCAAGAGCAGTCAAGTGAGGTGCAAGGCGACGACCCGGAGGTCTCTCGTGTGCAGTTCACGCAGTCGACACTCAAGAGAGTCCAATCTATTAGAAAGCCAACCTACCACGAGTTTTCTCTTGCCGAGATTGAAGACACCACGATTATCCAGGAGCAGGCATCGACATCCATGTCTGAAGACGAGCTCGACGTTGCACTCCGCAACATCATCCAAGTCCAGTCTGTCGGCCGTGGTTTCATTGCACGCTACCAGAGTTTTGTCAAGAAAACAATGGTGAAAATGAGCGTGAATGAGATCAAAACGCTTCAGTCGGCTGCGAGAACAAAATTGTTTTTTAAATCTAAAAAAGGACAAAAACTCTTGCGCCGTCTGCTGAGACCGAAACCGCTGGACTTCCACATCTCTGGCGCCGACAGTTTCCAGAGCATGGCGTTCTTCCAGGCGGAAATTCGCGGAAGACTTGCCCGAAAACAGCTCGTGCTGAACTTGCGCCAGTTGAAGAAGATGAAGCTGTTGATTGTGGGGTTTCAATCTGTCATCAGAGGTGAAATTTCGCGGTTCTACACTGATAGCATTGAGCTTGAACTTGAGGAGCAGGAGCCCAACGTTGTGGTGCTTCAAAGCCTCATAAGGAAGGGTCTCGTTAGCAAACGTTTCAGAACAATGCATCATGTGCTCCTGAGGCATCAGGAAGCAATCGTTAGTCTACAAAGCATGGCCCGGCTGCACAAGGCACGCGCGGTGTTGTCAAACTCGGATTTTGCTGCCGTTGCTGATACTATTATTGATTTCCAAGCTTGTGCGCGGGGCATCTTGTTTCGAAGCAAGGCGAGTGAGTATGGGTTGGCCTCCGAGGTTTCCCTCATCACTTCGCTACAATCTGTGATCCGGGCCAATCGTATCCGTCACATTCATAAGAGCCTCTACTACAAGATATACAATGCGCGCAACGAGATTTTTGAGCTTCAGACGGTGATCCGTGGGGCCCTCAGTCGCAGAAGACTCAACAACATGATCATGGGGCTTGACGAAGGGTATGATGCGCTTGACAGTATTGGTGCTGTCATCAAGGGGACGTTGCTCCGCAGAAAGATGTATCGCTTGATTTTGAAGTTGGGCAAACATGGCGAGGCAGTTACTGCGTTGCAATCTAATGTGAGAGGCGTGTTGACACGATTCAAGGGTGACTTGTTTCTTGACAGGCTCTATGAGAGGGAGCCCGAGCTCTGCATGTTTCAAGCAGTTGCAAAGGCTGCACTTGTGCGGCGGTCGATCAGAGAAATGAACGCCTACTATTTTGCAAATATCGAGAAGGTGGTGAAAATTCAAAGTCACATTCGTGGCCTCAATCAGAACGATGCGTACCGCAAGTTACTTGCAATGAAGCACCCCTCGTTGAAAGTGGTGCGCCAGTTTGCGCATTTGCTCAATGACACGTCGAAGGATGTCGATGAGGAGGTCAAGTTGGAGAACTTGCTGCACCAAATCTTGGTTAAGACCAAGCGGAATGCTGAGTTGGAGCGTCACACCAAAGAACTAGACGCTAAGATTGCGTTGTTGGTGAAGAACAAGATCACGTTGGACGAGCTCATCAGCCAGAACAAACTGTCCTCAAAACACCTCGAGTTCCAGATGAAGAGCGCCGAGCACAGCAACAAGAAGCTGAGATCCGACCGGTTTGAGTTGTTTGAGCTGATCATTTACATTCTCCAGACATGTCCAGAGTACTTTGTGCGGTTGTTTAGAGCGTACCACACAAATTACAAGGTGAGAGACCAGGCCGAGAAGATGGCGCTCATCTGTTTGAACTATGGCGGGACCCATAACCCGACTTCCCAAGTGTTTTATGTCAAAACCACTACACTCGAGCCACAGGCGTCGTACTCGCCCCGTGACGAGTTCTTATTCTCCAACATGGTGATTCACTCGTTACAAGACCATATTGAGCTGATTGACAGTATCGAGGACTTCCAACTCAATTCCGCGGTGCCAACCTGGCAAAAATTCTTGACCTACTTCAACAAGAGCGATAATCAGCGGAAGTTGGCAAAGAAGATTTTTGGCTCACTCATTACCTCGATTTCTGAGATCGACAACTTAACGTTGGAAAGCAATCCAGTTAAGATCTACCGCGACGCCATCACAAACCAGGAGATTGAGACTGGACGCAAGACTCTCAAGCCGCGTGACGTCAGTGCCGAGGTCGCCATCAAGGACGCTGACACCCGCAATCAGTACGTCAAAAATTTGAACTTGTTGCGCGAGTTGTCGATCAAAGTGTTGAACACGGTGGAGGCAAGCATCACAATGATCCCAGTGCACATCAAGGCGATATGTGCTCACGTGTTTAGTGCCGCGAACAAACGGTTCCAGAGCGAGCACACTGCGTTGGTGTTTGCTGTGCTGGTATTCATTGACCATTTTCTCGCTCCAATCATCAGTTCTCCCGAGAACTACAACATCCCGTTGATCACATTCAGCACCAAGGAGTCGCTCGAGCTCAAGACGAACTTGGGCTACATTGTGAAGGTGTTGTCACAGATTGGGAGATTGCAGCGGTTCGGAGCCGACGAGGTCTACTACCACCCGTTGAACGAATTTGTCGAGCTGTCCATTCCGCTCATGAAGCGCGTTATACGGCGTGTCATCGATGTGGGTGATATAGAGACGGCCTACAATATCAACTTGTACAACGACCTCACGAGCAAAGTCAAGCCGACTCTCACGATAAAGGACATCGAGCTCGAGTCGTTGCGCCATTTCCTCCAGGAGTTTGCACAGGACCTTGCACCAAGCAAGACTGACCCGCTCCACGGATATATTGGCAAGTTGGGCCGTCTCCAAAACCCGGTGGCTATGAACAACGAGGAGATTGTGTTGCTGTTGAACCCACGGCCGAAGAACTTCTCGGGAGTTAAGATCAACACTTTGTTGCTTGACGCCAAGCGCTGCATCTTGTACATCATGCAAGTTCAGACGACAAAGAAGAACCTTCTCGAAATGATGTTACTGCGAATCACGCCCGAGGACGAGACACGATACCAGAGACTTCTCGCGATGGAGCACCAGAGTCTTGGTGACAAAGCGCTGGAGTCTGGTGACGAGTTTGGCCAGCTGACTTTCTTCAGAAATGTGCTGGGCATGACGTTCCACGAGTTGAAGCTGCACACGTTGGAGGTCATTTTGGAGCTCGAGTCGCTTGGCAAATTGTCGCGCGCAGACAAGTTCCAGACGTTGTTGAATGATATCTCCTTTGATATCAAAACGAAGCACGACCAGCGGTTGATCCGGTCGCGCGAGCTCTCGTTGGCACTCCAGACGTTGGACTCTTTGTTCGAGAAAGAAAAGTATTTGAACAATTTGATCGAGACTTACAACAACTACATCAAAAAGCTGATTGCCACGCTTCAGGAGGGGTCTCCGCGCAAGAAGTACACGCCGTTTTCAAAGCAGTACTTCTATCAAAAGGCGCTCAAGAGAAAGGGCAAGCAGACGCGGTTTGGCACGTTCAAGTACAGTTGCAAGCACTTGTGCGATTCAAAGATCTTGCTTGAGATCAACGGGGTCAAGAACTTGGATCTCTTGAAGGTGGATTTCATCTTCAGCTGTGACGAGATCGGAGAGTTTGTGATTGAGCTCGAAGGTGGCTTGCTCGACACTGGGCTGACCGACAAGACGCGCAACTCTGTTTCCAGAGTGAGTCTCGACACCTTGTTGCAGTACCAGTACGAGGGGAAGTCGGAGATCGAGATTTACAACGGCTTGGTTAAGTTCGACACGATCAACTTGTTGACGTTCATCTTCAAGAAATTCTATGACAACAGCTCGAAGCACCATGGGTTTGGCTCGTCGCTCGCCTCTTCGTTGGGCTCGTCTCTCGGTGTGTCTTTCAGAAAGAAAGAAGATTGCGAGATGAATACGAACGCAGAAAATAATCTATGAAGGGCTCTGCTTTCTTTGAATTGCTGGTTATATAGAGGCTACACATATACCTGTGCATCGTTAGATGCACAATACACTGTTTGGGACGATACCTGATGTAGACAGCGTAGAAGCAAGTAGTGGGGAATGGACAGGCGAAGAAATGATGTAGGTCTGTTCTGAACGGCTCTGGAGCAGCAACGAGCAATCCAAAGTTAGTGACTGGTCAAGATTCGTCTATTTTGCTGATCAGTGCAGAACCCGCGTAGCGTTGTTTTGAGACATGATCTGGAATGTGTGCCCCGGAAGAAGGCGTGTAGAGACGGGTGTGATCTTGCGAATGACCAACAATGAAAAGAAATGAGGCCGAAGTGTCACTTAGTTGCCTAATACAGAGACGGGATCAATGGGGATCAATGTGGATCAATGATCTGATGTCTGAGAGACTGCCCGACTAAGCTCAGACTAAGTCCCTGGTACGGAATGTAAGGGAAGCACACATTGACGATGTCTTACAAGAGAGACATGACACTAGAGTGTTTCAGGTACCAAAAGATGACACACCAGGGTGGATTCCAGAGGAATGCCAATCTCAGAGAGAGCCAGTGGATTATTGTTGGTGGGCACACTGGGAGTGCCCAATCTTGGGCATTATGTAATTGTTTCACATCAAGCACGGTGCCTAATATTTCGACAGCAGACGAAAATGATGTCCGGACGCATGTGTGCGGTTACGACTGACTCGGTCTAGAAACTTTCTGACTCGGTCTAATTTTTTGCATGTTACTAGGAACATTCGGCCGAAACCGTACTCTGCCTCCCACAGCTCAGTATGCACCGAGCGCGGCACCAGTATGGTAATACCCAAACATGGTGCGAAACAGATACCTGCATACGGGTGTTGGAGATATGCGGCCAAGATATGAACCTAAAAAAAAGTGGTCTACAAGGAACTGGGTTGAGCAAACAACATCAACAACTCTGGAGTACGGGTTTTGCCACCGTTTAACATTCCGGGGGTTGATCTGTTTTTAGCAGGGAGTTTGTAAACGGTGGTTCGTGATTCAAGCCCCACCGCTTCGTACTAAGCCCAGCCCAATGGGGAATTCCGCAGATGAAAAATGTCTCAGTGCTGCACCACACTTGCAACACTTTCCTGCCTCTTATATTATGGCGAACCGTCCACAATGATCGAATCCAAACCTCCCCCGATGGGCCACCCGATAAGGACGTTCTACCAGAAGCATGCAAAATATATCATACCGGTGGGAGTGGTGCTAGGACTCGGCTACGCAACCTATGTTTTCGTCTCGCCGCTCTGTCTTGAGGCCGTGCACAGCCACCGCGAGAGGATCGGGCTACTAGTTGGATATGGAGTGATACTTGGGTGCTTGTTCGTGAACTGGGCAATGGTGATAGCCAATGGGCCCGGTGTGATAAATCAAAAAACGCCGCCCTACAAGTTGGTGAGCTTCTACGACTTGGAGGGCAAGCGCATCAGAACTGAGCCGGGCGAGCTCAGCACAGCCCCAGACTACTTCCAGTGCGACCAGAATGGTTACCCCTTTTTCTGCTCGTCGTGCGGGTCTATCAAACCGCTAAGAGCACATCACAGCAACGAATTGAGGAAATGTGTTGCCAAGATGGACCACTACTGTGGCTGGATCGGCTGTATCATAGGCAAGCAGAACTACAAGAACTTTCTCAACTTCACCATCAACTTCTTGGCATATTTTGTCTACTGCTTTGCCGTGACGCTACTCTACTCGGTTAGACAGATTTTGCATCGCCTCCATTTGAACACACGAACCTATCTCAATCCACAGCTTGGTATCTTCCTCGTGCTCAGCTTTGGTTGGATCTTGGTGATTGCCGCGCTCCTCGGCCAGCACTTCTGGTTTGTTTTTCAAAACATGACGACCATAGAATATATTAAAAAAAAGCGCAACACGAAGGAAAACACACCGACATTCATCAACTACCGCTTCGACTCCCAGCTGCGCTACATCATTCCCGTGAACGAGCTCTCCCAGCTGCCCTTCAAAAAGAGTTCGTTTTTGGACAATCTTAAGGATGTTTATGGCCCCCAATGGTGGTGCTGGCCGCTTCCTACGGTCCCTAGGTGGCACACCACCGATGCTGAGCTGCAACTCTCGCACGAGAAGTGTAGCCTCAAACTGCAAATCGACTGGGCGCAGGTGCCCGAGCAGTTTAGCGAGCAGTACGTGGCATTGTTGCGCCAGCAGGTGATCACCGGAAAGGCCAAACTTTTCAAAACCCTGGTCACTGTGAATGAGTAGCAACGGCGAGCAAAGCTTGTAAACAACACACAATCTGACATCATTCGATAGAGCCAACTCACTTGACGCCATCAAACCGAGCTATCCCTGACTTCTCATGTCTCTGATCCCAACTCCAATACCCCATGATTTTCCCACACCATTTACGATAACGATAGACCCGCTACAGAATAATAGATTATGTTTAAACACGTTGTAGAATGTTAAGAAGTAGTTGGAAGTTATATATGAAAGTCAAAGAACTGGCCAATTGAGCAGTCGACAAGAGCAGAGAGCTAGTCAACCACGAGCTCAGCAAGACAACAGCAGAGACATTGTCAACCACTCGCTGCGCTCGTGGTTGACTCCGTTCGTGGTTGACTTACATCTTCTTACCAATCCCCAAGTTCCCATAGCTCTCACCGACCGCCCCATAATTCGCCGTGACGCCGCCTGGCCCAAACCCGGCTCCGCCAATCGTCACATGATCAGCTCCCCCTGGAGGCCCGTTCTTGGAGTCCGTAGGATGGACATGGTTTTGCTCGGACACCTTCGGCACATGGCGAGCCCCCTGACCGCCGTCCCACGGAACGTTGAACGGCTGGATCGGAGCATGGTGGTCCGGCCCCTGCTGCTCGTAGCTCGGATTGGTCTTGCCCGGGTAGACGTGGGAGTTGGTGTTTGGCGGAGCGCCAGGTTCCTGGCTGGCGTAAGCTGGGGGTTCGTTTGGAGTCGACTCGGAGTGCGAGTGCTTGTCGTGTTTGCTGAAGAGGCCCATATTTTCTAGTCAGACTGTTAGTCAAGGGTTAATTGTATTGATTAGAATTAGTTGTCAGTCGCTTCCAAATTGTGTCAAGCGGCTAATTATCTAATCTATATATATGATTGCTTTATCAGGCGCCAAACGCATGTACTAAAGATCAGCTGCAGGTTGCTCGCCACAGTGCATTGGGGAAAAAGAGATGAGCCGTGGGGCCGGAGGCCATCGCTGGGCTGCCAAACGAGGTTAGACTTTGGCATTGGCCGAGTGGCACGGCAAATCGCAGGCTGTCATACTTGTACATGCAATCAGTTAGTCAGTTTTATTCCAAGGGATAAAGACGATGGGTAGTCCTTTGGGATTTGGCACGCTGGCAGAAATCCGTGGAAAGCACATGTCATTATACCATTCATTATTATCACACAAGAATAAAATCTATTATTATTGCACAAATCTAATCTTTCAGCAATTGTCTGGTAGGAGGCTGGTTTTCCGGTATTGCACCATAACTGTGGACCCAGCCTCTTATCTGTCTTGTTTAGTCTGGGGACTTGACATGGACCTCGGGCCGACTGACGATGTCCCATGCATGTCGAACCCAAAGTCTACAGTAAGTAAGCAGTCCACACACACTCAGAAGAAGTCAAAAAAAAAAAAAAAAAAATACATTCCAAACACTTGAGCGTGTCAAAGACCTACCAAAAGGTAAAAGATACACTCTAAGCTTTTGAGTGTGCCAAAGAGCTACCAAGAGATGTCAATTCGCATTTTTCAGCCAAAATTTGCTAACGTCGACTGGACTGTCGCCATGGTACTTAGTGAGACATCTCTTTCCGACACCAGACAACTGCCAGTGCACTGATAAATCAAAAGAGTTGGCAATTGAGTGCCTTCGACATTATCAAACGAACAGCCGGAAGTCGGACAGCATTGACGAGGGAGTCGCGACCAAAGTGGCTGATCGACCGTGAAATTGTATCATGCACGGAGGAGCAGCGGCTTTTGTCAATGGACGAGATCAGAACACCCATCGTGGTGCCAAAACTCGACAAATATTCAACAGTCTACAATGAACATAACTAGTGGGTCTAGCAGTTCTGGTGATTCACTACAAAAAATCACAACCCCTAGCTTGCGCCAGTGTTTGCGATTTTAAATGTTCGCAACATGGTTTTACCCAAATACTCATTAGCCGACGGCCGTGCATAGCGTTCAGGAATATGATGCGCAGAATACAATGAACTCAATCGACTCCGCTTGCGCGGAACCGAGAATTCAAATTCACTCTATCTGTAATCTGTCGGCCGAGCTCCCCTATCTCAATAAATAGTGACGAGCCCACCGCTCAACCTCCGGAGAAGGACCAGTGGACTCGTCGATTCGATTGCCTCGCGAGAGCCGATATGCCGCAACAAGCAGCTACAAACGAGCGGGACATCAGGCCGAAACCATTTAGTCCTGCTCGAATGAGCGCCATATTACGACACAGATTAGTGGTGAAGAAAAAAGCTGGCAGTGGGAAATTTTTTTCGTCTTATAGGCGATGCGGGGCGGGTAACTGAAGAGCATAACATGCCTGGAGCAGACTTAATGAACCTCCCTGATACAAACAGCTAAACGAATGCCAAGTAAGTCGAGTGGGGAAATTATTTGATTCTACAGCAGTCATTCAATTTCAAAATCTAACACACAGAGACCCGCCCCAGAAAAAAAGTGAGCGAATTGGTGGAGTTGCTGACTGCGGAAGAGTTCCTCAACCAGGGCACCGAGGAGGAAGAGAACGCCGACCGGTTTACGCTCCTGGACCTCTCGAAGTCGTTGCGGCACTACCAGCAGGCGTACGAGTATTACTTACAAGCCGGAGATCTTGCGCAAGGTCTGGTGTTGCTCGACTGCAGCTACAATGCCTCCAGATTGATTTTTCACGTGTACAACCAGTTTGTGAAAGAGAACGTTGTGGATTTCAGCCTGGACTTGAAAAATGTCGAGACCATTGTGAGCAACCAGCATTCCATCATTCAGCTGTTGCCCCAAATACTTCAGGCCCATGAGACTCTGATCACATTCTACCGCAATATGCATGCCAACCGCCAGCAGTACTTCCCTTGGGACCTCTGCTTTAATGCGTGTCTCGTCTTGACCGAGTTAATTGAAGATTCGAATGACGATAGCTTGGATGCCGGTGGCTTTGTGAAGTACACAGAGAGAGCCCTCGAGTTGTTCCAAGAAATCTTGGATTATCAGGTGGCTAAACTCAGAGAAGAGGTGGCGCAAGAAAGTAGTGAAGACTTGGAGGTGGAGGAAATCAATGAGGTGGAGGGGGCGGATGAAGGGGACGACAGTGCTAGCATGGAGGAGGACGAGTACACACTGGACGCTGCCGTAGTGCCAGCGGTTGTGCTTGAAACACTTGGTGCTGGGTACCTGTTTGTGCTTGCCGTGCAAGAGTCGGTCCTTTTGAATGATCAATACAAAGAAGTGTTTGGCAACTTGCAGTACGATATTGGTTCTTTTGTTGGTACGTTGGACACGATTTATGACTCCTTAATTGGCCAGTTCCTGGAGACTGATAACGAGATGTTCCAGCTCGACATCAAGGAGCGCACCGAGGTGCAGCTTACCAAGACGGCGATCGCAGCGTTACAGCAAACGCTGGCCGAGGCCTTTGTTCAGAAATGGGAGGAGGGATTAAGTTTGGTCAAAAACGCGTACTATGAGAACTTTTCGCGCGCCGCAGACAGTTTCCAGACCTTCCTTGACACACACACGTTGTCTCCCGACGAGCACTGGCAGTTGCTCGGCCTCACAACGGGATACTACAAGAGGTCGCAAGACATGCAGGTGGCCCACCTTAAGGAGGTCCAACAGAAGTCTATTAAGAATCCCAACAACACAGTGGAAATCTCTCCGATTGTGTCTCAGTTGGCCTTGATTCTTGTAAACAGAGCGGATATCGATGTTGTCCGCGCCTCTGCTCAGTTTGAGCATAAAGGCTTACAGGCAACGCTCAAGAAAAACCAGGAGGTGTTTTTGAAAAACGCCCTCTCCTATTTGGGAATCAACTGCGGGCTCCGTGAGAGCATCTTTGACCGCTTGCAGCGTAGAAAATTAAGATACCTGGTCCAGGTGCGGCAGTATAGCCTTGGGTTTGTGACCAATGTGCCGGCGGCGAGTGCAACGGAGATGCGGTTGTTGAAACAGGAGATGGATGAGTTGAAAGAAGAAGATGTGTATAAATATATGCAGAACTGAGTAGCTGCGAGAGTCAGCAAGTGCTTCAAAAAGTGTTAGTTAGACAACGCTTGACTACAGCTAGTCAGACAACGCTTTATTACACCGCAGTGTCTTGCTAACCCTCGCCATTGCATATGAACAGGAGTATCGGAGAGTGCGACACACAACACTTGAGAGCTTCGTTACAAATCATATCTCTTCTTATCGTTTATGTATTGGATTTGCATCCTCCAACCAATCATATGTTTACACACATACATTTTCGTGTAAGACTAAAAATTCTGGACTATCATACATTCGTGACACTATATACACTGGGGAGGGGGGGCATTAGAGACCCACCTCATTGCATCATTAACATGCTGATACATCTGGAGATTTGCTCAGCTCAGCAACATGAGAGCCACATGGCTTTACACAGTGTGCTCTAGTATCCGTTAAATCTTTGCATCTTAATTTGTGTTCACGCAGATCTTCGCAGCGTACTTCCTGCTACTCACTCAGTGCTTTCCTGGCTAGAGCTTTGCGGCCCCCACAATCGCCACCTTGCAAATTCCCTTGATCACGTCCGTAATCAACCAGTACGGCACCGCACTTTCCGCATCATGATCAATCGCCGTGTCCAAGTGCTCCAACTCCTCGTCTCTGAACTCCTTGATAGTCTTCTTCAACTCGGCAAACTCCGGGGTGTCTGGAAACTCGTGCATCAAGGTGCGTAGCTGCTCGTTGTAATGGTTCCCAATGACAGTCTCTACGGCCACAGTACACGCCATGGCAGCCTCTTTCGAAATCAGTCCCGTGATATAACCCATGGCAATTGCACCAACCCTCCAGAGTGGAGTAATGAGCGACGGCCGCACGCGGTGATCCACCTGGAGCCTGTTGAATGTATTGTGATGGTGCACCTCCTGCTCCCACATGTGTGTCAAGACGGGCTTTAAGGACGGCTGCTTCGCCACAAGGGCATACATCTGGCCCTGGTAGATGTAGTTGGCACCCAACTCGCCTGCTTGGTCGACTCGGATCACCTCATCAAGAAAATGCTTCTGCTTTGCCGTTAACGCGGGGTGCTTTTTTGCAATAGCATCAAGCTGAGCTCTCTTGCTGCCCGCCACCTGCTGCGAGATTTTGCTCAACGTCAGGAATCTAGACATCTCGTAGCCTTGTCTTTACCGTCCAAGGTCTGCTCTTCGAGATCTGCCTCTAGCTGCATAGCAAGGGCCCCAGATCACGTGACAACCAGCCATGGAGCCAAGCAGTGTGCTTGATGCGCCGCTGAATCTAAACTCAATCGACAAAAATGCTGTTTCTCAAAACAGTTGAACAAATAATCACGCCTACACCCGAAAAATCCCAAAATGAGTTCCTCCGCCCGCCTGCCACGTTCTCCTGAGGACCTGCCAATAATCCAGAGTTACCCGGAAATGCTTACCTCAGGAGAATCAGCCCCGCGCGAAACGGCCAAAAATTTGGGCTTTCTGCCAATTAAAAGTTTGCAATATATTGAAAGCGTACCCCAGACCCCATTGCTTTTTGTTTCAACTCAGACGAAGCTTTTTCCGTAGAGCTGGCGCGGCCCACAACTGTGTCACGTGACCCGTTTTTTTCACGTGCCCCGCCACGTAATATTCCAAATTCCACGCGTCTTGCTCCACACCTCTCACCAACAAACCACCATGTTCCGCCAGTTAGCTGCCTCCAAGACCTTTGCCCTCGGCGCAAGAAGAAACGCCGGCTCGTTCGCGCGCATCAGCGTGCTCGGCCGCGTTGGAAACGACCCAGTGGTCGAGCAGACCTCGGCCGGCAAGGAGTACGTCAAGTACTCTGTTGCCACCAACCCTACCAAGGACGGCCCGCCATCGTGGTTCAACATTGCGGTGTTCGACCCAAAGCAGGTCGAGTTCACCACGAACTACATCAAGAAGGGCGCGTTGGTGCACGTCGACGGCTCGGCGGTGAACAGCAAGTACGACAAGCCCGATGGCAGTGCCGGGTACTCGCTCAACATCTACCAGCGCTCTATCGACATTGTGAGAAACGCCTACAACCCGGAGCTCCACCAGGAGGGAGAGGAGTAGGTTGGATGGTTTTAGATGATTGCTGCTATTTAGTTGTGGCTATTTGGTTGCTGCTACTTAGTTGCTGCTATCTCGTTGCATCTTTCTAGTTACGACGGTTTGTTGCAATTCTTTGCCGAGTCTTTTTCTTAGTTAGTCCTACTTGTAAATCAATGTGTATTAGTGAGGAGTGTAAGATGCAGTGGCGAGCGTTAGCGAGACGCTGCGGCGTAATCAATTTTGTCCAACTGTGAGGTATGAAGCGGAAGGCACAGGGATGATGTGCAGTGCGGAACAATAGGCCAAAATACTTGAATGCCAAATTACATAGATGTCAAAATACATAAATGGCAGAATGCATAGAAGCCAGGGAAAAGTTAACTGCAAGAGTAAACTATTTTGTTATGGGACGTTGGGAAAAGTGTTGAGCCCGCATGATTAGTAGTTGTAGGCAATAAGCAGGCAGTGGGGCAGGGCTGCTTTTGGGCGGCTGCTTTTAGGCGGCTGCTTTTAGGCGGCTGCTTTTAGGCGGATCCCACTCCGCCCAGATCTCCTGCGGCCCAACCTGGGCCAAACCCCGGCCCCCCATCCCCACTCCCCCACGGTTTCTGTTCCCGGGTAACACTCACCCTTATATAGTCACTGGGTCACACTGCTACTTATCAAGAATGTCCTTTTTAGCTCGCTCCCGTTTGCTTACCAGAACAATGACCACTTTGACCCCCGTCACCGGCAAGAACGCCGCGCCACCAGCCGCGCCATACTCCCCAGGCATGAAGGTCGGCAACTTGCTCTACGTCTCTGGACAGGTGCCATACACCGCCGAGGGCAAGAAGATCGAGGGCTCGATCACTGACAAGACCAAGCAGGTGTTCAAGAACGTCGAGTCGATCCTTGCTGCGGGTGGCTCTAGCTTGGAGAAGGTCGTCAAGGTTAACATCTTCTTGACTGACATGGGCAACTTCAAGGAGTTGAACGAGATCTACGGGAAGTACTTCACCACGCACAAGCCGGCGAGATCGTGTGTTGCCGTCAAGGAGTTGCCGTTGGACTCCGAGGTCGAGATTGAGGTGATTGCGCTTGCCGAGGAGGATGCTCCGAAGATCTAAGCAAGCTACTGCGCTGCGTAGTCGTCGAGGGCCTCTTATGAGGAGTCGTGCTTCCTGATGAATACTTCTCGCACCGAGTCAATGGCTCGGAATATGAACATTTTTATTTGTGTCAATGTAAGCTTGGCGTTCGTTGGGAGTCAAGTCGATTCTCGGTGACTTTGCCAGCAGACTACGGCCGGAGGTGCTGCGGTGGCTGAAGCATTGCCGCTAGGCCAACTTTGGCTCATGGAATGTAACAGTGTAAGCACTACTTTGGTAACAATGACAGTAGTTTACGGTGAGTAGACATTGCGTGATATCTAAGGCTCACTCCCAGAACTTCTCCGCACGATTTACGGACGTTGTTGAGTGAAGAACCCTCACTTACCTCCGCTATGGCGTCGGAGAGAGAAGCACTGATCGGCGGGCTGCTAATTGAAAGTGATATCTAGTCTCGGCAAACACAAAGTAGCAAGAATGAACGTGTCGAGCAAGTCAATAGTGGAAGCTTGCAGCACACTGTCTCCGCCAGGGACTGCTCCCTAATTTTTAGAAGAGCACGACTTTCAGAAACAATATAGTCAAAAAATACTCATTGTCAACAGAATAGTCAATGTTGGTTAGCTCTGAAAATGCTGCGTAGTTTTTTGAAAGCTGGGTGGCCTTTGCTGTGCACTCTACTTGGGGCATTCGCTGCAGCAGTGGCGCTTCGTTCAAGTGTCACACATGTCACACATGTCTCAGTACACTTTACCACAGAATGGCATGAGTGAAGCTTTCAATTTATGCGAAGTATTGTTGCAGCACAAAACCGGAATTCTTATGTTTGGCTAGTTTATTTCTCAAAGAACAGACAGAGTTGACACTCTCACTGACTCTCTTTACTTGCCAGTGCGGGGCACGTCGGCAGGCAAGCAGTAGCAGTGCGCGGCAGACCCATAGAGAATTTATGGCTCAAACAGAAAGTTTTGTAAGCTTTTGGCTTACTTGTTTGACATTTTTCCTTATTACTTTACTAGGTTTTAAGACAGAGCCCTGGCCTCTTCTCACAAGACTTCTCTTACTAAGCAGCACGTGCCTGCGAACATTTAGGCATCGAGCAACTGACAAATCAGTAAGATCATTCAATACATACCAAGCTTCGCTTCACGCCACCCGATGGCCACGATAGAGTCCCTGACGTATGTCGACGACTCGTCCAATGACGTGTGTCCGATCTGCAAGACCGACAAGTACCTTAATCTGAACATGAAGTTCCTCATCAACCCGGAATGCTACCACAAGATGTGCGACTCGTGCGTGGACAGAATCTTCTCACTTGGGCCGACAAAGTGTCCCTACGCTGACTGTAATAAGATATTGAGAAAGTCCAAGTTTAAGACGCAAATTTTTGAGGACATCGGCGTGGAAAAGGAGATCGATGTGAGGAAGAGAATCTTCAAGATCTTCAACAAGACGGAGGACGACTTCAGCAACTTGGAGGATCACAATAAGTACTTGGAGAAGGTGGAGGAGGTCATATTCAATTTGTTGAACAACATCGATATCAAGGCCACCGAAGACTATGTCAATAAGTACAAAGCAGACAATTTGAAGCTGATACAGCAGAAAAACGTTAATATCCAGAAACAGCAGGAGCACTTCTTGAAAGCGGAGGAGCAGAAGAAGGTGATCTCCGAGAAGAAAAAGACGTTGAGTAAGCAGTTGATTCGTGACCTCCGGCAAGAAGAAAAATTGGCCAAGCAGCAAATCACCAATGGCTTGTTGAACTCGAGTCTCCTGACAGAAGCCGTGCTTGAGAATGTGCAAAGAAACTTGGCCCGGAAGATGAAGGGCCTGAGAAAGAAATACGACGAAGAGACACGGTTGCTCCAGGACAAGTATTTGCAGCAGGACGAGTTAGAGCTACTTACGGTGTCGGGGAAGTTGAAGAGAAGAGCCGCGGCGCCAGTGTTGTCGCCGTTTACTCCGTTCAATGGTGACAGAAATGTGAAGCCTCGTTATGTGGTGGAGCCCGAGTACTTTGATCCGTATCTTAATAGCATTGCCACGGATAAAGTCTATCTTGCGGGAGGAGTGCGGATCGAGCAGGTGTATGAGAAGAGCTTGGTGGAGGCGTTTATGGGGTTGGATTGTTTCATTGGGGAGGAGAAAGCGTAGCCGCAGCGTGCGAAGTGAGCTACGCCTAGAAACAAATCAGCCACCGGGTTGCGAAGCAACTCACATTGATAGAAGAAGCATACAGACACATGGCTCTTCAGCATTGTCGAAGTTCCTACGACTAGTTGTGGTGCTCTGCACATCAACCACTGCCGGCAAGTGGTGCGCCGAAGATAAACTTTCTGCGTCGAGCTCACCACCATTATCACACAATCCGAGTGAGTTGCTTTGCAATTTACTCTGTCTCAGGGAAAGCCGTGGCGATTGAGCGATGTCCCTTTGGCTATATTTCAAGCAAGAGTGCACCAAACCCACCCATCCACGACATGGCACGTAGTCTGTCCCAAAAAATAAATTACGCATCATACAAATCATAGCTATATTATATAGTTAGCCAATAGCTAATCAATGGTCATAAGAGCAGTGTAGTAGTCTGGAAGTGTAGGCTTTGTGGTTGATGTCTCCTCCTGATGGTTCCCCACGTGACGCTTATCTTTTTCACAGTGCGGCGCAACTCTTTTGAGACACTTCAAGAACACCTCAGAAGAGCCGTCGAACAGCAATGGAGATGAATTTCGACTCCGACGACGATATCCTGACGCTCGCGCACCATTCACTTGCCATTGACACTGACCCGCTGAAGGATGAGGCGTTCTTGGACGACTCCGACCACGTGCAGAGCGCGAACTACTCGTACAACGAGGACAAGATGATCCAGGCTCATGACGCCAAGGTCAGAGCAATCAACCACCATCAGAGTGGGACGGATCTCAAGAAAATCAACCGCCGGCTGTCTGCGGCTGAATTTCATCTTCCTCCACCGCCGCCAAAATCGCCGGGCGTTGCTAAGCACGGCTTTGTGGGACAGGCTGCGGTCCACGATGACTACGACGACGAGCCAATCAGTCCGGAGCTAGTCGAGATCATGAAGCATGTGAGGGAGAGTTTAGATATGAGAGAGAAGTATCAAACCTTGAGCAAGCAGAGACTGAACCAGAACCCGTTGAACAAGGATCTGTGGGAGATCTACCCGAAGCCGCCGCACCGGGCATGGGACTCAGAAGCCAAGGAGTTCAACAAGAACCAGCCGAAGACGATTTTTGACCGCGACCAGTTTGATTTCAACTCGGTTCAGATTCCAAAGGAAGACGAGTCGTTTGACTTCAAGTTGGACGACACTGGAGTTTTTCAGGTTTACGGAGGAGCCTCGACCACTGCTAAGGACGCTCCCCTTGTCAAGATTCCAACTCTCAGAGAGTACTACGTTGATCTTGAGAAAATCACGCTTTTTTCGCTGGCCGGGCCAGCTAAATCGTTCTGCTTCAAGCGCTTACAGTATCTCGAGGCCCGCTGGAACTTGTACTCGCTTCTCAACGAGTACCAGGAGATCAGTGCGTCCAAAAAGAATCCTCATAGGGACTTCTACAACGTCAGAAAGGTCGACACCCACGTGCATCACTCTGCATGCATGAACCAGAAGCACTTGTTGCGGTTCATTAAGAAGAAGATGCGGACAAACCTGGACGAGAAGGTGATCTTCCGTGACAATCAGGTTTTGACGTTGCGCGAGGTGTTCGCTTCCTTGAACTTGACGGCCTACGACTTGAGCATTGACAGTTTGGACATGCACGCTCACAAAGACACGTTCCACCGCTTCGACAAGTTCAACCTCAAGTACAACCCGATCGGCGAGTCGCGTCTCAGAGAGATCTTCCTCAAGACTGACAATTACATCAAAGGAGAGTTCTTGGCGGAAATCACCAAGGAGGTGTTTGGCGATCTCGAGCAGTCCAAGTACCAGATGGCGGAGTACCGGATCTCGATTTATGGGCGCAGTATTGATGAGTGGGAGAAGTTGGCGGCTTGGGTCGTTGACAACAAGGTGATTTCGCATAACGCCAGATGGTTGATCCAGGTTCCGCGTTTGTACGACATTTACAAGAAATCCAACCAAGTGCAGAGCTTCGAGGACATCATTCGCAACTTGTTCGAGCCGTTGTTTGCCGCGACCAAGAACCCTGAAAAGTATCCTAAGATCCATGTCTTCTTACAAAGAGTCATTGGATTTGACTCCGTTGACGATGAGTCCAAGATCGACAGACGCGTTCACAGAAAGTTCCCGGCCGCCAGAGAGTGGAACCTTGACCAGAACCCGCCGTACTCGTACTACTTGTACTACTTGTACGCCAATCTCTGTTCGCTCAACCACGTGAGAGCTGCCAGAGGGTTCAACACCTTTGTGTTGCGCCCGCACTGTGGTGAGGCCGGCGATCCGGAGCACTTGTGTTCTGCGTTTTTGGTTGCTCAAGGCATCTCCCACGGGATTTTGTTGAGAAAAGTGCCGTTTGTCCAGTACCTCTACTACTTGGACCAGATTGGAATCGCGATGTCGCCGCTTTCCAACAACGCCTTGTTTTTGACTTACGACAAGAACCCGTTCCCGTCGTACTTTCGGCGCGGACTCAATGTGTCGCTTTCGACCGACGACCCATTACAGTTCTCTTACACCAAGGAGCCTCTCATCGAGGAGTATTCTGTCGCTGCCCAGATCTACAAGTTCTCGAACGTCGATATGTGTGAGTTGGCAAGAAACAGTGTGCTCCAGAGTGGGTTTGAGCAGAAGTTGAAAAAGACCTGGATTTCCGAGAACGTGGGGGCTCCGGGGCCAGAGGGAAACGATATTGAGAAGACCAACGTGCCAGATATCCGGTTGGCGTACAGACAGGATACCTTGGAAAACGAACGGTTGTTGATCGAGAAGTACACCTGAGTATTGCGAGCAATAACCTTGCTGAGCATTGAGCTCTGTTTCATTGTTGACTGCCACACCGCACACTTTGCTGAGTATGGCTGATATTTCCTTGCGTTTCTATGGTAGCTCTTTCTACCCATAACACCTACGAAAAACTAATAGAAAAGAAATGATAGATATAATGATTTGTATGATCCAGGGTCATTGAACCATAAACCAGCTCTTGTTACAAACTAACGTTGAAAACTATACATTGAATGCTGCTCCAATTAAAGAAAGCCGTCTCTTTTTCAACTCTTACCACCCATAGCGCTGCTTAGTCTGGTTCTTCTTGCCCAGCTCCGCCCGGAACTTGTCCTGCAACTGGTCCTTGCTCTCCGAGGCGTACTTGATGAGCGAAGACAACTGGTTCTTGCCGTGTGCGTTGTAGGATTTGAGTGTGGGCTCGTTCGAGGCCTGGGGGAGATTGTGGTTTGACGCGTAGAAGTCATCCGTGATGAATTCTACAACGTTGGGCATTGCCGAAGCGCTCTGCTCAACTAGTTCTATCGGCTCCAGCACAGGCAAACCTCTGTCGAATGAGATGCCAATGCTCAGTGACTTGTTTGCAGACCTCGTCGTCTCGCTTGTCATCACCTCGCTAGTTTGTGTCACCACTTCTTTTGCAGCGGGAAACAACAAGTCTTGGTCTAGCAGGAGCAGGGTTGCTGGTTGTGAAGTTGGTGACTGAGAAGTGCCTGAAGGTGCGGTTGCTGTCTGACCACTCGCCGACAGCGAAATCACAGCCGCACTTTTGTCACCCCTCTTTTTCCTCTGCAAAACACTTGGCAAGAACGCAAGCGTCGCCTTGGTATCAATCTCCACCGGAGTATCATCGTCGTCATCAAAGATACTCGCACTGTTGAACTGGTTTCTGGTGCCGCCGCCAAGGACTTGGCTTTTAGTAGGGGCGGTCTTGCTCTGTGGCGCTTTCCTTATTGGATTGTGCTTTGGAGCCGGTAGGAAACTCGCCACGCTATTCTTTGGGATGCTAGTCTTCTGGTTTTCTGACACTTTTTGGTGCTTCACCGGTGGTTCTTCATCAGAGTCGGAATCTGAGCTGGAATTGTAACCAATGTCCATTTCCAAAAGCGGGGAGGCCTATTGCCAAAGAAAAAAAGTAACGGATTCTTAAGTGACCTTGGAAAACGCTGGTGCAACGGTTCGAAATGTCCCGTGAGTGCCTTTGTCTGTTGAGCCTGTTCCTCGATACCCTTCTCAGATCTTTCTTGAATGCTCTGCTCCTGCAAGTTTCCCCACGTGATCAGGCATCATCGGACTTATCTGGGGAAGTCTGTTAGCGTTGAGCTTACAACAAGGACCTCCCAACTTATCTGAGCATGTCCAATTTTATCCCATTGGTGAGCAAGACAGGCATCTTGGACGCGATTGGAAACACCCCGCTTTTGCGCCTTGCAAAAATCAGCGACCGAATCGGCAGAAACGTCTATGCAAAGGCCGAGTTCATGAACCCCGGCGGGTCGGTGAAAGACCGGGCTGCTAAAATCATCCTTGAGGACGCTGAAGCCAAGGGGCAAATCAAGCCGGGTGGCACTGTGATTGAGGGGACTGCTGGAAACACGGGAATAGGTTTGGCCCATGTCTGCAGAGCAAAGGGGTACAAGTGCGTGATCTACATGCCGGACACCCAGTCGCCCAGCAAGATGAACTTGCTTCGGCTTTTGGGGGCCGAGGTGCACCCTGTGCCCGTGAAACCGTTCAAGGATCCGATGAACTATAATCATCAAGCGAAGCGGCATGCTGAGCGGTTGGAGAATGCTGTGTGGACCAATCAGTTTGACAACACAGCGAACCGGAGGGCCCATATTGAGACCACGGGTCCCGAGATTTTGAAGCAGCTTGATGGGAAGGTCCACGGGTTTACTTGTAGTACGGGCACGGGCGGGACGTTTGCGGGTGTCTCGCGTTTTTTGAGAACCGAGTTGGGCGACCAAGTGAAACTTGTGGTGGCTGATCCTCCAGGGTCTGCGATCTATTCCTACGTGACTTCTGGCGGCAAGAGCCTTGACAACTCTGGGTCTTCGTTCACCGAGGGAATTGGGCAAGCGCGGATCACTGACAACTTGAAGCCGGACATTGACATTGTTGACGGCGCGTTGAAGATCAGGGACGAGGACTCCATCGCGATGGTGTACGAGTTGCTCGACACCGAGGGGTTGTATGTGGGAGGCACCTCTGCGTTGAACGTGGTGGCAGCCTTGCAGCTTGCGCAGTCGTTGCCGGAGGGGTCTAATGTTGCCACCATTATTTGTGATTCTGCGCATAAGTATGCCGACCGGTTGTTTTCGAAGAAGTGGTTGGAGCAGAAGAAGTTGTACGACAGCGTGCCAGAGGCGTACAGAAAGTACATAATATTGGAGTGAGCAACACACTGGCGAAGCCGAATCCGCCTATCGAGGGTGCTGAAATATATTGGACCTTGAGATTAGATCATGAAGTTGTAAGCGCGCTCATTAGAAAAGAGACTTGTCCGCTAGTTTTGCACAACCCAAGATAAGCAAATGCAGCAATTTTTTGTACCGGCCAAGGGATGGTGAGTGGCAGAGAAAACTAGAAGGTTCACTTTACAATGTGCAAAGACTGAGCTTTATTGCAGCCACAACTGCTTCTACTACCACACACTGTAGCAGCATGCAGCTCTCTGCTTGAGGCAAATCCGCGAACCCAAACATATTCTTTCTCGTCTTACTAGCACGGCTTTAGACTGCACGCGGACTCCGGGGACCCTTGAAAATCGGAGCGTAGAGCTTATTCACCTCGGACTCCGTCTTAACTGACAGCATCAGATGCCGGCTGACAAACAGCGTGCAGCAACGTACAACATGTATAACCCGCGATGCATAAAGTTCACCTCTCATCTCACGTGGAGGAGCAATAACCAGAGCTTGTGAGCAGCAAACCCCGATACTGCTGACAAAACAAACTGGCTTGGTTGCCGTATTTAAACTCAGCAGGTTCCCGGTATTCCAAATCATTACTTCATACAAAATGACGAACGATATTGCCAACTCTAGCCTTTACAAACCAGTGAAGCTCAACTCCAAGGTGGAATTGCAGAACAGACTTGTGCTTGCTCCCTTGACCCGTGTGAGAGCCACGGAGGACGCTGTTCCAACCGATCTTCAGTTGCAGTACTACGACGACCGGTCCAAGGAGCCAGGCAGTTTGATTATCTCGGAGGGCACTTTTGTGAGCAAGGAAGCCGGTGGATGGCCGCATGCACCAGGCGTGTACACCGATGAGCAGCGCAAGGCCTGGAGAAAGATCACCGACAAGGTCCATGCCAACAAGTCGTTCTTTTCGGTGCAACTCTGGAACTTGGGTAACCAGGCACAGTTGCCCGAGTTGGACAGATTGGGCGTCAAGTTGAAGAGTTCCAGCGACGACGTGTATCTCAGTGATGAGGCCAAGGAAGAGGCGTTGAAGTACAACAACCCCGTAACCGCCTTGACGGAGCAGGAAATAAAGGATTACGTCAAGACGTACGGAGACGTTGCCTACAAGGCTATCAATGAGGCCGGGTTTGATTTTGTGGAGCTCCACGGTGCCCACGGCTACATCTTTGACCAGTTTTTTCAAGCCAACATCAACAAGCGCACTGACGCGTACGGCGGAAGTGTTGACAACAGAGCGCGATTTTTTCTTGAGGTTGTTGACGAGATCATTGCTAGAGTCGGTATTGAGAGATTGGCTGCCAGACTCAGCCCGTGGGCGACCTTCGGCTCGTCCAAGGGAGCAGAGTCTGATGTTCATCCAATTGCCCAGTTCGGCTACATCGCCAGTGAGCTTGAGAAGCGCAGAAAGCAGCACGGCGGGTTTGGGTATTTGAGTATTGTGGAACCGCGGGTTAGCGGCTCTGAGGATGTTGCTGAGGAGAATAGAGTTGGCGACAACGATTTCATTTTTGAGATTTTCAAGGGCACTGTTGTGCTTGCTGGTAGTTTTGCCCACAACCAGGACGAGTTGGTGAAGGCGGTTAACAGAAACGACAGAACATTGATTGCCGTCGGTCGGTACTTCATTGCCAACCCAGATCTCAGATCGAGACTCAAGAACGGCCAGGAGTTGGTCCATTACGACCGTCCGACCTTTTACACCAACGACAACTGGGGATATAATTCTTACCCAAGATTTGGTGAGGAGCAAAAGATCACCGAAAAAGAGGCCAAGAATCAGTTTGGTAAGGCATTGGCCTGAATAACGAGGAGCTTGCCTAGCTGTTAGGCAATACCTTGTACATATATTACGTTCAACAGTACACAAAATTCTAGATATTAGACATTTCAATTGGAATTTTAAAATTGTCAGTAAGCACCCAATATGAAGTAGTGTGCTTGAGCTTTTCTTTGGCGTGACTTTGCTGACAACTGCGGCCACCAACATGGCCCTAACAATGCCCTAAACTGGCCGCTGAACATGGTCGTCCTTGATCTTGCAAAACAGCAAAGAGAGTTGCTATAATCCGTTTTCTTGGCCATGACTCAAGATCGGAAGCTCTCCAGTGGGTTTTCTGGCTCTTGGAACAAAAATGTGCTGTAGCAACATCAGTGTCTCGACAATCAATCAAACAAGAGCATTAATCAGCAAACATCCTCATTTTTATTTTCCATTTGAAGCCTCACCAACGTAATTTCTCAGCCCCACAAAAAAAGTAACATGGCGTGTTATGAGCCTGTTGCGCATCACACTCAGTGGAAGAGTGTCGCATGTACCACGGCAGCAGGCGTATCAATGTTGTTGTATGCTAGACACTCTACACCGCGGCATTCTGGCTCCGTCGGTGCGCTTGTAGCAATTCTAGTATGGAACATACTTTCTAAAGGCATAGAACCCCGTCGACATCAAGCCTAGAAACAACAACATAATGGGCACCGAGTTCGTGAACCTCGTAGTGTAGCTGCGCTGGAACCCCGCAAACGTGAGCAACAACGAGCTTGCAAAACCGAGTTTGACCCCGTCCTCGTCGGGGATGTAGCTTGTAACAGTGAACAAGGCGCCAAAAATGACACCAGCAATCAAAGAGAACACAGAGCCCCGCTTGAAGTAGCCGATGGTTCCGCCTATTACTAATAGGGCCGCCATGATGTAGCCAAGCGGGACCAGCACCACATGGAGAAGCTCAAGCGCAATCAACAACGTATATATTGGCACCACAACATACAACATCGCATGCTGCCGCACTTTGCGCCTCGCCTCATCCACAAACGGAATATGGCAGTCTCGGTCATGTTCATGGATGTTCTCAATGAGGCTCTCGAGATCGTCCTCGTCACTGTTGAGCGGATTGTAGTCGGATATTTGCTGGAGCTGCTCGGTGGACCCCGTAACCGGGTTCTGGAAAGATTTGTACAGAGCATGCGTCTGGGTCAGCAACGGCGTCGTTTCCGTCATGCCTCCGATGCTAGCGGTGAGAGTGCTCGCCCGCGATGATGCTCATCTTTTTTTCTTGGTTTGTTCGCCGCGCTGCGCATCGACCTGCATAGAACGGCCTGCCAGCTCAGCGCCTGTGCATGTTTTCCCAATCTGGCGAGACATAAACAGCATATTCCAGTTATATACCTTGTCACTGCCCCACCCCAGTTCCACTCGGTTCACCATCATGTCGCGAGTCTACGGTCCCGACGACTTTGTGTTGCTAGACCAGCTTGGAAAAGGGTCCTTTGGCGTTGTCTACAGAGCTCTCGACAAGGTTTCCAACAAGTTGGTCGCGATCAAGCAGATCGATCTTGAGAACAGCGACGAAGACATCAACGAAATTCAAAAGGAAATCGCCATTCTCTCCACTTGCAAGTTCCCACAGATTATCAAATACTATGGCTGTTTTGTCAACAGCTACAAGTTGTCCATTATCATGGAGATCCTCAATGGCGGCTCGTGCTTGGACTTGTTGGTATCGTTGAAACATCTCAAAGAGAAGCACATTGCAATCGTGTGTCGTGAGATTTTGCAAGCCCTCAAATATTTACACTCTAATAACAAGATTCACCGTGATATTAAGGCTGCCAACATTTTGGTTGACGACAACACTGGGGCGGTCAAGATGGTCGATTTTGGAGTGGCCACGCAGTTGTCGAACAACATGTCCAAGAGAAACACATTTGTGGGGACGCCGTTCTGGATGAGTCCCGAGGTGATCCTCCAGCACGACTATAACTACAAGACAGATATCTGGTCCTTAGGTATCACGGCCATTGAGTTGGCGCTTGGGAAACCGCCTCTCTCCAATATTCATCCACTCAAGGTGTTGTTCCTCATTCCAAAACAGCCCCCGCCAGGCTTGCCTCAGCGCAGTCAGTTTACAGGAGAATCGTTTTCGAAAGAGTTTCATAGCTTTGTGCGAGCTTGTTTGCAGAAATCAGCAAGTCAGAGACCCACGGCCAAGCAGTTGTTGAACCATCCGTTCATCAAAAACGCAGGCAGCAACTCGGAGTTGCTCGACGTGATCCATGCCAAGCGTAAAGTTGATATCCAGAAACAGCCTAAACCAGCGACCGTTAAGTCTAAGCCGCAGCCTCCGGCTGAGCAGAGCACTCAGATCACGTTCGACTTCGACGATCTGCGCTTGGAACAGAGTCCCGTGTCGTCGGTCTCTTCTGCATCACCACCCCCGTCTCGAAACTTGTCGCCTATATCACTAACATCCCATGAAACGAACGAGCGGTCCCTCTCTCCAGAGAAAAAGCAGAGGAGTAAGAAGACAAAACTGGGGTCGCCGAAATTGGACTCTCCTAAGTTGGACTCTTTCCCATCGGAGTCTAGTGCGTTGCCTCATAGCAAATCTGCAAGCACTTCGCCGAAAAAACTGGAGTCGCCCCAGAAGCCCACCCATCGCCGTATGGCTAAGTCGCAGAGCAACATCTCGGTCAAGCCAGTGTCACAGTCTTCTACGGATTCACTGATGGTGAGATCTAGATCACGCCCTCAATCGATGGAGCTGCTCCAGCGCACAGCCTCATATGAGGACCCAATGAAGATTAGCAGCAACAGTAAAGTCAGCTTGTTTGACTTTGAGATCAAGGAGGACGCCGCTGAGCAGTCCACGATACAGGAGCGGTTAAATTCGTCACTCCAGAAGAGTTTCGACCCTGCGAAGGCGCGCTTTGAAGGCGTTTTGGCAGACTCTTACACTACGGCGGAGCAGTCGGCAAGTAAAACCGAGCTCAAGAAGTTGCGCCATCTTCAAAAGAACTTGGCGCAATTTGACCCTGCCGAGTTGCCAACTCTATTTGAGTACCTCAACAGAATCACGGAACAATTTGGTGAAAATCTGAAGTCAACCAGTCAAACTTTAGAGCCATTGTCGCCGTCGAAACAGCCCCGGCCAAGTGACAACATTGAGGAGTTGCTTCTCAGTCGGTGGGCTGAGAGTGTTTTGGAGCGCTGGAATTAAGTGCCAGCTGGAGGAAGTCAGAGAGCTGTCTCTCTATTGTACCACGACATATACTATTAGTTAAAATTTGCATATACCATGAACATCTATACGGTTCGAGTAGGCGGCGACACCGAACGCGAAGCCAGCAACAGTGACTCTTCAGAAGGAGCTACGACTTGCTCGGGTCGCGGCTCACATGGACGAAAGGTCCGTGTTTTGCCACTTCATAAGCATATTGCTGCTAACTAACAGAACCACAGAAAAGACAAAAAAGTCGTACAGCATCCATCAATGTGGAAACGCCTGACAGTTGGTGCTTTCTCCCTCTTGTGAAGATGAGAGTGTTGTGTGCCACTGTCTCTATTGTCGCTGCTCCTGCATGCGTGCGCCAGATCGTTTCCCCAGACTGAGTCACAGCAGCTAGATTAAGGTTGGGTACTGAACATTACAACGTCAGAGGGATAGGTACGAGTTACGGTATGGCCAAGCCACAGTGAAAGCAGATCACAGAACAGTTCGTCTTGGCCTGATCTTCTTGCCGAGCATTGGGCAAGCGTTTGCCAAGAGGATCAAGCTATGACGCACGTCCGACTCACGGTGCAGGGCGATCCTGCGCGATAGCAGACTCAGGCAAGTGGCCCCCAACCAAAGGCGGAGCAACCGTAGTAATAGATATATAAAAAAAAGCACTTGCAACAGCAATGAAAGGGCCCTCAAAATCAAAATGACACTATTTTGGTTCAGACTTGAAGTCAGTCAATAAAGTGGAACCAGGGCCGTGTGCTGTCTTCCACTGACTCGCTGCCGCTCCTTGTCAGTAGCCCACTGGTGCAGACCACAAATTTTTCACTACTCACATTAATTAGCTCCTCAGCAAACCCGCTTCCCTCCACTTCTTGCACACCCAACACCAAACTCGCCGTTGTCGACCTCCTTTCGACAAGAAGTTCATGTCCAAGGAGTTTTTAAGAATCATCTCGCACCCAGCCAAACCTAGGTAACACCCGGTCACACGCTTAACTAACATCCCCTATGACTCCCTCGATTCTTGACCACCTGTACGTCAACCATGCGGTTGCCGACACACTCGACTCCACCGACGCCTTTGAGGGCCCGGAGAAACTCCTCGAGTTCTGGCTTGCACCAGGCCCGTCGCTTCCAGGCAAGGGTCTCCGAAGCATTCCGCGTGCCCAGTTTGAAGAGTTGCTTGACCTCATCAACTGCAAGATCTTGTCCACCGTGACCCTGGGCACTCTCGATGCCTATCTCTTGTCCGAGCTGTCGATGTTTGTTTTCAATCACAAGATTATTTTGAAAACTTGTGGCACTACCACCACGCTTTTGTGTCTTCAGAAGCTTTTCGAGCTTGTTCTGCAGTACTTGGACTGGGACTTGCGCGCCGCCGAGCCGTTCAAGATCTTCTACCTGCGCCGCTCATTCATGTTCCCGCACCGCCAGAGCGAGTTGCACCGCAACTGGGACAACGAAATCCGGTACTTGGAGCAGTTCTTTCCGAAGGGCGACTCCTACATTGTCGGACGGTCTAACAAGGACCACTGGCATTTGTTCACGGCGGGGAAGGGCTTTCCAGAAAGCCAGCAAGAGGTGGCGAGATCTTTGGACTCCCCATGCGACTCCTTCCAGGACCAAACTTTCGAAGTGCTTATGACCGAGTTGTCTCCGGCTTGTGCTTCCAAGTTTGAGTACCACGCTGCGGGGGACTTTGATGGTCACACACAGGGTCTCAAAACGTTTGTCACTTCTGGCTTGGGCTCCTTATACGACTCCAAGCTGGCGAAGAACGACTGTTTCAGCTTTGCGCCATGCGGGTTTTCCTCCAACTCGATCTTGGAGAACGACAGCTACTACACTCTCCATGTTACTCCGGAGAAGGGCTGGTCGTACGCCTCATTCGAGTCGAACGTGAACCCATGCGAGCTCAAAACCAACAACTCTGAAGTCTTGGCCAAGGTTTTGGACATTTTCCAGCCAGCCCGGTTCTGCTTCACTATCTTTGAGTTGAGAAGCTCCAAGAGTGACTTGGGGTCACTTAGACATGCCAGTGTCGAAGGATACAAAAAGGTTGAGAAGATTGTCTATGACATCGACGAGTACGAGTTGTTGTATGTCAGTTTTCAGAAGGAGTAGTCACTGACACAATTCGTGGTCTGCTGCCATAGGAATTGCGTCAGCAGACTTGGCGGACATTGCAACACAAAATGCCTTGCTTCTGACCAACCCACCATTCAAGTATATACGTAACAAATATTTACATATCGCACGAGTTGTAAAGAGGCATACTGAAAGTCAGTACCCTGATCAACGCAGTCCTTTACATTGGAATTCTTTGGTGTTTGCTGCACATGGCTTGGCCAGGACACTGCTACCTACACTCGCCTAGTGTATCGTCTAATTACATGACTAACATCCGACGGTGTTCGACTGCCAGATGGCATAGCATGATCACACCCGCTGATTTTCAGGCGTCAAATGCTACTTATCTAAATACTTCTCAAACGCATCGTTCAACTCCGGGAACGGACGCTTGCCCAACAACCGAATCATGTCGTCCCGGGTGAGCACCTCCTTGTCTAGCAAAAGCTGCGCCACTTTCTCCACCTCCGCTTCCTTCTCCACCAACAACCCGCGGCACCGCTCGTACGCCTCACCAATGATGCGGCGCACTTCCTCGTCGATGAGCTCCGCAGTGTGCTCCGAAAACGGCTTGGTCAAGTCATTGTCGTCCTTGCGCTCGTAGTTTATGTAACCGAGCTTCTCGCTCATCCCCAACGACGTCACCATCGCAGTGGCCATCCGCGTGACCTTCTTGAAGTCGTCCGAGGCGCCACTCGTCACAGAGTCAAAGTGCAACTCCTCCGAGACTCTCCCGCCAAGCGTCATCGTGAGTCTGTCCTGTAACTGCTGGACGGACATCAAGTAGATATCCGGTGGAAGGTACTGGGCATAACCAAGGGCACCCTGGCCTCTTGGGATAATGCTGACCTTCAACAACGGGTCGGCAAACTGCAAGAACCAGCCACAGATGGCGTGGCCTGCCTCGTGGTACGCCACCACTTTCTTCTCTTCGGGGGTCAAAAGCTTCGACTTGCGCTCCAACCCGCCAATGACACGCTCGATCGCAAGCTCAAAGTGGCGGAACTCGACAGCGGGGCAGTCCTTACGCGCCGCAACCAAGGCGGCCTCGTTGCAAACATTGGCAATGTCAGCCCCAGAAAAGCCCGGGGTCAACGCCGCGAGCTTCCCGTTGAACGTCTCCGGGTCATCCTGCAACTTCAACTTCTTGAGATATACCTTGAAAATCTCACGACGGCCCTCGAGCTCCGGGTTGTCGATCGACACATGACGGTCAAATCTCCCGGGCCGCATGAGCGCCTGGTCAAGCACATCAGGACGGTTAGTACCAGCAAGAACCACCACGTGGTCAGAGGTCTCGAACCCGTCCATCTCGACAAGCAACTGGTTGAGTGTCGTCTCGCGTTCGTCGTTCGAGCCCGAGAAATTGCCCTTGGTTCTCGCTTTCCCAATCGCGTCGATCTCGTCTACGAAAATGATCAGCGGGGCGTTGGCACGTGCCGTCTTGAACAAGTCTCTGACTCTCGAGGCACCGACACCGACAAACATTTCGACAAACTCTGATCCAGAAACAGAATAGAATGGCACGTTGGCCTCACCGGCAGTGGCTTTCGCAAGAAGGGTCTTACCCGTACCTGGTGGCCCGGAAAGGATGGCACCTCTTGGAATCTTGGCCCCGAGCTTCTCGTATTTCGCCGGGTTCTTGAGGAACCGGACAAACTCCATAATCTCAAGCTTCGCCTCATCGCAGCCAGCAACGTCCTTGAACTTGACCTTCACATCGCTGTCGAAGTTGAACTTCTTGGCTTTCAGCTTGCCCACGCCAAACATGCCGCCACCCATGCCGCCGGCACCGCCGGCCAGCCGCTTGGTAATCCAGAACAACCCGCCAATCATCAAGAGCGTCGGGAGAAGCTGAAACATCAGGCGCGCAAAGTTTGCTTCTTGAAGGTACTGCACGGGAATGTGCTGCTCGTCCGAGATGCCCAACTCGCGCTGGGCCTCAGCAAGGTTCCGCTCAAAGCTCTCGACGGAGCCGATGCTGAAGAAGACACTGCGGCCATTTGTCTGCTGCAGGCCGGTCTCATTGAGCTCGACCCGCGCCGTCGACTTGTTGATCACAATCACCTCCTTCACGTAGCCCTTGGCAAGATACTGGTTACGGAAGTCCTGGAAACTGATCTCCTCATGCGTATTCGACAGACCCGAGGAGGAAAACAAGTAGGCAATGCCTACTGTAATCAAAATGTCCCAGATCGAGACACGGAACTGGATCTCGCGGGGCGCGTTGGGATCCTGTTTCTTCTCTGCGTTCTGTGACTCTTCTTTGTCCCTGTCCTCCTTCAACTCGCTCTCCTTCTCAGTGGCATTATGTGACTTCGCCTCCGTCTCGTGCTGCTTGGCAAACTCCTCGCTGGCCTGTTTGCTCGCACTCTTCTCGCTGCCCGTGGCTGTCAGCTTTCCCTCCTCTCTCTGCCTCTCCTTCTTCTCGGCTATGTCGTTGATCTGCCCTTTGGCCTCGTCCACGTGCTTCTCCAACTTCTTCATGTACTGCTCCGTGAGGGCGCGCATCTCGTCGGGGGTCTTGGTCTGCTTGCGCAACTCCTCAAACTCCTTCACCTCTTTCAGGAGAGTCCCCCAGGCGTCCTTCCACAGGCTCCAATCGGTCTTGTTGTCTTTCGAATCCTTAGGCTCCTTGTTACATAGCGGTCTGAACGAATGTATGCTTCTTGCGTAGTGCTTATTTGGCGCCCTGAGTACTCTGGTGGCTCGCCGGCAGTGGCCAAACATCCTAGCGTTGAGCATCGTGGACCGTAGATGCCCGCAACTGCATTTGCCATTGAAAAATGGACCGCCCCAAGTGTCACGTGACAGCAAAGCCCGGGGCCAAAAGAGACGGGGCCCTAAGAGATGAGACTCTACACACATGTATAATAATAGGTATTTTTTGTGGTATTCGAGGTTTTTTAATGTTCAATGTTTATTTAGGTAGCTTGTCTTGCTAATATATTGTGCCACGCCAAACCACTGCCTTGGGTTCTCGGACCAGCCTACCATTTCGTGTAGTACACTCCAGTTCCCAAGTCGAGTCTCCTGTCCTCTCCAGCTCAGGCTTACCATTTCATACAACCAATTTGCCAGGCTACTTCAAATTAACCAATTTACAGCTGACTGGTTTGTTTTACTCGTTGGATCATGGCAAAGCATTCTTATATTATATTAGTATAAATTATCACTATAAAATGTAATTGTGTCGCTCCGCTCCACAGTGCTTCCTGCATGTCGCTGCATACAAACTACTCACTGCTTAACAGACCTGTCACTATCAGATAAGAATTGAAAAGTATCACCTTCAGCGATTAGCATTTCAATAACAAAAACCCTATCTAAACTAAGATAAAGTTGAGGCTCTCGGACGAGTTGAAAATCTGGTCGTCCGCGTCTCGGGCTCTGTAGCATGAGGCAAGCATAGACTCTCGGTAGGGTCCTTCTGGTCTGTTCAAAGAAGGCATTCGGGCGTCATAAAAGTTGTTAGACACAGTTTTCTTTGTAAGCTTCTCAAACGAACTGAGCATTAGGACATTGTCATAGAGCTTGAAGAAGCGGCGATTGGCCTGCTGGCTGCTCTTGCGGTCCCCATAAGTTCTGGCGTGCATGTTGCCCGTGACAAGTAACTTATAACTTCTGGAAACAAATGCGGTGGTGAACGTGGGGGTTACTGCCGGCATTTTCAAAGTGTTTCTCTTTTCTTTGCTCTTGTGGAGCCGTGGGTAATGTTCATAGTTGATTTCTTGACGGTATACCGAAGCACTTGTCTGCGGGTCTATGTAGAGCTCGAACTGGTCGTTCTGCAAGTCGATCTCGTGGCTAAAATTTGGATTCGCTTTGACGACATTTATCGTCTGATACTCTTTGTCTGACTCCGCGCGATTGATAGGCTTGGTAACGGAAATAAGGTCAATACTGAAATTGCTCAAGCAGATTGAGTTGATCTCCTTGCCTTCGTGGGAGAGAATCGACTCAGGGCGGTCCTCCAAGACTAGGAACACTTTGAAATTTGGCTCTTCTCCCGCGACGAGTCTGCCGTTATTGGTGATTTCAAGCTGCAAATATATAGAGCTCTGTGGAAGTACACTGTGCTTCTTCTTGTTCAGCAATAGTGACCTTAGCTTGAGGCTGCTTTGCTTTGATAGCACGCTACTGTTCGAGGCAGTGATGCCAGTGAGTTCCGTGTCGTGAGTGATGAAGCTGAGAGCCGAGTGGTCGCTGAGCAGCGGGGTCATTGTGCGTGTGCTGGCAGCCAGGAGGGGGATTCCAGGGTGTGAGAATCCAAAGCTCGAGCGGCGAGAGATCTTTGGCTGGAGGTCGTCATTCTCATTCTCAAAGATATTGACTGTTCTGGCGCATCGCACTGGGTCGTGTCCGTTAGAGTAGTCTGGCTGACGCGGCATGAACTTGATAGAGGTAGCACTCGAGTGCAAAATTTTCAAGTCTTTATCCTTGACAAACAACCGGACTTTATAGTTGACCGTGGCGTACTTCGACTCTGTGAAAGTTGGCGGGAGCAGGAAGAGAAGATCGTCGGTCGAAAGGCCGTTGATACTCTCAGCTGCGGGTGTGGTTGAGTCAAACTCCATGTTTCTGAGAGGAATCTTGAAGCTGAACGGCAAACTGTAGTTTCCCGGCTCAATGAGATACTCCTGGTGGTCATCGCTGCTTGTGGGGAACAACTTCTTCTTGAAGTAGCATATTCTGTACATGTTCTCGGCGACAAAGTTGTTCTTGGTCTTGTTCTTTAGTATCCCATCGAATACCACGTCTATCCGATTCATCAAAATGGGCGCGTGTACCGTGACCTGTGCAGTCCCCAGCACGGTGTCGTGGTTGGTGAAGCACTTGGCGGGATCGTCGATCTGGATCTTGAGGCTGCACTTCTTCATCTTGGGGTTGGTTGTGAAACGGCGTGGAAGTAACGGTTCGAGTCCGAAAGAAAGCTGGTGTGTGGTGTTGGATGTGACAAAGATCTGGGAGGCTGGTGAAATGAGGCCAAATTTTTCTAAATAAAGTATGCTGAGGTGCCCCGCGGTATTGTGCCAACTCCGGATATGGTTTCCTGCAGCAGGGGTCGAATGCCTGTCAGTTGCGGCAGGCGGTAAAGAGTTGGGAAGATAATTGAAAACCCGTGGAAGCAATCGTTGGTTGTTTTCAGTGGTTGCGGGACAAACTCAAGAATTATCCGTGTGTCAGAGCTAGGGTACCCCCATTAGCGTGTCACTGCTAGTGTCAACGTTAGCGCTTGCCTAGTGACGCTTTGAAACGCACTAGTCCCAGGTACACCAGATACGAGCAAAACCCCAGTGGCTGGCGAGGTCTCAGCCCCAAAACCCTAATCCGGAACAGCGTATTGGGCGGCCCTCAGATGTTTACATACGCCCGATAGCTCGCTGGAAGCACCCTCGGCTATTTTGTGCCCTTCCCAGGAGATCTCCTATTGTCCTGTAGAGGGTTATCTCATGCCATGCGTCCTGGCAGGCGCACGATCGCCGCAACTGCGGCTTGCGTGATGTAACTTTTAGGCTGTTCCGCGAAACTGTGCAGCTCGAGCGGGCGAATCTGCGCAGCGCAGCAGGGATGCTATCTCAGATCTCGCTCTCAACAATACTCCGGAGGTGAGCAGTGCGTCTTTGAAGGCACCGCACATGAGCAGCACAGATGGAATTTGCCAATGTCAGATGAGATTTGCGATGGCCGGAGATGCCAAGGTCCCCCGCATTCCGACTACACTTTCAAGTAGGTTCTTCTTCTCACCCTAGTAGGTTCTACTTTTTCTACACTTGCTTGTCTGATTGTATATTACATGCGCCTGCCTAGCACATGCCACTTCTAGTGCGCCCCGTGTGAGCAACACGCCACTCATATATGCAACTAAATTGAGGGCTATCCGGTATTCTGCTGTTATTGCTTTGCTTGTCCCAATATGGCGAGCCTGGGCCACTGAACAAGCACTTACTACGGATTGCGTGCGATCTCGCACGACAAGAAACTGGAGGAGCCATGTGAGACTGTTTCCGTAAGCGGAGGTTCCAGACAGCCATACACTTCACAACAGGCTCTCTTCAATGAAAAGGAAATGCGATTAGCTCTCCTCAATGAAAAGGAAATACGACAAGCTCTCTTCAATGAAAAGAAAAGGCGACAAGCTTTCCTCAATGAAAAGACAATGCTCCAGAAATCACCCCGTCATTGCTTAAAACCGTCTCCCTTCCAACTCCCCTATATTTTCAAGTCCTTAGTCTGTTCAGCCAAGTCCTCCGCCTTACTCTTCCCCTCCTTGACTGCTTCTCTTGCCTCCCTGGTAACCTCCTCAATCTCCTTGCCCGGCTGGAAGCTAGGCTCTTTCTCCTCTTCCTCGTCGTCCTCCTCCCACGAGAACTTCTTCAAGAAGTACTCCTCAACCTCGGGCTTCTCGCCAGCCTCGAAAATAACATCGTGGCCCGCGTTGTTCTTGATGAACGGCTCGGCGTCGTACTTGTCGCACAACAACTGCGCGATGGGCAAGTGGCCGTTCAAGGCGGCCCAGTGCAACGCGGTGTTGCCGGAACTGTTCTGCTGGTCCACCAACTTCTTTTTCTCTGGCACGTCCAACGACAACAAGAACTCGACAACCTCCAAGTGGCCATTTGCGGCAGCCACATGCAATGGCGTCGACTGTGTAGTGTCCTGCTGGATGTCGGCAAGAATCTTCGGGTCCACCTCTTCGAATATGCTCTTGAGCGACTCAAGCTCGCCGTATCTGGCCTCTTCCACAATGTAGTCCTTTTCTTCTTGAGTAAGAGTTGTTTGCATTTTGAAGGATGAGCTTAGGAGTTTCGATTTGGAAAAACAATAAATATATGCTTGGCTTACTCTCAGCTTGTGCTTCAAGTTGTCAATCCGATGCAGGTAGAAAAAAATTCAATCACGTGCGATGAGACTGAAAAATTATGGCAGGGGAAGACTTTTGGTCCCCAATCAGCACACCCTGAAATTATGACCGTCGACTTGTTTGAGCAGCAAACGACGCAGTTTGTCAAGTTTCTCAAGGAGAGCGGCGTCAAGTTGTCGCCAAAGATTCAGGTTGCGGATTTGCGCAGTTCTGGCCAGGGCAGAGGCGTGGTCGCCATTGAGGACATTGAACAGGACGAGGCTTTATTCGAATTGCCTAAGGAGGCGATTCTCAACTATACTACTAGCAAGCTTTTTGAGAAACTCAGCCCCGAGGAAGTTGAGGAAATCTTGGAACTGGACTCGCAGTGGGAGATTTTGGTGCTCTGCTTGTTCTACGAGATGGAGATCTTGGGACTGCAGCTGAAGTGGTCTCCGTACTTCGACGTCCTCCCAAAGAAGTTTAATACTTTAATTTTTTGGACCGATGAGGAGTTGAAAGCGTTGGAGCCGTCTAAGATCGGAAGCCGCATCGGGAAGCAGGAGGCCCAGGAGATGTACAAGAGACTCCAGGAGAGACTTGCTGCTTATGGCATAGAAGAGCACAAGGACAAGTTCACCGAGGAAAAGTTTCACGTCGTTGCTACGTTGATCCAGAGCTACTCGTTCGACGTGGACCCTGGTTTCTACAACGAGGAGGACGAGGAGATTGACGAGGAGGCCGTTGGGGTGAAGACTATGGTGTGCCTTGCTGACACCCTCAACGCCAACACGACCCTTGTGAATGCCAATTTGCAGCACGAGGAGAACACCTTGGCGATGCGCGCGATCAAGCCGATTTTGAAGGGCGAGCAGGTCTACAATACCTATGGCGACCACCCAAACTCGGAGCTTCTCAGACGATACGGGTATGTCGAGTGGGAGCAGAGCAAGTACGACTTTGCCGAGATTCCGTTCGAGCTTATCGGTGATTATTTTGCCAAGAAATATAAAAGTCTTAGTGTCGCCGCCGTCGAGGAGATGGTGCGTTTGGCTGCGGAGGCCGGAAGCTTCTCGGAGCACGACGACGATATTTTCTCAGACGAGTATGAGCTTTATTTGGATGGCACTGTTGGGCCTGAGTTGATCTTTGTGATCCAGTTGTGTGCCACTGTTTTTGATAGCGAGTTCGGGCATGGCTTCAAGTACTCGGAGCTCAGCGAGGAAAAGAAGGCCGAGTTCTTGTCGAGAACGTCCAAGAAGATTTTGCAGCTCGTCAACGGGCAGAAGATAACCAAGTACGCCAAACAGTGCTTCGAAAAAGTGTTGCTGAAGAGACTTGGCCAGTACTCGAAGGAGTTGAGAGCCGACTCAAAGCCAGCGGAGGGAGACTGGAGCAGCAGGCTGGACATGGCGCGCGCCGTTCTCAAATCAGAGGTCAACTCGTTGAAGGCCTGTGAGAAGTATTTCCAGAACGAGAACTTCGAGGTGATCAGCGATGATAAGTTGATCAGAAACGTGTTGAAGAAGTATGAGGAGGAGCAGAAGGAGGTCAAGAAGAAGCAGCGGAGGGCCTAGGGCTCTTTTCTTGTAAACAGAAGGGCGTGGTGCAGGCACTTTTCAATTTGTAAATCATTAGCATACCACTTTTAGATACGTTTAGATAATGCATACTATTCTCTACGTGGTAGACTCAACAAGTACACAGAAGTACAGCCCTGTTGGTACCCGCTTAGAACAGAGCACAGTAGTTGCTTTGACGCAGAGATACCGCACTAAACGTATGGTGGCGTTGCAACGGCTGGTCTTAAATTGTAACATGGGCCGCAGAAATACAATGTGGGTTACGGTACTGCTGCTACCCGTATGGCATTCGACCTTACAGCCAGCTCTCTAGCGGCGCCAGTGAATACTACTTTTTTTAAGGCTCACCCAGACCAAAGTCCAAGTTCGCTAGCAACGCGCAACACACCGAGCTTGTCAATGCATTGCTAATGTCGCCAGAGCATGAAGTACCAACACTATTGAAAAGTATTTGATACGATAAATCCGGCTTTCCGTCTCGGACGCTAAGCAACAAGTTTCAAAAAGGTGTGGATTATCGTGGAAAAAGCGACAAATGCACGGGTTGTAAAAGGTGCCGGTCTCCGTAAAACACAGAGTCCGGCGGTGAAAACTTGTTAGGGTATAATCCTATGGTATCAAATGTAAAGAAGAGAACTAGAGTGGTGAGAAGTTTTCCAACATATACTGCGGTTACCCGGAAATAGGTGTGCCCGCCAACGCGCTGGGCCGCTGAGCCGCGGAACCGCTGGGCGGACCTATGTGGCTCTAGGCGGGAAGGACAATACACGCAGGGAGCGCACTGTGTCTACTATAGTCTCGTCTTGTTTTAGAACTTTACAACTTAAACTGTTGTCTGATGAGTGTAAATTCAAATGAGAAAATCGAATGAGTAAGGTTAAAATACGAAATTCAGCAAAGTATGGAGAAGGAGCCAAGTGGTAAAGATATAGTTAAAACTTTTAGTATGTTAATACTTTTTAACTTTTTTGAATTTTTAATTTTTGAAAAAGGGGGCAGAGTCGCATATTTGCAAAAAAGTCTTGCGACGAGAAATAAAGATCTGATAGCTCGGCAGCGTAGAATAAAAACATAAAATTGTTTGCGACACCTGCAGGTCTACTATTCATCTTCAAAGCAAGTTTTTCGTAGTTTACAATGTTTTTCAGAATACTAGTATGTTCACTGCTCTACTGATAGGAAGTATTTTGTCATGTTTATTTTTCTCTATTCAGATTACAAGCACTTATCAGTCTGGTGAAAACTGGAATGGCTTTTCGTTAAGTACACCAATTTGATCCGTAGAATGCATAAGCTCAAAATTGATACTATTCAAAGTCAGCTGAAAAAAATGAAATCAGCCATTCCACATTGAGATAAAGCTACCTTACTCCAAAATCTTTGAGATCTCACCACCACTTGTCTGGCCCGAATGTCTTGCCCTTGGGCAAAGTATAGAATGCAGCAGCTTCCCAGTCCAACGTATCTTTGTACACTGTGTTGCCCCACCACGTCAACACAGCACCAGGATAAGTAACGCAGAGAAATATTAACACAGTAGCAAAAGCAACTCCAGATTCCACAGCGGCGCCAATGATGAAGTGGTACTTGGCATGCCATAGAGGATACTTGTTTTTGATAACCTTTTGCAATATAAAGGACGAGAGGAAGTACAGCGAGTAGTTGTACACCGTAGATGGCGGGATGTTGCTCGGGCCGGCAAAAATAAGAGGAGCACAAAGATTGCCGAACCACCTGCGCGGGTATTTCTTATACAAGAAATAAGTTCCAAAAGGCACAAACGTGCCAATGAGAAAGAACCACATGATAGCGTTGTAACGTTGACCTGGTGAGAACAAGTAATGTGGAAACGACCATATGATGGAGGCGTTGTACGCCGTTCTTCCCGAAGCACAAGTGAACCCGTTGATCTGCTCTGTTCCGCAAAGCCCTTTAATGTGACCCCTCATCCATTGTTGCACACCCACATTAGTAAGTGCTGCAAGCACAGCAGACCACATTTGGGTAGCAAAAAGAACCCTTGGTGGGATTTTCATGTACTGGCCCATCTTCAAGTCGCGCGACAACTCCAACCCCGTGCGCATAATAGTGAAGCCGTATAGTCTGAAAAGTAAATTGGCCATGGGCTTGAACGGAAGCATGTATCCCGCAATGAGTTCTGTCACAATGTTGGTACCCACATGCTGATTAGTTGTACTCTCGAGAATTCCTTGCGGGACAAAGTTGACAGTGGCGACCAAATAAGCAAGAACAAGGGCCCATCCAGGGAACTGCTTTTCCCACACGCAAACACAAACAAATGAAAGAGCCAACATCACAGCAAATAATATCAAGTACCACCAATCAGACGCCTCTTTGTACCGATTCATTAGCCGTTTATGGACGTCTTCTCCTCCATGGCGAGAGTTCTTCAACTTTTTCCAGATATCTTCGCCGTGGTAAAGATAGGTATGTGTGAACAAACCAATAACAGTAGCAAAGCTTAAAGCATATGACAAAAGGTAGGAGAACGGAATGAACAAAGGTGAGTATGCCTTGTACTTCTCAAAATTGATGGTGTGGTCCGGGTTGAGGATTTTCGAAACATTGAATTTCTTCTGCTTGTTGTCGAAGGTGCTGTTGCTGATCATTGGCATGTACTTGGCATCGTATGTGTTGGTGTAGTAAAGTATTGGCACCAAAACAATAAAGAACAAGAACACAGAACCGTATATGTTTGCCAGGGCCCAGTAAGGAGTGGCAAACACAGAAGAACCAGGCAATGCTTGCGCAATCTGCGAATAGTCAAACGTTATTGGAATAAGCCCAAGCCCAGAGCGGACTCCAAACAACGAGTTCGCCACAAAGTTGCGTCTTGTACTGCTGCCCCAAAGGACAAACGTAAAGTGTGAAAGTCCTGTAAACAAAAAGCCTGGGGCCCAGTACCACACAAACATGACCGCAAAGGTAATGCAAAATACCCTGTAGCGAGACGCTTTCCAACCATTGACCACAGCTTTATCTATTTTGTTGTTGTGCAAAGATTCCAACAAAGTCACCGAGATCAATGTGTGCGGCCAAATCGCGGAAGCAGGATACACGACCCAACGCCGAGTTAAACCTGCCAACCCATACCCTGCCATTTGGGATGACAACACAAGCAAGACCATGTAGCCAAAACTTAAATCCATGTGATAAAAGTTTGTTTGAGCAATCAATATGTTCATTGCATATGCCGTGGAGAACGTGAGCGCAACGCAGATTGTTACCACTCCGTGCTCTTTTTTACTAAAACTGCCACCGGGGTTCAAGTCTAAGAACGGAATGGGACCCTTGATGTCAGGAAGTGTAGCAAGTAGGTTACCAACAGGATACGCCAAGATCTGCGCAACAACAGAGTTCACTGTGAGGGAAGGGAACCGCAATGAAAAGAACTGGTTGACACCTGAGAATACTATGACAAACACAGTCACAAGAAACCAAGTGCGCCAATGGTTCACACGCACAAATTCTTCATCATCACAAATGGGAACGGCAGTTCGAACTTCGGGATATGGAGAGTTGGAAAGAACAGAAGGGTTTTCGTTGTAAACCTCAATGCAATCCTCGGGAATGAGAATAACTTCCTCGGACGTAGCCTCTTTGGTCTTCTCGGACGTAGGCTCTTTGGTTGCTGAGTCAATGTCCATAGTAAACGTGCACCTCTGCAGATCTTAAAGATCAGATTGATAAGAAGCAGAAAGTGCACCCTGGAATGAGTGCCCTTTTGTACTACATCGTAAAGTGCACCCTGAAATAAGCGCTCTTGGAGATCTTTCTGATAAATTCTCGGATATGTAGCTCATGCATGATGGGGCCACGGCACGGAGGACAGAGGCAAAGCATTTCATGTTGGTACGGCCAATAAGATGCCACATAATAATACAAGACAAAGTCTAACTTTATCATACGATTATTTGTGCGGCACTGGGGGTCAAAATAATCGCCATCTTTGCTTCTACGGGTACTGAGCCGAGTTCGCTGCACAGGTTCGGGACTCGGCCCGAGAACCGATGCAGCGAACGCGGCCCGAGAACGCAAGGTGGTTTCTGGACTTCCAAAGCTACAAGTCTCGAATTGGCTCCAATTTCAAGTTTCTGGAGTTGTGCAATGACCTAAAAATGGGGTGTAAGATAGACGTTTTGCTTAACCAAGGAAGGTACGAGCTGTTGGGATAAATTCTGGTGCCACACTAATAAGGCCTCATGAGCGGGTTGCTGCTCAGTGTAAAAAAAGAAGCTTTGCAACAGCTTTTTCACCCCGACAAAGTAAAAGCACAACTACTTGCAAAATATAATGGGTAAGCTGTCATCTGCGACAGTCACGAAATGATAACCACAAATTGTTCATTTGTTCACTGTTGGAATTGAATCTACAGCTGTTAGGGATGGCCGCTACTTTGCTGAATAAGCGAGCCACGTACGCACGTGATGCGGGAAGGTGCGCTACTAGAGCTGCACATTTTCCGCACCACGTTCTTTTTAACTTTAACGAATATAGTTACGTTCCTTGTGTGCTTACAATTAGTAAGCCACTCGTTTTAATGAATCATGTAGGCATCAGTGGGATGCTACATTTCAACATTCACAATATAGACCTCATTCACCTCGTCTGGGTTTAAAAAAAAACGATCTCGGAGAGGGTCGAACTCTCGATCTTGCGATTAACAGTCGCACGCCTTAACCAACTTGGCCACGAAATCATTTGATATGACTAAGCGAAAATCTACCTGTGCAAGTAGAAAGAAGCGCAAATGATGAGTGATAGATTCCAACGTCCCTCGTCAACCTGAACACAAGAAAGCGCACACGCAGATGCAACCATCAAAGCGGCGTATGCTACGCAATCTTCCAAGCGTATCAACTGCATAGCGCGGGATGTAACACTCCAATGGGACTTCCGAGGGGGTGTTATCTTGCCCGTTAGTAAAGATGATCACAAATATTGAATTCCTTGCTCTAGTGAAAAGCATTGTAAGAAAATATATCAGTAGTACAACAAGAACTTGAAGTTGTGTGGTGGGTTTATGGCTAGAGAAAGTGCAACCATTTATGCACAAACATGCAGGTTTCCGCATCCTTCATACCGCCCATCGAAAGTTTCAGTCAGCTCTTCTCCAGGGATTTTCCACTTGGATCTTTTCCATAAGAGTACACAGCTAACAGAATGTTGCTAAAAAAACTGAACGAGAGCGAAAGAAATGGAGACGTGACGGTATACGTGGGAAATTTGGATGAGGCCGTGGACGAGGCGTTACTCTATGAGTTGTTTTTGCAAGTTGCGCCCGTGAAGAACATCAATATCCCGAAAGATCGAATCTCGCAGACCCATGGTGGTTTTGGGTTTGTTGAGTTCAAAAATCTCAAAGACGCAGAATATGCGGAGGCAGTCATGAACGGAACCAGATTGTACGATCGGCTGATCAGAGTGCGAAAGAGCAACGCTCTGGGCCAGACAGGGACCACTGAGAATGGCAAGTTGACACTCGCCTCGCTCCAAGAGTCTGCCCGCATAGTGGATGTGGGAGCGAATTTGTTCGTTGGAAACCTTGATCCTCTTATTGACGAGCAGTATCTTTCGAGCACGTTCTCTCGGTTTGGAGCGCTTGCCAAGCCGACGACAATTGCCAGGGACGCCAACGGCGTCTCAAAAGGCTATGGATTTGTGAACTTTACGGACTTCGACAGCAGTGACAAGGCCGTGGCCGAGCTCGACGGACAGTATCTTATGAACAAGGCGGTGAGCGTGAACTACGCTTTCAAGAGCTTGGGCGCCAGTCGCAAGACGAAGCAGAGAGAGAGACACGGAGACGACGCCGAGCGGTTGTTGGCCAAGGAGGCAAAAAAGAATAACACCAACAAAAGATGAGGGTGGTTCGGATGCTGGCCATAAGTAGGAGTGGAAGCGCAGTCTGGAAAAATGCAAATCGGGGAGTTAGTACAAAGCAGGAGTGGGAGTGCGGTTGTTGCTCCGCCTCGAGAGCAATGATTTGGGGAAACAACAGTGTCTGCAGCTCATCACCTCATCGACTTACCAGTTTAATTTTGTTTATCACTTGCCGTGTACATGTATTAGCGTTCTATCGGTCTGGTATTGTGACATCCGCTACCTTAGGCGTTCGTTGGGAACGATTGCCATCAAGTGCTCCGGCAAGGGGGCGTTGTGTGATTACCGGTTGATAACGAACGGACAAGCACATAGAAGTGCTTGGAGCTCATACACCACAATTGCAGTACAGTGTACATGGGCGAATATGAGAACCAGCTCTCAACATTTACTTTTAATTGTCATATCAGGATGACATACAGACCTACAAGGTTGTGGACATGAATAGCACGGGAAACGTCAACTCTACAATGTGGGTTTTTTTTTTGTATATTTATGTTGATAAAATCAATCTAGTTTCGCAAAACTGCATTAAGCAATTTTTGCACTCGTTGCACTCGTCAACTTGTTTAATGCTCCACATTGATGACGATCTTGCCCATGTGATTCTTGTTCTCAAACTGCTTGAACGCCGCGTGGACCTCCTCCTGAGAAAACCCAAACTCCTTCTCAACAGCCATTGGCAACTTCTTGACGTGGACAAATTTGACCAACTCCTCGAGCAACTGCTTGGACCCGACGGCAATGCCTCTCAAGGTGACGCTTCCGGCGAGCACCAACATGGCMACATCAGGATGAACCTCGGGGGTCGACAAGAAACCAATGAGWCCAATGTCCCCGCCTCTCTTGGTGGAGAGAATGGATTTCTCAATAGTGCCGCTTCCGCCGTTCTCGAGGACATAGTCAACACCAGCGCCGTCGGTGATTCTCAACACCTCCTTCTCCCAGTCAGGATGCTTGGAGTAGTTGATAGTGTGGTCGGCACCATACTTCTCCTTGACAAACTTCAACTTCTCGTCAGAGGACGAGGTGATGATGGTCCGGGCACCAGCCGCCTTGGCTAAGATCAATCCGGTGATGGAAACACCGCCGGTGCCAAGCATCAAGATGGTGTCGCCAGCAGTAAACTTCTTGCCGCCGAAGAGAGTGTTCCAGACTGTGACACCAGTGCAGACCATGCAGGCCGCCTCGCCGTAGGACAAGTGGGTGTCCTTTGGCAACTTGATGAGACTGTCCGCATTAACAGCCTTGTACTGCTGAAGGAAACCGTCTTGTGGGGCACCCCAGCCATTCTCCCAGTCTCTCTGGACTCCATAGAAGTTAGTTGGATCAAAAACAGAAACAATCTTGTCACCAACAGCAAAACCCTTGACGCTGGAGCCAACCTCAACAACGTCGCCGGCCGCGTCGGAGCACGGAACGACCTGGTCCTTGATTGGAAACCCGTAGGTTCTGTTGGCAACAGCATAGTCACGGTAGTTGAGCGAAAGAGCTCTGACCTTGATCAAGACCTCGTTGTTTCCAACCTTAGGCACCTCCTCCTGGAAACGCTTGACGTCTCTGTAGTCCTTGCCCTCGGTGGAACGGTAAACAGTGTTAGTAGACATTTCGAAATTTGTTGATAATTGTTTTTTGATTGTAGTTTGTTGTTGTGTTTGTGATGRAAAAAGRTATTACCGTGRTGAGTCCSCGRTACTTATAGTTRAWTCCGGGTGGRACGTAATTGTCATCCYTCYTTGRGCTTAATAATTCTGTMTMTGGKGCCTCATCCTACTTAGAAACAACATACTTTGTGTTCCTGCATATAATTGTCATCACAATTTACAAAGTACCCCATACTTTTYTGCTACTGGTGCATATTTGTCAGCGCCCAGTTGCTGCTTAGAAATTGCTGCATCTCTGAGGGCACGCTGCACGCAGCTGACAGGAAACTGGTTTCTGAGACACTGAATAGCCGATGCCTCTTTTTCATCTGATTGTATTACTGTATTGTGCCGGTGTGTTTGCTCGAGGAAATAACACATTGATCATACGAACCCTTGGATAACCGTGGCTCCTACTGGACTCTTACAATTGGAAGATCGGTGACATGACAACTTCAGGCATCAAGCTAAAAACTATAGATTGGACAGCATTTCAGCTAGTGGAACGTCCAAACCGCTTTGTTATTGAAAGAGCCCTTGTAATAGTTGCCGATGCGTGTTACTAATACCCTAGCCAGTGCTTACAAATTCACGAGCCGCATGCAGGAACCTTCGTTTGACAGGTGCACCTCAGGTCTCGAGGTGCAACGCACCATAGCACGAGCGCAACTGTAGCCACACTTTTTCACCTGAAAAGTGCACTGTTTGTTGCTTTCTATCCTACTGCTCGTTAAAAAAGAAAACTGTTCTTAACGCTGTGGCTGCTCGACGACACCAGCACAGCAGCTGAGTCTCTGTCAGCAATTTCCCATTACCATCACACTTAATCTGGTACGAAGAAATCCCAAGAGGCGCTTCAAAAGATAGGCCATTGGAGGGCCTCAGTCAAATCAACTAGAGGAGGAGCGTCACCAAAGATCTAACAACTACCAAGAACGGTGGACAGTCACCAGCAACTGACGCACCAGGCTGCACTACAGACAGCGACGGAAACGAGTAGTGTCAGAAGACACTACAACACTTACGACACATGCCACTTCAAAGACCATTTGCAGAAGATCTTTCGCAACTGTTTGGAGAGCTTCGCAGCTTTTTGAAGAACTTTGCAACTTTTTAAAGAGCTTTGCAATTTGTCACTAGAAAATATTGACTTGCTGGGACGCTCTGAGAAGTTCCCCACCCAAAACTCAGGCCGCATCGTTTCCTCCCCCTGCCACCGGTTACGAGCCCACGCGCAGACTAGCCAGTGAAAAAAAATTTTCCCACACGTTTCTCTATCTCCTCGCATACACACACCACCACCACAATGATTATTTTCAAGGACATTATCTCTGGCGACGAGTTGCTTTCTGACGCTTACGAGCCTCAGTTGGTTGACGGCGTGGTCTACGAGGCCGACTGCCACATGATCACCGTCAAGCAGGGTGACGACTTCGACATTGGTGCCAACCCATCCGCCGAGGACGCCGAGGAGGCTGCCATGGAGGAGGGTGCCGTCACCGTGAACAACATCGTCCACTCGTTCAACTTGCAGAACACTGGTTTCGACAAGAAGTCGTACTTGACCTACATCAAGGGCTACATGAAGGCTGTCAAGGCTAAGTTGGCCGAGACCAACCCAGAGGAGGTGCCAGTCTTCGAGAAGGGTGCTGCTGCCTACGTCAAGAAGGTCATTGGCTCTTTCAAGGACTGGGACTTCTACACCGGTGAGTCCATGGACCCAGATGGAATGGTTGTGTTGTTGAACTACCGTGAGGACGGTACCACTCCATACGTTGTCGTCTGGAAGCACGGTATCAAGTCTGAGAAGATCTAAGTGTAGCCCGCGTGCTGAGCTCAGTCTAACCAGGTTGATTAATACAAGTTTCATTACAAGCATTGTAGAATAAGGTTAGATTCAGGACAGAATGCCCTTTGTCGAGTGGGGTGCATGGCTTATCAGCAGTCACTCAGGAAAGTGAAAAATAGCAGTTTAACAGGCGGTGCAGCGTCGGTCTAACTTAGCAAAGCAGTTATCATTCCTGGGCAAGAATTCACACAAGCTATGTTTTGCATAATTGCATTTCGCATTTGAAGTCTATTGTTTTTCCTACGTGATTCCTTATTGGACACAGCCGTGGATGTGTGGATATGCCCTGGGGTTTGTGCCATGGGGTACTGCAGAAAAGCTGCGAGTGAAACAGAAAACCATGGTTCTGCATTTTTCATAGCACACAATACTCTAGCAGTCGATTCAGAAATAGTACAGTGTGCTTCTTTTAGGATTCCCCACGCCACATCACTGATCATCGTTTAGACTACAACATACCATGCATAAGTCTGTAGACTCTCTATGTTTTGATTGTTCGTAATACGCAGTGCACTGACAAAGCCAGGAAGCTGCGTAGATGCCATGGGAATAGCAATCCGCTAGGAAAATACTGCGGAGGTGAATCAGCATCAGTGACGAATCACAGCACTAAGGCAGTACACCCCTTACTCCAATGCCTCCTTCACGCCACTGCTTGGCTCCCGCTTTTTCGGATTCACAATGAGACACACGTTTTCTAGCGAGACATCCCTTTCCACGTAGTGGCAGATCCGCGCATCCAAGCCTTTCTGTCTCAACGCCGCAACTCTGCTCTCGTCAATCAACCGTCTGGCCTTCAAACCGAGCTGCTCGCGCTGCTCATTGGTAAGCCCCGACGTGTGTTGGTCATTGTTTTCAGCACCTTCCCGTTTGCCGTTGGTAGCCCACGAAACGAGTTTGGTCAAGACAGAGAAAGCGGCGGCAAGCTCAACGTCGGAGTCGAATAAGCTTTTGAGAAAGTCTTTGCTTTCCTGCAAGAAGTAGTCAAATCTGCAGACATGGCGGCAGCACATGGCGACAATGAGCCCGCCAAATTGCTCGGTGTGACTGCTGTTGAGGATGCACTGCAATGTGAGGTCGGTGGCGCAGCCACAGAGATGTTTCGAGATTCCGATATAAGCGCCAGAGAACTGTGGGGTTTGCAAGACGTTTTCAAGGTATAGATCCTTGATGTCGATTTTGATTCGCCGGACAAAGGGAATGGGGCCGGAGTAGGTGGGAGCAACTTCCTGAGCAGCAGACAGCGCAGCTGCCGAATCCTCGCCAGCAGTACTTGACTCTTCTGATTTCTGCTGTTCACTGGTCTCACTAGTATTCTCATCGCGTGGCTCATTACTTTTCACCAGTCTTCCTTGTGCTAATTTAGCGTTCTGCCAATCATGCACTATCTTACTGTCCATCTTCATTCGCTGGCTCGAACGATCCACCAACAAAAAATTGCATGGCTCGAGCCCGCTGTTCAAGATCGACTTCAGCACGTACCGCAGCAACTCTCCCCGGCCGCATCCAAACTCGATGTAGTTCTTGTCCCCGTACATCTTGTTTTCCTTGAGATGGCCGATGAGTGACGCTTGCTGGATGATGTGTTTCTGGTTCGTCACTTCGGAGAACCGGTCCTCAAGCGAGGCGTCGCGCAAAAACTCTAACTGTAGAGTCCCATCTTCGTTCATCTTGCCCTCACGCTCTCTGAGCCCTTTCAATAAAGTTTGGTATGCGCTTTCAATCTTTTCAATCCAATACTTGTAGTCCACCTCCTCTGGCCTCTTATGCACATCGCTGCTGATCTTGTTGTAGTCCTCCTTGAACCAAGGGTTCTTCTTAGGAGCATCCTCCATTTTTTGCTTGTTGCACTTCACCAAGTGCTTCTCCATGTCCTTCACCCACACACTATGTGTTGGATCCATGGGGCAAGGCACACGGTCGCCGTTGGTCTGGGCGTCCAACACCTGGTGCTCGGGACAGTACTTGGAGAGCGACGACTTCTTGCGCAACATCTTGCAGCGCCGATTTTTCTTGGCAAGGATGTACTCGCATTGAAGGGCTTTAGTTGGCTTGTCGCAGCCCTCAAATTTTCGTTTGGTCATGAGTGGTAAGGAGCCGTGCAATTGTGCTTCACTCAGAGGATGCGACTGCCGTGGAAAATTTTATATGCAGCAGATGAGATGGCAGCACCAGGCTAAGGAAGACAGCGTCGCCATAATGTACAAAAATTCTAAACTATGAATATTTAATTAGCCCAGCACCACAATTGCGAGTTTTGAAAAAAACAAATGATTTTTTTTTACGTCTTCTCTCGCTCGCTGGCCGCTCGTTCGCCGCCCGCTGATCGTCTTCCTGTCTTTGAACATTCCCTCCTGCATGGAAGCTCGCTTGCCCCTAGTGGGGCACTTCAGAATGCTATGCTGTAATAGTGTTCGAAAAACTCTGCCACCCTTCTTCAAATTCTGGACAACTACGGTGTCTTTGCCATCGTCATTTATTCATTATAGATGGGATAAGGCGATGTGCCTCAGTCCCCTTGGTTGTCCCTGGAGGTAACTCATGGCCTTGCTCAGCACGCGCCAGCTGCCACACCTTGGCACCAACTTGATTGTCAATTTGACGCAGCGGGAGATGCCAGTTATTTCTATGAGTAGTTTTCATTATCTAGAGAATCTCTCGTAGAACTTTGTCGGACTCTCTGGTCAAGGATGTGACAAAGACTTTCTAGTTGCAGCACATTGGCTTCGCCAATGCACTGCCGTGCTACCGCTCACTACTAAACAACCACCTCTTGATAGGCTCCATCCCCTCGCCCGTCTTGAACAGCGCCACAAAGATCCCGTAGTCACGCTCCATGTACTCGTCACTCTCGCTGAGCTTCAAACGCCCCTCCACAAGACTCAACCCAAGCAGCTCTGCAAACTCGTCGATTGAAAACCCGGGGGCAAACAACAGGCGGGCCGAGGACAGCCGCTGCCGCGTCGCCTGCTCACCCGGCATCAGCGCTAGGAGGTCGGTTTTGTTTCCAATGATCAAAATCGGACAGCTCCCACTGAGCTCGAGAAGCCGTTTCAAGTCGTGCCTCGCTTCTTGGAACCGCCTGCCTAGACTCTTTTCCTCCTCCCGCCTTGAATACTCATTGTAATCGATGACGTAGACGAGCACCGTGCCCTCGAGCAGCTGCAGATGCCGCTCCACGAACCGGAACCAGTACTCCACATAGCGGCGTTGTCCCGAAAAGTCGTATCAAATGTTAGTGAGAGAAAACGTGGCGTCCCGCGAATTGAGGACACGGTGGTATTAATATTTTGCAACGCCCCACCTCGTGCGACGCTGCGTAACTCACATCTCTATGTTTGTTGCCCTCCCATGCCGCACCTTGTGAGTCGGGACCGTATCCTGTCGCCACAGCTTGCCCTCGAGCAACGCAGCGAGTGTCGACTTCCCCGAACTGAGGGGGCCAAACAACAATATCCTGAGCCCCAGTGGATCCAAGGAGGGCGTCATCTGTCAAATGCAGTGCTTGCGGGCTGTCCGGTACTATTGTCTAAGGTGCTGCAAATGCCTGGCAGAGCACATCGGCTGCAGCCGATTTTCCAGCCATGTGCAGGGAAGCCCGGAAGTGGTAGGAAAAGGCGTAATCACAAAAGGTAGGCAAGGCCACTAGGCCCATGGCCAAGTCTGAGTGAGTTATATAAAAAAAAACTGAGTTGCCTCCTATTGTATATGTGACGATGTAAAAAATTAGAATATCAAAAAAACGCACTTCCGACAGTGCTCCAGTTGTCAAGGGTGGATATCTTGACCGGGACCCGCCTGCAGGGCCGCCGCCATCGGCCACTCGTGCGCCGCTTCTCCCCACCGGCCCCCCACTAGCGCATACGACATCACCGACACTGAGACAAAACCAGCACTGTTTTCAAACGACCGTCCGCACAAGCACTCGCTCGACTTTGCACTTTGCCCCGGCGCACCACCACAGCTGCACCTGCTCTCATATATTCCCAGCTCCAACAAGTCAGTCACCCTTCGCTGACCCTGTTCACATTCCCGAGTTTGACGCTGGATCTTGAACCTTATCAAGCACACAAGCGGCAACCACATTCACGCCAAGCAAGAGCAGAAGCCAAGCAAAGCACACAAAGCAAAGCAAAGCAAAGGACGACGACACAGCCAAGATCTCTTTTTTGCTGACAAAAGTTCTTTTTTGCTGACAAAAGTTCTTTTTGCTGACACTATCGAGACCCAGTGTTTTCTAACACTCGTCACACGCCGTGCACTCCCCCGCAGCCATAGTCACACACAAGCCCCACGCTTTCCAGCAATGTCGCTTCCCACCATAAACGCTGCGCTCTCAGGCGACCACCGCGACGACGAGAACGAGACCCCGCAAAAGCCGCAGTCCAAGTCGCTTCTCGACTTGATGATGGCGTCGTCCAAGAAGAAGCCCCAGGCGCAGCCGGTGCCATACTACAGAACGGTGACAACCAGTGCCGCGCCCGAGGTCACTGCAGAGGAGCGCCACAAGTTCCAGAGCAAGGTGTCTTTCGACACAGTCAACATCGGGCTCAGCCCGTCCAAGGGAGTCGACCCGGTGGAGTTCCCGGAGTACTACGACTTGAAGCGCGAGATGGTCCCCCTGTTCTCGTTTCGCAACCCGCGCGCGCCGCCTGCGAAAACCGCCCAGGAGATTGCGGCCATGAGCGACCTGGAGTACCGCCGGTACACGCGCGACCAGCAGCTTCACAAGGAGAGCTCGATGGCAATGCACAGCCAGGCGTGCTGTTTCTGCAAAGAGCATGTCAACTTCAACACGTTGTACCACAATCTCAACAACCCGGAGCGGACGTGCTCCGACTTGGTGCCGCAGTATCCCAGACGGGCGATTTTGGTGTATATTAGCGGCCGGAAGCATACATGGGTGGCACTCGACTGGGCCGTCAAGCGGTTGCTCGCCGACGGCGACCATCTTGTTGTGTGCGCGTCGCTTTTTCCAGAGGCCCTCAAGAAGCACAAAAAGACCAACCCTGGCGGCAACAAGGACGGCAAACCTTCGGACTACGACGGAAGCAGACACAACCGGTTTCTGAACGAGCGCTCTCCGGAGGGCCTGCGCTCGCGCCTGCGGTTCCGCAGCAGCAGCGCCGACCTGAGCACATGGGGGCATGAGACCGTGGGGCTGCACATGGACGAGCAGTGCTACTTGGACGTGCGGCACACTGCGAAAAACATCATGCGCTACATCATGGCGATTTTGGATCCCAAGCTTGTTGTCAAGATCACCATTGATCTATCGATTGGCGGCACCAAGGATGTCTTGAAGGACTCCTACATCTTGTACACCCCGACTTTCTTTGTGTGCAGTGCCAAGCCGAAGAAGGGATCTGCCCCGATGTCCTCCTGGAAAGGCTCCCGGTTGACCGACCGGGCGGTCAAGAACTTCACGATCCCCGTGATCGTGGTGCCGGCGTTGAACATGGAGGACTTTGAGAAGGCCGTTTTTGGGGGCCTGGGAGAGGCCGAGCAGAAGACGGTCGAAGGCAGTCGCAGTGGCAGCCGCAGCAGCCGCAGCAGCCGCAGTGGCAGTCCCTTTGACAGCACCAGTGAACTCCGGTCTCTGAGGGGGGCAAAAGACTCTGCGCCTGACTCCGCTTTTGGCTCGACAGTGGCGTCTACGGTCTACACTTCCGAGGACGGCTCGAGACCTAGCTTGGAGACCCACCACAGTGACAAGTTTCTGGACCAGAGCGACAGCGAGAGCGATGCCGACAGCGAAAGTGAGGAGCACGCGGCTAAGCAGGCCGCAAAGGGACGGCCGCGGCTTCTCCGGCTCAAGACGTTGATCAAAGACTTGAACTACGAGACCGCCCCGGACTTGTCCACCACCGAGAAGATCAGAAACTTTGTGGGCGTGCAGGAGGCGAAGCTCAGGGCAAATCTCCTGAAGATCCCTAAGACCGACGAGCTGGGCATCAATCAGGACTACTTCAAGAACCAGCTCGAGTTGATCTCGGCGGGGCTGCTCTACATGACCCAGAAGTTGCGGACACGTGACTTTGAGGACGACGACGAGGGCGCCGAGCTAGTGCGGCTGATCACGGGCGACCCGAATCTCGTGGGGCCAAAGAAGTTCAAGTCGATGTTGCTCAGCGACGATGACGACGCCCCAAGGCGCATTCCGGCGGCAGAGTTCAACAAGCGTGCCCAGAACGATGGCCAAGTCGCTAAGAAGGCCGCCCCGCTGATCAAGTTTGCCGACTCGGGACCTGCTGGGAGCCGTCCGGGCTTGGAGACGCGCAACCTGGCGCCCGACATCCGCTTCAAGGACCTCTCGACGACAAAGTCCAACACGTCGTCGCACCATCTTTCCACGACCAAGAGCAATACTTCTTCGTCGCTGCGTGGCCGACTCTTTGGGCGGCACTCGAATCCCGTTTCTGACAGCGAGCTGTCGGGGAGCAAGACGCCAGAGTCGCGGTCCCGAACGCAGTCGCCGTCGCGGAAAAGTTCGAAGGGCGGTGGGTTTTTGAAGGTGTTGAAGAAAGTGGGAGGGAGAAGCAAGAGCAGGGAGCCGAGAAGTAAGAGCAGGGACGAGGAGGAGCACAAGCGGAAGCGGTGGGGGTGAACACTCACGAGCGAAGCGAGTTAGTGAACAAGGCAGTGAGATGAGCGAAGCGAGTGAGTGTGAACAAAGCAGTGAGATGAACACCCACGAGCGAAGCGGAGTGTGTGAACGAAGCTAGTATGAACAAAGCAATGAACGAACGTGCTCCGCATTGTCTGCTCCACCTACCTGAGTTTAAAAGGTTTCGCAGCACATTAGTTTCGCCAATGCACTGCGAGCACTAGCCATCACGGTGCAGTGAAAATGTGTTTGACTTATCGCTTTTACTTATTGCCTGCAAAGCTGGCCCACCGGCTGTCTGCTACCGGACTGTATACTACTGCCATCATCTGATATTCTGCTCACTGGGGAGCTCAGTTGGTCTCAACCTGAGCGCGCTTCCCAGCATGCGCCACGGCTGCTACTTTATATTCACGTCTTATGAATCATGTATACGATGTTGTGTAAGTGGAAGACGTTGCTGTCTAATAAATCTTTAAGGTATGCTCTCAGCGAAACCTCAAAATGGAAACAGCTAGCACTGGCGAGTGAAAGCGTCAAATAGCTAGCACCGTGCCACTTCGCTCGTAGGTGTGAACAAAGCAGTGCGACAAACACTAGCTAGCCATTGCACATGCAGCACATTGGCGAAGACATTCCAACGAGGTTCTAGCACAACGCATTGCAGCACATTGGCTTCGCCAATACACTGTCTGGCTCTCGCTACTTGTCCCATTTGTTTACACAGAAATCAAGTTCAAAAGTGAACAACAAACGAGCCGAGGAACAAAAAGACATGTAGTACGTGTGCTGAGAATTTGGGAGCATGCAGTGCTGTCCGGCAAGGATGTGAGATATCGCAGGAGCACTGGCTTCAACTAAGACAGGGGGTGGAAGTAAGCCTCGGAATACACAATGTAGCTATTCTCTGGGGTGACGCTTTGCCCATGAGTCACCCAGCACATTGGCAAAGCCAAAGCCAATGTGCTGCCCGTGATTTCTGACTGTGCTAGCAACTTAGCCCACTGGGCGTCCGAACGGAGCAGCGTTGCCCTGCAGCGGCCGGCCCCCGCCTCGCGGCAGTCGGAGTTTTTCGGCGGGTGCGCCGGTACTCCACAACTCCATGACGCACCCAGGCCAAGTCCCAACGTCGAGTATAGCAAACTCTAAATTGGGAAGCCAGAAGGTGTAGAACGTACGGTTTTGGTTTTTGGGTAGTTGATTGAGTTGAGGAGGCTGTGAAATATCTCACGTAATGATTTGAAATTTCAATTGAGGTTTCGTTTTCTCTTTCTCGACACACACAGCGTAGGACTACAGATCTTAGCATCACATTAATTGCTATCGACTATAAAGCAGCGGCCCTCGACATCCCCCCACAATCCCCCAGCAGCACTCGGCAACTTCCAACGATTTTCTCACTTTTTCTGCTTCCCCTCAAGAGCATCGACGTGCTTTTCGAGGTTGTGGATCGTCTTCTCGAGCGACAACACGTCGCCGATGATCAACTTGTTTGCGGCACGGTACTCGTCGATCAAGTAGTAGTACGAGCCGAACCCCGTCACCGTGACACCCAAGAGGAACCCCACAAACCCGCCGCGGAACGCGCCGATTCTTCTGGGAGGCTTGGCCGCGCGGACGACTTCCGGGGCGGTGGCATACGTTCTGGCAAGGCGAAGGAGTGGGAGCATGTTGTATGGTGGGGGCAAGTGAGTTGGAAATCGCCGATTTTATGGGGGGCCGGTTACGTAAGCAGCCCGCGGGGGGCTGACGCGGAGGTTGACATGCAGCGGAGCACTGTCGACCGGCGAGCGCAGTGTCGAGTGCGGCACGTCGAGCGCAGCGAGACAGTGTTGTGCTCGACAGTGCTTGCGAGGCGGCGCAACAAAAATAATCAAAAAATGAGAAAACCCAACTTGCTCTTTTTTAGCGTTTTTTCAGAATGATCGAGCTGTTAATTCTCTTGTCCGCGCACCGACATTGGACGGTGCCCTGTTCACCAAGCGCGGCTATACAGCAGCACAGCAGACGACAGATTCCCCAAACGTATTATTAAAACTCAACAAACTTTCTAAAATCGCTATTCCTAGCATTGCTTGCGTTGTTTGCATTTCTTGCATTGTTTGCATTGTTTGCACTTTTCATTTCCCGGCTGTCTAGTCCCACTGCTCAGACTGCACTGTCATGGAGGCTGCTTGCTCCACTGCTCTACAGCTAGATCTATAAATGCATGGATTATTGTACAAACGGCGAAACCTTGGCGTTGTTTCGGGCCATTGCGCCTGAGAAAATGCACGACAGCTGTGTGAGCCAGCAACTAGCAGAAACCGTACGCTGTTGCCAAGCGTCGAAGAGCTCGCAATGGGTCGCTGAAGCGGTGTGGAACGCAATCCAATGGGCCAAATACAAGGAGACACGCACCCTTTGTGACCCACTGCTTAGCTGCCATCACCACTCATGAACGGTTCAGGTCAGAGCGGAACAGTTGTCTTCGAATACAATGACAGCAACGCTCTCCTCTCAGAGCGACTATGACAGCGGCTCAGCTCAGAGCGACCATGACAGCTCAGAGCGACCATGACTGCGGCTCAGCTCCTCGCTCCGCTTGGAGCTAAGCCTGGCAAACTTTCACACTCCCCATCCACAAGCTCTCATACACATCCAACGTCGTCAAGCGCGCCTCCGGGTCCGGGTCCAACACGTCGTACAACGTCTCGCGTCTGCTCTTCCCCACCGCGGCGTCGTCGTCCGTCAACATCTCAATCGGCTCAAACTTGCCCTTAGTGATGTAGCTCTCCTCGTATCTCGGCCGCAACTTCAAGTACTTGTCGTACAAGTCCTCGCCCCGCTTCGCCTTGGGCCACACATAAGTGCCGACCCGCATCACCATGTACACCACGCCGAGCGCCCAGACATCTGAGAGCCGCGGGTCATAGAGCTGGTCGCTGAACTCCTCGGGAGCAACGTAGGGCTCGGAGCCACAAGCGCCCTGCTGCATCTGGATGTCGTTTTCCCACGAAGTCTTAAACACCGCGGCAGTGCCAAAGTCGATGATCTTGCAAATGCCAAACTTGTCCAACAACACGTTTTCGGGCTTCAAGTCGCAGTGGGCAATGCCCTTGGAGTGCATGTAGGTGACGCCGTTGAGGATCTGCTTGAAGAAGCAGTCGGCCTCTTGGGCCTGGAGGCCGTTGCCGTCAGTTAGATGGATCAAAGTGTACAAATCACCCCCGTTGCAATACTCCAAGACTTCGGAAAACACCCCCTTGCAGTTTCGCATCAAGTCATACGTCTTGATGATGTTCTCGTGGTTCAACAGGAGAGACACCACAAACTCGGAAATGAGCCGCTTCGTGAAATGCTGCATGTCCTCGTCTCTCTTCTGCTTGAGCTCCTTCACCGCAAAGCACTTGTCCGGGTGGTTCTTCTTGCCAACAATCTTCACCACGCCATACGAACCTTTCCCGCAGACTCCCTGTGCGGTGCCGTATTTGGCACTGAGCTTGATATCTAACTCGTGCGTGTTTGGCTTGAAGTCCTTGCCCTGGTTCTCAATGACCTTTGTCAATTTCTGAATGAGATCCAACTCCGGCTTTCCAATCGCAGAGTCGATTTCTGGCTCAGAGTCCTCATCGCTGGAGTCGCTGAGCTCGCTGCTGCGCGGATTGCGGGCACTCCTCGTCGAGGCGCGACGTGCACGGTGGGGAATGTAAGAAGGAGCCTTCTCGAATTTCTTTTCTCTGAGATCTGAGAGCAACTGCAACTCTGGCCGGTTCGTGATGATACTGACGGAAGTGTCGGCTTTCGGGTCCAGCTTCTTCAAAAATCCCAGCAACAAAGTGGCGCCTGGAATTCCCCCGCCGCTTCCCTTTTCCAACAACTTCGCCGGCTTCAATCTGTGCTCGTGCGAGCCATCGTCGAACAACACGAGCGAGCCGATCATCTTGTCGACGTTTTTCGTAGAGGTGATGTCGTGGAGGGGACTCTTTGAGTAGTGAGGCTGCTCCTTGGGAGCGGGCTCCGGCAGAATCTTCGGCACAACATTCGGCAAGGCCTTGGGCTCTTTCACTGGCTCCTGAGAAGATCCGCTGAGTATAGGCGGCTCTTCCTTCTTGAGCAAATGCTTGAACTTGTTGCCCAAACTGTGCACCTCGTCCGGGGTCTCTTCTGCCGTCTGCCGTCTGCGCACCCCGCCGGTGGACTTCGACGGCTTCAACGGAGCACCGTTGCCGCCGTTCTGGCTGCCGCTCTGGCCATTTGCAACACGGCTCTGTGTGTTTGCCCCCGCACTGAGCTCGAGATCACTGGCTCTCGCGCTCCTGCTTGGGGTGACGGTCTCCGAGTTGCTCTCGAGCTGCCCCAGCTTCCAGAACTTGGGCGATCCAAAGCCCATTTCTATTCGACGAGCTGGAAAAATGTGGTTGCTGATGAAATGAGCTTGGAAAAGTTTTTGAGCTAGAACTTGCGTGGGCTTCTGGCTTCGCTGCTCCGTTTAAAATGAGCAGTGCTTTGTAATTTGCAGGGTCCCTGATGCAATGGGTGCGGTTAGCATGTGCAGGAAAGTGGGACGCCCTTGCTTTATGGGGGAGCCGCCTGCTGCGGCCTGCGGGCGGCCCAGGGTTGCTTTGTCAGACGGGCTCTGGCGGCAGGCGGCAGACGGGGGCGAGTGTGTTCGGGTATTTTTGCACCCATGGCATGAAACGAGTGACGCCGGTGCCATGTGTCTGAGTTGTACAAGAAACTTTTTTACTGCATAGAGCACTGCTCGGTGTGTAAGTGAGTTGGTCACTCATCTTTTCGGTCACGCGAATCTCTTTGCAACCGTCATCCTCCCACTAACATTCTTCTGGTAAGTTCCACTGATTTGTAATGTGGCTCAGTTTCCGAGTCAATCGGTCAGCTCCCGTGCAAGTCTTCCCCAGTGGTTGCCTCAAATGTCGCACTGAGCACCTACATTGGAAAACCTCGCATACGTGTTTCAGGGTGCAAGAAGCCGGAATCGAACGTATTTTTTCAACACCTCTGTCTAATTTCTGGCTCGGCTCATTTGGTCCTGCATAGAGTGCCACTTCACAGTGCACCGCCAGCGGAGATCCATCAGTGCCTAATGTCTTGCGCTTCAAAAGTTTACTGCAAAAATCGACTCTCTGCCGTTTTGAATCATTTGTTAATTTCCAGCTTCCACCTACTCATTACTTTTAACTGCGGCATCGGTCTACTTCTTCCATCTAGTTCCCCCATATGCCGTGTCACGTGCAATGCACAATTGTTTTGAAGCTGGACGCGACAGGAAGCATCACAACCGCCAGAGGATCCTAATCAAGAGTGAGCAGGGATTCCAACAAAGAACATATTCACAACAACTGGTCATACTCAAAAACTACTACTACAACAACAACTAGTTACAATCTTCCTTGTGCCAGGCTTGTTTCAACTATCATTTTCGACACGCTTGCTGCCATTCTCAACTGCCACACAAAATGTACTCGCTCGTCGACGACATACCCTCGTTCAAAAAAATCAGCGAGCAGACGGCCCAGCTTGACCAAAACCTCCAGAAGATACAACTCCTACACGAGAACTTTACGCTGTTCAACGAGAGCATCGGGGCATTGATCTACGGGCTCAACATCAACGCCTGGTGCACAGAGTTTTCGGAGGCGCCCGACGCCGAGACGTTTGCGGGGAAGCTCAAGCTTGAGGAGATCAATCAGAAGATAGAGGTGTTGAAGGAGAAGATATCTGAGTTGAGCGGGGAGCAGGCCAATGATACGTTTGATGAACTGTTCCAGGGGCCATTGGTTAGTGAGAGTAGTGTCATTTCTTCTGAACCTGGCAGTTTTTCGCGGCCATCGCTATCTGGCGCCAAGCCTGGCTCGAAGGCCGGTTCGAAAAACCGGCAGAGCAGGATCCCGCAGCCGCGGAATCTGGTGGGGTACAAGAATACTCGGGCGACGCTCTTGAAGCAGAGGCATTCGCAGAAGCGGAGGGAGCAGCAGTAATCGCAGCAGTTGTTGAGGTCATCGCCTGGCGAGCGCCGCGAGGCAGTGCAATTTCAGCAGTGATTGAGATCATTGCCTGGCAAGCGACGCGAGGCAGTGCGAGAAAGTATTAGATGGCACTTTAGCTCCAAGTTTGCTCACCAGTGCGACAACACAAGTGCGGCTCAAGCTGTATTTTCTGGCTGCCAGTCAATGTGGGAGAGTCATTGGCCCAAGTCACCGACAAGTAAATAAGTAGTAAGTGGGGCGCGTTACACATGCAGAGACTGCTCCACTGCTACGATGTATAGTATAACATAAATTAGAACTGAAACGTTAAGTAGCATAGCTGATGGACAACTGGTGCACCCACCGATCTACGGTGGGTTGGGAGACCCTCGTAGAAATAGCGATCTGTCAAAGACCGCTGTCACAGATCTGAAATAAAGAAGCGTAGGTATGAATGCTCGGGGTGATGAAGTGAAATGGTGAATAAATTAGTGTGAGTCCACGCTCAAAGCTTGAAGCAGTAGGCGTGAGATGCAATAGCTAGCTGGCTAGCAAGTACTAAATAGCACCGAGTAGCAAGCTAAGCCGAAGGAAGTTGTGTTTGTATTTAGTCGCTGTGTTCAGCAAAAAAAATTCTGCAACTTCAAGATAAATGGCCCGTTGGCAACCCGCTCATCATGTTCCCTTTCCTCCTGCGCCGTCAAGTCCGCATCAAAAATTCTTCTGTCCGATACCAAGTCGATTTCGTCTGGTGCGTACCAGATTTTCCAGTTCTTTGTATAAAGTTTGTGTCCAACGTAGAAAATCAAGAGAACAATAACACCCAAGTAGTTCTGGAAGAACGAGATAGGGTCTGGCTTTCCCTTGGAACCTAGTGGGAAAAGCGAGATCCAAAACTGGACCAAGAGAATGAAAACGTTCAAGCCAATGGCAATGTAGCTGCCAATAACACCGGTTTTGGCTTTGTATCCCAACTCGCCGAGCGATCTTCCCTGCACTTCCATGGCCTTTCTGAATCTGATGTGGCAAACGCAGATGGTGGTCCAAGTAAAGATAGTGGATAATCCGGAAATAGACAACAACCAATTGAAAATGGTTTCTTCTTCCTTATACGCGGCCACAAAAGAAAACAATCCGGCTACAGCGGCAATGACGAGCCCAACAAGTGGTCTGCCGTTCTTGTCAATGTAGTTCATCCACTGTGGTGCAAACTTCTGCTCGGCAAGACACTGGATTGTTCTGGAACTCAGGTAGACAGCAGAATTAGCCACAGAAAGCACAGACAAAAGAATGACGGTGTTGATAATATGCGGCAAGACTCTGATGCCGTGGTTCGAAATTGCAATGACGAATGGCGACGCGTGCGTGGCGCCACCGGCAGAGCCCATTAACTGGTCAGAGTTCGATGGCACAAGAAGACCCACAATGAGCAAGGCAATCATAAAGATGAAAATAATGCGGTATCCAACAATTTTGATGGCCTGTGGGATTGCCCGCTTTGGATTCGACTGCTCGGCTGCGGTAAGCGCCACAAATTCCGTGCCTCCAAAGGCAAAGGCGGCAGCGACAAACACGTTGCAGAGCCCCTTGAAACCGTTCTTGAACGCACCAGGGTCCGCCCAGTAAGCCCCGCCAATGAACTCTTTCTTCCCAGCCCCGCCAAGATCCAAGATGATTCCCAAGATAATGAAGCCTGAAATCGTGATCAACTTAGTGGTGTTGAAGAAAAACTCGGCCTCGCCGAATCCCTTGGCGCCAAAGAAGTTGATTGCCAAGATCAATAAGTAGAACGGCGCAACGAAAATATCAGAGTTGATCTCCGTCCAGTACTTCAAGGTCATTGATGCCGTGACAAGCTCAAGCGAAAAGACGGTCAACCACTGGATCGCGTAGTTCCAGCCCACAGAGAACCCGATGGAGTCGTCAAGAAACTTTTTTGGATACGCATTGAACCCTCCGTTTAAGCTTCCGTACGCCACCGCGAGCTCTCCAGCACTGTCAATGACAAAGAAAACCATAAAGGAAATGATAGCATAGCCGATGAGAACGCCGGCCGGTCCCGCCTTGGCAAGCGCCTTGCCGGAGCCCACCCAGAGTCCCGTGCCGACGCCGGTCGAGAGTGCAATCATGATGACGTGTCTCTGTGAGATAGACTTTTCCAAAGCGACTGGTGCGTTTGGGTCTCTTTTCTTGAATCCATCGGTGAATTTGGCCCACCCAGTGAGACTGGTCTCGCTGTTGAACAGTCTGATTTCGTGGACCTCCGTCGTGACGGAGTCCTTTCCATATTTCTTTTCGTCGAAGGACATCTTATGTTGACAATGATAGTCAGTATCCAAGGAAATCCGGCAATTTAAATACTTCGCTTTGAGGCATTGTTTGAGGCGAATAAGGCTCTGGCTGTAGGGCTCTCAGCCACACGCACGGCTGCACATGCATGTTCGCCATGCCGTGGGGAGAGATCCCCAATGGCAGAATGACACAATGCCAAGAAACAAAGAAAGACTCAATAAAGATGTGGAACAGTCCCTTATTGGATATGGCGAGTAATCATATGGCACTCACTTATCAAGAACTCAACAGTTTAGTTCACTCACTCAACATCTCTCACTTGCACGGAAGTACACCTTGCATTAGGCAAGTCAGGGCCATTCCCAGGGCCCCAGTTGATCTGGTGCACATGGCATGCGGGCAGTCATAAAAACTTACGTCTTGCGCCTTGATAAGGCGGGGAGTCGAGTTCAAGATAAGAAGATAGCTGGTGCCTTGATTGTTGGTGCCGTGCTCCAGGAGCGCGCTTCTTTCTGGGCGGCCCTGGGCGGCTAGCGCACGGACGGCGCGGGTGGCCGGTGCGTCAGACCCGCCCGTGCCATCCCACTGGGACATGGCGACAGAATTGCTTAGAACTGAGCCACTTAGCTGGTCCAAAAATGGCCTAAGTAATAAGCAATGAAGACAGTGGCTAAAAATTAGACTACACTGAGTTGCTTTTTTTTTGTGGCCCATGAGCCAATCAATGATCATCGGATTGTCTTCTAGGGATTTCCTTTCTGATTTTCTCGCTGACGTTCTTACTGACTTTCTTGCTGATTTTCTCATCTCCGGCTCCTTCTGGCGGCCTGCATGATGAAGTAATCGGTGAAAAGTGCTGCATTTCAAACCTAGAGTGGAATATAAAGTGAGTGGTCAGTCTCTGTGAGCAAAGAAGTTTTCCCTTCCTTGAGTAACACTGTTTCTTTTAAGCATGTCCAAGCAAGCGATTAATTTTGCAAAACTCTCGGTTTTCAATCTTGACGACGAGATCCTTGACGACTTGCAGTTGCTCTACTTCGACAAGAACTCCAAGTTGCTGGCTGGTCCACAGGAGCCCGCGCCATTGGATGTCAGTCAGATCAAGCGGGCGTTGCCAAAAACCAAGGTGAAGACCAGAGGCACCTCGATTGGCGCGGGAATTGATCCGCCAAAAAAAAAACCGCAGTCGGCGACGGTGGAGGAGTCGGTGAAGAGCTATGCGGGAGATGTGAAAATCAAGGTGGGCAACGGCTTGGTCAGTGACGGAAACGTCGCCGTTGATCTTGGCAACCTCAAGGAGAAAGTGGAGTCCGCTACTCACTTGGAGAGTCCCTATAGTGAAAGATCGGCCCAGAGCCTTGCCGACAGCGACAGTGGGTCTGACAGCGAGGACAGCGAGAGTGACTCTGAGAACGACTCTGACAGTGATCCGTCTTCTGGCTACAATTTGTACAGGCGCAACTCTGAGCTCACGACGACCCCCGAGGTGGCTAGCAGTGTGCTGGACAAGCCGTCGTTCTTGAACACTCGGTCGGCGAGAATATACCTCGAGTCTGAGAAGATTGTCAAGATCGCGCCAGAGAAGACCCAGGAGGACAGCAAGGCGTTGTCGATTTACAAACTGCTTTTCACAGACCAAGAGTTGAAACGTCCAATTGATAGTCTCCGGGAGTTCAAGGCTTCTGCCGCCGACTCGCTCTCCGCAATGTTCATGGTTGGAGGCGGTCATTTTGCCGGGGCAATCGTGTCCCACAAACCTCAAAAAGGCAAGAAGTTTATCAAGGCGGCCGAAACGGATCTTCTTGAGCAGACGGTTTTCTTTGTCAAGCACAAAGCTGTTCACCGCTACACCACGAGAAGAAAGCAGGGAGGGTCCCAACTGGCTATGGACAACGCCAAGGGGAAGGCCAATAGTGCGGGGTCCAGTTTGAGACGCTACAACGAGCAGGCGTTGGCTCAGGATATCAAGCAGGTGCTTGAGGAGTGGAAGCCGTTGCTTGGCGAGTGTAAGACGATTTTCGTGCGAGCCAACACGAGGCACAACTACAACATGTTGGTTGACGGCGAGGTGATTGCGAAGAACGATGTGAGAGTGAAAAGTTTCCCGTTCCCGACGCGCCGGGCCAACTTGAAGGAGTTGAAGAAGGCATGGGTGACCATGAGCTATATTCTGATTGCCAATTTACCGAAAATCGACAGAAGTGATGAGTTTGAGGATGACAAGCAGAAGCGGTTGGATGCGCTGAAGAAGCAGGAGAAGAAGGAAAAGGCAAAGAGCGAGGAGCCTGTCAGTGCTGAGCAGCAGCAGACTAATGAGCTCTTGCTGTTGCTCAAGAAGGGCAAAGTGCCATTGTTGGTGGTCTACATAAAGAAGCACAAACTCAATGTTAACGAGTACAGGCTTCTTCCCGAGGGCAAGTACCATGGCAACACTTTGTTGCATGCGGCGAGTGACTCTGGCTACCACAGAATGGTGGCATCCTTGTTGAACGTGTTCAAGGCGGACCCTACTATGGTGAACGGCCGGAACAAGTCTGCGTGGGATCTTGCAAAAGACGAGCAGACCCAGCAAGAGTTCCAGAAAGCCCGGTTCGAGAACCCTGGAGGGTGGGACTGGGACAAAGCGCATGTGGGGCCAGCGTTGAGTGCCGACGAGATCCTCAAAGCGCAACAGCAGGCGGACAAGGAAAAACGTGAGTTGGTTCAGGGCATGATTGAAGAGGAAAAGCTGCGGCCGCGGGATATCACGGTGAAGAAGTATGGTGAGGGGAAGGCGCTCAGCAGTGGAGGTTTGGACAAGGTGGCGTTGCAGGGGTTGAGTGACGCCGAGAGACGGAACGTGGAGCGGGAGAAGAGAGCCAGGGCTGTTGAGGCGCGGCTTGGTATCAAGCGGTAACGCACCGGGGATCGAAGCGAGTCTGACATTGCCGAGCAAGATCTAAAGAATTGATAGACAGCTACCACAAAAATAGACGGTAGTCATTTGAAGTTCGTATTTAGTAGTTGTAGGCGCAAGCTTTCTACTAGGACATGGAACGTGCAATTAATATGAGCACTCCCAACTGAGCACGACTAAGCACTCAACTTGAGTGGGCATCACGGCTTCGCCGGTAAGCTGTATTCTACTGCAACTCTCTGACTTTGCTAGTGAGCTGCTTCCACGGTGCTTGATTGATTCATTAATTAGAAGCTATATGTAGATAAACTGCTAATGTGGGAAGGCTGTGAGAGACGCTGTGAAAATGTAATGCATAGTTCACTCACAGCACAGCGTCGTTCTGAGTCCCAACCAGGTGCGGGATCAGGAAGACTCAGTTGACTGGCTACGAATTATCGTATCTGAGGCCCCGGGCATCAATGACGTTCAGCGGGGTAGTGAAGATGCTGCACTGAGGAGCAAGCGCACGGCGGATACCGTAATGCAGCACTTTTGATTTGCTCGTCAGGTCATGACATACATGGAACAAGTGTATAAACTGATCCAAGAGCACACCTAGTAATTACTGACAGGCACACCTAGTAATTGCTGACTTGGGCACACTTAGTAATTGCTGACTTGGGCACACCTAGTTGATACTGGCTTAGGCACACCTAGTAATTACTGGCTTAGGCTCACTGCTCACATTATCAGTGTCAAGTTGTTGCACTATCGAGTTACGCGCCCCGCTGGTTCTTCGTTGGGGCCAAGGAGTGTCTAGTTTTCCAACTTTCTCTTCTTGGACCCCCTCTCAAGCCCCTCGACAAACCCCTGGAACAACTCAACATACCTCTTCAAGCTCGTCGGCTGCCAGCTCTCGCTGTTCGGCTGCGCGCCAGCCTTCTCGAACTCCGCAAGTAACTGGTGCAAGTTCGGCGAGTTCATTGGGTCGAACCCCTGGGGCTCGGCACTCAGCCCGTGCAAATCGGCTTGGTAGTCGTCGTACATCAACAGCGCATCGAACGGCACACAGACGTTGCCCGTGCCAGGGTGAACACAAAACGGCGACTTCAACAAATGGATCAACTGGCGGGACACTTCGACATCGAGGCGGGGGTAAAGAGTGCCAATGATGATGTCCTCGCGTATGTTCTGGAACTGCCCCACGCTACACACTTTATTGTTCCTTTCGTAAACAGACTTGATGTCCTGCCACTTCTCAGCACTCGTGCGTCCCGGGTGGCTGGCCCAGTGTTGTCTGAGCAACTCGGCAAACTGCTTGTGGTCGACCATCGGCAAGAGCTGCTCCTCTGCTTTCGCGTCGTCCAGCCACGGGTCCTGCTCGTCCAAGATCATGTCTTTGAATGCGGTTTTCAAAACGTCTAAAGACCGCTTCACGTGGGGATGCAACGGTCTTCTCAAGCCAAGCCCGCCCCTCAGGTTCTTTTTCTTCCCCAAGACATCTAAGTACTCCACAACCGCGCGTCGCTGCTGCTCGGTCAACTGTCTGGCCTTGGCATCGCTGATCCAGCAGTGGGCACCTCTACGGCCGGAGAACACCCACACAAGGCTCTCGAAGCCAAAATCCTCACGGAGACACTGCTCGATGATTTTGCTGCCCACAGTGATGAACTTCCAGCACTTGTTACAAATGTCTGTGCCCAGACAGCACGTGCGGATCCCGTCGTAGTCGGTCAAATCAATATCAAACACAAAGTCCTTTTCAACGGGCTTCATCGCCAGCTTCGGCAACGTCTTTCTGTTCTTGGGGTTCACAGAGTACACCGCTCCAATCTCAAAACGCGTGGGGTTGGCCTTGATGACCAGCTGCTTGAACTCGTCAAGCAGGCCGTACGAGTTGTACCGCTGGTATGCGCCGCTCTTGTACTCGAACGCAAACTCGCGTTGGGTGAACGACTTGTTGGGCTCGCCGGAGGAGTGGTTGAGCCACTGGAAGATCTCGGTGAACGGGAGGATGTTTTTGTAGTAGAAGCCCATGTCAGACTCACTGACTTTGGTAGAAGCGGAGGGCATTTGCAACAGAAAGCGAGGTGCTCAATAAAACAAGTGGTATGGAGTTTGAAAGTGGACCAATGACGGTTTTCTGGTTCTCAGATCAGTTCCCGAGCGTTTATGGTAATTTTTCGGCTTCAGAGCGTTTGTCTCTTGGCCCGGAAAACATGTACTTTGATATCGACGCGACGCGTCCCAGTCAGGTGACAATGCACGCTCACTCACTACTGGCCTACAGTATGGACTAATATAACACACTATTCGTACAGAGTTTTTGTACCGACATTTCACAAAAAAAAAACACCAGCCTGCTTGCGCAGTCTGCTACTTCTTTATAGACAATGGCGGCACATCGGACAACAACTTCGACTGCAACGTCAAGATATAGTTTCTCAACTCCTGGTTCTCCTTTCTGAGGGTCTCGATCTCCTCCTCCAAATCCCGGGTCTTCCCCACCTGGTTCTCCAACTCCTTGATATAATGCTCCTTGCGCAATCTGAACGCCCTCTGTGCGTTTCTATTCTGAGCAGCTCTCTTGGTGGGGTTCAACGGTCTCCCGCCACGCGCAGCGAGGGCCTCCTCAGTCGCAGCCTGCAAGAGACTGCCGTTCGTCGCGGCGTCCTTCTCCTCCTGGGACGGTTCCTCCACGGGCTTTGCGCCGGACGAGGCCGTGGCGGTCGCGGCGATGGCCTCTTCGAAGGCCAGGCCCGTGAGGGTGTTCTTGAACGACGGGTCGATGGAGTCGTCTGGCGTTAGTGGTGGTCATTGAGGGGGGCGCGTGCACCCCTTCTAACATCTAAGAAGCAACTGGGCACACCCGCAACGTGTGCTCAACCGTCGACTTCTGTGTTGTTGCTCGCCCCACCTCGCTCCGCTCGGCTAGGGGTCGTACTCACTCTTCACTTTGGCATTCCAGCTCTGGTACAGCTCACTCATCTGCCGTTAGTATTACATAACGCGCCGGTAATCTCTGGGCTAGGAAAAACAATCAATGCTCTTGATTAGACACGAAAACTTGGAGTGTCGAGTATTTCAGTCCAAAACTAAGCCGTCTTTTCTAACTCCTTTCCCTGACTCTGCCAATGACGTCTTCGAATTCACTCACCTTCAATGTGCCGCTTTCTTCTTGTGTACTTCGTTATTCACACTCTGGATGGTGATGACTAAGGCCGGAAATACAATTACTAATGGGTGTTGGCTATGTGTTACCCGGATATTGTGTGTTGGACGGTGGACTGGCGCCACAACGCAGCGATTGCCTCGAAAATAGGAGCAATAAACTAGTGAACTGGGAGCGCGAGTATTTAATCACAGCTTTTGCTGTACCTTTGATAAATTACGCTCTTCCTTGCTTTGTTTTAAGAGAACATTTTGTTTTGACCCCTTCAGCTCATGTCGAACCACACCATTTTACTCACATTCTTGGGCGGGTAGTGTAGTGGTTATCATCTATGCCTTCCAAGCATGGGACCGGGGTTCGATTCTCCGTCCGCTCATTTTTTGCCCAGCGCCAACTTGACATCACGTGACCGGGTCCAATCAGACGTTTTTTTTAGTGAAAAACCAGCCGTCAAGAAGCCATACAAAATGAGTACCTTCAACGTGAGTAAAAGCCAGCAAAAAAACTTTTGAACCATGTTCTTTTCTAACACCAGGTCTTCAGATACTCCGCTTTGGGAGCCGGTGTGTTCTACGGGTTCTACCACCGTTTGAGCTTGCAGTCCGAGGCCAGCGCCAAGGCGACTGTCGCCAAGTACAACAAGACTGAGAAGTTGATCTTGGAGGCCAAGGACAAGTTTGCTGCTTTGAACAAGAAGCCGGAGACTGGTTCCGACTTGTCGAAGATCGACTTGGAGGACAAGAACTTGGACTTTGCCAAGGTGATCTTGGCCAGCGTTGAAGGGTTGAAATAAGCGCAAGGCACCAGCGAGCGTAAAGCACCAGCGAGCGACGGCGAGATGGTGCGACTGTCAACACTTGCAGTTGCTTTTTGTGCTTTTGGGAGCGTGTTAATACATGGTGTGATAGGGCTTCCCGGTACGGGCATTGTAGCCCCTGGCCTTGCCCTGCCACCGAGGAAGGAGATAATACATGAATGTTGATATTCTAATTCTTTTGTGTAAACAGTGAGAGAAGGTCTCGTATAGTTTGCAACAGTGAGATGCGCAGGTGTTGTGTACTAATTGCACTGATGTTAAGCTTGGAGACACGGAGTGCTTCAGCAATGAGCTGCCTCGAAGACGATGCAGTGTATAGTTGGCGGCTCTGGTCTGTTAGCACTGGCCTGTGCAAAAAACAGTAGGTACTGCAAAATGTAGCAGAGTGGGTAACTAGAGCTGTTTTGGCTTGCTCGTCATGTCACTAAGTATCGGCTTCGTGCTACGACTTGTAATGTATGTACATGTATTCTATCGTCCCAATTAGACGCATAAGTAGTCGCACGGCAGTGTCCTCGCATCTTTATCGCGAAAAAACACTCGGGCCGCTCAGCTGTTTCTGAGTTGCCATTAATATAGAGCTTTAGGTATGACACAAGTCACGAGCGTTAGCGGCTCAGCACAGTAGGCAGCTCAGTTCAAGTAGCACTCGTCACTTTAACGCTCAGATGTACTCTCTACCCGCTCTCCATTCTATCGCACCCGTCTTCCCACTCCACGCAATCGCGCCAGCTCGCTAATCACCAGCTCGCTCCGCTCGTTGGTGCTCCGCTCGCTCACTTTCTCACTCTGTGGAAAACTCTCCCCGCAGGCAACCCGTACATCTCTCTGACACCCGCGACCTGGCTGTCCCACTTGCTTCTCCAACAGTTAATTCCTACCGGCGTCAACTTGTGCTCCTCCAAGAACCCGCGCAAGTCGAATTCGCTGGCACTATCGACGCTGGCATTGATATCACCCTCCTGTTTGCAGAGAAGCACTGCAAACCGGTTAGTAGAAGTATTTTTCTCGGGCACCGGAGGCAAGTACTCGGTGATGATAGTAGAAGACGCGTTCTCCTTGATAACTTGACTGTTTGACTCGAGACTCACGTTGGCCAACCCGTAGTTGAGACTCGTCTTGAACCCGTTGGTCTCCAAGTCCGGCACGTCCAAGTTCACCACAAGCACCGTGTACTTGTCGCCCGTCAACTTTTCGAACGATCTCACCTGGAACTGTGGCGGGCGCGAACTCGTCTTCGTCGACAAGTGCTCGCCGGGCTCGATGAGCTTATTCACGCCGGACTCGCCCACAAACTTCACGCCCAACTCCATCACTGGGTCAATGGTAGGAACCAGGTCTGGAATCACGTGCAACTGCTCCACTCTCTGCATCAACAACTGCTTGCCGTATCCCTCGTACTTGTCGGTCTGGTAGTAGTGCTGGAACACGGGCTGCGACAAGTCGAGGTTGTCTGGGTTGCCAAACTGTACTTTGTAGAGCACCTCTGGGTTGTACTTCTCGGCCTGCACCAAAAGCTTCTTCTTCTGTGCTGGGTCGCTCTCTTGTTCGGCTTTCGCGTACGCCTGCTTGGCCTCCTTCTGCAAAAACTCGTACGCCAATGGGAACACGTCGTCCAATCCCTCTGGCGACTGGTAGGCGACCTTATTGATCCGTCTCTTGACGGTGACTGGGCCGCTCTCGCTTGGGCCGTTCAAGATCTCGTGGCGAAGTTGCTGGTTTCTGATGCTCAACTCTCTGGAGCGCAGCTCAAACTGCTGCCACACACCGGCCTGCTGGTTCAACCGGCGGCTGCTCAGGCTGAAAGCTCTTGCGATCGAACGTTGCATGTTGGTTGGTTAGATCGAGGTTCGTGAAATATTTTGTCACGCTCGAAAAATGGAAGCAATACGGGGTGTTACACCCCCCATTTCCGGAGTGATAAGAGCGACGACAAGGGACCTTAATATTGGCCGTGTCCATTCGTATTATACAGATTGCTATTAGTTGAAAACGGCCATGTGATTGCAAAACAAAGAACTAAAGTTTTTTGTCTTAACCTTGCTTGCTTTTACATGGCATTGTCAAGGCCATCTAGACTCTGAACATGCGCAGCGGAGTAAATCTTATGAGTTGTTGGATGCAACTGAGTCAAGTGTGCGCATCTATTGAAAATCAGAATAAGATACGTTTTGAGTAAGTTCTTAGCAATAGATTCGTTTGAAAGCTTCGCTGATTTTCGCAATACTACTGCTCCATTCGATGGTTTGCCCGGCTGTGAGCCACGTCTACCTATCAGTCACCTGCTTAAGCCGTTCAATGTGGTCTCTTAATTTCTTACAGTTGTGTTATTGTTACATAAGGATTATTTTGTTGTTTTTATGTACTCCATTCTATAAGTTTAATTTTCTTCGTAGTGTTCCTGTGAAACAAAACATCGCGTTAAGCATGGCTTTATGGCATACCCCCCAGGTCAAACCTGCAAATCCCATCACTTTCACGCCTTTAGGAGCTTAAATTCTAGTTCTTCTGATTCAAAGAGTTTTCTAGTTGATATTTTGTTTTTATGGGGTACGTGCTCGCGTACAAAGTGCGCGAGCAGGGCAAATCTGCCTTCCTTCATCATGCATGATGCACTCGACTATCTCGTCAGCAGGCGAACAACAGCCTACCTTACTTTGCGAAAGACAAATCGGTAACAAAAAACCAGAACAATATTAACAACAGCAAATTCATAGTTTGTTCATTCAAGAAACGCTAAAAAGTTGAGACTCCTGGGAATGGATTGAGCCATTGAGTATTAAATTCTGTAATCCTTTGTGTGCATTGGAAAAAAAAAGCTTGAACAAAAAAGTACAAAAAAAATGACTTTATTGCTCTTTTGAATAGTATTACTTCGGAGAGTATTTTGAATTTGCAAAGTTTTGCAATATATAATACTTGCTGAAGCCAACGTCAAAAGCATTTTTGATGCTTAAAGGCAACCCCATACAAATACACCTAAACCTGAAAAATTTCCATCATTTACTATGTAACAAACCCAATTTAACCCCATCAGAGATCCACTTATACTACTTGAAACTGAACGACGGCAACTCCAGAATCGAAGCGGTCAACGGCACAAAAGTTGGCGACGCCGGGTCAAACTGGTTCTTGTCCACTTCCGGGAACAAAGAGCTTCCTGCACTGTTCAACCGGCAAGGATTCTCAGGCGGAGCACTGAAACAGGAGAAAATATCCGAATTGCTCTGGTCAAATGTGTTGGCCGCAAGCTGTTCGAAGTTGCTGGTAATGAGCTTGGGCAATTGTGGGAGTATCGTGGGGGGCATCTTGAACGCGCGAATTTATGAAAGAAAGGCAAACTCTTCCGATCCGTGCAAAGTGTATAGTAAAATAAAGCTCTCTTGCTCTAACTTGGTCGCACGTCCTCTAAATCTATCTTTTGTCTGTGAATGATATCTCAATAGGCGTGCGCACGTGTCAATGAACAGCAACCAACAGTAGCTGACAGACTTCTCCTCTTTTCACCAATACCAATCTTTGCAAGCTAAACCATCATATATAACTAATTTTCCTGTTCTGAACAAGGTTCCTCACTTTTTCTGGTTGAACGGCGATTCTTGCAGCAGTGTGGTCATACCCACAGACCAGGAGTGGCCCGAGCCACCCTGCACAGCCTAACCTCCGGCATCATCAGCATCCGTCCTGGTCAGACCTCGGACACCTGACAATGGAGCAAAGCAGTGTAGTCACGAGCTTCACGCGAACGTGGGGTCTCTCCGCAATATGTCTCTTTCCACAGTTGGCGGAGTCGGCACCACTGGCAGGAGCTCATAACGCACATGCAGAGCCCACTATGCATAGAAGCAACAGACAGATATGCCTAAGGGAAACAGATGTGACAGAACTAACAAACCCTTACCGAATCTTCAAAACGAAGACCTCAGTAATGCCATTTGAGGCTCACAGATTTTGAATATTCAACGTAGCATGACACCAACATAGGAACAAAAGACATTGCAGTTCAAGACACACTACTTAATTTGCAGCAACCCACGAAGTGGAGTGCTACCTACTGGCTCCAGTTTCATATTATATTGTTGACATTAAGCGCTAACTTACTTTCTCGACTTCTCGGCGTAGGTCTTTCTGACACCACGGCCTCTGACGTACTGGGAAGCGGCCTTGACGGCAACGACTCTGAGGTCGTCTCTGTAGCCCTTGGCGGCGTTAGAGACAGCGAGAGAGGTCTTTCTGGCTGGCTTGTAGGCGTTGTAGCTCTGGGTGTGGACAGCCTTGGCTGGCTTGTTGCTGTTCTTGGCAACCTTGGACTTGATGACAATCTTGCCGTTGACCTCACCGACAGACAAAGCCTTGTCCTGGACAAGACCAGAGCTGTTCTTGGTGTTCTTCTTGGTCAAGTTGAGTGGGTCTCTGGCAAAGACAGAGCCGGATCTCTTCACGAGGAAAGAAGACTGGTTCTTGACGAGCTCCCAGACAAGGTCGCTGTTGGTTAGTTGGGGTTCGTAAACGCTGACGAGGACAAGTGAAGATTGCAAAAGAGTGGCGACCTGGTGCTTTGAAAAGACCTGGCAACTTCAGCAATCATTTTCCTCGTCTTGGTGAGCCTCGCTCCCTGTTGATTTTCGGCATTCCCACTTACTTAGACACGTTAGAGTAGACCATTTTGTTGTTGTATATGGGTCTGGTTAGTCGCCTGGAAATTTTCAGTATCAGGATCTCCAAAAAAGCCAGTCACAAGCAGGCGTTAGTCACGTGCAAAACATTGCAGAAGCCTACTTGCTGCGGGTAAAATGCCTCTCTGAAAGACCAGATCGCTCTCTCCGCGGGCGGGCTGCAACAGCATGCAACACGCTGCATACGGCTGCGCACGGTGTGCCACAACATGCATGTCATTTGGGGCTGCACGGATGATTGGAGCATAGCAATTGGAAGAAGCAAGGGAGAGGTGCTCCAATCTTAAAACTTGGGCCCTGAATTCGAGAGAGCATCCACATATTGACTACAGCTTGACAGATGTTGAATATGAATTGGGAAAGCTGCTATCTGGCAGCGTTCTTTGGTGGCTAATAATATAAGATGCTCGTTGAAGAGCCTCTGCGAAAGAAGTCAGAGTATCGTAAGAATCGCAGTAGTAGTAGTATAAAAAGACGCTCAGCTAGCTTTAACTGTGATCTCCGGCCCGCTGCAGGTGAGTTGGACCAACCATGTTGAAATACCCGGGTTGGGGGCTGGATGTGCCGGCCGTCATTCCACCACAAGTGATTAAACAAAAAGTCATCATTGGAGTCATCAAACGTGTATTGGCAACGCCAATACTTCCGCTAGTGCCTTGCCGCCGCCTTGGTTTGCCCCTTGCACCTTTCCAACTCCTTGATTAGCTTTTCATTCTCTTCCTCCAACCGCTTGATGTAAGTCGCCGCCTTGGACATGATCGTCGCCTTGTTCATCCTCGTTGCTCCTGGCCTTATCTCACACCCCGGCACACACTCCCTCAATTGCTGGATCTTGTCGTTGAGATTTGTCCGATACTTCTTCTCAATCATGTTGTGCGACGTCTTACCGCCTCGACTTCGCGAGATCTTGGTGGTGCTCACGGTCCTCGGAGGGGGGTCGATGGCAATCCGAAGATTTGACGGAGGGTTTTCAGGCACCTGGTATGTTCGGCCTTGGCTATCTTGATCGTTGTCTAAGGCATCACCGCCCAGATTGAGACTGCTCGGAGAGTACTGGTTAGTCAAAGGGTCGACGTGGGTATGATACCCGCTGGAAAAGTGCATCGTAGTGTACTCGTTCAAGTCGAAGCGCGGGGGTCTGTCGTCGAACCGCCTATCATCAAGGCGCGGGAGTTTGTCTGCTCCAAAGAGGCGGTGCTCCCGGTGAAACTCTGAGTCTTTTTCTGGATAGTGGCTCATTCCTTTCACTGAATCTTGATCAAAGCTGGAGTCGAAAGATGTGGTGGAGTGGCGATGGGAGTCAAACGAGTCAAAGGATTCGAGGCGGTTGTCTGATGAGTTGAAACGATCGTCAAACGAGTGCATCAGTGTACTGAGAAACAAAGGATAGGAGTGCTGGTGAGACTCGAGGTTCGATTGCGTCAACGTGGATAGGCTCGTGAAATGGAGTCTCTGAGGCGTGTCTTGAATAATGGGGTTTGGCTCCAGGAATTTGGTGTCCGAAGTGTGATCCAAAACGGTAAGTGGTAAAGCCTGGGTCTGGCTGGGCTCGTGTCTCAATTGGCCAAGTCAGGTTTCAGATTCGGTAGGTCTATAAGGCGTGACAAGCGTCTCAGTGGCTAGTGTAGTGGTGACAAGCGTCTCAGTGGCTAGTGTAGTGGCTAATGTAGCAGTGTCTAATGTAGCAGTGAGTGAGACTTGTTTGAGACTCAATTGGGAAGGTGCTTGGAACTGTGGATCAGACGATTTTTCTCTCCCAGTTGCACCTGTTTTATACCTAAAAAATTATTCCCCTGGGTTTTCGGGTCATCTCATCCCCGTTCTTGGCCACGCCTTGCGCCGACCTGCTATGTGCCTACCTGCATGGCCCGGAACATCGTATGACACTACGCGGAGCTATGCACTTAGATAGTGGCAGGTAGCTGCATGGCTCTAAGACAGCTGTGCGCAAGAGACCGGTACAAATGGAGCGGCAGAGGCATCAGCAAGCATAGCAAAAGCAGAAGTAGCTGAATTTCCAGCTTGCGGCAGTCGTCGCTTTATCCTTGAGGGGCTGTTATATTATGGCCCTTCCAAATTTCTTGTCTTCAAGAAATGGGCGTGTGGCGTAGTTGGTAGCGCGCTCCCTTAGCATGGGAGAGGTCTTGGGTTCGATTCCCAACTCGTCCAATTTTTTTTTTTTTGCAGTTTTTACAAATTTGTACATTTTCATTGTGCAGTCTCTGCAGTCTCCGATCTCTTTTTTCAGATTTGTTTCAAATTAATATCTATTTCATTGTGGTAGAGCATCGTTTGTAATATGTGGTGTATTTTACAGCAATGAGGTGTATGGAAATGCATTACTGTACCGCGACAAATACCAATGACCAGGAGCGGAGCGAGTTGCCATTGACGTCGGCACAGTTATCAGTATTATGAGGACCCATTGAGTGCCTAGAGCGTGTAGGATAGTCGTTAAAATATGCGGCGGCTCCTTAGCAGCGTACTGGCGCAGCCAGGGTTGAAGCTGATGACAGTAGCACAGTGGTGAATCCAATGGGAAGGCTGAGACAGCAGCACATTGGCTTCGCCGAAGCACTGCTTCGCCAACGGGAAAACTGAGACAAAGTGAATGACAGCAGCACATTGGCTTCGCCAATGCACTGCTGTGCACTGCTGTGCACTGCTTAACCAATATACTTGTTCAAAAACCGCTTGTGAAAATCCGACGTCAAAGTATCGTTGGTGTACCTCGCCCCATCCAGCTTGCCCTGCTTCGCCAGCGCCCGGTTGCTGAACAACGTGCCCTGGCGCCAGCTCTTGGCCGGAGCACCTGAGGCGCCAGCAGCCACCTGAAGCAATGGGTTACTGGTTTTCGCAGCCGCCTCTTCATCAATGAGCTGCTGCTGCCGGGCAGTAGCCTCCTTCTCCTGCCGGATTTTCTCCAATTCCTGTAAGAGGAGCGCGGTTTCGTCGTAGTCGGAGTCGGACGAGGCGTCGGAGTCGGGCAGAGCATCGCCGTCGTCGCGCCTCACATCCCCGCTCCCCTCTCCATCGGCTTGTGTCATTTTCCGCAACTCCTCCTTGAGAAGCTCCGTCTCAGAGTCGTCAGCAGAGTCGTTAGCTTCCTCAGCCCCCTCCACGTCAGCTTCGCCACCTTCATCGTCCCCCTCCCCGTCAGACAGATCGTTGTCGAGGCTCCTCGTGGCCGCCAAGAGCTGCAATCGCTTGGCCTCATAGTCTGGATCCTCCCCCAAAACACTGCCGGTTTCACTCTCCCCGTTGCCGATTTCACTCTCCCCGTTACTGACCTCACCCTCCCCATCACTGACATCCTGCTCCCCAGTCGAGCGTCCCAACAACTTGTTCTTCTCTCTTCTCAAGAGCCTCTCACGCATAGCCTCTCGCGTCCCCAGTTGAGTGCCTTGCTTGTTCACTCTGTACTTGAGCTGGGTGTGAGCCGGTAACGCCCTCTTGTGGGTGAGCGTGGCCCTGTACCCGCCCAGAACCAGCAGGTCTTTCGCCTTGGCGTGTGTTAGCGTAGCCCTGTGTGCTGTGGTCATGATTTGTGTAGAATTTGTAGTAAACGGTCAAGAAGAGTACTACTTACTGCTCTAGCATTTTCTGATATTTTCGATGCTCTTCGCGGTACCCATTACCCGGCGCAGAGAAGAGGGCAGGCGCGACGGCGGTCAATCAGCCAGTTGTGCTGAAATCTGATAATACGGACCATATCAAAACAAAAACGTCACTTCAAGTAAGGGAAAGACACTTTTTTCTCTTTGGTTTTTCCTTTCCTGTGGCACAACGCCACACCCTGAACCTCGGGCGAGTAATTACATCCACGCCGCTGGTATACACATCCACTCCACGCCAATCCAGACAGCGCACCACAGAAGACAGGGGCCTCCTCTTCAATGTTTAATTCAAAGTGGGACTCGAGTTGTCAGCTCCCCTTGACTCCCCCCGGCTCTGCCTGACCCCGACCCTGATCCGCTTGACGTGCTCCTGAAACACCATCTGGCGTCCGGGTAACCGCGCAGCGCACGGCTGGCTGTTTTCAATTTTCGCTGGCGCACCTGCTCCGCAAGGCAGCACTGTTGATAAGCGAGAGCCACAGCGTTGTTGGATAATTGAGATTTTTACCCCGAGTACTGAATCGGATCAGGGTGGTTTGAGAGCAGGTTACATTGGCCCGACCATTTCATACAAGACACAAGACAAGAGACGTCGAACACCGGCACCTGGAGTCTATAAATAACACTGCATACGAACATCTCCAAGAGACTGAAAGGACCAAAAGAAACCTGACTGTTTTTATAAGAACCTGGCTGTTTTTAGAAGAAACCTGGCTGTTTTTAGAAGAATCCTGGCAGCTTTCAGAAAAGACCCCACTGCTCTCGCTAACACTCATTACAACACACAATGTCCGGTGCTCCAATAACAAGCGAGAAGGAGCCAATACCAGCCGGCAGCGACCCGATAACAGACACAGGGCTCTCCGAAGGGGTGGAGAGTGTCCAGATAAGTGACATGGGCGAAGAGAAGAACGGCGACTCCGTGGAAAGCCCCTCGAAGCCCGTGTCACGTGACGACGAGGTGCGGTCGCTGACGGGCCTGCGGCTGCTGCGGCGGTCGCTCCGCAAGCTGATGCGCGACTCGTTGCTAGTGCTGTTGCAGCAGCAGAAGTTGCTGGCTGCGCCGCTGCGCCGCGTGCTGCAGGCGCAGGACCTGAGCCGGCTGCTGTTTGCGATGATCCCGTCGTTGGGCAACAGCGTGCGGAGTTCTGTGGCGTCGATCCGGGCGAAGCAGCTGCGCGACATCAACCAGATCATGGAGATCTACGACATGATCAGCGTGAAGGACTTTGGCTACCCTGGCGGGCACGCGCTCCACGTGGGGCTCTCGAACTACGAGCTCTACCTCCACAACCAACTGATGCTGGAGCTTGACGAGTACTACGACTACAACGGGCAGGATTACGACTATTACGAGAAGGAGGCCGAGGAGGAGGCCCTGGTGCAGCGCGGCATTGCGCTCTTTGACTTTGACGCCGAGAACGACAACGAGTTGGCGTTGCGCGAGAACCAGATGGTGTACATTCTCTACCGCCACGGCCAGGGGTGGTTGGTGGGCGAGGACCCCGAGACCCAGGCGACGGGGTTGATTCCGGAGGAGTACATTGAGTTGCTCAGCGACGACATCGAGCAGGAGGACGAGGGTGAGTTGGCGGGGGACCCGGAGGAAGATCCGGAGGAGGATTCCGAGCACGAGAGCCCGGGCGACTTTGAGGACGCGCCGCCCGGGGACGAGCCCGCAGGGTCGAACCACGAGGGCTCGCCCGACGACAGCGACGGGGCACGTGACGTGTTCTACAACGCCCAGCTGCAGCTCAGCACCCCGCAGATGGGCACCCCGGCCGAGCTGCAGCTACACTTGGCCCAGGCTCAAGGCGTCGCGGTGGTCGAGCCGAGGACTATGCAGTTTGTGAAAAATTTGAAAGGAGGAGTAAACAGCGTCGGGGTGGAAGCAGGCTTGGCGGAGGAGTCGGAGGAGGACGATGCGAACTGGGAGGAGGCCAGCTGGGAGGAGGACAGAGAGCAGGGGGCGTGGGACGAGCACTCGGACGCCTCTGACAAGAACTGGGAGACGGTGAGCCGGCACAGTCTGAGCAGCAACGTGCGGGCACACAGCGAAGCACCGGGCTCGCCGCGGGGCTCACCGCAGTCGCCCATTGCATCGCCCACAATCACCCCCACGTCGTCGCACTTCACATTGCTGCCGCCTGCCAGCAGCACGCGTCACGTGCTCCGCTCGCCGACCACGTTTCCACCGACGTCGCTCAAGCGCTCCTCCAGCACCGTTGACGCCGAGGAAAACGCCGACCGGCTCGGGGCAAACTACACAACATCCGGGCGCCACCCCGACTCGAGCAGCGATAAGTTTCTGACCGAGCTCGAGAGCGAGGCCAGCGACTTGCAGATCGACAACGGCGAGATGAAGCGGATTCTCCCCGAGATGTTCCGGCAGCACTCCGGGCCAAACTCGCTCAGCAACCTGCCGATGTCGCTCAGCAACCTGGTGAGCTACCCGCGCTTTCCTCGGCCCATGATCCGCCTGGCGCTGGGCAACAGTCTGGCGAACGGGTCTGCCCACAGCGGGCAACACGGAATGCCGCATTCGCTGTCTTTGAACTCGAATCTCAACTTCAACTTGACCTTTGGCTCCGGCAGCCCGCCCACTGCGGTTTTGACTGCCCGCCGCGGCTCTGTGTTTGGCAGCGGGCTCATCCAGAGCAAATCCACAAACCTGATCTTCAAGATGGCACCGGTGTCGCTGATGAACCTGATCCCGCGGCTGATCTCGCGCGGCTACAGCGACGAGCTCGACGAGTTGAGCCGCATCGAGGCGCCCAATTTGTTGGCCAAAGAAAACATTTTCGGCAGCGCCATGCACACCAGCGTGCTTCCAAGCACCTCCGAAGGGCCCGAGACTGTTGCCGAAGACTTCTGGGACGACGACTTCCGGCAGTTTGAGGACCAGTTTGCCGACCGCAAGAAGAAGCGGCTCAGTCCCGTGACGCTGGTGACGCTGACCCCGCACGGTTCTAGCGGGATGGGCGGGATTCTTGCATCGTTGCCGAAATCGTTGACGATGAGAAGTATCAGTGGGCACACGAAGCTGAGTCAAAGGAAGAAGGAGGGGTTTACCAAAGCGATTGGGAGGAAGCTAAGTAAAATACGGTTGAAGAATAACTAGCTCTGGCGAGCGCACCAAGACGAAGCGTTTGTCCTGAATAGAGAGCTGAAACGTACCTTTTTAGCGCCGCAGCAAGTTAGTATTATATACTACGTGCCCCACTCTACTCTTCCACCTATCATCCGTGTCTAGCATCAACCTTTAGTGTTACCGTTCATTGTAGTGGAGCTATACAAGCAGCCTGTAAATTTCCTTGCACTTTTCCGTCAACATATCGTAGTGTCCGTTCATAATAAGACACAGTCTCTCAACGGAACTGCTTCTTTTTTAATAATGCGTGACTCCATGACGGCAAAAAGTTTCCTCGACAAGTTTGTTGCCTTCCAAACAACAGTGTTTTCTAACGAAAAAAGATCCCGACAAACGGCCAACGAAGGTCCCTGTTTGACGTTCTTCCACAAAAATGGAGTGCGGAAAGTGTTCAATGGACCTGGGGGTCTTAGAGACTATGATAATAAGTTTTCCCCGGACTACGTTGACGAAATCAAAGAGTACGACAGAGAAGAAAACCATTGGCGATTTCGGTTTCACAAAAGGCGGGAGTCAAAGAAAGAGAGAGACGCCTTTTACAGTCTTCCAAAAGGTGCCGCATCGAAGCGTGCAAAAACTAATACTCTCAAGGGCCTCAAAAGAAAGAAATGCCGCGGCACGCCTCTATACTGTTTTTCAGAGCTTATTGACGAGCTCGATTGTAATGCGGTGGATAGCGGAATCGTTAGAGATTTTTTAGGGGCGTGCTACGGAGAGAACCTAACTACCGTGGACGACCCGTCGCCCATGTCTGACATTTTCAAACTTCAGTTCCCCAAGCTCGGGCAGATTGAAACCAAGCCGCGACGATCATCTGCCAAGAAGTTTTGGAAACTCTACTATGAGAAGGAAGAAGAAAATAGTAATGTAGGAGTTGGCTGGAGAAGGAGGCGGAGAGAGAGCGTTCCCAGATTCTTGGCAGACGAATTTGGCTTTGTGATTCTGACCCAAAAGCAGGCTACGTTTAAACACCTTGACTTGAGGGTGTTTAGTCCCAGAGAATTGAATCAACATTTTGAAAATTTGAATGAACAGGAGGAAGATCAAGAGAAACGCCAGGAAGCTATTGAAAGAATACTAGCGGATATCGAAAGACTTCGACTTCGGGCAATCGATTGGATCGAATTGCATGGGGGACGTGGTTGAGCAGCAACCATCGGAGCACGAACTGTAGAAGAGTTTCTCAATTAATTGGACGAGTACCGCCTCGCTTCGCTTTACAATGCAAATGTACTGGAAAGCTGACAAAGAATCGTGTTGATTGGCAGCTAGAAATGCTTGGCATCGAACTTCGCAGCATACTGGTTTCTCTAGTGCACTGTGTTGGAAAAATATGACAGTTTGTACTTTGGGCCGTTTAAAGGCTTGCGCTACAAGCTCATACGTCTGAGTAATGCAAAATGTTTGATTAGTGCTCGTACACCCACCAGGAAGCTCGAAATAGCATGACCCAACCACTGCCAAAGCGCCCAGTAAGTCACGCAGCAACACCTCTTCGCGGGTCATTGTTTCAGGCATTGCCAAGAAAGGCTGCAATATAGTGATAAATGGCTGCCCCCACCATTTCTTTGTGCCGCTGTGCTTCATCCTGTTTCTGATAATCGCAGTAACTCGTCTCTAAGGCATTGCTCACTTACCGGCATTTGGACAATCGCAGCAACTCGTCTTTAAGGCATTGCGACAATCGCAGCAACTCGTCTTCGACTCGCCGCTGCTCACTGCTCACTGCTCGCTCAAATAGTCGCCTGCGCCACTTTTTCAGCCAAATCATCCTCCACCCCAGCCTCCTCGCCCAAGCCCTTCTCGAAAATCTCCTTCCCCGTCATCCGCCCGTGGTGCAACTTCTTCAACCGCTCCTGCTCCCGCACGTCCCAGCCCATCTCCTTGTGGAACCGCGTGCGCCACTCCAAATACAGCTCGCGCGTGACCTTCGTCCCGTGGAACTTCTTCTGCTCCTCCTGCTCCTGCGCAAGCAACTTCTGGTCATACTGCTGCTGGGCGAGGTCGATGTTGCGGCGGAACAACTCCTCGGCCTCGTCCTTAAGCAACAGCGTGAGGGTGAACACCAGGGGCATGCCGATGTTTTCGGCGGCCTCGCTGTTCAATTTCCCAAGCAAATCTGCCAAGTCCTGCTTCGAAAATTCAATGGTCTCGGAAATCAACACCGGCGCACGGTGCTCCTCGTCCTCCAGCTCCTCGTCAGAATCCTCCTCCTCCTCTTCCTCCTCGTCAAACCCCGCCTCCTCGGCGTCCGCTACCTCAACGTCTAGCTCCGGCAACTCTTCGGGGTACTGTGCAGGGTACTTGACGCACAACTTCAACGCATGGTTTCTGTCGCTGTCGGTGTCCAACTTGATGATCACGTAGAACTTGGAGGGCGACTCGACGTGGAGCTCGTCCGGGTAGATCGACTCCAACACCTCGATCTCCTGTGCCTGTTCCTCGGAGGGGTCCATAGTATATAGTATCAAGAAAAAGTGATCTCTTTGAAAAAAGTCTTGACCTCTTCGACGGAGGCCCTCTCCATCAGCACAGGCAGTTCTTCACCGGCCCCTTGCATTACCCGGCCGATGGTGCCTAATTTTTTCGATGCCATCTCAGAAAGATATTATTAGACTGTGAAACAAAAAGCCCGAGCCAGTTAGAAGATGGACATTGAAAATATTATTGTCACCACAAAATCGCTTTTGGCAAACGCAAACACCAGCGAGGCGCTCGAGTATCTTTCCCAATACGGCAACGACCCGCAGTACATCAACAGCGTGAGGTACTTGAACCTCCTTGGCGAGACGCTCTTGGAAAACAGCGATGTCGAGCAGGCCTACACGATATACCTCAAGAGCATTGAGCTAGACGGGAGCAGCGAGGAGAGCGTGGATACATGCTTCAACTTGGGGCAGATTGTGGGTGGCGCCGAGGGGTTGGCGTACATCGAGGGAGGATGCCAGATCTTGGAGAACAGCGCGAGCCTGAGCCGTGTTGCCAAGCTCACCCAGGGCTACTTTGCGATGATCGAGATCTGGATGACCGACTTGTGCATGGAGGACGGCGCGGAGCAGAGCTGCGAGAGCTTGATCCAGAAAGCGTTGGCGCTCGACAAGGCCAACCCCGAGCTGTGGTCGTTGATGGCGTCCATCCGAATCTCGCAGCAGCAGCAGGAGGAGGCCCAGAAGTGCGTGGAGAAGGCGTGGGAGTTGTTTGACGCGAAGAAGCAGAAGCTCGAGGACAGCGCGGACCAGGTGCAGGCCGCGGAGAGCGAGGATTTGGGGACGCAGTACATCGAGCTTATCCAACCGCTTGTGACGTTGGCCAAGAGTGCGATTGAGTTGGGCATGTTTGATCTTGCGGCGACGATTGCCGCGAATGTACACGACGTCTCCGATGACTTGGTGGAGCCCTTCTACTTGGAGGCCTACGCCAACTTCTTGGCGGCCCAGACTTTGCAGAGCCAGATCCAGGGCCTCAGTCTGGACTATGAGAGCGTCAGCCAAGTGAAGGTTGATCCTAGTGTGAGCGAGGAGATTGCCGCCTATGCCGCGAGCGCCTTGTACGCTCTTGTGGGTGGCTTGAAGGCGGCGCACGTGGACGTGACGGCGGACCCGGAGATCAAGGACTCGTTGAACGGGTTGGTAGGGGAGTTGGGCGGCGCCGCGGCGTTGAAGCGGGCCGAGAAGGAGTTGAAGATGCAGGTCCGGGAGGAGGATTTGGCGGAGTTGGAGAATTTGGAGTAGTGCATTGGCGAAGCCAATGCACTGCGAAGTTTGTTGCCAAGCATTTCCTGCCGAGAATTCCTTGCCGCGCAATTTCAGCCGCGCAGATCCTGGGGAGCAGATCCGGCTGAGCGAAGCCCTCAACTTAATGAGTCAGCCCGTTCTCTGGAACGCTTTCTTGCTGCGTTGAATCCCAGCACACTGACTGCGTCAGTGTTCATCCATGGCCGAGTGCCGTGCTTACATACAACACTATAGAAAGTGGTACAGTGACCCTGTCAGTGGCCTTTTCAGTGGCCCTTTCAGTGGCCCTTTCAGTGGCCCTTTCAGTGGCCCTTTCAGTGGCCCTTTCAGTGGCCCTTTCAGTGGCCCTTTCAGTGGCCCTTTCAGTGGCCCTTTCAGTGGCCCTTTCAGTGGCCCTTTCAGTGGCCCTTTCAGTGGCCCTTTCAGTGGCCCTTTCAGTGGCCCTTTCAGTGGCCCTTTCAGTGGCCCTTTCAGTGGCCCTTTCAGTGGCCCTTTCAGTGGCCCTTTCAGTGGCCCTTTCAGTGGCCCTTTCAGTGGCACTCGACAGCTTTAGCAATTAGACAGTACAATGTGATACACTGTTTATAAGTTACAAATATGGCGGGCTTGGTCCTGTTGCCTGTAGATGTTGTATGATTGGCGTGAAAATGCAATGCTAGGCAAAAAAGTGCGGATGATAAGTTTAAAAAAGACTTAAAAAAAAAAAGTATATTACATTGATTTGCATCCATACTGGGTGCAATGCTTGTCCCGTTCGGTAAAAATGTGGGTTGTTTGAGAAAGTCATAAGTGTCCGCCTTGACATAGATCCGCCTGGATCTACAGCAGTGTGTTCACTCTAAGGGCAAGCCAGGCCATGCCCAAAAAAAGTCCAGGGATGATCAATGAAAAAACACAACAAAGAAGACAAGTCAATAAAAACACGTCAAGTGAAGCACATCAAAGAAAAAACATTAAAGACTTGTGACACTCTTTAGCTGCCCTTTGCTTCGTAGCCTCTCGGCCACACTCTGAGGACCCCCGCTGCATGATGACTGCAGCCGCCCGCGTGGGCCGCCGCGTGGGCCGAACGAAAAACAGATTGCAGAGGGGTATCGATAGAGAGCCGGACGACGCCATGAAGAAGTTCAGATCGAAGCCGAAGGGGGCCAGTAAGTTGAAAACCAGCTAGAAAGATAGCGAAGAACGACTGTTTACCACCGTGTACTGCTTCATTCTTTCATTTGCCCTTTACTAACAGCAGCGCAAAGCGACGTCGAGCAGTTAGTCAGCCACGCCATGAACAGTGACGCATGGGGGCCCAGCAGCGACGATCTCTTCCGGATCAACCAGTACGCCGACGAGTCGTTCAACTATCGATTGGAGATTCTCACCAAGGTCTTTGAGTTGCTTGTGGAGGCCCACGAAAAGAGCCAAAAGGCTCTGCTTCTTTCAAAGAACATCCTGCTTCTCAATGATTCCGAGACGGCGTACCGGACGGTCCTCAAGGGGCTTGTCATTTTGCACTCGCTCGTCGTCGATGGGGGAGATCCGAAGATCGTGGGGCGAGTTGCACAGTACAACGTACATTACAATAACGTGCTTGACAAGATCCAGCTGAACACCCGCAACTCACAGCTCGAGTTCAAGACGGCCCAGCTTGTCAAGAAGAAGGCTCTCGACCTCCTTGAGTTGTTGGCGAGCGCAGATCTTGTGGCGGCGGCACGCAGCGGAGCCACGCTGCCAAGGGGGTCGGTCGACACAGACATCGGGTCTGTTTTGGGGAACGACGTCAAGAGCCCGAACCACGCGCATCCAGACAGCATAGACACCGCGGCCGCCGAGCTCCCGACCCAGCTGAACTGGCGCCAGAAGCTGCGGCAGGTGGACGATTTCGAGGCGGGGTACGAGTCGCCACGGCTGGGCACCCCCTTCGAGGCTTCCGGCCTGGCCTATGACGCTGCGGGAAAACCCCGCAAACGGCTGACGTCCAGCGTGCTTGCTTCCTCGTTGAACAGCAGCACCGCCAGCATTGGCGACGGGTTCCGCAAGACGGTTTCGTCTCTCAGCTCGTTGAAGCTAGGCAAGAACAGCAGCCAGGAGGCCGACGCGCTTCTTGAAACGCGCGCCCTGAGAGGGAAGTCGTTTAGCAGTCTCTCGGCGAAGCTCATTGGGAAGGACAAGAAGTACCAGGGAACCACGAACGACAATCTCATGAGTCCCGATGTTGACGACAATACTGCGGGCTTTTCTAGCACAACTCTGTTCAGTCGCCCGCCAGTGCCTCCGATCTCCCGCAAGACCCGGCTGAACTCGCTGCCCGTGCTCAGCGACTTGCAAACCCTGACGATACCAATCAACTTCTCGATCCCGCTGAGTTCGACCACGTCTTTGGAGCAGAAGCCTCCGTTGCCGACGCGCAACAACTCGAATAACCCGTTCTTGAGTCCGCTCACGGAGCAGCGGGCGTCATTCAGCGAGAAGGGCTCGTTCACCAGCGAGAATGGACCGGACCAGCACTCGGTGTTGAGTCCGCAGACCAACAGTTCGAACCCGTTTTTGAGTCCGCAGTTTAGCGGCGGCGAGGTGTTGCAGAACAAGGAGTGGTGGAAGTAGCACACGGGCTCTTTGAGTGTGCTAGATACCCCGCCGCTTAGTGCAAACTTTTGACGCCGAAAGGTGTTTGGAACTTGTAGATAATGAGACAATGCGCTACATAGGGATACTGTGTATAGTGAAAACTGTTTTTTTGAGAGATCAGTAGACGTAGCGACAATGCGTGGATGTGTGGAACCATGTAGTAGATGAGTGATGGGAGAGACAGTACTGCTTTGCTAGTGCGTTCCCTAAGGAGAGTGACAGCGTTGCTTAATACTATTAACAGCCAAGCCTCAAAATATTGACACCTAACTAATGAAAGCACATAAAAAACGATGCACAATGAGCCGCGTAGCGGGGTCACCACAATAAAGTGATCAGAAATGTATCTTAAATTTTCACTAGGAGAAGTGACAGGGAGGGGCTGAGCCAAACTGTTTTATTGCAAGGCCATCTTTTTATCGAAGTGAGTTTTTCCGATGTCCTTCACGGGAGAACTGACGTGTGCCACTCTTCTTTGATTGAAACACAACAAGCCAGTGCTTAGGCTACCGCGGTACTAGCTACGGTCTCTCATAACATACTATTACAACTAACAACTCTTAACAGCAACTAACAACAGCTTAAAACTTGAAGTCCTCTGGCAACAGAACCTCAACATCGTCGACTACCTGGACCTTGACGCTGAACTCGCTGGAGGCACACGTCTCCAACGCCTTGTCGGCTTTCTCGAGCGGGAAAGTGTGGGTGATCATCGCATCAACATCAATGACCTTGTTGCCGATCAAGTTCATCACTGGGGGCCACGAGTCGTTGTAGCGGTTGATGAACTTGACGTCGACCTCGCCGAGAGACAAGTGCATGAACGGGAAGTTGTCAATGGTGGCTCTGCCGACACCGATGACCAACAAGGTCCCGTTTCTTCTGACGACATAGGCACCGGTGATGACACTCACGCCGACACCGGTGCACTCAAGCACAGAGACCGGGGCGTCGTACTCGGTTGGGCCGAAAAGTTTTCTGATGTCTGCCGCAGTCTCCTGGGGACTCAACTTAGGGCTGATCTTGAAAGTCTGGACTTCAGGCACCAACTTCTTGGCGAATGCGAGCTTCTGCTCGTCCAAGTCGGTGATCACCAATGGAGTGGCGCCTCTGGCCTTGGCAAGGACCAAGGTTGAGAGACCAATTGGGCCGGCGCCGCAGATAAGGGCACCCTTTCCGAGCTCAACGTTGGATCTCTCGAGCCCGTGGTAGGCCACAGAGACCGGCTCGACAAGAGCTCCCTGGGCATAGGTCATGGTGTCCGGCATCTTGTGCACAAAGCGGTAGTCGTGGACAATGAAGCGCTGCATGGTGCCGGCGTCCGGGAAGATCCCAATGAATCTGACGTTGTCGCACAAGTTGTAGTTCCCGTTACGGCAGAGGAAGCACTCGAGGCACGGCATCTGGGGCTCGATAGCCACGCGGTCACCGACCTTGATGCCCTTGACCTCGGAGCCAATGGCAAGCACGTCACCGGCACTCTCGTGCCCAATAACACCGTTGTCGGTGAACTTCATGTTGCCGATCTCCCCGTGTTTCCAGAAGTGGAGGTCCGTGCCACAGATGCCCGTGCAGCGCGGGTGGATCACGACGTCGAGCGGGCCCGGTTTCTTGATCGGGTTCTCCTTCATCTCGATCGTCTGGTGGTTGGTGATCTGCAACGACGGGTTAGAGCAGGCGCAGGTCATTGTTTGCTGGGGTTTGTTGGGTACTAGGTTGAGTGGTTTTCGAAAACCTTGGCTTTACCCCGGATTTTATAGTTGCCGGTGGGGTGCAACGGGTGGAGTAGTCTCGGAGTACGCGCTGCGACGCACAGTGCCGCATGTCGGCGTACTCCCTGGTGGCATGCCTGATTAGTGGGAAACCAAAGAAAGAAGGCCCTTCAATATCGTCCAACGAAGTTGCCTAGGCTCACACTTTTAGCTGTTGTACATGTAGAATCCCTTGAATTTGCCCCGGATCGCTGTTGCATCGTCTTGCTTGTGCTCGCCAGTGCTTTCGCGACGCCTTCGAAAACTGCCTGTGTTTTGACAAAACCTGGGGTAACGCATGGCGATGCAGCGCGCTGCACCGGGGCCATGCCGCGGGCAAATGTCGCTCCGCGAGCCACCCACAATAACCGACAGTCGCTTATGAGCTGCGCCGTGGGGGTTTTCAGTCCGGAGTGCAGCGCAGACAAAGATCGGAAGACTCGAAAAGCATGCCGATGGATAGTGCGCCATCCCAATGTGGTGCGGGGCCCAAAACAGAGCGCACCGGGACAGAGAGTATACTTGGAAAGCCAGTGGCAGTGGGCTGGTTAGTGCTGGAGTGGAGAAGACATGTGTCTGATGCTAGGTTGCAGGATGGTGGAGAACCACGGTGGAGGTAAACCAAAGGAGGTGCAATATTTTGTAGTGGAGAATAGTTGGTGGAGGAGCTAGGTGTCGGGCTCTGCCTGACCAAGGCTGGCGAAAAAGTGGGGCAGCCGATCTGGAAACGGAGCATGTGGCACAAGGGTTTTTTCGGAGTTGGTCTTGGCGCAGCACAAAGCAGTGGACCGCGAAGCGGGACGCTGCTGTGCTGTGTAGCCGGAAAAGTCCGGGGGTGCCAGGCGAGTGTGCCAGATGGAGTGGACTTCCACTAATCATGTACTGCCTGTGCCGCCTATGCCGCCTATGCCGTACTGCCTGTGCCGCCTATCATGCCCCTGGGCACTGCCAGCGTCTATGGAAAAACAATTTTACAGAGGTCTTTACCGAGACGAATCAAACCTCTGCCATGCTGCGCTTCTGAGCAGGGTTCTTTCTTTGTTTACAGCCGTTTCTTTTTCCCCTGTGCGGAGTACCTGCTGTCCTGTAATCTCATGCACTTCGGCCCGGCCTAAGCCTCTGTCAGGCTATGGAAAGCCATGCCATCGTGCAAGTGAAGAAAACTAAGCAGAGACAATTTGATACCAAGAGAACAATGCATAACTAATGTTACAAGAGATCAATACACATTTCAATAGTAGAAGAGATCAGTTATCAAATATCAGTGGCCGTTTTCCCACGAGAGAACGCAGCACTTGGGACTTTGTTTAAGCCTGGCGACAGCTTGTCGACGGAGCGCAGCAGTAGTGAAATACGGCACGAAGCCTGAGGCAGTCACTACTAACAAGCATCACCAAAAAAGCACTGCAATGATCTTCTTCGGCGCGGTGCCGTGCTCAATTTCTGAAATGACCTTTCAGTATTAGGGCACACCCCATGCAAATACAACACCCGTCAGTGCTGCAGACAGTACATGTGTCCACGCCTTGACACCGATGCCAATGATTAGCAGAAATTATCTAAACCTTGGTAATACTCAGCTGGCCTACTGGTATCTTTTCTACTAGTTGCGGCCACTTGTTGCTGCTCCAGACTGGCAGATTCTTTTGCAAATTGGGAGGTAAAGCCGTATTCCCTAGGTCATGTTTAAGTCATGTTTCAGTCATGTTTAGTTCTCTTGCTCCTCTTTCATTCTCATGGTCATCTGTTCTCAGTTTCCTTGCTCGCTTCGCTGGCGCTTACAGTGTGTACCAAATATGGCTTTTATTTTGATCGGTTGCATCAGCAGCTCGCCTAACTATAGCAGACTAGCTTACAACTCACCAGACTTGGTGATGGAGATCTTGGCGGAAGTGGCACCGGAGCCAGAGCCGAGAGACTCGATCTTCTTGACAATGTCGAAGCCGTCAACAACCTCGCCAAAGACAACGTGCTTGCCGTCCAACCACGAGCATGGCACGGTGGTGACAAAGAACTGCGAGCCGTTGGTGTTTGGGCCGGCGTTGGCCATCGAGAGAAGACCTGGGCGGTCGTGCTTCTTGACAAAGTTCTCGTCGCCGAACTTCTCGCCGTAGATGGACTTGCCGCCGGTACCGTTGTGGCGGGTGAAGTCACCTCCCTGCAACATGAAGTCTGGGATGACACGGTGGAAGATGGACTTCTCGTAGCCGTAGCCCTTCTCGCCGGTGCAGAGAGCACGGAAGTTCTCGGCGGTCTTTGGGACGACGTCGTTGTAGAGCTTGAAGGTGATTCTTCCGAGCGGTTGGTCTGGGGTTAGTCAATGTCATGATCCAAGCGCAATTAGCAAGGCAGTGAAAGTAGCAAGACCGTGAATGATCAAAAACTACGGAAGGAACAAGCACCAATGGCAAATGCCAGAGACCACGTGGGACAGGCCTAATGGGACGAGGATCTTGTTAGAAAATGGGGGTTACAAACACCCACAATCCTCGTTCCATTAGACACCGCCGTTGGCAAAGCCTGTCACAGGACATCCATTGGCAAAACCTGTAACAGGACATCCATTGGCAAAGCCTGTAGCACGCACACATTGGCGAAGCCTCCAACACTCCATCCATTGGAAGAGCCTATAACACCGCAGCGCATTGGCTTCTCCAATGCACTGCTATTGCGCGCAAACACCTCGTATGCTCTCATTTGATCGCCCTAGGGCTAATACTCACCGTTGGCAGCAGTGTCAAAGTAAACGGTGGACATTTTGATGATGATCTGATGGATGGAGAACTGAAACGTTTTCGAGCAACCGGGGTAGGGGGTTGGGGTGCCTTGTTACCCGGCGGTGCGGGTAAGGGCACGGTGATGCCTGGAACCCCATGGAACTCAGGCTGGCCCCCCCCCCCCCCCCGCGTCGGCAGAGGGGTCAGCCATGTATAGAGAAAGCGTACGAGCACTGGTTTGAAGGTAGGAGCCCGGATGACATGAGACTGCCTCACACGACACAGCAGTAGTGCATTGGCAAAGCCTTGTGCGAGGCAGCAGCAGACCACTTCTTAGTCTGCTGCAGTGTTTTGCTCCACACTCTGATGGTCAGTGTGCTCCGCTCTAGTGTGCAATTAGCAAGGTTATAGGCTCACAATTCTTCTCAGCTCGACTGACCCCATTGTACAAGTATTTTCTGAAAGCCTAGAACAGGGCTTCAATTGGCAGAGCCTAAAACAGTGCGTCTATTGGCAGAGCCTACCACACCGCAGCACATGGGCTTCGCCTACACCGCAGCACATTGGCTTCGCCTACACCTTAGCACATGGGCTTCGCCTACACCTTAGCGCATTGGCTTCGCCAACGCACTGCTTACGTTCTCTGACAGTTGTATTTACACGTATGCTAATCTGTCGTCGTGGTCTGCGTGCTGCCGTTCAGCAGTGCGTTGGCGGAGCCATTGCACTGTCTTGAACAAGGCTATTGAACAAGGCTAATGAACAATGCTATTGGACAATGCTACTGGACAGTGCTATAAGACAGGAGTGTCATCAGGCAAAGGCACAGTGCTTGTAAGTGCCGAGCGCAATGTTTTTGAAAGATAATGCTCGCCTGATAACTTGTAGGGTGGTAAGTGAAAAGAACAAGTGCTTCTGCCTAACTTTTGTAGTGTACTTTGCAGCTGGGCGGCTGTGCAACTAAGCAACGCACTGTGCCGCACACACACTGCTCAGTTGCTGATCTCCTCGTACTTCTTGCCCAACTCAACTAAGCTCTTCTCCCCCTCGAGCAACGCCTCCACCACAAACTTCGACGCCACCTCCTTGCCGTACGTCAAGTTCACCGCGGCGATCGTCGCGTTCACGGTGTCGAAAAGCACCAAGTTCTCGCCGTTCTGCGCCGGGTTCGCCAACACCTCGCTCCGCTTTCTCCAGAAGAGGTCGTTGGCGATGTTGGGAATGTTGGCACGCGCAAACTCGGCCACCACGCTCTTTAGAAGCGCGGCCCGGCCGAGCGAGCTGCCCATAACATCAAAGTCCAAACCGTCCACAAGCGCTCCTTCGCTTCGGGCGAACTTCGTCACAAAGTAGAGCGACGACACCTCTTTGAGCAAGTGCTGGCCGAAGATCGACAACTTCTCGTTGAACGGCTTCTTTCCATGGGCAAAGGATTTGTGGGTGAGGGCCTGCAACAAGAGCTCCGGTGGCACGGCACCAACCCCGTGGCTGGCTAAGAACCGCTGCAAGTTCTGGGTGGCTTCCACCGAGCTCTGTTCGTTGTAGAGTTTCCCACCAGACGATCGGAGGTAGTCCTCCGGGTTTCTCAAAAGACCTCTCTTTCTGGAGCCCGTCTGGTACACAAGCCCGCGTCTCGGCACAAGCAGTAGGGAGGCTGGGAGTATTCTAAGAGACATGGCGCTTGACAGTGTGCCCACAGGTATCACGGATCTGGCAATATTTGAGGTCGCCGGGGCGAGCCCGCGGAGTCGTAAGCCGTTCATCGTGGTCGTCTGCAGTGGGTGGTGGGAGCTTTTTTCCATTATTTTTCAGAGGGTTAGGGGCACTGTCTGGCAGCGCGAGGGGTGTCAGGCAAGGCAGGAAGAGCGGTTGAATAGCCCCACCAGAGATGGTTAGAAAAGTACTGGCAAAGAATTAGCTGGCTGTCTTATCGTTAAGTTTTCTTTATTTTTTGCTTCCTGGAAGTTGCGACTTCTGGTGTTCCCGTAGAAATGAAGCGTAACCATCTTGCTACGTGACGTCCCGCTTGGCCCCCACAGTATCCAAGGCAGACAACATTTGGAGCAAAACAAAGAATATTGGGAAGCAGAAAGTATGTTACGTTTTATTGTCTGAGAGTTGTCAGAACCCAGTACTGTGCGTTGAAAGTATCAGGGTTGCTGTCAGCCATTCTGAGCAACACTGCAGCACACCGGCTTCGCCAGTGCTAACAACAGTGTCTAGTAGTAGATTGTATGATTTTCGTGGTACATTGGCAAAGCAAGACTACAATTTCTAAGAAATTCGCGGACAAAGCAAGTGGTGCTGCCGGTACGGACTGGCTCCCAGGAGTGGCTCACAACTATCCAATAACAACTGACTACGCGTTTTTACATACGAATCAAGCTAATGTATTATAGTGTTTGAATTGCACCGGCCCACATATGTAATGTAAGATCAAATATTGTTTGGTGGCCTTTCCAGGACAGCTCCCCGGCGTGTATCTGCTGCTCGAAGCTTGTGCAGTGCGCCAGTGAGAACAAACGTCAGACTTCACTAGGCAATGCCCAGTACGAGCCTCCACTAATTCTAGTGGCTCGTGTCTAGTGGCTCGTGTCTAGTGGCTCGTGTCTAGTGCTTCGTCTTACACTCGCCACTGCACTTTATTTAACGTCTGGTGGCGGCGGCGGGGACCCCACCTTCATTCCCTCCTGGATCTCCGGTACCGCCCCAACCCTGTCGAGCCACGCGTTGATCAACGGATACTGCGGAAATTTCTGATCAAGGGCATAACTCAGATAGTAAACCCACGGATAGAAAATCACGTCGACAATTGACAAGTGGTTGCCAATGATGTAGCCCGTGTTTGTCCGCTTGAGCTTCTCCTCAAGCACCCCGTAGAGTCTCACGGTCTCATCCGTGTATCTCTTCACCCCATACGGAATCTTCTCCTGGGCATAGTGTCTGAAATGCGCAGCCTGGCCCTGCATGGGGCCAAGCCCCGCCATCTGGAAAAACATCCACTCGAGCTGCTCGTAGTAGAGCGGAGTCCCCGGGGCGTAACTGTACTTTCTGGCAGTGTCGTACTTGTCAGCGAGGTAGAGCATGATTGCGGCGCTCTCGCTGATGGTCTGTCTGTCGCCGTTCTCCTCGACTGCGCTCAAAGTAGGAACCGCCCGTTTGGATTCAACTTGACGAACCAAGGCTCTTTCTGGACGTTTTTGAAGATATTCACAGGAGAATAGTGGTACTTCACCCCAAGCAAAGAGAGAAACGAGGTAATCTTGAGCCCGTTGGGGCTCGGCGCGCTGTAGAGCTTGAGGTACGGCGCCTGATACATTGGGGAGTATGGGTCTCCTTCGTCAACAGTAGGCATTGGAATAGAGTAGGCAAACTTGTTGGCTTTAGCTTGTCCTCACCTTGCTGTTCTTATAGCCTGGAATTAGTAAGCTCTGGTCGGTGGCTACAGTGGGGAATGGGACCTTAGTTGGTCGGGACGTTGGCCAAACAAGGCGTTCCGCACATCACAGTGCTCCCACGTGAATGAAGAGCTCAGAAATGATGCTTAAAAGTGACTCAGACTTGTCGACGTTTCTGAAAACCGCACTTTGTAACATCTACTGCTTTCTGAGGACCGGAGATGACTGGCCCGATCGGGGCACCTGCATCTCATGCACACTGCACCACATGCAGCCCGTGTTCCACATCAGCAGAAGCAGTGCACTGGCGAGGCCAGTCAGTGTGCTGCGTTATCAAAGCAGTCGCGACCAGTCGCGACCAGTCGCGAGTCGAAAATGAGGCACTGCGACGGGCTTCGACCCACCACTGCTATGGTGTAGACCTCGTGGGGACTTGTACGGGCGTTGCTGCGCCGTGGCATCTCCAGTGCATTGTAGGAAGAATTCTTAGTGAAAGTAGATAAGGGCCATCCTGTTCTTTCATGCCTTGCTATTATGCCTGCTGTCTTGCCGGCTATTCTGCCTGCTATCATATAGATTCACCTGCTCTTACTGGAAAGAAAACAGACTGTATTTGGAAACTGTTGTATTGTGAGTAGCTTCGCCAGTGTGCTACACTGGCAAAGCAAACCACCTTACAAGCTTACTAGAAATATCAAGAAACATTGTGTATGAATGAGCAAGACCGACGTCTGCATGTAAGCGGCAGTGAGTCGGAGACGAGATGCCGTGAATGGTTTGCGCTGAAACTTTGAGCAAGTGTCTTTGCTGTTGAGCTGCTGTTTTTCTGACAAAAGTCGTGACAAGGCATTACATCAGAGAGTACAAGGGGAGGAGCGAGAAATGCAGCTCATAACGTTCTGCTGATAATGGAGCGACGCAGCACACTAGGGTTGGCAGTGCACTGCCACCACAGGAGAAACGCAGCACACTGGCTCCGCTGGTGCGCTACTTCACAGTAGTATCCCCTTTTTCACGACCCACTTCTTCTCGGTAGCCTTGGGTCCCTGCTTCTCCGCAACATGCTCCAAGGTGTTCTTGATCACCAACTTCGTGTATGCAGGAAACTTTTTCTTGAGGATCTCGACAAGTGTGCCTAGTGTGAAGTCGTTGTTCTCGGCGACCGCCTCGGCAAACTGGCGGAGCTCCTCAGGCGCCTTGATGAGGGCCTTTGGTTTTTTGCGCACTTGCAACGGGAGCGTGGCCTGACTGGAAGGAGCAGCAGCCTTCTCGGGCGTGGCAGGCTTTGTCTCTACCGGCGGCACTTCCTCCAGCTTTGCAGTGCCCCAGTAGTTCTTGAAAGGGTCCACGGAGCCAACTATGTCAGGGTGCATGAATTGAATGGCCATCGTAGAGAAAGCAGTGGCAGAAGCAACAGCACCGAAGACAGAGGGAGCAGCGCCCTCAGGAGTGTTGCATATGCTCTCCGCTTCTCCGCCCCCGTTGAGTTCGACTCTCGGAGTGAGCGTCCCCACCACCAACTTCTTCCCACTCAACCGCTTATTCTGCTGCTCCTCCTCGAGAAACTCCCCCAAATCACTGTCCTCGTCCTCCTCGTCTTCACTGTCCTCGTCCTCCACGTCGTCTCCTTCATCTTCATCTTCCGCATCAAAGTCACTCTCATAGTCGTAGTCCACCGACGGGGCGCGGAGCAACGGGTTCTGCACCGGGACGCTGCTCGGCTTCGAGAAGGTGCCGCAGTATGCCGGTTTGACGTTTTCGTAAAACTGCAAGAAACGGAGCGGGATCTGCGCCATGGCGACACTGATCTCGCTCTCGGTGGCGTCCTTGTTGATCATGGCGACCGCTTGCTCTGCGGTAACAGAGGCAGCCACGCCGCGCGGCTTCGAGTCGGCGAGCCAGAAAAATACGGACGGCGCCGTGTCAAACGTGCTGCTCTCATGATTGTCGGCCAATCCCAACTCTTTGTCAATAACATCTTTCATGGGTTTCGGCTGCGCAGCTAGTTGACAGCTCGGCTTGATGTAGAACGGCAAGAATGTCGTCTGGTAGTCGCTCTGCAAGGCAGCAGTGCTGTCCACCGAAACAGCATCATCAACAGCTACCTGGCCACCAGCTTGCGTCGGGCCAGCGGGCTCCTCGACCTTCCGGAAAAACGACGAGATCCGGAGCTGCAGCTTCTCCTCCTTCTTTCTCTCCTCCTCGGCTTTCCGCTGCTTCTCCTCTTCCGCCTTGCGCTTCTTTTCTTCCTTCTCCTCCTCCGCCTTCCGCTTCTTCTCCTCCCGCTCCTCCTCCGCCATTTTCTTCTTCAACGCCTTTTCCTCCTCGGCCTTCCGCTTCTTCTCCAACCGCTCCTGCTCAAGCTTTCTCTTCTTGAGCTCCTTGGCCTCCTTCTCGGCCTCTAACCGCTTCCGCTTGTCTTCCTTCTCCTGCTCCAACCGCCTCCGCTTCTCCTCCTTCTCCTGCTCCCCCCTCTGCTTCTTCTCCAACCGCTCCCGCTCACGCTGCTGCTTTCTCTCTTCTTTCGCGGCTCGCTCCTCCTCCTTCTTCCGCTCCCTCTCAAGCCGCTCGGCCTCGCGGTCCGCTTCCTTCTTGGCCTGCTCGGCTCTCTTGGCGGCCTCCTTCGCAGCCTTTTCAGCCTCGTGGTCGGCCTCCTTTTTCGCCTGCATCTCCACCTGGCGTCTCAGCTTCTTTGCTGGGCTCTGGCCCTCGCCATCGCTAATACTCTGGTTCGCTCTTTTTTTCGTGGAAACAGGCGTCTCTGGTAATCGCACCACCTTGATCTCTTCGATGCTGGGCTGTTTTAAAGACCCGGAGTCATTCTCTGCACTCTGTTTCGCGTCACTAGAGTCCACCGCCATCGTCTCCACGCCAATCTCCTCCACGCTGCCCCCATCTGGCGGCAAACCTTGGCCACTACTTTGTTTTGTTCTAACGTCCAACATGGTCACACTCTCAATGTCCTTGTGCTTTTCTGGCAGACTGCCCGGCGGAGTCAATGTGAATGCCTCCATAACCACTTGGCAGGAAGACGCACCGCGCAGAGACGCGTCAACGCGAAAAACCACGTTCATAAGTCACGTGATGCGGTAACCTCATCGGAGGGCTCTGGGTGAGCTACTGGCAGTCACCAAGCAGATCCAAATCACATCCAGCCAAATCTAATCCAGATTAATGCAGCGTTTATGACCTCCTTGAAGCACTATAACTACCTTGCGAGCAGTCTCGAGCCTCCTCCGGTGGTTCAAAAGACATACAGCAAGATGAAAAGCAAGGCCAAAGGCAAGGGCATCAGCAAGGGCACAAGCAAAGATGCTAATAAAAAGCCCAGCAAGACTGCTGCGGAGAAAGCTGCAGAGACCAAGCGAAAGGCAAAGGAGTACAGGCTCCGAAAAAAAGAGCGGCCGAAAGCCGGTCCCGCCTCGGGTGCCACGGGGAAGATGTTGGAAAGACACCGGCAGAAAGATAGCACGATCCTCGGGCTCCTCTCAGGAAAGAAGAGAAAGGTGAATGAGATTTTGGACAACATCGAAAAAATTGAGCAGCGATCCGAGCTGGCTGCTGCGGAGGAGATGCAGCTGGCGGTGCGGCCTAAGATGGTGTACACCAAGAATGACTGGCTCAATTTGTTGAAGATCATCAAGATCAATTTTCCAAGGCTATCGAAGCAGTCGAAGCAGTCGCTCAGCAGATTGAATAAGATCTACGACGAGCAGTATCAGAGTCAGAAGGATTTGCTAGACAAGAACTCTGCGAAGAGTTCCGTGGGCTCCAGCAGTGAGCACGGCACGGAGCCAACCACTAGCAACCCCACTTTGCAAGAGAGTAACTTGTGGAGCATGGCCAGCAGCTTGCCGGAGACGAAGCTCACAGAAGAAGACTTGAAGTGGCTTCATGGAAGCAGTAGCAATGTGGAAAGCATAGGATTGCGGGACAGCTTCCAGGAGACAAGCTCGTCACAGGGCATCTTCACTCTATCACAGCTTGTTGGAAACATCAGGGAGGAGAGCAGAAACAAAGAGGATGCTGCCAAGAAGTCAGCAGTGCGTGAGGAGGAAGAGTCTGGGCTTCCGTTGGAGGGCGTGGAGTATTTGCAGATGGATGACGTGTGGGAAATCAACCAGAGGGAGCAGCAGCAGCAGCAGCAGCAGGGGGGGTCTCTCGAATACAGGGACAACGACAAATACATTGAAGACACAAATAAGGACCCTGAGATTGTATCTGTCATTGACAAGAATGACAACGACAGATACATTGAAGACACAAATGAGGACCCTGAGATTGTATCTCTCATTGACAAGAATGACAACGACCTGGAAGTCGTGTCACTCGTTTGCACACCGCCCCCACCGGACTATATTGAGATCCCGCTGTCATCCCCCCGCGCCTCGCCGCTCCAGCTCTCGCCCACCAGTGTAGGTTCCCAGGTCCAGATTCAGGCGACCGAGTCGTTTGCCACCCGCAGTTTTCAGTCTGTTGTTGCCATCGACAGTGTGAAGAGCACCAACTCGAAGGGCCCCTCGCTTGAGCTCGACGAGCCGGAGTTTGATGTTCCGAGCCAAAGAAATAAGACCATGAGTCAAATACTCGATGATTTGATATCCGTCGAGGAACACAGTGATGAGGGGCATATTGATGGCAATGAAAGAAGCAGTCCGCGTCGCACAGGGGACCCTCTTTTGAGCAGCCCCCATCTAACGGCTGGCCACTCTCCGGATGCCAAACAGGACTTGCAGCACAGCTTTGACGCCAATTCTTTTTTGTCCCAGAGCGTTGGCCACTCTCCGGCTGGCAACGTGCCGCCCAGCCTCCGCCAGAACACGGGCCAGTTAACCAGCCAGGAGATCAGAACCTATCTCGAAATGGGCGACTCGCAGGTGGAAGCCTTGCAGCCGACGCCCGAGTTTCTGACGGCTCCGTTGTTGAACACCAAGGGTGCCATGCAGGGAGTCAAGCAGGGAGCCAAGTCAGCTACGGAGAAGCAAAGTCGCGGCAGTCCTACAGGGCAGAAGACCACCCCTGCCTTTAGCCGCTACTTTATGTCAGGCCGCGTGAATGCCGTCACTCTTCCTTTGGACCAGGTGGAGACTACGGTGGTTTACCAAACCAAACCCCGTGACGAGAGCGTCATTCCTGACTCGGAATCCGACTCCGAGCCCGAGCTCAGCATCATTGAGATCACGCGCCACGACAAAAGGAGCCAGCTACAGGTGCCCCTGTCCCCCGGGTACGAGCCAATCAACACCGTTGACTTTGACCAGTTCTCTGCCCAGAGTCTACGGCTGCTCTGCAAGCAGTGGGGCGTGCAAACTTCGAGGAGCAAGAAGGAGCTTGTGGAGACGGTGGCGCAGTTTTTTGGGTTGTTGGTTGGTATCGACCGGCTGTTTGAGGCCGAGGGGCGCGATTTCGACTCGCTAATGAGGGTGAGTAGTGAAAGGGTGAGGGAGGCCTTGTTTAGTAAGATAAGCATGCTAGTCAATGAAGACGCCGCGCTCTACAACAAGATCTTACACTATACGCCATTGCATATTTCGGAGATTGGAGCGATGCTAGAGCGGGAGGGCGTAGTTCTAGGTCTCGAGATTGTCAAGGAGTGGTGCGACGAGCAGAGTGTGTCCTATACGAATGGCGGGTGGGGCAAGAATGAAGGGAGCCAGAGTCAGAGCCTCAGCCAGGCGTAGCATGGCCTAGGATGAGAAAAGAAGGAGGTCTGGGCGCACATTTGGCATAGCTAAAGTATTAGAGGCAGTGGCGCAGTTGCTGCTAAAGCATCAGAGGCAGTTGCTGCTGGAAAATGTTCACGAATTTATGACAAAGGTGGAGTGTAGATATATGGTCGTGAGAGGACCAGAAGCAGGCGCCAATCTATAGGGAATGGCTTGCTGTGTCTAAGTAGCGCCAATGCCTCGGGCTGTCTCACTTGTAGTGCGGTTGTTTTACGCAAATTGGTGGGACACTTCTATGGATAATCTCTTGGTGCGGCAATTGAAAGTGAGCACTGTTGGACTCAGAATGAGCGCAGATCAGCCGTGACCTACTTATTGCTCCCTCAGACGGCAGATACCAATTTTTTGACTTGGCTGCTGTTTTCGACATGTTGCTTATGCGACAAAACGCCAAAAATGGCGCGCCCACAGATTCTTGAATTCTTTCTTCCAGCGTTTTGACGTTCCATGCAGGCGCGCCCCAAGCCTCGCACATTGCACTCAACATGCTGATGTTCGGAGACCCATCGAGATCGCCAAAGCTTAATTTAAACCATATCTCAGTCGTCTAACCAATCGGGGTGGAGGGGACAAGTCGGTTGACTCGGCGACAAATTAGGTCACCAAAATTGTACCAGCCATTTAGTCTCTCCGTGTGAGCTGCCAAATGTACTGTCAAGTATACTTGCTGCCATGTGCAGTGCCATGTGCACTGCACATGTGCGCTGCCTCCTCCCTGCTGACTTGACATTGGCAAAGCCAATGTGCTGCGGTGAAAAGACTTTGTCAACGGATGCCTTGTTTTAAGCTTTCAGAAACTACTTGCGTGCAATAGGGTCAGCCAAGCAGAGGTGAGCCTGTAATACTGCTGATTGCACACTCGAGCGGAGTGTGTGAGCCCATAACGCAGCTAATTGCACACTCGAGCGGAGCGTGTGAGCCTATAACTGATTGCACACTCTCGCTCCGCTCGAGTATGCCAAGCGGCCCGGGCATTGTTGCCTATCACTCCCGCGGATCACTCGTGGACCAAAGCGGCCAGCAAGGGCTCCTGCAGCTTAAATTGGCTCGTCAACGTGCAGCCTGCATGACGCACACTCTCCGCGAGACTCGATCTCAACGGAGTTCTGAGACAGCGGCAGGGCCTGACGACCAAGATACTCCAAGCCAATCTAGTAATATGATAACTTTCTCGCCAAGCACTGCTGGCTATTGTGTGAGCTTACAACCTTTTTCAATCTAAGACACCGTTATGCACTCGCGCCGTCGAAAACGGACTAGTGGAAGTGCGTTATTGTTATCTCAGTAGCGGGAAACTAGTTGCATAAAATGGCGACCAAGTCCTGCTAATTAGCGTGTCTGCTTAAAAGCCGGAAGGACGCTCCTTTTTCTTGACAAACATCAACTAAACACAATGAAGCTCCTCTCAACCCTCTGCGTTTTGGCTTCCACCTGCTGCGTGCTCGCCTCTCCTCACCAACTTCAGCACCGCGACGCTACCTGGTGGAGATCTCCCGAGTACAACTTCATCCACGGGTTCTGGGACGCGTTCACCAACCCGCACGACCAGGTGGAAGCCAAGAAGATCAACTCGACGTACTTCACGGAAGACTGCAAGGGCCGCATCACCATGACCCGCGACTTCGAGGGCCGTGAGTTGAACACAGAGTACATCTTCGGGCTCTTTCTGGGAATCACACAAGTGGACTTTCTCATGATCGGTCAACCAACCAACTTCACGCTTGTCAACTATATTGCCTCCTGGAATAAGGTCGCCACCACCGCGATTCTCAACTTTGAACTCCCCAAGTTGGGTTTCAACATCCCGATCCAGATCGACATGTGGTTCAAATTGGACGTTACCTGGAGCGGATACAAAATCTCTGAGTACGACGCGCTGTTCCGCAACTTTGATCGCGCGTATGAGATCACCAACAACTACACCCAGCAGGCGTTGCTCGCCACTTATCCGCAACTAAACCTCACTGGTCCCGAGCTTGTTCACACCTTTGCTGTCGAGTCCATCTGCAAGGTGCACCAGCAGTACTGCAATGGCACCAACAAGCAGTACGACAGCTATGATGCCTGTGTGAAATACTTGAGTGGAGTCAGACTCGGCGAAGGGTACGAGGGCGGCAGAAACACCGTGTTCTGCCGCAACATTCACCAGGTGATGTTGCCCTTCAGACCGGACGTCCACTGTATGCACGTCGGGCCCACTGGAGGAGACATGTGCACCGATGGTGACACAAGTTACGATGCGGTTGTCAACAGCTATACTAGTTATTTTACTGATCTCTTTGACCAGGGGTATTAGTTTGCACGACAGTGGTCTATGTACGAAGCGTCCATAGTTATCGGGCCACCTTCTGTCCGCTCCAAGAAGGGTGGCTCGCTCAAGTCTCTTTTCCTCACTTATTCTACAAAACTTCTTCGTCAAGAAATTGGCATGTCTTACTTCATCATTCATTCATTGTAAACAGTATAATAACAACTACAAGTGTAGGGTTGCCCCGTTGGAATTGTCTTGGGTAGTGATTGCGCCACTATTCATTGTTCACATTTTGAGCCAACTTTTTGCAGAACAAAACTCTGTTGTCTGACTTAATGGCACACCGAATCGCTTCCGCTCGCTACTGCTTAACACTAGGCGGTCTAATGCTCAACGGCCACCACTTTCTCCGCAGGCCACTGGCAGCTACTAATAACACACTGAACCGCCCACTCCCAGTCCACAACACTAAGTTCCAACAGCAGCACTCTACTGACTCTTGCGCTCCGTCGGAAAACCCCTTTCCGCCTCTTCAGCGGAGGCTCGCGCGGCAGCTTTTCCTGCTTGGCCAGTAGCTTGGCATATATTTCGCCAATCAGAAGGTTGTCATAAAAGAAGAAACGGTTGCTCTGCTTGACTTCGGTGCGTGACATTTCTCTCACCTGGCTGAAAACATCACTATAATCCAGAGGGATGACACGCGCTCCGAGCACATGAAATAAAAACTCACAGACCGCGGGCTTCTTGTTGGCCACAAAGATCACCGCGTTTTTAAGCACGTGCGCGTTGTTTGAGAGCTGATTCAGCAAGTTGCGGTCGCTCGAAGAGTAGTTCTCCTTGAAATTGGAGATGTCGTGGCTAGACACACAGTTGAGCACCTTGCTTTCGCCAGCCGCCAATAGGTAAGACGGCCAATGCGCCACAAACTGGCCACTCAGCACACAGTCGGTGACAAATTTGGGCAGTAGTATTGGCCAGCCAAGAGCTAGGCACTGCAAATATTTCTGGCTCCGGCTGTAGCTGGGCGCCACCACGGCAGCGAATTTTATTTTTTGAAACTGTTTGAGCAACGCGATTTTCGTGATGACACCCTTGTCCTGAGAAACCTCAAACAAATGCTCAAGCCCGTCTTTGAGGACTAGCCCCCCGTTCTCTACAATGATGCTCTGCAACCGGGCGCGCTCTTCTTCTTTCTCGCCTGTCAAACAAAAAGCGGCGTTCTTCAACACAGACAGCTTGATCTTTGATTTGACTGGCGACACATCCGGCGAAGAAAATAGACTGTAGAACTGGTCGTCTTTTGCCAACCCGGTGCCTCTCTGCTCGTCTTCATGAATAAAAGTCGGCCGCTTGCGGCGCTGCCAGAGCACTTCGTTCATGTAGACGTCCCAGAGCCCCACCGAGAACTCGGGAAACTTGTCGGAGACGGCCCCCTTGAAAAGGCGGCGCAAATGAATGGTGTCGTAGCCGCGAATGCAAGTGAGCGGTGCACTTTCGTTGCTGCTGTCCTTCTTCGTTCCCTCCTCGGTGCCACTCCTCGTGCTTTTTTGCAACCCGGTCACCTCAAAGACATTGTTCTTCTTGTGGAGCCGGACCCGGTCCCCGATCCGGATATCAAGAGGCGCCAAGATGTCGACCGCACCGAGCACGAGGTTCAGGTCGAAGAAGTCGACGTCAAACTGATTGTTGACGCGGCGCAAGATCCGTGCGGGGTAATACTTGAAGTCGTACACCGCCCAGATCAGGGTGGGGCTTGCGGGCATCGGCGGAGGGCTGGTTTCCGAGCGGAGTATGGCGCTTGCCTCAGGCACTGTGGCATGCCCCTCTGCAGTGTCTAGCAACCCCTCCCGGTTATCTGACGGCTCCACCAACTGAAACCTGCTGGTGTCGTCAATAGCATCGTTGCTCGTATCAGGCACCTCCCCGATGCTCTGCAGCCTTGCTCTCGGCACGTGCTGCAGGTCTCGTTCCTCCTTGACATCATCCGAGGTGTGCACGTCGAGCTCGGCCGAGCGGGGCAACTGCGACCGGTACTTCTCGCGAAACGGTGTGTCGAGCACAAATAAGTCCAGGTCGTCGCGGAGCGCCGGGGACAGCTCGGGCACGTGCGAGACCCGGATCCGCTTCTGGCGAAGCGCCACTTTTCGGAGCGGCGTTTGCAACGGCTCGGACGCCTGGAAGTCGGTCTGTGTTGTGTCGAGGTCGTGCCCATGCTGCGGAGTGTCCAGGATATTCACAATCTGTGTAGAATCATCGATATCCCTCCCCTGGTCTTGCCCACTCACATCCAACGAAGCCTGAACTTGGTCGAGTGTCCCTGGAATCTGGAGATCCGGCTCGGACTCGTCGGAGCTCTGCGAGACAAAGATCTGCTTCTTCATCGAGGTGAGTCCGTCGAAGGGGGTCTTTTTGGAGCGGCCAATGACTTGCGATGTGTCAGCAGAGCCCACGTCCAACGGGCGGCGTGGGGGGTCATAAACTTTTTGAGTAGAGTTGTCAATTTTTTGAGTAGGTTCGTCAATTTTCTGGATGGGGTCTCCAGTGCTTTGCCCATCTATTAGTTGTTGCACCCTGCTGTTTTGCTGCGTGTCACTGTAAACCTGTTGGGTGTCGTCCGAGACAATCGCCTGAGTGTCGGGTGCAACCACCTGAGTCAGCGCTTGTGTGGCATCGTGCTGCTGGCTGTCTATCATTTGAACGTCGCCTGCGGGCTGTGTGAAGTTAGGCGATTGATTATCAAAATTGGGTAATCCGTTATTATTAGCCTGCGTATGCTCATTGCCTGTAGCAATGAGCTGGGTGTCGGCATTGGGACTGGCACTGAACTGTGGGGGCACCCCCGGGGCTAGCACAGGGACGTTGGTCATCTTTGCAACCGACGCTTCTCGCGACCTCTGGCCAAGCACCGGGCTGTTCTCTAGCACGGGGCTGTAATCCGAGAGGGGGGCGAGGTGCCCATCGTCACCGGCGGCTTCCTCGTCTTCGGCATCGTCCACATTGGCCAACCCGCCCTGGTTCCCGGCCTCCCTCAACTGTCGAAAAACATCATGGGCACTCATCCTGCTCAGCTGCGTTGCCTGCTTGAGGGGCAGCTCGCTCAGAAACGGGTCGCGCGCGTTCTTCAACCACGGGCTGTCTTCGTTCGACTGCCGCAACGCCTTGAACGGGGTTTCGCCGAGGCCGCCCAAGTTCAACGAGAAGCCGTTGTGCTCGTGGCTGTTCTCATTGCTGTCCTCGCCCGGGTCTGTTTTGCTGGTGGCTCTCTCGTAGTCGCTGTTCTCGGGGATCTGGATGTTGATCCCCTTGTCAATGCTGCCAATGATCTGGGTCTGAAAGTTAGTAATGAGGAAAGAGAATTTGTGAGTATCTTAGCTCAATGCTTTTTGGCTCAATGCTTTTTGGCTCAATGCTTTTTGACTCAATGCTTCTCTTGGCTCGATACTTCTCTTGGTTACGTACATCACTCTGGGACCCTCTGTCTAGGGTCATGGCATTTGGTCTGTGCTCTAAGAGGCGCGTGCAATGAGTGAAGATGGGCGGCTGAGTGATGGGCGGCTCACGTGAGACAGTAGTGAAGCTCGGGTGCTGCGTTCCAGCGAGGCCAGATGGCCGGCACTCATGAGACAAGTAGATTTGTGTTTTTTTTTTTTCCTCGTTGAGTCACTGACAAGTTGAAAATTGTGGGTGTTTTAATATTTTCTTCTTTGAGAAGAAAATGAGAAGTGGTGTCGTTGCTGTGATGTGCGCATGCCTGCGCTTGGCCGCTAAATCAGGCTACATATCTCACGTTAAGTGCCGCTTTGATTCCTGAGAGTGTTGTGAGAGAGGTAGCTTATGAGAGACATGGCTTGTGAGAGAGATAAAGATCATAAGAGATGAGAGATGAAGATATCAAGAGATGAGCATTTGAGATGAGAGATGAAGATGACAAGAGAGGAGCACTTGAGATGGGAGATGAATGCAGCACATGCTTTCTCAATGCACTGCTGAGGCACGATAATTCATTTTGTTATTCTTTACCTCACTAGGTTATTGAGAAGTTGGAAATAGAGAGCGTGGTTGGATTTTTTTTTTGGCAAGCAGTGGCTTGTCGTTGCTCTCTGGTTGCGGCAATGACCAACAAACTAAAAAGTGTGAGCAGTGTAAATCAGCAATGACCAACAAACAGACTGAATATTATAATCAGTGAATCAGCTAGCCTTCTGGCGTCAACAGGGAGCCGGCTTACCGAGAGTACTAAGAAGCGGTAGCTGGTAATAAGAGGGCGAGTGAGGCAAAGGCTAGCGTGGGGAACCAATGTAGTAGAAGGTAGGTTGTCACACCAGCACACTGGCATAGTCGGTGTCCAAATAGTTTACAGCACCAAATAGCTTTCAGCACCAAATAGCTTTCAGCACCATATTAGTTCCATCACCAAATAGCTTTCAGCACCACATAGCTTTCTCCTTCTACTACCGCGCATCCGCCGATGGCTGTGGAGTGCGTCGCCCGCGTTTAAGGTTTGCATGCACAATTCTTGTGGGACACAAGAGTGGTCTGATTCTCCAAAACACCAATGGCAAGTGGTGGCGCCGGGTGCTTGCAAAGTACGCAAAATAGGCGGAGTGCGTGTGTTTTGCAGAACCCTGCTTCTGGTGAGTACCGTGTGATTTATTCGCTTCGTGTTGCCGTTGCTAACGTAGACGGTTCTAGGCTCTTGCACACTGTGGACGACGCTCTATTGTTCGCCTGTGGCAGCACTGGCAACTTGCTCGCTGTCGGGATATGCTTAATAAGAAAAGGAAATATTGCCAGCGGGTTGCAGCAGTGCGCGGTGGCCATAGAGTGTAGCGAAGAGGCGCGGAGGGAGAGTATGACAGCAGTGGTTGAGAGTGTGCTGGATGGCACACTGGCACTGGAATATTCTCCACGAGCCAAGGATATTACAAGACAAAATGAAAAGTGTGTATTGACGGATATTGCACAATCAGCAAATCAGGCTAATGATCCAAGTGTTACAAGGAAATACTCTCAGCTGAGCAAACCACTCAGTGAGATTACCAACGACGCATTTGAGAAGCCTCCCAGCAATGTACTTTTCTCCCAGAGTGAGCCGTTGCTTCTTTCTTCCAGTTACTTTCACCTCATGGAATGGGAATCTAGCTATGCGCAATGGCTCTGTTGGCAGGTATCAAACGCGGGACATTGTACGCTCAGGAAGATTGCCAACTTTGCAATGACGGTGCCCGAAAAAGAAAATGCCCAGTCACTTCTGCGCTATGAAGGGAAGATCACTTTTTTGATGGCGGTGGAGCAGCAGCTCTGTCCTGAGTCACAGATCTCTTGTGAACTCCTCGCACCTATGGCCAAGAGCAAAAAGTTCAGAAGAGCGCTGCTGCTCCATATCACGCATGGAAGCATTCGGGGTTTCCTCAGCTTCTATCAGGAGCGGTATGCGGAGTCTTTTGGGCAGTTCTTGGAATTGGCAAATCTCATACAGAGTAGTGGAGTGGGTCTGGGCAGTCTGTGGGGATGTAGTGTGATGCTTTTGTGGAGCTATTTGCGTAGCCAGAAGACTGCAAAGCTTCAGGACGAGATTGACCGCCTAGTATTGATTGGCAGTGACTTGGATATGTCACGAATTCAGAAGGAAAAGTATTTTCTTGTGTTGGCAGAGGCGTTTCGAAGGAGGGCGATTGTCAAGGGCCATTTTGTCCGATGCAGAAAGGCGGAGACCAACAAAAGCAGCGGAGACCAACAAAAGCAGGTGCCCCGTCGGGTACTTGTGCCCCACTGTGACAGTCTCCTCGAGATGATTGCAAAGCTCCTACTTGTCTCGGCATTGAAAGAACAGGACAACTTGGAGCAGGCGTCTGTGTATGACGCACTGGTGTGGGCGCTGTTGCTTGTGGGCAACGTGCATATCAACACCATCTCATTTTTCCGGCAGGTTGGCCACTACTACCGGATCAAACAGAACATCGCCCGAACCGAGCTGCGGCGAGATGGCGGCGCGAGTGCTCACGCGGGGCAGGTTAGCCCCGGCAGTGATTTGGGGCTCAACGTTGCGAGAGCTGCAAGGGAGCAGCAGCCGCTAGTCGCCGCAAAACAAGTCGCGGCGACTAGGTGCCTGTTGGCACAACTTGAAACGGAGAAGGAGTGTTTCCTCCGGGATAATGAGATGTGGAACAGTTCTAGGCACTTGGTGGGGCCGTGCGGATTGCTCGAGGAGGAGATCGTACCCGTTGGCCCCAGCCTGTTTCACGATGATGACAAAGAACCTGACAGTGCTGCGAATAAGATTGCGATCAGCAGGGATTGGCTCGTAAAATGGCACGATCTCCAGCGCGAGTACCGGTGCGCAGTGGGGACAGTGCCACTTAGGCAGCTTAACCTAAGCGTGTGAAATACGACCGCACGATAGTTTTAAGGTTATAGAGGCGCACGTCGGAGCATGCTGGTGCTGCGCTAGGCGTTCTAGAAGGCGGCGCTAATCCCCGTGGGCCCACAAGTTGCAATTACGGTACCGAGCATGGACGTACATTACATATACGGCGTCAGACGCTGGCCTAGCCTAGCTAACGGGGCTCGCGACACTCACCCATCTTGGCGGCCTGCTGCAGCCTAAGTAGCAAGGGCATGCGGGCTCATGTCAGCACGAGTCTCAACACTCGAGCATGCTGCCTCTGCGTCTAGCCCCCAACAAACTCGCTGCCCTGCTTCCCGAGCTGCTTGGTGCGATACTCCTCGTAGATGCACTCGTGGGTGTGGTCCTTCAACTCCTGGAGGTGGGAGCCGAGGAGTGCGGTGCGGAGCACAAGAAAGTCGCATCCGTCGGAAACAGTGCCCCACGGGTAGCTCCGTGGGGCAGCGGAGCACACCGCAAACGGCGGCTCGCGGCCCAAGTCCTCGAAGCGAAAGACGCAGATGTCACGGGCCGCGATTTGGCGTGCGATGCGACGCTTCGCTTTTGCCAACTCGGGCGCGGTGAGGGTGTCGGCCTTGGCGAGCACAGGAACAAGGTTCACCCTGTGCGCCACTAGCGCCATGGTCTGGAGGTCGAGCTCGGTTATTCCTGCGGGGTGGACAAAGTAGAGGCAGGCGTGCACTCTGGCGTCGCGGGCCCGCGGGTTGCGCCGGATGCGGCGCTCCTCGGTGAGGGTGTGCTGGAGCTGCTGCTCGATATACGCAAGGAGCTGGCGCGGGCCGCCGGCGGCGTTGACGGGGTCGCCGAGCCCCGAGGCAAGGGTCACGGCGAGCTCGGTGCGGGGCTCGAGGGCTGTGGGTTAGTATGAGGTGGGACAAGGCGTGGATTGTGCAGAACAATACGAATTTCCCGAGCGGGTGCAGCATTGTAGGGTGCATGAGATGAAACATGGTGGGCGATTGTTGGCGCATGAGAGCCGGGAAGAGAGTGGGCGCCTGTCGCCAAGGGGGAATGAAAAGTGGCGGTGAGCGAGCTGCCAAAGGCGCACGCTAGCGGGAGAATGACTTGGAAAATTCTAAAAACATGGAGTTGAGGAGTTGTGAGGGAGGCAGGAGCTCTGACAGGCTCTGGCAGATGCTTGAGATAGCGCCTGCCAAGAATCTTTTTTAGGAGAGTGGAAAAGGGAAAGTTGTGGGTGATTGCAAGCGGGTCGGTGTTGAGGAATTAGGCACTTCACAATAGACTTGCAGTATGCAATTTTACTTACCAACCGAGTAGGAGGTTATGAGTAGGGTTCCGTTGTTGCCGGCAAGCCCTGGGTCTGTGCCGCAGAGCTGCTTGACGAAGGTGCGCTTGCCTGTGTCGGGCGCCCCGGTGACAAGGAGGCAGAGCTCGGTGGGGCGCCGTCTCAGCGAGGCGGCTGCCAGGCCGCCGAGCGGGGGGCCAAAGCCGCCTGGAGGGTCCTGCACGAGCCCGGACCCTGGCGCAGGGCCCGGCACACGGCTCGGCTTCGAGGAAAAACTGGAGCTCATTACGAGCTAACTGGGAGCGAGTAATGAGATGAAGTGTGGGTGTGAATACTAAAGTACGGGTGCACTTTAGATGTGAGAACTTCCACGAAAAACAGGAATGTTGTAGCGGGAATGATAATAGGGAGGTTGAGAGATATGGTTTGCCCCAGCGCTGAGCTGTGAGACTGGCAGTGGGGCGTCGTTTGTAGTGCGGGATTCGTAGAGCCTTGAGCTTTGAGCTTTGAGATTTGGCGCCCTGATCTGTTTGGCAATGGGCACTGGGTTTGTTGGGTTAAGTGTGCTTTTGTGTGCTTCGGCCGAGTGTGCTTGCGGTGAGCTTGCAGATGTCGAGGAACTGTGATCTGCAGCGGGATAGACGAGATGCGATGACGCGAAAAAGTGGCAGCCGCTTGGCTCTGGTGAAACGGAGTGCGCGGAGCCGGTGAATGACCCAGTGCGTGCGCGCAACGTGAGGCGGGGCCTCGGTAATTAAGAGCGTCTAACCAAGGTCAAATCAAGGTCTAACCAGGTCTAACCAGGTCTAACCAGGTTTGACCAAGGTCTAACCAGATGTCTAACCAAGGTCTAACAAACCTTTGACCAAGGTTTTTCAAACTTTTCTACTCCAACTAGCTCACCCAACAAGTTGTGTGCTCATGCTGTGCAATGCAGAAAGTACGAGCTAAAACAATTGCGAGGAAAATACGTATGCCCCCCGAGGCCGGCGGGGCGGGCAACGAACTTTGCCGGAATGTGCGTGCAAGGGTATGGGCTGCGGGCCAGAACGGGCGGCAGGCGCCGCCCGCTGCGGGTGCAGCCCGGTGGCGGCGGGCGTGCGGTGGCCCCAGTTTCCATTTTGTTTCGTACTGAGGTTTAGCGAACCCACCGGAAGCCGCACTATTTTATATCTCACCCGCAGCCGCATGCGCCTGCCGCGTGCTGCCGCGCCAGAGACATGCCTATCGGTTGCGCTTGCAGGGCTCGATGGGCGAGTATAATAAGATTCGTCCCCCATCGCACAAGCACTCACCGACACTTTTCAATGATGAAGCTCCCCAGCATCAGCCCCCACCACGAGCAGCAGCGCATCCGCCTCCCGCCGCTCAACGAGGTCATTCCCTGGTACGACCAGCAGCCCCACCAATACTATGACCCGCAGCACCGCAGGCCCCTGGTCGACGGCCGCCGCCTGCTGAGCTACCACCCCGAGATGCCCCAGCCGCCCGCGACCGCGATCGGGCTTGTGTCCAACTACCTGTTCCTGGGGCCCGCCAGCGGCCCCGTGGGCGGGCCCCGGGTCCCGGTGAGCTACCAGCAGACGCCCAAGAGCGCGGCCAGCCCCGAGAAGAAGAAGGAGATCAAACGCCGGACGCGCACCGGGTGCCTCACCTGCCGCCGCCGCCGGATCAAGTGCGACGAGCGCAAGCCGCACTGCCAGAACTGCGAGAAGTCCAAGAAGGAGTGTCTAGGGTACGAGAACAAGTACGACCGGCGGGTAGTGAAGCAGCCGCCGCAACAGATGCACCCGCACATCCAAACATGAAAACCCATGGACTCCAAGCATTGCCCGGGCAGACGTTTGAAGTGTCTGCCTGGGCCCCCCACACCCTTCCCTTCTTCCTCATTACATCACTGTACTACTTTACGCATTAGAATATACACGCTCTAGATGGGCCGGATTACAACGTCGTAGCAGATGCAACGGGGCGCACACACTGGCGAAGTGCAATAGCCACAACACTGAGGGTCATAACACTGTGGGCCATAACACTGCTGGCCACATCACTGCTGGCAAGGCCAAAGCTGGCTACACTGCTGACTACATGCGACTCTCCACGCGACTCTCCACTTGACTCCACCGTGCCTCTCGGTGCCACTTGGTATCACTCGGTGGCCTAGCAAGCGAGGACGCAGCCCGTGCATGACCTGCGCCCAGAGTCATAAAGTCTGGACGCGCAGCCAGACAGAAGACTTCCCGGCAGGCAAGCTCGCCGCTCTCGCTGGGGCTATTGGTGATTGGCACATCTGTGTTTCGCGATGTTTGCACACTCCCATCGACAAGCGCAAACTCGGATCCCCGAATTTTCAGATCTATTGCACTCCTCCCTCGGAACTAAGCCCGCCCGCCTTGCTGATGGCTGCCTGCCCTTGCACGGAGTCTCTGTACCTCGGCTAAAATCGCGGGGCAAAAAAATCGGCCAAGCCTGTGGTTGGCACATGTCGTATCATGCTCTAATGCTCACGAAAACTAATTAGTTGCTTTTGTTCGCGCACACTGGCCTCTCGGCTCAGTGGCCGCCTCTCAACACTCGCTTTTCATTTCTTTTTCGCCGATCATGCGCGGTGCTGCGCGCCGCCCAGACCTGCCTGGCACCTCGTGTTTTAGGTGCAGGTGGGCGGCGCAACATAAGCGACTTTTCACAATACTTTCTGAAACAACAAAGTGAGACACAAGCGGGCAGGACATTGCCAGTAGCGAGGTAGCCAAGTCAACATCAGGCGGGGGCAGTGACGTGTAGTTGGGCACCGGCCCAGTTCCAACGACGCCAAACCACTGCCCCTGGGCGACCCCGTTCCACCTGGGTCTTGGCTTGCTCGAGTGCAGTTTGTTACGCTGCAACTACACACTGGCCAACGCACCCGCCGGCACTTACGCCCGATTCAAGATACCCTTACATGAGCTTTGACCAGTGGAATGTCTCCAGTACGGTCTTTGGGGCGAGCGATGGCCAGGGTGCATACCACCAGAGATCTGGGCCGCTCTCCTGCCGCCCTGCTCCCGGCCTTGTTTCAACAGTGTCTACAAAAGGTCGCCCCAAAACACCCACGGGCGTCGCACCCTTCCCACAGTGGCCCGGTTTACCACCTGTTCGGACGAGCTCCTGCCGCCCGCTGCACCTCGGCGTGGTTGCTTCCATCGCCTGCTGCATTCCTCTCGCTCAAGTACCCCTGCTGCCAGTTGTGTCTTAGCTTGCGGCTTGATCCGTTTCAATTTAGCCCCGCGTGCCGCAGGCCTCCGTGGCCAGGTGCCACTGCCTGGCCCATTAGAGTTTGGATCCTCAATTTTCGGCGACCCATTTCGTCATGCGGTACGTCATGAGCTCCTATTGGCAGTAGTCCACAGAATCAGAGCCGCCAGCCAGTATCACCGGGCATGACTCTGCTGTGCAGCCTAGAGCAACACCGCTGGCCAGGCGAGGGGCCAGGCACATTCCCGTGCTGCCATTGACATCATCCCTCATGTCTAGCCCTTGGCAACTCGCCCCAACTGCCTGGGTGGGAGTTTTCCCAACATTTCCTGCGGTATCCATGTTTCTTGCCAACATACCGCAAAAGCTCAGGCCAAAACTGGGCAATTAATGGCCCGCTCAGGCATTCCCAGGCAATGCGCGGCTGTTGATGGGATTCTCAGACATCTCAGCTCAGCATGTGTGTTCTCAGACACTCCATTCCAGTCACCGAACGGGCCGTACAAGTGCATGTCATTGAGACAGGGACAGGGCGCGTGCAGTTTTTGGCTCCGCACAACTACGCTAGTATATCGCTGTCTCACGGTCAACCTGGAAGGCCCGGCTACGTGGCTTCGCTGGCCCACTACAGTTTTCCATGCTTCGGTGAAACTGTGTTCCCGCGGCATTCTGCAGGTGTTTCATTTCTGACTCGGACTGCAAACAGAGTCGCCCAAGCACCTTTTAGCCACCATAAGCCACGCTACAGCATTTCCTACTCCGACCTCCGCCCTATTGTCGGCTGTCGCTAATTGTTTGGATTAATCCACCGCATGTAAAAAACCCGCCCAGCTTTGTTCCGGCTCCTCGGCTTTAGCCTACGCAACTCTGAGACAGCCCGCCGCGCCACAGGTGAGACATTTATAAGACACCGGGCAGCCACAGGTCGCGAGACGACCTTACTTGTCAAAATGACTCGGTGACGCTTGTCAAAAGGAGAAAAACGAAGGACAAGTTTTGGTGGCCACAGTAGGCAGCAGCACAAGCTCCCTACCAAACTAATTCCGCTGCCCTCTCCGGCCAAATCAACCATCTATAGCCAAATACACACCTGTGCTCGCCTAAATCATGGTTGTTTCTCGCCTACGTGACCTTTGTTCTCGTGTCTGACCTTGCTGCAGCCCTGATTCTGCCCGCTGCATCACTTCCTATCCTCAGTATCAGATTTGTTTCGAGAACATCTGTGCTTGTTTGGTACTGTGTGTGCGACAATATTGGCACGAATTCCACTAAAGAACAATACTCTGCGGAGCTTGGGAGCACGGTCGGTGTCTGGTGTGTCGCACGTTATACGCTCTTCTCTTTGTCCCTCTTGTACGCTCTGTCACGAATTTTGCCGCCCGTCGGCTATATATAGAGTTTGTTAACTCTTCAGGAAATACCCGTAGAACAGGAGTTCTCGCGGTGGTAGCAAGTTTCCCATTTCCTAACAGAGCAGCGTCTGTTTTGACCTGGAACAGGCTTGCAAAAGCTGGTAAGGAGCATGAGATGAGCAGCGGATAGTGAAACGTCCGAGCTGAAACAAACAAAGCTAGCACATGAACTGATTAGGTCCAGTTTTTGGCGACAAGGAGTGGAGATGTCGAGATTTCCACCATCCGTGAGTCATTTTGGCTCCTCTGTGTTCTATGTTGCCAGTCAAGTCAAGACTCGTCACGACTGCTCCTGGTTTGGTCTGACTCGGAAGGTGTTCAGGTTACTGTTTTGCGAACTCGTACAATTTTGGGTTTCTGGTGTTCCCGAATGCCTGTCAATGTTGTAATGCTCAAAGTGATTAAGTAGGAAGCCGGGAGCTGGCAGTAAGGTGGTTTGGCACTCAATGTGCCTGATGATATCTAAAGTAACAGCCAGTGCAAAGCCGTTCAAACTGCACCCAAGTGTGTCTGGTAACCGCTGGATTCTTTGCTGTTCATTATCAATTGGTATGGCAAATACAGAACTGATTCACATGCCACCCTTCTCTTTCGACATACACCATCAGCATAAGCCACGTCTTCAGATCAACAACCCAAGGATCGCAGAAGAGCTCTGATGAGAATTTGGAGGTCGAAAAGAATTGGCGGTGACAAATATTTAATATATTCAGTTTTCACTGTGGCGTACTTGCCCGTAACTCCCCTGTACTAATTAGCAATTAAGTCGTGAATTGGTCTCGCGACGGAATTCCAAGATCGGAGAAAACTGAAATTAGAATGCCAACCAAGCAAGCTCTGCATTTTTGTACTCAGTTGTACTTGTGGTTTGCCGTAAGGTTAGTTCGAAACGCATGGCTTATCAATGAAATGGCGAACAGCCAAGAGCAGATTTCTGAAACAAGGCTGAAATTCTTTGCACAATACTACGGAGCAAATACGGCCGTCAAGAAAAAAGCAGTTTTTAGCGAGCAAACGGGGACGGACAAGTGGAACAAAAGAAAAGTCTTGTTATTTGATTTCTTGGTCGCTCTGGCACATGTAGATTGGCGGTCACTACTCTCCAGTTACCAGCCACATAGTGTCAGCTACCAAGTACGAACTACCAGCATCAACTACTGAGTAACTACTTATTACCATCTGCTGCACTAAGTTCTCAGAGTGCCAGCCGCGTATCAAGGGGTAAGTATCAGAAACCAAGTTCCAAGCATTTCGAGTTTTTGAAGTAGTAATCCTTGTTCCTTCTATTTTGTATTCTATGGATGCTTTCCGAATTACTTTCTTTCTTCCTACTAACCTTTTTTTTTTCCTCTCATTGTCCGTAACTGAATATAACTAAGAAATGCCAATATAAAACAAAATATAACGCCCCGCCCCCAACTACTATCACACAAGAACTCAGCAAAAGTCATCACAGGAACAGCGCGGCCTAATTGTAGGCGCCCTGAAACATAAACGCCTGGTTGTCAAAGAAACCAGACGGCGCCTGGGTATTCACCTGGGTGCTGGTGTGAGCCGGGAAATCAAAGTTCTGGTTGCTGAACGACAACAACTCGTTGTCCAACGAGAACTGGTTGTCATCAACCCCCTGGCTCTGCTGCTGGCTGTCCACCGAGCTCTCCTGGAATTGAGGGTACTCGTCAACCAACCCAAACACCTGCTCGTCCTTCGGCCGCTGCTGGATCTGCTGCGCCGCCTGCTGCGCCTGTTGAAAGGCAAAATTCTGCTGCGCCTGCTGCAACTGCGCCTCGAACATCTGCTGCTGGATCTCGTGGTTGTGGCGCGGCACCATGTTCGGCTGGTGCTGCGGCTGCGGCTGCTGCTGCTGCATCGCCGCGTACATCAGGTCCAACGGCAGGATCAGCCGCTGCACGTGCGCCATCGCCATCTGCTGCATCTGCTGCATCTGCTGCATCTGGCTGTGCTGCTCAAAACCGTACTGGAAGGGCTGCAACCCGTCGTGGTGCTCGAGCTCGCCCATCTCCGGGCCCCTGCTCTTCTTGCGGCGGCTGTTGGCGGCGCGGCACTGGTAGCCCGAGGGGAGCCCGGGACACATCCCGTTCTCGATGTGGTTCTCGACCCAGTTCTCGTTGGTGTCGAAAGTAGAACCACAGACCGCGCACAGGCCAGAGACATGCGATCTGTCCTGCGACCGCGTGCCCTGTGGATACTTGAAGTGGCGCGCCTTCAAGTGGGTCTTGTAGGTGTCTCTTCTGGAGAACCCGCCGTTCGGGTGGCATTTCTGGTCGGCAGACGGGTTGAAGAAGGGGCACGAGTACGCCTTCTGCACCGCGTGCTTCTTGATGTGGCGCGTCAAGTACCCGCGGATGCGGAACTCGGCCGGGCAGAACGGGCAGGCATGGGACTTGGACGGGTTCTTTTTCGTCGAGCCGCCGAGTCTCATCGCCTCCTGGTCCTCCTCGTCCAACTCGTCAAAGTCCTCCTCGTCCCCTTCCTCGTCGTCCAATCTGTTCCCAAACGTGTAGTCGGCGCCCGGAGAACACAGGAGGTTCAGCTGCGGCGAGCCCGAGCTGGCGGTCTGCGGCGACTTGTTCGGGGTGTTGTGGGACGACTTGGGCTGCTGCTTGAGTTCGGGGGTCGCGATTTGCGGGGCCGGCGGCGCGGCTGTCTGCTCGAGACCCTCCTTTGGCAAGTGCTCCTCGCTCTTGATGGCAAAGTCCTCGAATCCCGCAATCTGGCTGAGATCCAACTCAAAGTCGCGCTTCTTCGGACTGACCTCGGACTCGGCCACCGACGACGCCGGAGTCGTGAGGAACATCGCGTCGACGTGCAGCGCCTCGCTCGAGGTCTCGACCGACTTGAAGAAGTCGTCGGTCAGGCTGTGGAGATCGCACTGGAGGTCGCTGAGGTTCCAGCTGATCTGGCCGTCCTCGGACTTGATCGGCACAAACGCCGCGTCAAACGAGGTCAGGCACGGGGTGACCGTCGCCTGCGCAAGCTTGTTGTCGACGTTCGAGCTTGGGAAAAGCAGCTGCGGCGCGCGCTTGCTGCGCTTCAGCGGCCGCTTCTTCTTGAGCCCTGCGGGCTTCTGCTGCGGGGAGGCAAACACCACCGCGAGGTTGAGCGACAGCAAGAAGCGGAGGACGTTGTAGAAGAGAAGAAGCACCACCGAGTTCTCAAAGACGTCCGAGAGGTACGAGCTGAGCCCCTTCTTCTTAGGGGCGGTCTTGCTCTGGCTGTGGCCCGCTGTGCTGGCCAGTTTGGATGCAAACTGTTGCGGTTGCTGTTTGGTCATGGTTGCAGCGGACATGGAAAAGCTGGACGGGAAAATCGTCTCTTGATAATAAATGTTGTGTCGTAAATGTATGGCTCCGCTTAGGTGTGTGGGCGTCCTCGATTATGCCTCCTGTGGTCACCGGTGTTGAACGGGGCAAGGTGGTTATTTAAGCAATACGTGCAAAGGGAAAAAAAGGAAGGGGAGACAAAATTTTAGCAGGATTTGGGACGGCTCCACTGGGGGGCATGCACTAACGCTGCGGGGCGGCGCCGGTTTAAGCGTGCCGGCGCACGTTTGGGGGGTCGCGCACCCCGCGATCCGGGGGTCAGGACCGCCCAAAGTGGCAAGCGCAGACCGATCGCTGGAGGCTCCGTCAAAGCACACTGGTCAACCGTGGTAGCTAGCGCGGGGGAACCACCGACTTTTTGCAATTCCTGACGGACGGTATTTGTTCTAAATTTGGAATTTCCCTGGAAGAATGTCGGGAGACCGACAGAGTGAAAATGCCACTGCTCTCGGCTGCCTTCCCCGGTTATCAGTAAGACACTGTCATGCAACCAAGTGAGGAGGCGTAAGCGACAAGTCGAGGCAGGACGTTATCCCAGGGGCTTTTTTGTTTTGACCAAGCCTTTGGGATTACGTTTTTATCGAAAAGTGCTTTGTATGCAAAGGCTCTTGCCATTCTTCTTGGATTCAGGGAACGGGAATGCTGGCTGAGAATGGGGCCGTTGCTCCCGGCGAGAGCAGCAGTGGAGATTCGGCAGAATGAGATAATCCCTAGTCCACAAAAGTCTATGTTTTCTCTCAATTGTTTGCTTCCTCTCAAATTTTACTTTCTTTCAAAATTCGCAACTCTTGACGATCGCATGCCCATCGGTGTTTTCCTGCCACTTCTGCTTACGAGCAACTCCGATTCCGGTTTGGCTTTGGCTTGCTCCAAAAGTAGGTTTGGCGCTGCAGCGGTGATCTACACCCGAGCCGCAGCACACCTTTGGAGGCGCTCATGGTGCTCGTAACACTTGGGGGGAAGCAAGTAATGCAGGAATAAACAAACCCTTCGACAAAAGATGGATCTATTACAAGCCATTGCTTGCGGTAGCGTATAAGTGAGTACTTGGATCTACTCCTTCTGCTAGGCGCTTCCCTGAGAGGTGCCCGTGCATCCCACATTCCCGCCTGCCACTGTGCCCATGTGAAGATCGGAGTTTGGCAGTGGCAGCTCACAAATTGCCTAAACAAGCAGGTCCCACGAACGCAGTGGGTCCCATAACTGCTGTCAAAAAAAAAGGAACAGCAAAGTAAAAGGAAATATTTGGCACATTTTTGTAGAGTGTCAACACCAGACGGATTGAGTATTTTTGTGGGATTTTTGAACCGGCATCTAAAGTAAAGCAGGCACAAATACTTCCGTTGAACTCGTTCAACGCTACAAACAAAAGTCTACTAGAAGACTGCCTCCTTTTTCTTTTTTGAAAATCCCTCACTTTGATCAATTGATAACTTCTTTCTAATATTCTTTCTAATATGTGACATCACTTCGTCTCGTAATTACTGTCGCCTGACCCCTGTCCCTATATTAAGCTGCAGCAAAGTTTGAGCAATGGCATTGCGGAAAATGACCCAAGCTATGAAAAACTCACACAAATAAAAGCACTACTATGTCTGTGTGATAACGTTTTTAGAAGCTACTCAGGCCTCGTACGTTGCCGCCTATGTTGCTTGTCCTGCCTGTGCTGACGCACCGCCCCCGTGTTACCCTGCCTCTCTTATCAACGGACTCAGCCCCACCCGAAAGGGTTAAACATTATTAGTTCGAAGCCGGAAAATCCCCTCGTAGGAGTCTAGGAGCCGTTTTAGCCACTCCGACCAGATTGAAAGTGTAGAATACCGTTGACTTCCGTTGATTTTTGCAGTCTGAAGTTTGTATAGTAGACCCTGCATGAAGAGTTAAAGGCAAGACCACATCGCCACAGGCAGCAGAGTTTGGAAATGAATACCTAAAACAAGTTTTCTGCCGCGAAATCAGTAAGAAAATCGACTGACACCAACCGATTTTGTCCAGAGCCGCCTCGACGCAAGCAATGTAGCGGTCTCGGCAAGAGTACTTGCTTACATAATCAAAGCCTACTGCTGACCAAGACTCATCTATAGGCCTGAAAAATTTCGGGAAGCACTGCACTCAACCATGTCGTCGTTGCACCAGTTGTGTAGCTTCAATGCCCGCCCCATCACCGAAGAGTCGCATCTTGCACTCTTGAATACATTGCTCAGCAACGGCATTCCATCTACGTATACCGTTGAGGAGCGATTGGCTTATGAGAGTGAAGAGGTTGGCTCTGAGAGGGAAGAGATAGCACCAGAGGAAGCCCTCAGCATGATCCAGAAGGAGATCAAAGGAGAGGATACCACTGAGATCTTGAGCAAGTTGGCTTTTCCCGCTTTGCTGAGCACCACTACCCCACTCCACATCATTTGCTACAACTTGCCGGAAAACCTTGATGCTACGGAGTCCGCGGTCGTCGTCAAGCTTGTGGAGAGCTTGTTCTTGAATGGAGCCGGCTGGAACTTGGTGGATTACAAGGGGAACACTCCAGGATGTATTCTCATTACCAGAGGGTTGACTTCGAGCCCGGTGTATGAGCAGATCTTGAACGCCGGCGTGCGGTCCGAGATGGTGTTCAGAAAGCTTGATGATGCTGCCGAAATTGAGTTTGTCGAGGGGCCTGGAAAGAGCAGTGATGAGGAGGTGCTAGTGAGAGAGGAGGTACCAGTGAGAGAGGAGGCGTCGGTCAAAGAGGCTGCCAGCGAACAGAGCGATGCTGCTGCCAACCCCGCCGACTCTAACGAGGCTTTTCTCCAGACAAAACTCAACTACAACGACAAAGCCCTCATCACGACCGACAACAAGGACGGCGTCATGATGAATTGGGAGTCCGAGATCATGCGTATTGCTGCAGAGACGATGTTTTCGTCCCTCGAAGAGGATGAGGAGATAGCCGTGCTTAATATTGGTTTTGGAATGGGCATCATCGACACATATATCCAGGACTTGGCCAAGAAGCAAAAAGTCACTGTGAACCATTATATATGTGAGGCGCACCCGGACGTTCTTGCGAAAATGAAGCATGACGGCTGGAACGAGAAACCAAACGTGCACGTTCTTGCTGGCAAGTGGCAGGAGCTGTTGGACAAGCTTCTTGACGACGGGAACGTGTTTTTCGACGGCATTTACTACGACACTTTCAGCGAGCACTACAGACCAGACATGGTGCCTGACTTGTTCGACATGACGATTGGGCTCATCAAGCCTACGGGTACAATCTCTTTTTTCAACGGACTTGGCGCCGACAGACAGGTGGTGTACGAGGTCTACTGCAAGGTGGTGGCCTTGGATTTGGCCGACTATGGGTTGGAGGTCAAATTCGAGGAGGTGCCTGTTGACATCGAACAGCTCAACAAGGAGCACAATGCCGCGACGCACGAGGAGGGCGTCTGGGACGGCATCAAGCGGAGCTACTGGAATTGTCCAATGTACTATCACCCAATAATTAGATTTGCCGAGTAACTTGGAGCAGCCAACAAACAGCAGTTTACAAATAAAGCATTTTGGAAATGCGCATACTCATAGATTGGTGTAAATATTGTTAATTTGTTTCAGTACGCATACTTATGGTTTAGTGTAAATATTGTCACTTTGCCTCTGTCTCCTTTAACATGTGCTAGACCTTTGAATGATCTACTTACAGCGCGGTTTCATGTACAACGCTCAGAGTGCGTCGAATGTTCCGGAATACAACAAGGGGTTCACGAGTCGGACGCAGGTCAATATTGCCAGTTTCGGATAGACCAGTTGAAACTGATCAAACTAGTACCGCTTACCACGTTGCTCTGTAGTTCGTTGCTAACGCCAAGCAAAAAAAGCAAAGCAACAACCTGAATGCTTTGTCTCAGATACTCACCTCGCTTGCGTTGCTCGCTCATGCAGAAATGATCCGAAGCACTACAACCACAAGCCTACGCGAGATTCGGAACGACGACTCTCTGCCTGAGCTGTGTACGTTGGTAGGCTTATCAATGCGAGATTAATGAATTTAGCAAAAGAGTTTTAGGTTAGCCCCGGGGCGTGTGGACCAGCAAATGACAGTGATCTATACTCATGCTGCCAAGGATCGAACTAATTGACACGCAGCTTGCAACATTATAACGAGCATCCTAGTAGTCATGCTGTTTATCCGAGATGAGATCTTGCCGACGAGTGCCGAGCCCAGATTCCGGCTTAGCAACAGCTAGAATTTGGGACATGATTGCGACACTTTTTCCGAAAATTCACGCACGGGAGTGTGCGTGCATATTCCCACAATGCCTGCACATGCACACCCTACACGACTGTCAAAAACGACGAGGCCTGAAAGAAGTCAGCAACAGATATACACAATGCAATAAAAGATTGTAGGCCCTTTTTCTAAGAGGCAGAGGGGGCTTATCATTTTTTGGAAAAATACGAGTTCCCCGGTGGGTCCCGAGTGGCGTCCGTCTTACGAACAGCGCTGGCGCTGCACACAATAGCCGCCCGCAGCGCCCGCAGCGGGCAGCATGGCACTGAAAACAGGTCCTTGTAAAACATGATGTAATGCTGCGCCGCCAATCACGTCAAGAAAAAGCGGGAAGCATGGGAGTAAGCAGAGAGACCGAGCGGAAAGGCCACGACACAGCTTTGCTGTGCCCGCGTTCCATGGCCCTCATTAGTCGCCCCATCGAGGGTATTGTCCAATGACATTATAAGCTCGGGCAGCAGCCTTGTAGCAGCACCGCAGGAGACGCACCCCCCTCAAACCCCCGCCCGTCGGGGTGTTCTGCGCCCCGGGTGACCCCCCTGATCTGCGCAACCTTCCCGGGAAAACAGGGTGTCACCCGCCCCCCGTGCCCGCCGGAGTATGCGCCTCCATCTGTATATATAGCAGCGTTGCTTGCCGCTATCAGGCGCAGTTTTCGAATCTCCAGATCGAAATTTTTCAAGCATGACTGAAGACTCGCCGCAGATCAAGTCGGTGCCGTCGTTCCTCAACAACGACGGCATTGACGAGCTCCAGCCGCTCACCCGCGCCAACCGCCCCTCTGCGCTCTCGCTTTCGGACCAGTGGCAGGGCCTCAACAGCGCCAAAAACTCGTTTGCCAATCTCAACTCGCTCGGGTCGTCGGCGAACCTCCGCCAGAAGTCGCGCTCGTCGCTGATGTCGCTCAAGCGCCACAACAAGCTGAGCAAGGTGGACCACCCGCGGATCGCCAACTACGCGTTTGCGTTTGACATTGACGGCGTGATTGTGAAGGGCCCGGAGACGATCCCGCAGGCGCGCGAGGCGTTGCGCATGCTCAACGGCGAGAACCCGTACAACATCCGGGTGCCGTACATCTTTGTCACCAACGGCGGCGGGCGCACCGAGAAGGCGCGGTCTGAGGAGCTCTCGAAGCGGCTCAACACCAAGATCGAGGAGAACCAGGTGATCCAGGGGCACACCCCGATGAAGGACCTTGTGTCGAAGTACAAGACGGTGTTGGTGGTGGGCGGAGTCGGCGACGCGTGCCGCAAGGTGGCCGAGGGCTACGGGTTCAAGAACGTCGTGACCCCGTTGGACATCATGAAGTGGAAGCCCTCGGTGACGCCGTACCACGAGCTCACCGAGGAGGAGCTCAAGGTGGCACGTGACTACGACTTCTCGAAGATCAGCATCGAGGCGATCTGCGTGTTTGCCGACTCGCGCTCGTGGGCCGCGGACCAGCAGATTATTCTCGAGCTTCTCTTGTCGAAGAATGGTGTCATGGGCACCGTGAGCGAGACCTTTGACGAGGGCCCGGGGATCTACTTTGCGCACTCGGACTTTTTGTGGTCCACCAACTACGGCCTCTCGCGGTACGGCATGGGGGCGTTGCAGGTGTCGATTGCCGCGATCTACGGCGAGCACACCGGGCGCGAGTTGACAGTGACGCGGTTCGGCAAGCCGCAGCGCGGCACCTTCAAGTACGCCGACAAGGTGCTCAACATGTGGAGAAAGAACAAGTTGCAGGAGTACGTGGCCGAGGACCTTGCGGCGCTCCAGATCAGCGAGGACCCGGAGGAGGCGCAGGACCAGCTTGGCGACGCCTCAGGGGTGCCACAGAGCTCCCGCCCGACCCTCAAGTCGCGCCTCAGCAGCTCCAAGTTCCAGGTGTCTGTGGACGACTCGGACGACTCGGACTCGGAGTCCGAGGAGGACGAGCCAATGGCGTACCGCGACAACACCACCAACAAGATCGGCAACCTCTCGCTTGACCTCCCAGCGTCGCTGACGGTGTACTTTGTGGGCGACACCCCGGAGTCCGACATCCGCTTTGCCAACTCCCACGACTCGACCTGGTACTCGATTCTTGTCAAGACCGGTGTCTACCAGCCGGGCACCGTGCCAAAGTACAAGCCGAAGCACACCTGCACCAACGTCCTTGAGGCCGTCAAGTACGCCATCGAGAGAGAGCACGAGCTCGAGTTGCAGGAGTGGAACAAGCACGCCGAGGAGCTCTCTGCGCTCAGAGAGGGCGGCGCCGAGGGCCACCCGGAGATCCAGGGGTCTGCTGCCGAGGCTCGCAAGTTGAGCTCGAGCCACTCGGGGCACCCATCGGGGTTGAAGTTGAACGAGGGGCACATGCACACCTTGGACGAGAGAAAGTCGACGGTTGATGATACGACGACTGGTGAGGCGGTGATCTTCTAAGCACGAGCACTGGCGAGCGTCAGCGAGACAGTGCGACAGTACGACCGTACCTGGCCATTCAGTGACAGTGCGACAGTGCGATAGCTGTCGCTCGTCAGTGACAGTTGACAGTACCTCGCCATTAAGACACTTTGTGTCGAACCACATCTCACAAACATAAACCATAATAAACTTGAACGCTGAAGAGGAAATTGTAGGAAAGTTGCAAGCACAGACCTCCCCCGCTTGATGGCAGGTTTTGAAGTTATATCAGATGTAGACAGATGATCCACAAATCTCCACGGATCTCCATCCACAATATACATCCACAATATACATCCACAGATCTCCATCCACAGATCTCCATCCACAGATCTCCATCCACAGATCTCCATCCACAATCTACATCCACAATGCACTTCCACAATGCACATCCATACGAATTGTGCATTGCTTAAGCCTCTCTCAATAGACATGAATGTTCGCAGCACATTGTCTCCCCCACTAGACACAAATGCTCGCAGCAATTCAGCATATCCACGGTCCACTGTCGTGTGCCAGTGTGCTCTTAGCAGAGGGCATAACTTGCCAGGCCTCTTCCCCTTCCTACAAAAGTAGACACATTTTATCACACTTCGGCAAAGTGATGGAGACGAATCTACAACTTCGCCAATGTGCTGCTAGCACCTGTGTCAAGTGAGAGGTTTATAAGAAGACGCTTACGCATGATAATAGCTAACTACTGGCGAGCGACAGCTATCGCACTGTCTCGCTGACGCTCGACAGTGCTCTCGCCAGTGCTCTCGCCAGTGCTCTCGCCAGTGCTACTGCACAGTGTCTAGAAGATGAAACGTTCTGGTGAGACACCGGCTCCACACCGGCACCATGACTGTGAAACATGCCACTCTCCAACCAGGTGCCCGCGAGATGAAACACTGCTCCAGCTCACTATTTTTTACTATTTTCCAGCTCATTATTTGCGACTTGCCACTTTCGGCACAGCTCTTTACCGAACCCTGACAGCACTGGGATCGGCACAGGGCGTGGAAGCGGGGAGATAAGGCAGTGCAGCAGTGCCCTGGCGAAGCCAAAGTACTGCGAGGATCAACACTGGCATCAAGGGGGGGAGGTCTGTACATGCAGTTTGTAACTAAGGAGCTTGTGATTGTAGATTTGTCTACATCAGATCTAGTTCTCAGTAGCTCAATTCTCAACCGATAATTCTCAACAGTCAACTCCCAACTTGCTACTTCGTAGCAAGCCGGGAGTTCCAAGCCGGGAGTTTCAAGCCGGGAGTTTCATCTCTTTGTTTCACCCGGACCTCGTACGTTTCAGGTTTAGGCCCACCGGAAAGTCCCCATGCTATCCAATCGAAACAGAGTTCCTTTTATGCATGCACGCCACACGCCTGATGTGCTACCGTGTCACTTGGGCCCGCCCCAGCCACACCGGGCGTGGCGCCCGTGTAGTTTTTAGCCCCCATTGCGAGCCCCGGCAGGACGGCCCGCCCGCCCTCTTGCGATTCCACAATCCGCACATTCTTCACACACTGTTCGTCGTGGCAAACAACCAAAGAGATATCGAGATCCCCCAAACAGCCCCTCGCTTGTGTCACACAGAGCATTGGACAGCCGAATTTCCAAGGTCGGCCAACAGAGTTAATTAGCGTCTAATTAGCACCTCGCGTTTTGGCATCCACCACGCACAGCACAGGAGAGGCCCAATATACAGAGAGTTAGACACAGACCAAAACCACGACCACACCTCTTACAAACACCACTTCTTAATATTTAACCACTACAAGTATGTCCCTGACCGTGACAAAATCCCCGTTGAAAATAGAGTCGCCCAAAAACCTGGAGGACCCGCCCAAGAACGCGCTTGAGGAGAGCCTCCGGCTCATCGACGACCTCAAGTTCTTTCTCCTGACGGCCCCCGCAAACTGGCAGGAGAACCAGATCATTCGGCGGTACTACCTCAATCACGACGAGGGGTTTGTGCTGTGTGTTTTCTGGAACAATCTCTACTTCGTCACGGGCACCGATATCGTCAAGTGTCTTATCTACCGGTTTGAGCAGTTTGGAAGAGCGATCGTCGACCGCAAGAAGTTTGAAGAAGGGATCTTTTCGGACCTCCGAAACCTCAAGTGTGGCACCGACGCGGTCTTGGAGCCGCCCAAGTCGAAGTTCTTGGAGTTTCTCTACAAGAACTCGTGCTTGCGCACTCAGAAAAAGCAGAAGGTGTTCTTCTGGTTCAGCGTGCAGTACGACAAGTTGTTTGCCGATGCGCTCGACAGGGACCTCAAGCGCGAGCTCTCGGACCAAAAGACAACCACGTCTGCCGCCAGGGAGCCCGCGCTCTCGTTCAACTACGACGACCTGAAACCGTTGGGCGCCCAGCTCAAGGAGCACCTTGCCGCCAAGCGCGCCGAGTGCGGCTACAAGCTGAAAAACAAGCCCGAGGAGGCCACAGATCCCTATGCGTACTTGCAGGAGGAGACCTTTGCCGAGCCTCAGTACCAGGTGGTGCCAGGGTACCAGGGCGCGCCCCCGGGGGTTCCTGGCAGCGTCGCACCGGGGTTTCCGGGCGGGGTTCCTGCCGCCGAGGAGTATCCCGACGACGACTTCCCGTTGGACTTCTTCCCGCAGAACGACTACATCCCCGAGACCGTGAACCCGGGGTACCCGCACAACGTGCCGGTGTTCGACCCCAGTGTGTTTTTGAACCCCGCGGTGGCCGCCGCCGGCGGGTTTGACGATTTCCTCATTGACCAGGCACTGCCGTACTCCCCGGGGTTGCAGCAGCAGCAACAGCCACAGGGGCAGCCGCTCGAGGACTTTGAGGACTCCGAGGCCCTCCCGCAAGACCCCATGATGGGCGCGCAGCTCATGTACGCAAATCCGCAGCTCGCATACATGCCGCAGCCCAGCCCGATGGTCCCGCCAGAGATGTACGTCAACCCGTACGCCTACGTGGACCCGTACTACGAGCAGATGCAGCAGGCGCAGATGATGGCGCCGTACCCGCAATATGTGCCCGACATGAACCAGTTGCAGCGGCAGCGGATGCCGCAGCACCGGTTTGCCCAGCAAAAGATGAAGGTGAGGCAGGGGCGGGTGCAGAAGCCGGAAAAAGACAAGCGCTAGCAGCAAAAGCGCTAGCAGCACATGGCGAAGCCAATGTGCTGCGGTAGCCTACGCAAGGGCCATAACTACGCTAGCAGTACATGGGCGAAGCCCGTGTGCTGCGGTAGCCAACGCAAGGGCGCAAGCTATAACTGGTGCAAGCCATAGTTGGTGGAAGCCATGACTGGTGCAAGCCATAACTGGTGCAAGCCATAACTGGTGCAAGCCATAACTAATGCATTGCATTGGTGAGGTGCCCCGTTATTGCTATGTGCTGCGACCAATTTAAGTGGCCCTATATCTTTATTGGGGCTGCGCTAGCCTGGCGTGCTGTCAGCGAGCCAGTGGTGTGCCGCCAGTGCTCCGCCAGTGCTCCGCCAGTGCTCCGCCAGTGCTCCGCCAGTGCTCCGCCAGTGCTCCGCCAGTGCTCCGCCAGTGCTCCGCCAGTGCTCCGCCAGTGCTCCGCCAGTGCTCCGCCAGTGCTCCGCCAGTGCTTCGAGCTTCGCCAGAGCTTTGACCTCCGCCAGAGCTTCGAGCTCATTTCATTTCGAGTGTGCCACTCATGCACACTACGTGCTGCCACAGTGGTGCGGCGCCCCCGGGTGCTGCGCCCACTGCTTGTGTACTATATCATATACGCCATGGATGTGAGAGTGTAGGGAGCGGTGTGCTCTTAGATTGAAAGCAACGCGTATATGCCCGGGCCTGTAGCACATTGCTTAGATAAGTAGCTGCGCCAGTGCATTACCAGTAAGCACCGAAAATTAAGCCTCTAGTGAATTGCACATAGACAGGCCGCACTACTAGCAAAGTACATAGATACGATGGGCCTTTAATCAATAGCTATTCTCAGGTTCATACATAATAAATAGCTATGCTCGGGCCATACATAATAAATGGCTATGCTCGGGCTACCGCCGCGCACGGTGCACCACCCCGCTGGCTCTTGCCCGAAAATGAAATGTCAGCCGAAGCGGACATATTCACCACTCTGATACTCCAATGACCCTGCTCCAGTCCCGCCGATTGCTGGCGACGACAGACATCAACTATGGAGACTTGGACTTGAGCCGGGGAAGAGACCAGCCGCAAGAGGAGCCGGAGTTTCAGCAGGCCCCGGGCCAGGCCTCGTGGCTCGCTTCCATGCTCCACCCAGACAAGAACATGATCACCACGTTGACGTGCATCTGCGGGTGGTACGTGTTCTCGCTCGCGATCTCGCTCTACAACAAGTGGATGTTCGACAAGGGTCGATTGAACTTCCCGTTTCCGATCACCGTGACCCTGATGCACCAATTCATATTGTTCTGGCTCAGCTTGTTGGTCATGAAGGTGAGGCCCTCGTGGCGGCCCCAGACAACGTTCAGGCAGACCTTCTCAATGGACCGCTCGCTATACATGGCCTCCATTGTCCCCTGTGCGCTTGCACTGAGCGGCGACATTGGCTGTGGCAACGTGTCGTTCCGCTTCATTTCTCTCTCGTTGTACACCATGATCAAGTCGCTGTCGATTGCCTTTGTGCTTCTCTTTGGCGTGCTTTTCAAGCTCGAGCGGCTCACGCCCAGACTCGCGGGGATTGTTGCCGTGATGATCTTCGGGGTGTTGTTGATGGTCGCGGGCTCGACCAACAGCAAGGAGCACCCGGCGGGCGATGTTGTTGTCGGCTCGCTGCTTGTGCTCATGGCCAGTTGTATGAGCGGGTTACGATGGGCCCTCACTCAGATCGTGTTGACAAAAAACCCCTATGTGACAAACCCCGTGGCCACGATATTCTACCTTGCTCCTGTGATGTTTTTATCTCTTTTTGTCGTGGGCTCGTTCACCGAAAACTTGTGGTCGTTCTTGTCGAACCCCATCTGGCTGGAACGCGGTGTCTTTTCCACTCTCTTTTTGTTGACGCTTCCCGGGTTCTTGGTGTTTTTCTTGACGTTTTTTGAGTTCAAGCTCCTTCAGCACAGTCATGTGGTGACGCTTTCTATTGCCGGCATTTTCAAGGAATTGCTAACCATTGTCGTGAGCAGCTTTATTTTTGGCGACGTGATTGGGTTTGTGAACTACGTGGGGTTGTTCATCACCCTTGCAGATATTTTGTGGTACAACTATTATAGGTTCACGGAGAAGAAGCAAGAGCTGCAGTACCAGGCGGTTGGGAACGAGATGGGCGATTTGGAGCCGGGCAGGGAGTGAGCAGTGAGTAGCATTCCACGAAGTGGGATGCTGCGAATGCGGCTTTGCCAGTGCACTACGATAGCCTTTTTTAGTCTGGATTGGCATTTGCTTCTAGTTACTGCTCCGCTGCTGACGAGTACCTGTGCTGAAATTACCGAACTGCGAGGTGCACCACCCACGTCTGCTACAACCTGCGACCTGCACAGCTAACTGTTCGATCTTCTGCTCGCTTTTTGGAATATTTTTGCACTTTTTAACAAATTGACACAACAAACAACCAGCAGCAAGTCGCTGAGACATTAGTTTCACAACTGACGAGCATTCAAATCAGCGCAGGTGTCGAGAGTACTACCTGTTGGGCAAGTCAAGAGAAGACAATAACTTGGTTCCAGCATGAACTGCATCCCGCTTCACTGAGTTTGTCAAAATCATAAGGAATGCCACTCAACTACATGTGCCATTCCCCGACCATATTCAATTTGCATACGCAAGTTAAACTACATAGACACTGATGTACAATACGAAACACTGTAAACAGTCTTTCTTGCTTTCTACACTTTGCAATGCAAACGTTTGTTGTCTATTAATAGAATGTCTAGATGTGAAGAACAAGAATAGGTGACTCACAATGTAAACTCAGAGTGGTGAACACATGGTAGTACAGTAGTGACCACACCTGGTATTTCACAGTAGTGCCACCGCTCCTTAGGATCTTCCCATTTCCTCAATGGTGTAATCCAACACATAGCTTTCCTCCAATAAGCCATCCAATCTCTGGTAATGACGCACACTGTACGGCACAATGCCATCAATCAACTTCATCAAGCCGGGAATCTCGATCAAACTATCCACCGTGTGAAATTTCAACACACAGTTGATGAGCCTCTGGCTCACCTCAAAGTACTTGAAGTTGGTGTTCCAACTCCGCACCCGCGCAAACAACCGCAGCACGTCATCAGCATCAAGCTCAGCCACACACTGGTCGAGCTTCGCCGAACCAAGCAACCCATCCCCGTCGGTCTCGAGCGACGCGCGGAGCACCTGGTACAATTTCATCGGGTGGTCCAACTTGAGCGCCAACTTGAACGCCGCGTCCCAGTTCTCGAGCCGGATGTAGTTGTCCAACAGCTGCTGCTGCTCCACGGCCTCCTTCTGGTCCTGCTGCTTCTGCTTCAACACATCGACCGTATTGTCCTGCCACAACTGGATCGTGCCCTCGCTGTCGGCACTCACAAACTTGTCGCCGTGGTCTTTGACGGCAAGGCCCCAGATCTTGTCGTCGTGCGCATCAAAAGTGGCCACACACTCGCCAGAGCCGAGGTCCCACACTTTGGCCAAACCATCAGCTCCGGCACTCACGATCTCGTTGGAGGCCTTCTTGTAGCTCACTTCAAGACCGCTGGTAACATCCTCCGTCAAAAGCCTCTTTCTGTTGATGAAACGACAATTGAGTACAGAGTTGGTGTGCCCCTCAAACGTCTTGGTACACGCAAACGTCTGCAACAGCCAGAGCTTCAAAGTCTTGTCACCCGAGCACGTGAGCACCAGCGGGTCGAAGGGACAGAACCGCACCTTCCACAACCCTCTCTTGTGGCCCTTCAAGATCCCGACGGTCTCACCCGATTGGCAGTCCCAAATCTTCGCGGTCTTGTCGAACGAAGCACTGGCAAAATGCTCGTCGTTTGGAGACAAGTCGACGCTGTTGATGTCTTTTTCGTGGGCTTTTCTAGTGTAAGTGGCCGCCTTGATTTCCACAACCTCTCCTGAAATAAGTTTTGGCACCGTCCACTTCTTGACAGTGAGATCGGACGCCCCACTGATAATAAAGCCGGGCTGCTGTCTGAAAACGTTCGAGATCAGCACCGCAGTGACCGACCCGGAATGGCCCTTGAACACTGCTACGTTGACAAAAGTCTCGTCCTGCTTCTGCCAGAGACGCACGTCATGGTCCTTACTGGCCGTGGCAATCCACTCGCCGTCCTCGCTCACGTCGAGGGCGTTCAAAATATCCAGATGGCCCTGTAGAATCGTAACTTTCATCTTGTTTTCATAAGGCAGGACAACTCTGAGCGCCGGCGAGTTGGTGGCCAACGCGATCTGCTGCAACCCATCACCGCAGTACTCCATGTCGGCAATAATGCCGTGGTTCCCCGCAAAAGTTGATTCCAACCGCAAAAAGGAGTCATACACCTCAACCGTCTGATCAGAGAGAACGCACATAAGTTTCCCCCCCTCTGCCTTCATCACTTGAGTCACCATTAGCTCCTCGCTCGTCTCCAACGGCTTCTCGGTGCTCTGCACCTCCACACTGTTCTGCAACAAATCAACCACCAGCAACTGACAATCGTCACCGGCAAAATACACTTCTCCTTGCTCTGTGAATCCGCACGCCTCTACCAGCTGCGGAACAGGCACGGTCTTCAACAACTTGGCCTTCACGCTTTTGCCCTGCTTGCTCAAGGAGAACAAGTTGAGCACGTTGTCTCTGCCTCCGGTGACCAAGTATTCAAAACCCGTCGAAATGGCCGCCCCTCGGACCGCCAGCGTGTGCTCCTGGATCGTGGTCACGCATTTGCGCTGCACCAAGTCCCAGATCTTGACCGTGCCGGTGACATCACTCAGCACCAACACCCAGTTGCTCGAGTTCAACTCGCCGTAGAACGAAAGGCTCGAGATGATGCCCGCATGGCCCTTGAGAGAATGCGTCACGTACCCGTTGGCTATGTCCCATACCTGGATCAGGCCGTCGGTGGCTCCAAACGCCAACAATGTCGACGTCGAGTCTGCGGCACTGGCAAACACGGGGGCACTCAACTTCACACTTTGCGTGACCGACTCTTGGTCCACGTTGTATATTCTCGCCTGCTGAGACCCCAGCATCATGGCGAGCGTTTTTCCGTCAGGCGAAAGCTGCAAACAGGTGATATCCTCGCCATCGCCCTCGATGGTGTGCATCACCTCGCCCTGGGCCAAGTCTGTGAGCACCACCAGCTCGTTTACCGCCGAGGCAAAGAGTGAGCCGTCCTGGGAGACAGACGCAAATGCGCCTCCCACGTAAAACGGGTCAATTTTCGTGTTCTCGTACGAGATGGACATGAATTTGTGAAAGTGGTAACGTACTAAGTATGGCTCTCGTGCGGTGCATGAAAAAAAAAATATTTCAGCCATCGATGAGTCAGCTATTAGAGGGACCTGACTAAGCAGAGGGCGGTATTCGGTAGGTGAGAGATTATGAGGTGCCGTGACGAGTAGTGAACTATAAATTAGCGAGTAATGCTACTTTAAGACATGTTTAAGTTTTGGGTCTATGTTGCTTCGCTTAGATTTTACTCTGTGTGGCCGACTCGGGAACCTCCTGCGTTGCCTAAAGCAGTAACATAGTGTGAACTTTAAGACAATGCAAAACAACAGGGAACACAAATTTGAAAATTATAAGTATACCATTATGATCCTATCTTTCGGGAGATGACGCTAGGTCTTTTTTGAGCCAGAAAGCTGTTGTTTTTTGGCGGTTTCGCGCGGGGCTGATTCTCCTGAGGTAAGCATTTCCGGGTAACCTACAGTGGATGCTGAGCGGAGCCGCCTGGAGAGGGGCCTGCTATGCTGGAGAAACCCGCCCGAGTCCAGGCGGCTCATTGGGTGTGTCCCTTGGGGGTTTTTCATGTGGAGAAGTAACGTACACTACTCAGTACCAAGACGTGATCTAAAACTAACGACCCAACGCCTCGCAATGACCACCGAATTTTATCCGGAAGTGCTGCCCCGCGAGAAACATGCCGTTTATTTTGAAAACCTTATAAGGCACCAGAACTGGTTGGTCGACGAAATTATTATCCCGAAGTTGCCCTCGATGGTCTCCACAGTGAAGCTGACGTTGCTCTACTTGGCACTCAACATGTCGTTTAAGTTGCCGATCAGTTCGAAAAGCAATGACCATTTGAAAGGGGTGGTGACCCGGAAGCTGTTTTTAGTTGAGGCAATGACCCTAGCCGTGAACGATGTGAAAGTGTACAATCATGGCCATGCGTCACGGCTATCGTTGAACAGTACTATTGAACTACCACAGTTGAAGCAGATGGTGGCGATATTGAAATTCATCATGCTCCAGTTTGCATCATTACTGGAGTTTGTCAAGAAGCGGGAGGGGCAGAGAAAGAAACTCTTGGACAGCCAAGGAGCAAGCCCCGAGAAACATGACTCTTCTCTGAACCCCTCCAAGTATTGCATGCTCCGCTCCAACGTGGTGTTCCTCAAAAAACTCAACCAGATCAGCCGGAACATTCTGAGCGCCAGTGCTTTGTTCAATACCCCGCTACAAGACGAGCTTTTCCCCAATTCCCATCTAGCACCTTCGAGTTTCTCGCCTCCTCTCGACCTCTCGCGCTTGCTGATAGACATGTATCTCAATGCGGGAGAGGTGTTTATCGAGCTCGTATTTTTGAAACAAATCACCGCGAAACCGTGGTGCTTGATCAACGACCATGGGGTTTCTTTTTCGGAGTTTGTCACCAAAAAGTGTGTAGCGGGCAAGAGTATAAAGGATGTGACAGACTACTATTTGGATGAGAGCCATTGGAAGGAATTCTATGCGTTCAAAGATAACGAGGAGACCAGGCCACATTTACATTCCCCGCCTCCAACTCCCACCGCTTCATCTTCCCCACACTGGCTTAAAAACACCCTCCTGGTGTTCCAGAACAACGACGAGACGAACCGTATGTATCTCAATCGCAATGTCCAGTTCAACGGGGGGATATACTGGATAACCAAGAACTTGCAAGTGAAAATCCTGGATCCGATCTTGATCACCGCCAGCATCAAGCTTAGCCTGATAGACCGCCTCATCCAGGGCAGTCTCTCGAACTTGTACAGCAGCGTGGTAAGCCCCGACTTTCTTCAGACAGTGGTAGCCAACCCAGACAGCAGCGAAGAGTACAACGAGTTTGTGAACCAGTTTTTCAGCAACGACAATAGCGATCTTGTGGAGTTCACCAGGGGGTTCGATATTGATGCCTCTTTGCGAGAAAGTGAGACGGTGTCGCTAACCACCAAGAACTCGTACGACAGCTTTGATAACTTGGACGTCGACTTTTCGCTATTGGAACTGGTTCAAGTGCCCTACGACGCTATGTTTGGGATGCTAGAGGAGTGGGACGCCGAGATGGTGAAGGAGATTAGTGGGATCATTAATAAGAGTGTGAGCACCAACGAGCGTTAGCGAGTGGTGCGAGAGAGCAGGTTTTATGAGCACCATAACTCACCCTGGACGACGTTGCCGGCACGCATACAGTGCATTGCCAATGTGCTGCGTTGTTATAGGTTGTGCGCGTTGTTAGAGGGTGTTATAGTGATGCAGTGCAACAATCTCACTGCGTGCAACACTCTCACTGCGTACAACACTCTTAGTAAGACCGTTCGCGGTTGCAACTCATGAGTTGTACACGCCTCAGATTGCACTGCACTGCCACGCAAGAACCATTTTCCGAACCTATATATATCATTTCAGTCACGGGTCGGAAACTCGTCAAATATACAGCCTTGAGAAACTTGGGTTCGCTCCTTACTTGATTACTCACAAATTTACATGGTAGTGTAGTGGTTGCCCAATAGTGCCTGGTGCTGGAATCCGGGAAAAACGAAGCGCGCATTATGTTGGCTGAATGCTGGCCCTGCCACTGACACGCGCAGCGACCGAGCGCGAGCACACTACTACAGCAAGCAGAGTCTTCGATTTGGCCACTGCTCAAGAGGGAAGCCCGATGGACTTCGGCTCGGGCACAAACTCTCTCGGCCACCGCTGTTTACACTAAGTTTTCCTGCACTGCTGTTCGCCGGCAACTGCAGCTGCCCTGCCCTGCTCCGACTGTTCTTACGAAACTGCCCGCTCTGATTCGCCGCAGCGCATACGCCAATTCCACGGATCCCACAAAATGTTTTTCGTGAGTCACTTGGGCGGTGAAATATACGCCTGCTGCGTTAGGCGTATACTTCGCAAAGGACCAGATCGATAACGAAAAATATGAGTGCGATGCTCCGAGTAAACTTGCGCTCGTGCCGCGGTTTCTCCACCACGCGCGCCGCCTGGCTCGGCCAGAATTTGACCGAGAAAATCGTCCAGCGCTACGCCGTCGGCCAGGACCCGGCCAAAAAGGTGCACGCGGGCGACTATGTCACGGTCAAGCCGCACCACTGCATGACCCACGACAACAGTTGGCCTGTTGCCCTCAAGTTCAAGGGCTTGGGAGCCAAGAAGATCCACGACAACCGCCAGGTGGTGATGACCTTGGACCACGATGTCCAGAACAAGACGGCGAAGAACTTGGAGAAGTACAGCAACATCGAGCAGTTCGCCAAGGACCACGGGGTGGACTTCTACCCTGCCGGGCGCGGCATTGGCCACCAGATCATGATCGAAGAGGGCTATGCCTTCCCGCAGTCGCTCACTGTTGCCAGCGACTCGCACTCGAACACCTACGGCGGAATCGGGGCGTTGGGAACCCCGATCGTGAGAACTGACGCGGCGTCGATCTGGGCCACTGGCCAGACGTGGTGGCAGATCCCGCCCGTGGCACGTGTGGAGCTCAAGGGGAAGCTCCCAAGGGGGGTCACAGGCAAGGACGTGATTGTGTCGCTCTGCGGAATCTTCAACAACGACGAGGTGTTAAACCACGCCATTGAGTTCACCGGTGACATCGAGCACCTCCCAATCGATTACAGACTCACCATTGCCAACATGACCACCGAGTGGGGCGCGCTTTCCGGGTTGTTCCCGGTCGACGATCGTCTCAGGGAGTGGTACCAGAATCGTTTGGAGTTGGTTGGACCTAGTCATCCGAGAATCAACGAGCAGACCGTCGGGGCCTTGGAGAGTGCTCCATCGGCCGACTCCGACGCATACTACGCCAAAACATTGACCATCGACCTTTCCACGTTGGCCCCTTATGTGTCCGGACCAAACAGTGTCAAGGTGTCCTCGTCGCTCAACGTGCTCGAGTCGCAAGACATCAAGATCAACAAGGCATACCTCGTTTCCTGCACCAACTCGCGACTCTCCGACATTGTCGCTGCCGCCGACGTCGTCAAGGGCAAGAAGGTTGCTGACGGCGTGCAGTTCTACGTCGCTGCCGCCTCTTCTCAGGTCCAGGCCGACGCCAAGGCCGTTGGAGCCTGGGACGACCTCCTTGAGGCCGGTGCCATTCCACTCCCGGCCGGCTGTGGTCCATGTATCGGGCTCGGCGCCGGGCTTTTGGAGCCGGGCGAGGTGGGGATTTCTGCCACCAACCGTAACTTCAAGGGCCGCATGGGCTCCAAGGACGCCCTTGCGTACCTTGCTTCTCCCGAGGTTGTGGCTGCCTCTGCGGTTTTGGGCAAGATCGCGTCGCCACGCACCGCCGAGGGATGGACTCCGGACGCCGACCCGCAGCTCAAGAAGGGCGTGGTGGTGCACCCTAAGCCCCAGGTGGAGACCGACGCCAGCGCTGGTGGCGAGACCTTGGAGGGCTTCCCACAGCAGATCACCGGTGAGTTGGTGCTCTGCGACGCCGACAACATCAACACCGACGGAATCTACCCGGGCAAGTACACGTACCAGGACGACGTGTCGCGTGAGAAGATGGCCGAGGTGTGCATGGAGAACTACGATGCCGAGTTTGGCCAGAAGACCGGGCCAGGTGACATCATCATCAGTGGGTACAACTTCGGTACCGGTTCCTCGCGTGAACAGGCCGCTACTTGTATTTTGGCCAGAGGCATGAAGCTCGCCGTGGCTGGTTCGTTTGGTAACATCTTCTCGAGAAACAGTATCAACAACGCGTTGCTCACTCTTGAGATCCCAGAGCTTATTGACATGTTGCGTGAGAAGTACCCGGAGAAGGAGCTTACCCGCAGAACTGGGTGGTTTTTGACGTGGAATGTGCCAAAGGCCGAGGTGATTGTGACCGACGGTAAGGATGGTGAGATTGTGTTGAAGCAGAAGGTGGGCGAGTTGGGCACGAATTTGCAGGAAATTATTGTGAAGGGGGGGCTCGAGGGGTGGGTGATGTCGAAGCTCTAAGTAGCGGACCACGAAACGGGACGCTGAGAGGAGTGCGTGCTCTGTTGCACTATTTTTAGCCATCTGAAAGTCTTTCACTCCTGCTCCTAAAACTTGAAAATATTCCTATGCACATTCCTTGACCATAGCATTGGGCGGCCAGCCCTGCATACCATACAGTATCTGTACATTACAATTGACACTGGAATTTCAGAATTGTAGCAACAGAGCGGAAGTGCAGCTGTCCAGCAAAGAGAGTGTCGCCTCTCATGCTGATGCTTCATGCATGGTGTGAGTCATGCACTTCGGTAGCTAAATAGCCTCTGCTTCAATACGTAGTTAGCGTTGCATTATGTTGCAACACTTGAAATCAACAAACTAACTTCAAAGAAACAAAATAAGCCAATAATAGATTTGTGACGAGGCGCTGACCTTAGTGGGAGGCGTACCAGCATTCCTTACTTTCCTCAATAATTGCGTGCATCAAAGGAAATAAACCAAGTATATAAGAAAGCCCGCTTTTCCGTAATGCCTTTCATTCTCATAAGCTTTTTGAATTTTACGATCTAAGGCTCTAAAATGTTCATCGACCTTGATGGTAACGATTCTACTACGGTCAGACTCAACAGCACAAACATGCCATACGTGGGAATGTCCCGATTCCAGGCTATCCAAGGGATGGTGAAGCACAATGCCGAAGCTCTCAAAAGTAAGTTAATTAGATGGCACCTTGAGGGGACAACAGCAAAAGACTCGGATACTCATGAAAGTTCCGGCCGCAATTGGAGTTTTTACTTGAAGAAACAGGTGAACAAGGAGTTGCAGCAAGAGTTGAAAGATGAGTTGAAAGAGGAGATTAAAGAAGAGTTGAAAGGTGAGTTGAGAGATCAGGTGAAAAGAAAGTTGAAGAAGGATTTGAAAAATGAGTTGAGAATTGAGTGGGGCGCGGAGTCCAGCAAGTCACAGCCAGACAGTTATACTCAAAGACTCAACCAGCTTAACAAACATTTCCCAACGCCAAAGCTCCACGAGCTCGCTATCCAGCTTCGGATCGGAGGTTTCTTTGCTGAACGTTGGCATCCCACTAGCTCAACAAACTCAAAAGGCTCCGCCATTGCCACCTCGTCCACAAATCAACTTTCGTCCCGCGGCCGCAACCAAGCATTCAGCGTTTGAAAGAAAGTTGTACAGTGTTGCCAACCAAGCTTTTGAAAGCGTTGAAGACAAGTTTGACTTTGAGCAATCGAGTGGTGAGATTTTTCAACACAACTACTCTAATGTCTTTACAAATTTAGATAGTAAGTCAGAGGTGTCAGAGAAGTTGCAAAAGTTGATTAATGAGCGTGATAAGTATATACTCCGCGGGTACGGGGAGCACAGTGTTCAGCGTGAAAGTCAGATGGACCATTTCACTGAGCCAACCGAGTCTGACTGGAAAGATTATGCTTCTAACGTTAATGAATTCATGGCACTTATCAAAAAAGCACAGAAAGCAGAAGAATCCAAAAAAGTTGAACAAACCAAGAAATCAAATGATGCTGTGGAAATCATAAAATCCGAAGAAAAAGTGGAAAGTAAACTGTTCGACGACCGCCAGATGAATGCACTTACCAATTTGTTTGCCGGGTTCTCCTTTAATGACTCGGGGTCCATTATCAGTAGTATCCATAACGAGCCTGCCCAGGAAAAAGCTGAGCATTTGAAAATCTGTCACGAATTTGCCGACAAATGGTTCTCAGATGCCGAGTCTGATGACGAGGAAGACATTGCCGAAGCCCAGACCCCCTCCGGTTCTCAGCATCAGGTCCCGGGCACTCAGAACCTAAAGAATTTGCTTGCGGCACAAACCAAGGCAATGAATGTTTTGGATGAGGTGCAAAGGTGGTCTCCTGAGAAACACTTCAAGGAACTTGTGGAGTTGAGTAGAGTTGCGACGGGCTCTCTCTTGGAGAAGAAGACCAAGTAGTGTGAGACAATGCCTAAGGGATAGTATCTTTTCCCTCTCACATAGTTTTCTATCCATTTCAACTACACATTTCATTATAGAATATGTAAAAAAGTAGGTTAGAAATTTTCACACCAGGGCCGATCCGCACTGACTATATTATATGCAAGGATTGGAATCTGCATGCCTACTACCAAACGCAAAGCGTGTAAGAAAACCAAGCCAAAACAGCAAAGGCAAAAAACTATAGACACTAAGAAGCTCCAAGTCACTGTTTCATATATTTTATATTATTGAGACACCCTTCAGAAGACACGTCCTGTTTCACCACTCACGGGTCACGTGCCACGTTCTTCTAGCAACATCATCTCGCATTGCAGCCGTCCGGAGATCAATTGAGCACCCGTCAAAAAACAACAGGTTCCAGCACAATATAAGACCACTAAATTTGCGGTTCAATGCTCCCACCGAATAGCGACGTTGCTGTCATTGGCGGCGGGATCTCTGGGCTATCCTTCGCCTACTACCTCAGCAAGCTCCGGCCGGACGTAAAGATCACGGTGCTTGAAAAATCGCAGCGCGCGGGGGGATGGATTCAGTCCAAGGGGACTCCCGTGGGGTTGTTTGAGAAAGGGCCCCGCACTCTCCGGGGGATTTCCGATGGTTCGTTGATGATGGTGGATTTGTTTATCGAGCATGGCCGGAAGAGCGAGGTGTGTGGGATCAGCAGAAGTAGTCAGGGCAATAGAAAGTACTTGCTTTCAACCGACGGATCGAAGGATGTCTTGAAAGAAGTGCCCCTGAGTTTTGGCGGCTTTTTGAAGTTTATGGCGAACCACGGCTGGTTGTTGTGGCTGCTTGTTACAGAGTGGACGCGGCCCGTAAATAGGCTGGAGGACGAGCTGATTGAGAGTTTCTTCTCCAGAAGACTCGACCCCCGCGTGAGTGATGAATTTGTGAGTGCCATCTACCATGGTATCTACGCCGGTGACGTTGGGCAATTGTCGGTCAAATCTGTGATGCCAGCGATGCACAACATTGAACAGAGTGGAAGTACTTTAGTTGGGAAGGGATTCAAGGCGTTGGGCTCAGCGGTTTGGGGAGTGAGCTTTGGCTTGGTTTGGCGGGGGATAGTGAACATTGGACAGAGGGTCCTCTCTGGGGCTCAGTACTTGGCCAGGGGGGTCTTCGGCACACTGCTGCACATTGAAAGAGACTTAGAAAAGGTAGAGTCTCACATTGAACAATACTCCGAAGAGCTTGATGAGAAACGTGAGGTCAATGAGGAAGAGCTCGCCACATTAAGAGACGCCGTCTCTCCCACTGCTGGCGGCGTCTACCCTGCATATGCCCCGCCTGCTTTGATCGAGCCTCCTCCATTGATGGACACGTACCAAACTCGCATCGCTTCTAGAGACATGGCTGAGCTTCGAAAGCAGGTCAGCCGGTATCCGATGCTCTGCTTTGAGCAGGGTCTCGAGTCGATTGTGCAGATCTTGGTTGATCAGCTTGAGAAGATGCCCAATGTGGACGTCCGCTATGGGGCGGGCGTCACCAAGTTGAAGCAAAGTAAACAAAGTAAGCAAGAAATCACAGTTACTTGGGAGGAAAACGGCGAGAAACAAAGTAGACCATTTGCCTTGGTCAACTCTACTCTCACTCCGTACCACTTGAAATCGGTGGTTCCTGAGCCGCTTTCTGAGTTGTTGTCGAACGGTGACTACGCCTCGGTCTTGCTCATCAACGTGTTCATCCCACACAGCTCAAAACAGCACACCGGGTTTGGCTACTTGGTGCCTAAGGGGTACAATAAACTGCACCCAGATAATGCCATCCTTGGCGTGATCTTTGACTCGGATGTTGAAAAGTACAGAGAGGGTTTGTTCGACATTAAGGCACCAAGTGATATTGACTATACGAAGCTTACAATTATGACTGGCGGTCATCACTGGTCAGGAAAGACCGTTGATGTTGACGCCGAGGCCGAAAAGGCAAAACAAGCTGTTATGACGCAGCTTGGCTTGGACTTCACCAACGCCACGTCGGAGCACGTTTACATTCAAAACGCCATTCCGCAGTACAACGTTGGCTATGCGAAGTGGAAGTTGGAAATCGAAAAGCAGATAAAAGAAACTTTTAGCGGCCACGTTTTACTCAGCGGTATGAGCTTCAATGGAATCGGCGTCCCGGACTGTATTTCCAATGGGTTTTTGAAGGCTCATGAGGCTGCTGGTGAGAGGTTGTTGTGAGCAGTTGCGAGAAATGAATTTGGCAGATCGATGCTTTTCTCAGCAGTTAGCTATACTGTATATATCGGAATTAAGTTGTATTTAGGAATATCAATAGCTCTTGTCATCTCAGTGACCGTCTTACCCATTGTGACTATTTCCAAAGTGTCGATTCTCGATATAACCCGCTTCAGGCGTCACCGATGTGCTGCGACGGCACTGTTGCGCAGTGTATGCTTAGAAAGTGAAGCAATGGCGAGCAAAGACCGAACAGTGTGTCTGGATCTGGCTGCAACCTGTTCCGGGAGGTCGCACAGAGTTTTATTGAAGCGCCCTTCCTCCAATTTACACTGTTTGTGGGTGACATATATTTGCAATGCACAACCTTCAGCAATATTTACAGTATAGGGATATTTCCAAGAGAGACGGATAGGTGACAATCGATCAGTGTTTGCTCCCCCTGCTACTGAGAAAACCAACATTCTTGTAGAACTCGACCATCGGGTTCTCGCCGTTCTTACACCGCGTCTTTTCAGTCTCGCCCCAGCTGCTCATGAACTCACTGTGCTTCAGACTGAGCGCTTCCTTGCCCGTCACTTTGGTGTACATCTGCAGCATGAGCTCAAAGTCAGTAGGAAACATGATATCGAAATACCCCTGGTTCACCATGTACGTGTTGGCGGCCACCATACGGTCGCGCTTCACGCGCGAGAACAGATACTTGGTTTTTCCAATAGTTTTCAGATCGCCGGGGTTATCGGATTTCTGGAAAAACGTCTGCACCACTGGTCCTCCGTAGCTGTACGGCACGGCCTGCGGAAGCAGCGAGAAGTCCAGGGCAAGCAAGGAATGTTGCGGAAAGTATTCTTTGAGGATAGTGAAGAACTCAAGCAAGCGGGTCGGGATAAACTCAGAAGAACCGGTGAGCTTGTTGCGGAAGGGCCAAAAATAGTTCTTGGCCTCGTTGAGAAGAGTCGACTCACTGGCCGGCGTCTTGTTCTTGAAGGCAGGCAACTGCAGACGTAACAGGAGATACTTCTCGCACCATTGATCCAACTCGGGGGTGAAAAACTCCTTGAAGTCGTGATTTTTATCGATTGCAACATAGCCCTGGTACGGCCGTTTTGTGTGGATATTGTACTTCAACACGTCGTGCGCAAAGTTGTCAAACACCTCGAATGCCAAAAAGAAGTGTGGTTCTTCAACTTTCTCCGTCCAATTAAAGATGTCCTTGTTGATGATTGTGGTCCGCAGCTTGTGGGGCAACTGTCTCTGTTTTGGGTACAATTTGCTGGAGATCTCAATGATACGGTACTCCGTCGTGGCATACACGTCGGGAGCCTCTCTCTGGATGTAGTCAAGAATGTTCTTCATGAGGGTTCCGTTTCCGGCGCCAATTTCATAGATGATCAATGGTTTGCCGTCCACCTTGTTAGCTAGTAAATAACGCGCCACGGCCTCCCCATAGTACGGCTGGAACAACTCTGTGGGCGTGTGCCACAACTGCAAGCTCAGGCCACCACTCCCCCGGGAATATTGCTGGTACTGCTCTTCCCATTTAAAGACAAAGTCGTCGCTAGTAGGGATCTCGTTGTAGTTGAAGGGCTCCTTCATGTGGAAGATCTCCACGTCTTTGTTGAAATAGCCGTAGCTGGGATTGTACAAGGAATCCTCAATGAAGTCGCGGCTCGTCATCTTGACATTCGTCGGCCTTTCCTTCGGCGGCTGCCGCCTCCCATAAAGCAGTCTGAGCTTCTTGCTGCTGGTTGTGGGATAGTTACGGAATGCCTCGAGATTACTGTCGTAGTTGGAGGTCGAGGTCGCGACGCCAGACATTTCAAAGACCATCGAAAGCGGACTTGCCGAGACGCGGATGTTCTCCTCGGCCTCGTTCTTCACGGGAAGCTGGTACGCGTATGTTGTGGGAGTAATCGAGTAGTCTGGGTCGGAGCCGGCCCCAACATTGGAGGCGACGGGCTGCTGTTCAGCTCGCGAGGCAGTGTTGGAAAAAAAGCGGAAACTCTGGGCAATCGCCCGGTCACACTGGGGTTTCCCACCCAACGACCTCACGCCTTTTTTTCCGATTCGCAAGAGCATGTTTGAGCACTTTCGATGGTATCTTTATCTTCCTATTAAGCACTGGCTAGCCGCGGTGAAAAATACAGGAGCCAGCACGGCGGGTCATGCAGGGCGTGATGCAGAGGCATGGGCCGACAAGAATCAGTAATAACTTCAAGACAGGTAAAAAAAAAAGCAAGCACATTTCAGGTACATTTCAGGCAAATTTCAGGGGATTGGTTTCGAGTTTTTCAATATTAATCATGCCAGGTGGCAACTACTTGCCAAGCCACTGCCCAACGCCAAGCCACTGGTCAGGGATTACCCTGCCGCTTCCACAGTGTGCCATGCCTGGGACCTCCGCGGGAACCGATCTGGTGTCCGATCGCACTGTGCATATCCCTATATATATAGACCAGCTGTTAAACACCGACTTGGGTTGCTCAATGTTCCACTTAGTGAAGGGGCTTGTCGAGAACTATAACAAGCGCGACGAGTACAGCGTGTTGCTCCTTGGGCTCGACAATGCGGGAAAGACCACGTTTTTGGAGAAACTCAAGGAGGAGTATGACGCCACGGGCAGCTACAAGAAGCCCAAGCGGATCCTCCCGACTGTCGGGCAGAATGTCGGCACCATCAAGTACAGCGCTTCTGTGTCGCTCAAGATCTGGGACCTTGCCGGGCAGAAGGAGTTGCGGGCGATGTGGGATCAGTACTTTGAGGTGGCGCATGCCATCATCTTCCTTGTTGATAGCAGCGACCGAGGGCGCATCGAAGAGTGCCAGCAGGAGTTGACGCAGATCCTCACACAGGACGAGGACGACGGGGCCGTGGACAGAAGCATTCCGCTTTTGATGCTAGCAAACAAGCAGGACTTGGAGCTGCATTTGGAGGTCGAGGACATCAAGGAGATCTTCAACAAGGTGGCGCAGCACTTGAACGCGCGGGACTCGCGGGTGTTGCCGGTGAGCGCGTTGAGCGGCGAGGGGGTGCGGGATGCGGTGGACTGGTTGGCGGTGCGGTTGGAGCGGAATCGGGAGAACCGGCCGCCCAAGAGAAGGTAGCAACGGCGAGCGAAGCGAGACGTTGCGTTGTATTCAGCAGCGCACTAGCAACGCCAGTGGGTTGCGTTGGCCATTTATCAACCATTACTAGTGCTTTGAAGGCCAATGTGCTACGGCCACGCAAATGCCTGCCACGCAAACGCTCTGCCACGCAAAAGCTCTGCCACGCAAACACTCTGCCACGCAAACGCTCTGCCAGCGTTTCTCCGCGGCGATCCCGGACCTACCACACCATTAGTCGCCGTGCCAATCCCGCTGACTGCTCCGCGTTATACATGTATATATGTTGTATGCTGTGGCTTCGCCAGGGTGCTGCGAAAACCAGTGAAAAGAGAAATAGTGCAACGCAGCAGCGCCGAGAAAGCACACATGCAGAACGTTATCAGAGAATGCTTTTCTGCATGGGTGCTTTCTTTGCATTACCAAAGTCTGCTGCCTCTGGATGCCCCATCGCTGCAGTTGGTGGCACTCCCGCCCTGGGATAGTACCGAGACCTTTCTGACTCCCTTTTTCCGGGACTCTCTTTTGACGAAACTCCGTGACTGCCTGTTGTCTATGAACTGTGCTGCACAATTTTGGGCACACCCCGGAGCTCTGTGCAGTTCTTGAGAACCACGCAATGCTGCGCAAAGGAAATTTGGCCTTTTCCGAGCTCTCGCTTGGCGGTGACACCTGCCGCCCACACCTCACACACATTCCCAGCTGTTTCCATATTCTCTATGTTCACGTGTAAATATATGTTGCAATGACGATATTTAGTAGTGGCCATTTGCAAATAACGTGGGCCCTGCCTGGTGCTTCAACATCTACTTCTGACGCTCCCCATCTTGTGCCGCATTGTGCAGCTAATTAAAGGTCCGGAGATGCACCAGGCATCAGCTTAGGGCCCTTACTTTCTTTTGATAAAAAATTCCGAACAACTCAAATGATCTCCGTGTTGCCAAAAGGTTTGTTACGAGACCTTCTTTGTTCTTGCCATTGACAAGCTGCTTCATAGGGAGTTGGCTGACTCTATCTCATCAAACAGAAGCGTGACGGGGCTTGCCGTAAGACTTTGCCTATACATATGTGCGCCGCAACAGCAGGCTTGCTCTTCCAGTTCACCACACTGTCGTTTTTTTTCTCTCATTTTAAAATTTTCTGGTGAATAAGTAAGGTTTTAGAACACCTGAGATTTTTTTGAATGCTATCGGTTTTGAAAATGTTTATATCTTGTCTATGGTAGGGGGCCATTGACTTTTATGAACCCTGGTTTGGTGGCGCATCACAGCAAGAGAAGCATGTACTACGCTTTGCAAAAAGTAGCAAAATGTAACCATAAAACTTCCCTGCAAAGCCCTATGATTGCTTTAACGTGTATTTCAAACGCCTCGCTACAACGAACGAAAGAGAAAGGGAGGTATATTGGAGTTGTATGTAAGAACTGAAGGAAAGACGTAAAATGAGTGGGTAAAATAGCAGGCCAAGGTTGAATGGAAACAGAACAAAGAGGAAAAGTCAAAAGGATTTATCAAATTGGCCCAAGTTAGCTCTTGCCATTTATAAAATGCAGCCCCAAGCGGTGGTGAGACCTAACTTTCCAAACAAGATCGAGGCAATGAGAGAGCCCAAGCTCGAGAGCCCACTGACAGACACGATGTTCGAGTAGTACGGGGTCTTGGAGCATTTTCCAATGTTCTGGCCGTTCAAACAGTTCTGGAGGAACGAGTAGGCGTCTTTGCCGCCAATGGTGGCCTGGTGCTGGTGGGTGCTGAGGTAGTCCTGTCTGTACGTGACTTTCCCACCCTTGCCGCACAAATTATCGTACCAGCTGTCCGCGTCCTGGTATGGAACAGTGTCGTCAAGTCTAGAGTTGTAGATGAACATGTTGGCCAGTGGGACAAACTCCGGGAAGGCAACTAAGTTGTTGTGGTGGAAAGCGTCGTAGACAGTTGAGGCGCTGAACACGCCATTTCCGGCAGAGAAAAAGTCGCCCATGCCTTTGTATGGGAGAGAAATCAAGGACTGCAAAAGACTGTTCAGCGCTGGGTATCTGAAACTGTTCCATTTCCCGGATTTCATGTTATTTTTGAAGTATTTCTCGACGTCGGGGTACTCGTTGGCCACACCGTTCAAGCCGGCAAAACCGAAACCGGCGTTTTTCTTGCCCATGTTGTAGTGAGCCGTGTTGGTGACGTTGGCCATGACAGCACCCATGGCGGCACCAACCAAGTTAATTTCAGGAGCATAGGTTGGGTGCAAAGCGGCAGCCCATCCGGTTGGAAGCGAGCCTCCGGAGTAGCCCCAGGCGACAACCTTGGCGTTGGAGTTGAGACCGTTGCCCTCAGACAAGGCCGCACGGATGGCGTTCAAGGTTGCGTACCCACCCTGTCTGCCGGCACCAAAAGCGGAGTTGAAACCCTCGTGGTCTGGCACAATGACATAGTGCTGGTCGGCCAAGGGAGACTGGAACAACAACTCGTCGATGTTGTTGGCACCAAGAGTCAAGGAGTAGGATGGGCAGGAGTCAAAGTTGGCAGAGTTCTGGGCAACCTGGTAGGAGAACAACTTGGTTGCGTCGCCCTTCTTAGGAACAAACAAGGTGGCGGCAACACAGGTCGGGTTTCCGTGGCTGTCCTCGGATCTGATGATGTAGTGGTACACCTTCTTGAGGTTGAACTGGTACTTGAGCGCCTTGTAGCGGCTGGTCACAACTCTTTTTCTGACAACTTGTCCTGGGCTGTACTTAGCAATGTTACTAGGACACTTATAGAAAGAGTCCTGGGACGGAAGGAGAAGACGCTTGGAAAGCTCAAGAGTCCCGCTCACAGCCAGAGAGTCCTCTGCAGGGACTGGGGAGACCGGAGCGGCCTGTGCGGCGATCAAGAAAGCCAAGAGGAGGGCTAAGATATTCATGAGAGTGATTAGTTGATGATTTTATGAATTTTGTGGAAAATCCAGTGCTCTTAAGTATTCGATTTCTGCATAAAAGTCAGTGCCCTTACTTACTGATGTTCGGCTTTTGTTGTGCATTTCGTGTCTAAGCTTTGTGAATCATGCATGTCGAGAGACACGCAGCTAGGGGTCGTGGCGCTGGCCCTGGGCAATTTCGAAGAAAATTATCCCTAAAGTAAAAGCAGTACACTCTAATTAGCTTAAACTAAGTGTTTTTGAGATTTGAAAAATTCCGCACGAAAATTAGACGCCTCAGGTTGGCTGTAATCCCACTAACCTGGTCTTCATTACGTTTCACCCTCACTCAGTTGATGAACACCATGGAACATGTGAGACCTCTTATGCAAAATCTCGACAGACTTGGTGCTAAGAGATTCCCCAAAAAGCTACTTTCATTCGCCGGAGGGGCTTTGGCAGCAGTGGGTTCCCGCGGAATGCATGTATAATTGCTCAATGGGGAATGCTGCCCTGCAGCAGAACCCTCTCAGCAATTGTGCCGAGCAATTTTATTGGTTGCTGTATTATTTTCCGCATATTTCTTGGCATTGAGTTCTGGAAGTTCTTTCTCCATCAAGTACTTCTTTGTTTGGATTATGCCAATAGTGTCTTCTCGTAGTCTTAGACACAAATTCCATAAACCTCGATATGTTGGCTATGGAATGTCAGTCCCGACGGTACTGAGTCTCTTCGGATGCATCTTTTTGGCAAAGAATCAAACGTTTCTAAGACTGAGACGGCTGCTCATTCACATGTCATTTAATCAGGTACTACTTTGCAAGTCACTTGATCGGCCCACATTGAAGCCACCGACTAGTTCCTTGGAATACACCGCAATGTTCCTGCGTGGAATGTAGTATCGGGGCTTTGCCATCCCACTTTGCTTACTGAGACCAATCATCATCATATGACTGATCCATGGCAGCGGCTTGCGTGTAAAACATCTATGACCTTTTGGATCACAGTGGTTGTCATTCCATGTCCCTCATCGGTTCCGGCGTTGGATGAAAGCCTCTGCTTCGGCAAATACGACCAAGAGGAGATAGCGCCACTCTGTTGCTCAGACGCAAAGTAGCAGCCTTACTTGGTTAGTGGTAGTCAGACTTAGTACGAAAGCTGTCGCATTGAGGTCACAAATAGTCGTTGAATGAAAGTCCCAACAGACACGGATTCATTGCTAAGTGCTTTCAACATGAGAAGCTCCTGACTAGCAGGAGCGGTCAAAAGGCCGCATCCTGCTCTACAACGCGACAATGGAATTTTACCCAATGATAATCTTTCAATGAAATACAGACTTTAATAAGAGCGCCAAAAACCCGGCTCGTGTCCAGCGAATACCTCAGAGTTTTGTGCAGACGCACCGCTTATTTTGTTTGCAGATCGAGTGAGCAGCTGCCGAGCAGCGTTTTCTCAGTAGGAGGTAAGTTTAAAAGTGCTCAAAAAGTTGAATACTTGAGTAATCATCGGGCGGCTTTGCCCATCCCCATAGCTTTGCTTCGGGTAGCTCAGCGAAAGCTCAGCAGCACAATAGCTTTCGCCGTAGTTTCCCGCATGAGCTGCGGATCCCTGCTGGTTTCTGTAGGTTTCGAACGTGCGGCTCAGAAACATCTCAACACCAATTCAAAACCGTATGTCCGGGTGTTTCGGCTTTGTGTACCACCACAAAGGCCCAAATAGTAGTAATATAAACAAGAAAGCAAGGAAAAGAAAGTTTGTGCCTGAGCACCAGGGTCAGTGGGAAATGTTGAAATGTGTTGAGTTGCTTTATAGCATCCTTCTTCGCTCGCCATTGCAAACTGTAAGTAAAACCGCGCTTGCTGGGCTCTGCATTGGTCATCTACTTTGTAGTATATAGTTGGAGCTCCTATTTTGAACCGCTTACATCTAGACCGTGGCGATAGAATCTTGACTGGAAACGGTGCATGCCTATTCAGTAGGGCTGCTAAGCAGTATCATCAGCAGTGGCGAGCATTACAAGCAGCTGCTGCCGCCAAGGACTAGCTATATTTTCTGAGCACTAAACCATTATGTTATTCTTCGTAAACACAATGAATCTATTAAGTGCAAACCCCAAAGAGTCTGAAATTTCGCCCTGTGGCTCCCCACTTTATTTTGTGAAAATTGAGCATGCCTGTCAATCGAGCATAGTACCGTGGCTAGACTGGGCCTTCAGCGTGTGTGACTTTTGGTCCGAAAGTGACTTTTTCTGTTCAATTATATGTGATTATTTACAATCTATCAAGAACTTTGTGTTTGTGTTATTACTCCTCTTTTGAGTGACAATTTTAAACTCTCACTCTTGGGTTTTTCACAGGTTTTTCCTTTTAAGAAATCTTTTTGGGTAAACCCTTCCCTAAAACTTGAGCACTCCGAAGAAATTAATCTCCCAGACTTTTAATCTTATTGATTTGTCCTAAATTTATTTTCTAAATACATTAAACCAGCGTACTACAACTGTTGGGTAATTATCAAAAAGCCTAAAGTCCATGCCACATGGCGCATCGCTCTTGAGTGCTGTGTCACTTTGCTAAACTGTGCTGCGCTGATGCCAGCGTCACTACTCTTCTGCAAAAATGTTATGAATTTATGCACTGCTTTCCATGTTCCAGGCCAAATTCTAAGAAGCTTACTATTGGGAGCCTAACTTTAGGAGCCTACTGTTGTGAGCCTCCTCAAGAAAGCCTACAACTGTTGACAGCCTACTACTACAGATTTTCTCGCACTGCCTTGCTGCGCTCACCAGGCGAGTATACAAAGCATTGAATGGCTGCTGCCACAGCATAACAGCGTCACGGCAGAACAGGTCATATCCTATCGCTGCCCAGGATTGCTAAAAGTTAGCCGAATTTGTTGCTTCGCCAATATGCTGCTTATAAGCCGCTTATGCACTGCCGGACTGATGAGTTTTCTGAGCTTTTCACTGGCTTTCAACAATACAGTAGCTTATAGCACTCAAGCTCATCTGAACTCATCTACACTCTGCCAATAGTTGAATTTCACATTGCTGAATTGCATTGCGCTCCCGGCAAAGGGTATTCAAGGACGCACCCACAAAGCAGGACCCCGGCAGAGCCAGGCCAAAGCAACCCCAAACTAAAGGCAATCAGTGCCAAACAAAAGGCAAAGCAATGCCAAAGCAAAGGCAAATCAATGCCAATGCAAAGGCGAAGCAATGCCAAAGCAAAGACAAAGCAACCGAGAGCAAAGGCAAAGCAAAGGCAAAGGAAACTTGACGGCAACAATGAAAGTGTGCGAAAAAAGAGTAGCATACACGTACTGATTACGATAAGCTTACGATAAGCTTGTCAGTCGCACGCTGCGGTGCTCCACTCGGCCAATGCCTGCATGGCAACAGTGTGCAGTGACTGCTGATTGCATTGCTTGATCAATGTCCACTAAATGCCGAGTCAAGGCAAAGCTAAAGCCTTGAGTTGCTGACTAGTGGTGGCTTTTTCCAAGCAGAAGTATAACCTGGTACACCGGGCCACTACTACAAGTTCGTAGCACCATGACGGCTCCACCTACTGACTTGGCAGGAACTGCATGTCGCATGGGGGCCACTGCTTGGCACTACGTAATGCGCGATCGCCCCGTGCGTCGGCTCCCTATCAAATTTTTGAGTCCTTTGTGGCGAGTGAAAAATTGTCACAGCCTCAAATCGTAGGCAAATTGCCACCTCCCCGAGTCGTAGACAAGTCCCGGAGTCGTAGACAAATTGTGTGTAGACAAATTGTCAGCCTCTCGTCTTCGACTCTCGACTGTGGGGGCACCCCATGAGTCAACGTAAATCGCAGACAACCGCAGACAATCGCAGAAAATCGCACGAAAATCGCACGAAAATCGCACCGGCAATTGCAGCCTAAAGGGGAAAGAAGGACCTGGGCCCAACGGACCTCTTGGCTATACGGCCATGTCACAGGGTGACACATGCTCCATAAGTGGTCCCCTGCTGTTGCTTACCAATAGCCATTGCGGTGGTGGGGCGCCCCAAACCGTGTTTTCGGCCCGGATATGTACCGGGCTGCCCGAGGGGCGCAGGCGGTGTCCTGCCACCCCCCAAACCGGGGCCGCGCCATGCGCGCCGGCCCCGCTGGGCATCCGCATCCGGCCCAAACACCCCCTCTTGCTCGCTCCTGTCACGACGCTCCCCAAGTGTGGGGAAGCCGCGGGCGAAAACTGGTGATCCGCAATTCCACCCAGCCGGCTGGCTCCGTTCTTCGGTCAGGTTTTTCTGGGCCGCCAAATTCGGTACGAGTTTTCAGAAGGAGGAAGCAAAAAAGCGCAGCACTCGGAGTTGCTGTCAAACAAAGCGACCCTCGGAAGTCTACACTTGCTTACACACACACACCTTGCTTACAAACACAGCTTGCTTGCAATTAGCACACGTCAACACAAGCAGTGATCCCACTACTCAGCTCCACTCTCGCTGCCGGACTAGTACTAGAGTGCTACTATTGGCGCGAAATAAGACCTCTCGAAGCAGTGCCTCTTGCAAGAAATCAATTTTTTTTGAAAGAGCATTTAATCAGCCAGCAGGGACTCACACACACTTGCTATTGTTCAACACACAGCGCTTACTGCTTTCTTTTTCACAATCAACCCTCTCCCATTACATGACATGTCAATGACGTTTGGAAAGACCAATGGACAACCCGCGGGGCAGCCCACTGGCTACCCGCAGTTTGACCAGAACGCCTACTACCAACAGTACGATGAGGAGATGCAGGACAATAGAAACGACGAGGGGTTGGACCAAGGGCTAGACCCCAACATGGACCCGACGATGGGCTTCACCCCCAGCGGCAAGCCGCGCCTCTACCAGTGCCTGGTGTGTCTCCGGCTGTTTGCGCGCTTGGAGCATCTCAAACGCCACGAACGGCTGCACACCAAGGAGAAACCGTTCAACTGCGGGGTGTGCTCGAGGAAGTTCTCGCGGCGCGACTTGTTGCTCCGCCACGCCGAGAAGTTGCACGGCGGGTGTGCCGATGCCGTGAAGCGGTTGCGGCGGCGGCGGAGGTCGGCCATCAAGAAAGACGACAAGGACGAGAGTGACGACGATCTCAAGGACGAGCCGCAGGGCCCGCCGCTCCTGACGTGGCACAAGCAAGACGCCAGTGGCGAGACCGGCCATGGCAGTGCCCCGGCGTCTCAGCTGATGGGTCATGCGCTTTCTCAGCCCGACGTGCCCCACCCCTTGTTTGATCAATTCGACAAGCAGATTGGGCACTTGGACACCGCGGACGGCCACTTGGACACCAACCTCGACTCGCTGTCGGGATCCACGCGCCGGCCTCTGCTTTTCGGCAGCTACAGGGAAGAGCCCGAAGCCAAGCGGATCCGCCGCGCCTCGTTCTCCGCTCTGAGTGGCGAGAACTATGCGGTGCCCAAGTTTGCGGGGCTCAACTACGCCATGAACCGGAACAGCTCGATAGGGGGCACGTCGTCAAACTACATCGGCGCCGAGCAGGTCGAGTTCCTGACCCCCCAGTTTACGCCGCACGACTCGATGCAGGGCGGCAGTGCGTTGGAGAACATTCCCGAGATCGGCCTTGATCAGGAAGTGCAGTCCTTGCATCTTTCCAAGCCAGAGAAGAAGGAGCCGCAGCAACAGTACGGGGACTACAACATCTATGGAGCAGAGTCGCCCGACGCCGAGGACTGGGTCAACAAGGTGTTGGAGAGCAGCCAGCTCGAGTTTTTGCAGCTGTTGAAGCGACGGCCCGCGCCGGAGCCCCAGGAGCCGACCCGCAGTCACGTGGTCAAGGCGGCGGTGAAGCAGGAGGCGCCGGGCTACCTGTTCTACACCGACGACATGGAGGGGAGTTCGTTTGACATGGGCAACGGTGAGGGCAGTGGCGGGGCGTCGCGGATCGACGCGGACTCGCGCATCAGCAACTTTTCCGCGTACGAGCTGAACTTTGAGTTTGGCGCCAAGGACAAGAGCCAGGAGTTGAGCAAGGAGTACGATCTCATCAGCGAGTTGAACAACCTCCAGAATTTTCAGTTCTTGATGCAGCTGCAGAACAACAAGCTTGTTCACATGGACCGCAACGATCTGCTGAAGCTGACAAACAGCACTCAGACGATGCTCCTGACGAACCTGAGCCAGGACAAGAGTGCCCAGCAGGCCCCGTATTTCCAGCACTTCACCAACATCTCCAATGGCTACTCCTATTATGGCGTGAACGTGCCGATGTTGCATAGCAACAGCGATGTGCTGGTGCGGTCGCCGACGGTGTTGGAGCTGAGCAGCAGAGGGATCTTCGGGCCACGGCAGACCGCATACCCGGGCGGCCAGGCTTCGGGCGGCGGCCAGGCGGGTCCCGGTGCTCCCCAGGCGGCGCACCTTGGATCTGCAGGCGGGCCGACTTCCTTCCCGATGCAGGGCGGGGCCTCAATCGCCGGCCCTGCCTCCGGGCCCTCTAATCCAGGGCACCCTGTGGATACCCCACTATTTTCAAAGTTCCTTCGGAGCAAGATTTACAAGACCCTTTTGAAATATCCGTTCATTGGCATCCCGTCTCCAACGATAGCAGAGAACCCCCGCCTCAACGAGTTCGTCGAAGCGTTCCAGCACAAGTTTTCCAGCCATCTTCCGTTTGTGCACGAGTTTTTCTTGACGGAAACCAACATGTACAAACTCACCAGTGGCCACTGGGAGGCCTCCGAGCTGAACAGCCTGCCCGACGAACGCGACGCGGCAACGGTCTGCTTGCCCCTCTTGGTTGCCACTGCCGGCGCCATTGTGTCCAACAACAAGCGTGAGGCGCTGAACCTCTACGAGGCGTCGCGGCGCTGCATCCACGTGTATCTCGATCTGCGGAAAAAGAACTATCTCACGCCAAGCTCGTCATCGCCCCTCTGGCTTATCCAGTCGCTCACGTTGAGCGTCATTTATGGCTTGTTTGCGGAGTTCGACTCGTCGCTGGAAATCATTTTGCGGCAAGTGAATGCGCTCATTGCACTCATCCGGTCGGCGGGCCTCAACAAGCTCAAGTATGAGCCGTCTGGCAGTAAGGAGGAGAACACCCTTTACTTGGTCCACCAGAGCAAGCTTCGCACGGTGTACACGGTTTTCAATATTTCCAACCTTCTCAACTACTTTTACGGTCTCCGGATCGAGCGCATGTTCTTGACGGACGAGATCCAGTTGGAGTTGCCAGACTGCGAGATCAACTGGAAGTTGGCAAGGGGCAGCAACAACAAGAGCGAGGACAACAGCTACCAGGTGGTGCTACTGAAGTTGATCAATGGGCAGCCCTTGGAGGCTCAACTCTCCGAGTACGGACTTGTAGCACTCCAATTGGGGTTGCATCAGTACTTGGCCCGCAGCAAGGACGACTCTGCCAACCTCCGGGTTTTGCGCTCTTGGAACGACAGCTTCACCCAGCAAGTGCCGATGTACATGAATAAGAACCGCGAGCTGTTCTGGGGAAGTACGCTGAGTCTTTTGAAACTCGATGCGTTGGTGTTGAATCACTACCTAGTGTTCAAGCACTACTCCAAGCACTACATCGACTTGCACGAGATCAAAGCCCGGGGTGTGTGGTCCAGAAACTGGAAGTTGATCGGCGAACTACTCTTGAAGGAAGGGCCGACGCCGTCTCTCTCGGAGCCCGAGTATGAGCTTCAGTCTGTCAAGTGGGCACTCAAGATGGTGCTCGACCTCTTTTTTGTGCGGGATGTCTCCTCGCTTGGCGCCAACGAGTCTGCTTCGTTCGACGGCGACGACCAGCTCTTCGAGTATGGCGTCGCCGACACAATGATCAGCAACGCTTGCGTGTGCCGCGTCCTCTCGCTCAACTTGCAGGTGCTCTTCGATGTTTGTCTTGTGTTGTGCAAGTTTGGCTATACTTTTGAAAAGCACTGTAATGGGATCGATGAGGAGGTGTTGGGCGAGGCTGCAGCAGACACGGGGCGTCTCCTCCAGCCACGTGCTGCGGATGAGAAACTCAAGGGTTTGCTTACTAACCGCCGCTTTGTCCAGAAGCTCAAGTACTACAAGCTTGTGTTGAAGGTGTTTTCGAAGATGGAGGAGTTTGCGGCGCAAAATTACAGCTACACCACCACCCTGAAGTTGTACAAGAAGTACCGCCATCAATACAATTACGCCGAAGCTGCCAAGAAGCACCGTGCGAGTTTGAAGGTGTTGCAGGTAGGGGAGTTTATGTTTGACGTTGTGTTTGACAAGGAGATCGGGTTCAACATCTTTCAGAATCTCGGGTTGGGGTTGTACCAGTTGCACAGTTATTTGGTGCAGGAGGTGAGAAAGTAAAACAGTGGGCGAAAACAGTGGGCGCCCGCGGCGGGAGCACGGTTTTTGGGCCGCACAATATTTATGAACTGCAAATTGAGACAGTATTTTTTGGGAGCAGCATTTTAGGGTCGAAACAGTTGCGCAGTGGCACTGCGTGCCACTGCTCAGCGCCGCCTAGAGCCACCTGATAAGCCAGGCACAGACACTGCTTTGCCACTGCTGCACAGGACAGTCCTGCCATTTCAAGTTGACGTTTTTGGGGAGCTGTGTTTTTAGTTAGTATAGATTATGAGAATAACGAGTTACCAATGAGTTTTAATGAGAAACATCGTAGTGCGCAGTAACAGTGAGCAGGACAGTGAGCAGTGAGCAGTGCAGTACAGTGCAGCTTCTAGACATATCTTGCTTGCTGCAGTGGGCATGGAGAAGTCAGTACCTGAGCCAATTCCCTACAGCATCCAACATGAACAGCTACAACCATCATGATCAGCTGTGCAATAAGCAACGCCGCATACACATTGCAAGAGCGGTTTTGGGCCCATGGCTAAAGCAATTTTAAATTCTCCGTGATTTTTTTTGGTCATTCAACGCTTTGTCTACATCCTATTACGGGCTTGGCGTGCGGGGGAATGTGGGTCAGGGGCGGCAGTTTGGGCAAGCCAAACGGACTTCCGCACACCGAATCTTAAACTCAATAGTGTGGCAATTTGGTATATTGGAAGCAAATCGGGTACCAGATTGGGTTGTAGAAGTGCACTGGCGGAGCCAGGGTGTTGCAAATCAGTACCATCACGAAACGCTCAAAACGCTCACAAAACGCCCGCACAAGTTGGGAACAGGGTTCACAGGCGTTACTTTATGGACTCGAGTAATAAAAACAATGAACGACCCGCTAGTGTTTTGCGGGGCCAGGGGTTGCAAATCCAGGACCGCCCCAACTGGTTCACAGGTTGACCCAACCGGCTGCATGACTGGACATGGGCTGCGGAACGACGCGAGGAAGGTAATGGCCGGCAGAACAAGAGGTGGCAAAAAAGAAATGGCGCAAAGCACCTTATAGTGACTAGAGATGACTAAGTCGTGAAGACCAGGCAACTTTGAGAGACCTCTATCGCTGCCCTTTGACATCTACTGTTGCCACATTTACTGTGGCCCCAGCTGATTGCACTTTAGAAGTGGCCGTTCCAGTGCATTTACCGCACTGTGCAATTTGCCACGGTGTTAATGATTGGTTCGGCTTGTTTAAGGTTCTACCGCATTAATTAGATCCCGTACGCATTAATTAGAGCCCGTATGGGGCAATTGGGTGCCACGGCCGCTGATCCCCCGGTTTGCGGCGACTGTCTCAGCTGTGCTTCAATGCAGTGTCTGGAAAGGACTGACTGCGTAGCAGAAAGCGGCAAAAGTAAGAGGAAGCGGGTCAAGGAACAAGGTATATGCGCATACCTGAGAAATAGTAAGCCGTTGGATTTAGATGCACTACTCAGGGAATGGGAGTGGTGCTTTGCTGCTCATTGCAAGCTTGCTACATACTTATGAAAAAGCTATATAAAGCAGAAGTATCCAGGAAACCGCGGGTGCTGGCTGAGCCGCCACTTTTCTGATGCCGAGTGGGGAAAGTGTGGGTCGCTGTTTCTTTGACCCGCCTATTTGTTATCTACTTTGGACCGCTAATCAAAGGGACACTGCGTTATGTGAGGCAAGCAGGCAAGCAGGCAAGCAAGCAGGCAGGCAGGCAGGCAGGCAGGCAGCCAGTGCGGAGAGAAGCACATGAAAACACACATGATTTTTCAGAAGTGAAAAAAGCTTAGTCAAGACCCATAGACTTACTCAGCACGCTCCCAAGACTTATCAAAAACCCACTAATATCCCCTTCAACATAGAACGCTGGCCGCTGTCCAAGGGACCACCCCACCTGCGTTGCCCACTGCGTTGCCCAACAGTTTTCCGCCCGCCTGCCTGCATACACCGCCAACTCTGCATAATCATGAGATCCAGCAGGGCAGTCAGCAGCAGTCACAGAACAGCCCCTGGCACACCCTCAGAGACAGTTCCAAGCCCAGCAACAATGGTCAAGACCGAGCCACTGTTCTATGATACCGTATCGCTTGCCCTGTCCGTTGCCCTGGCCCACTTCTCAGCTAACATCTCCCCAACTGACAACCTGCAGCTGCTCGACGACATTGGGCCAACGCCCTTGGAAGAGACCAACGGTGACTTGTTCAGTGACAACGAATTGGCTCAGTGGCAAAACCAGCAGCGCAGCACCGGTTCCAAAAAGATTGTGCCTGTGCTGAAATCGAAAAAACTCGACCGGCCTGTGGGTTTTAGTTACTGGCCGGACTGGTTGTCTGATTCGCCGAACAGCCCTGCCTCTTCTCGGTCCATCACAACCCTGCCTCCAGGGAGTCTGCCCACTGCTCTGTCGGCTCCTCAAGGCTATGTCAGCTATCTTTTTTCTAACTACACACCCGCCACCAACCACTGGGCTGAGCACAACCCCAACTACACCACCATGCGCTCGCTGCTCCAGGCCACCACTGCCGCCAAGCAGCTCAAGGTCGAGCGGATCCGGAACGTTTTCCGAGCCTCTCCGAGACGGCTCCAGTTGATGCAGATAGTCCAGTACCTTACGCGGCTCTCACATCTTCCGTGTCTTCATGCGGAGCTTCACGCGCCGCACTGCGAGGGAGCAAGCAGACGGACCATGCCCGGCGACTACGCCAAAGTGATCTCTGAAAAGTTCTCAAAAACGGAGGTGGAAGTTTCACTCAATGGCAATTTTATGCTCAGAGATTCTAACAGGGAGATTTGTTCTTATTTGGCATTGGCGCGGCTGATGGACACCGCAAACGTGACCCGCTCGTTCTTCTGCTGCTTCGACGCATGCCCACACTTCTATCTTGGCTTTGGCGACCCACGCACTGCTCGCCGCCATGTCTGGAACCATCTTGACAACATAGTCAAAAAAGAAGGTCTGATCCCGTCGACAGTGCTCTGCACCTACTATTGGCAGTACTTGTACCAGTGCTCCGAGTGCCGCACCAACATGTACTACGAAGGTGCCGCATCCCACGTTTCGAAGTGCCAAAAACTGCACTCAGTCCATGAATTGATGGACCTAAAAAGATCAAAAACGCCTAGCAACCCGCGGAAAACGCGTTTTCGTAGAGCTATCAGCAAGATCAAGTCGAGCAAGAAGAAGGCCGAGAACGCGGCCCTCAATAACAAGTGTGCGCTTGTCGACGTGCTCCAATCGACGGGGCCGGGGAGACTAAGTGACAAAGAGACTGACGAGCCAAGAAACACCACTGAGCTTGAGCCCGCACAGCTTGAGAGTGACCCGGGATTTTCTGACGAAGTCCGTAGCGCGCTTCTCTCGTATATCAGCCCACAAACCACCACAGTTACGCGTGAGCCCCGGTCCGAGGAAAGCTCGCCGGGGTCACTGACCTCTTTTTCCCTGCTTGCTCTCTCCGAAATGAGCACTATTATGAGCGCTATCTCTCCGTTGGCGTCTCCTTTGCACGTTATTGACTTTGAGCCGACGTTGCCAGCCACTCCCGAGAACTCGCCGTTTGCCAGCTCGCCAGTGGACTCCAAGGTGGAGTTGGCAAGCGGGCAGAGCCGTTCGATTGTTGATGATTTGAAGTGGCAGTTGTGCGAGTAAGCAGTAAACTGACAGAGCCAGTGTGCTGCAAACTGATGCACTTGCTTTCACTTCGTGGCTCTTGCTACTTGGAGGATCAAAATGCGCGTTTTTGGTATGTCTCACCCACTTATTTGATTTTTCGCATTTTGAATTTGCTTTTTCTATTTATCTCTACTGCATCACATTTGCTCAATTATTTACCTTTGTCTCTACTTATTGTCTCCTCATACCATTGCTTTCCACACAGCTTGACCCCTGCCTCATTCATAGTAATCTTCAGCCACTCATCCTCATTGCTCTCTCGCATCCAATACAAATTGCACAAGGATTTTGTATTAAACCCCAATTAGCCACAGCTCAGGTAAAGAGAACAAAAACCTAGCGACTTATTATGTAGAGTATCACAGGTAGTGCAAGGTTCGCAGCCACGTATCAGCAGTGAATGAGCCCAGATACAGGGACAACAGCGACAACCTAGCAGACGCAGGGACATACCGAAATTGTATCTTAATGGAAGGGCACATTAAATATCTCTACGCTTGCCAACTTAGATCTCTCAAAAGCCGTCCAATTTCATCTGAACGTTGTCTCATCCAGTCATAGGTTAGACCCTAGCTCGAGCTCTGCAAGCAACCTCTCCCCATACTTTATTTCCAACTCGGTGAGATTTCCGGTGAATGGCTCGTACTGAGAGAGCAATAAGCAGTCTAGATTGTATTGAAAAAATAGTCTTGAACCTCCACATTGCATGCTGGAATTTTGTGTGGCTATGACTGGCCCCTCACTGGAAAGAAACGATGCACATGCACAGCCGGCAATCCCTCATCAAACTCTATACACACTGCAGAAAAGTTGTACAGCTAAAGGAAACCCCGGTGTATAGAAATGTGAGATCAAACAAACAAATTTCCTTTATTTCAATATATTAGTCTTGTAACTCTCGTAACATTTCGAAATTCAGGAAATCTCGCGACTTCAAATTGTACATATCACGTGACCGCACATTTACATACATCGTAAAACGGGAGCCTCTGCTGCATCACACTCAACTAGTCGAACAAAGATCTCGGTGCACCTTGGCACCCGCTACCCTGATGTCCTTAGAAGACGCCCAGCGGATTGCGAACAAGCTGAACTGCCTGTTGTTTATTCTACAAAACGGCTACCTCGCATACGGCGGCGCCAACACCTCGCTTCTGAATCCCTATTTCTTCTTGACCAACTGCTCCAACAGCAGTCTCAACTCATACAATCTAACGCAAAGTTTTGAGACCGCGGCGTGGCGGGACCCGTTCCTCAACGGATTGATCAGCGTGTGCTACGTATTGTGCGGGGTCACGGTGGCGTCGTGGTCGTTGGTTGTGTTGCTCGGGTTTTCGTCTGCCAGCAGGCTGAAACTTACCTCGTTCTTGACCCTCTTCCAGGCAGTTGCAGTGCTGATTCTCCTAACAGAGACCACGAAACTCTTGCACAAGCAGTTTTCGCACAACTATTCTTCTGCGGCCGAATATGGCGAGAAGGTCACTGATAATCCCTTGTGCACTGCTTTCTCTGTCATCATCAAGGGCCTCCTTGTCCTTCTGTGGGGCGAGATCTTGGCACATGTGACGCCGCGCAAGAAGTTGAAGCGCTATATCAAGGCGGGGGCGCTCATCCTCTTCATCATAACGGTGATTTTCAATGCCCTCAATGCTTATTACGACGACTCCCGCAACTACTGCTACGTCATAGTCATAGTGATCGACTTGTTCAAGTTCGATGTCTTTGCGATCGGCATCTACGCCTATCTCTGGAACAAGCGGCAGTTTGCGTTTTCCAAGGACAACATACTGCTTGCTCTCTTTACCGGCGCCTTGCTTGTGTGTCCCATTGTTTTCTACTTGATATTTGTGATATCGGACGACATCGACTACTGGGCGCCGCTCATGACCGACTTCGTGCCCGTGCTCATGTCCATTGTCACCTGGGAACTCATCTCGAAAATCGAGCGCGCCGAGCGGCAGGCCGAAGCCAAGACGATTGTGGGCCGCCAGATCAGCAACGAGGAGCACCATCATCGCAAGGAGACCCCGCTCGAGCACAACCCGGTGATCCGCGACTGGTACCGCAAGAAGATCCAGAAGCTTGTGCGGACCGAGGAGCAGGCGGTGTTGTTGCACCACGTGACCGAGTTGCACCTTCTGACGCCCGTGGCGCCCGAGGACTCGCAGGCCAGTCTGCCGGCGAATGTCGCCGAAAGCAGGACAAAGTATGCTCATTTGAGGAACTTGGATCTGAGAGAGCATGGGCACTACCGGAAGAGCCCATTGAGTCAGGCAACAGGTCAGGCAGCGGCAGAGAGTACTGTGCACGATCAAAGACACGGGTTTCCTGCGGAGCATATCTCAGAAGAGGGCTCTCAGGTGAGTCAGAATGGCGAGTTGGAAAGCGCCGCAGGATTTGCGCAGCTGGAGGAGGAGTTGGGCCGCAGTGTCAGTTTCCACAGTGACGGGAGTTTGCATGGAAGCATAGGGGGAGCGGTGGTGGATCAGTCTCTGGCAATGAGCCACAGGAGGGAGGAAGACCAGGGGAAAGATAATGTCACGGACGGTGCGCAATCTGGCGATACAGACTTGCCTCCCCAATTTGACATCCACCCGGGGTTCAATTTGCACGACTACTATGACGAGAAGGCGGGTGGCAGTGAGCACCATCAGTAGCAGTGGGAGCAGTAGGGGCAGTGCTGTGGTGAATAGCATTCGCATGAGTACTACGACTATAAGTACGACGATAAGTACTACCGCAGCACATTGGCGGAGCCTACAACTATAAGTACGACTATAAGTACTACCGCAGCACATTGGCTCCGCCAATAAACTGCTTAATGAAATTTTTGGGACGGTTTGGAAATGCGTAGGAGGTGCTAGTAGTGACGTGTGCTGGAAGTAACTGTTTTGCAGTGCTCTGCTTTTGGCGTCATGCAGGTCTGGATGCAGACAAAATTGGAGCCCAGCTCACCACGCCATGACTATGATTTAATACATGAAAACTATATTAACGTGGTCTGGGGGAGACCACGATGAAGTATATGCTACTAATGTTTTATAAAATTGCGACTTTGAGCTCCCTCGGGCGGGGCTGATTCTCCCAAGGCAAGAATATCCGGGTAACTTTGGAGCCCACTGCTGTCAAAAGAGCACCCAACTGGAAGAACTCAGCGCTTCATTGCGGATCAAAATTTTATGTATATGATCCATAAATGACAAAAACACTCAGTGATAGAACACACAGTCATGTATCCCATTCCTGGTGCAATATGGATCGTGGACACATGGAATGTGAAGGGCAGTAGACTGTGCAGATTCAACATCCAGCAGTCTCTGGAAAATCAACTAAATGGACTTCGTAATTAAAATTTCATCTTCTAGGTAACCCACTGCTATGGCAATTGACTAGCAAGTAGTGAAAAGCGTGTTTGCATCTCACGTTGCCCGTCCACGGTGCCGACCGATATGCCTGTTGAACAGCGTCATGAGTAAGGGCCATTGAACAGCACAAAAGACAGCACAAGCGGCATTCGCATACTAGCATGCTACAGTAGCTGCCTGCACCCGCCGGTCTTCGACTGTCAGATGCCGGCGCTACTTGCTGATCCAAAACGACAGCAACTTCTTGTTCTCCACAGTCGTCTGCGACACAAGCGTGACCACCAACAACACCGCAATGGTGAACAACAACCGGCCCTTGTTGAAACTCAGACTGAGAACATCAAACTGCAACGACGGATAGATCTTGGTGCAGAAGATATCGTTGTCAAGGCTGCACACAAACAGGGTCAGCTCGAGACTCGTTGGCGCCAGGAAGAGGAGCGCGTCACGTGGACCACCAAAGAGCACTCGCTTGTGGGTGATGACATCGTTCGCGGCAATCGGCAAGTTCGCGTCGTACTCCGTCATCCACTCCTCCTGCTTCTCGACACTGCTGAGCGCGCGACCCTCGACTCTGCGTGCGCTGAGCAAAAACTTCGGAAGGAGCAAGATCTGGCCGTTGGCGAGTTTCGCGACAATGTTCTTAGTGGTGATGCCGAAGCGGGTGTGAGATATCTCGAGCTGATCAATTTGGATCGGGAAGTTGTAAGACTTGAACTTGGTGAATGGCTCCGCGAGCTCTTCCTCAAGCGGAGAGAACTCGTCCTTGAGCGAAAGAGTCTTCTTGTTCGCATGCTTCGACTCGTAGAACTCGATGACGTTGAGCTTCGAGCTGACCACAGGCACAGCACTCGAGAACGAGTAGACCAAGAAGTAGTCGTCAATGATCAATTGGAAAGTGGAGAGGTCGATTTTCTCACTGGCAAGGTGCGACACAGACTTGAGGACTCTCCCCGTTACCAAGTCGAGCACGCTCACAGTGAGAGAGCCACTCTCGGAATTGAAGACCGCCGCCGCCGCGAGATTTGGATACCGATACTTGTACTGCACCGCTCTGTCGCCGAGAATGAGACCGATCGACGAGGAGTCGTGCGCGTTGTGTTTGCTGGAAGCCGAAGCAATGAGTGTTTCGTCGTCTGAAAGGGGCAACGACCAGGTCTTTCTGATCCCCTGACTGTCGGCCTTGTACCCGGTGAGGCAGTTCTCACGGAGCGCAAAATATGTCCCGTTGTTAGATAAAGCAGTGTCCTTGTAAGAAAGCTGGTAGTTCTCCTGCTCCACAACAAGAGCAGTTGTTTCTCCCTCGGTCAAGGACAAGGCCCGGGTGTTACTACCAACCTGGTCCACCCCAATCACATGGCCGTTACCGGTGTTGAGCTTCACCAAACTTCCCTCGGCAAAAACAACACTCAAGACATTGCCACTCACCAGGAACAATGTCACCTGCTTCCCATAGGAGCTGAGATCTCCAGACCTCCACAACAACTCCCCGGAGCCGAGCTCGAGGCTCGCCACTTGTAGGCTGGCAGTGAGCAACAAGAGCTGCTTGTCGAGCCCAAACTCGGCACTCGTGCTGCGCGAGCCGAGCAACACGTGCCAGTGATCGGCAAGGCGTGCGGTTCTGAGCCACTGGTCAAACTTGATGAACAAAGCAAGGTGGCGGGAAGCACGCAAAGTGAACGCGGCCCACGGACTGGCCTCTTCTTCGGCCAAAAAGAAGTCGTGCTCCTCTGAGAGCTGCTCTTGGCTCGAAGATCCCTCTGCAATCGCGTAGTGGGTCACGTGACTGAGCGACTCGTCCCGGGCCCAGAGCGAGTGGCCCGACGAGAAGGAGGCGATCTCGAGATTGGACAACTCAAAAATAGAGGCAAGCTCGTCGTCTGCAAAGACAAAATGACCGGCCTTGAGCTGCCCGACATCAATCGTATGCGGGAACGACGCAAGCTCGATGCCGAACTCGGAGTCAAACACGTGCACCGTTCTGTGGCCGACGCCAACCACCTGGTTCTCACTGATGGTGAACGCCTTGACAATCGTAGTTTTCGTTTTGTAGTAGTCCTGGTTGCTCAATAGCAAGTAGTTGTTGAGATCGAGGTTGGCAAACTCCTGCTCGCTGTAGCCCGTGCGGATGGCTTTCGCTTTTTCGAGGTTGTAGTTGTCGGCAAGCTCATAGACATTAACAAGCCCATTGAGCAAAAAAAAGACTTTGTTCTGGTACAACTTCAAAACCCTGTCGCTAGTTGGGAAACTGGCAGAAGACATCACGCCGAGCCGGATCATGTCGTAGATAAGCACCTCGCTGGCGTCAATGAGGAAGAGCACGTTCTTGTTTCCAAGCACCGAAACTCTGACGTCCTTTCCGTTGCCCAAGTCGCTGACGTGCTTCACTTTCTGGTCAAAGAGGAGCACCCTGTTTGCTTCGTCGACCATCAAGAACTGGGTCCCCACAGGCTGCAACACCTTGAGCGGCGACAGAAGCACTATCTCCTCAATGAGAAACGCGCTTGTCGTGTTCCAGATTTGTAGCAAGTGGCCAGACGCGGTGACAGTCTTGTCGTCTTTCACCGCCAACAACCCGGGCCCGTCTAGCTGCTGCCTCCATCTGACTTCGCCCTTCAACTGGTTGTCCACCACCGACAAGAGTCCCGCGTCGGACAAGGTGACGTAGTGCGATCCATCGAAGGCGGAAAAAACCGGCACTCCCAACTGCTCTCTGTGCCAATCCGTGACGTACGCCTCGTCGTCGTAGACGGCAAAGACTGGGGCCAAGAGGGCAAAAATGAGGAAGAGTAGTTGCATGGCCGCTGTGGTAGGCTTGGGGATGGTCAGATGGGGGCCGCTGAAAAGTGGTGGGTGGTGTCACGTGCTTGCAGTGGAGGAGGAGGAGGAGGAGGAGGAGGAGGAGGAGGAGGAGGAGGAGTTGTGGTGCAAACAGTAGAGGAGGCTGATGAGAAATTTAATTTTGAAAAAATGATATTACTTTTGATTTTACCCTGTAAGATTTTGGTTCAATGCAAAAAACTATTATGTTTTAATATGAGGGTTTTTTTCGTGTGCAGGGTCTTCGCTAGTCTTGATTCTACCCAAGTTTTCTAATTTCAACGCAGAGCATTGGCGAAGCCTATAGCACCGGCGAGCGATAGCGAGCGGTGCAATTTTTAATATTGAGTAGTGGCTGAAATTAAGAATTACATTGATTATTGGGAGACGGTTGCAGTGAATTGGCGCAGCTAATGTGCTGGTGGAGCCTATAACACCACTGCTCATTGGCAGAGCCTGTAACACTGCAGCACATTCACTTCGCCAATGCACTGTGAGCCTCCTGCTTAATCTGACGCCCTGTGTGTGCAATTCTACTCTGAGTTTTTCATAGAAACCAGTCTATACCGAAAGAAATTGTGGCATTATTTTTACACGCATTGATTAGTGTCATCATGAATTTAGGCTGAATAAGACACCAGCTCAACAGTATGTTCCAATACTCGACGGGGCCGAGTATAGGCAATGAAGGTGAATTGCCATGCGTGTGACCGCGATACACGAAGGCAGGCTTGAGCAATGGACTGCGCAGCAAGACATTGCCATCGGGCAGTGAGTTACTCAGACACCAAATTATGCCACCTTTACTTGATCAAACCGCAGACGCTCGCCACTGTGGTGTGCTGTTTTGCACACCACAGTTAACCACCTTTTTATTGAGCTGCCTGTGCCGGCTCGCTACCGCTCACCGGCGCTAGTGATTCCAGAAAAACCCCGTCTTCTTCGCCTGCCCCTGTTTCTTCAACTTCTTCTGCATGTCCTTCTCATTCTTGAAGCTCTCCTGCCGCTGCACCTTCTGGGTGTACCCCACGACATTCTCGACCACCGCCTCAAACGTCTCGTGGTCTTTATTCAACGCCTGCAACTCGCCGTGCCACACCAGCAACGTGCGCTTCACCGCTTTCTCGTCCTCCTTGAGCTTTGCCAATACACGCTGCATCTCCTCAGTTTTGCCGTTGTCGAGCAAAGTCTCGTAGAAGGTCACGCTTTGCAAGTTGCCTTCCACTCGCGTGAGCATCGCGCTGGTGTCGTCGAGAAGAGCCTTCTTTTGGTCTTCGTCAATGCCATACAGCGCAGTGGTGCCAATATACACCGTAGAATCAGTGTCGCGAGGACCGTCAAAGTTTACGGAATTGCTAACAACCTCGCCCTGGTTACTACTGGCAACCGTTGGAGATGGTGCCGTGTTGCTCTCTCGTGTTGCCTCCGTTGGGGCGCTTTCCTTCTCAGCCACTTTGCCGCTGCCTGGTTCAGTTTTCGTCTGTGTAGCTTGCTTTGTTGCGTCGACTGGCTTGGCTTCCTTTTCTCCCTCTCCTGTAGTGGCGTCCGTAGTTTCCGACCTCGCAATGGCATCGTTACTCGATTCACCAGTCTTTCTCTCATCAGCACAAGACTCCTCAGCTTTAGCTTCTTCTTCTTCAGGTTTCTCGACTGACCTCACGACTGATTTTTCGTCCTGCTTTGCTGGCTTCTCATCCTGCTTTGCTGAAACCTCTGCCAGCTTTGCTGAAGCCTCTGCCAGCTTTGCTGCCTTCTCAGTTGGTTTCTCCTCTGCCTTCGCCGGTGTCTCTGATGTCTTCTCCAGTAACGTCTCCTTAGGTAACGTCTCCTCAGGTAACGTCTCCTCAGGTAACGTCTCCTGCTCTCCACTGCTTGGCTCTCCACTGCTTGGCTTACCACTGCTTGGATCTCCACTGCTTGGATCTCCACTGCTTGGATCTCCACTCTTGAAATCTTTCTCGCTCAAGAACACAACCTCAACCGGCTTCGCTTCATACCTGCTCTTTGTCGGCTTCACCTCGTCAAGATCAATCGGCGCCCCGATCCGCACAAGCAACTGCCGTCTGATCGACGACCGCTTCCAGTCTGCAGGGACGAGCCGCGGCACACTGATGAGCTCGCGCCACACTGTCAGGGCGCGGTCGCTCAAAACAGGCAAGGCATTGTGGCCTTTCACATCACCGCTCTGCTGCACCTCCACCCCAGGATAAACTTGGTCAAGAAGTTTGTCGACAGACTGCCGTATTTTCGCCGGGTCACTAAAGTCATACTCGCCAGGCACCTGATTGTGACTCGAAATCGGCGCGGTCGCAGCGTTTGGCACCGGGGCAGGCTCAAAGTCGTCGAACGACGCGTCCGAGAACTCGCCAAAGTCGGAGTCGGAGTCGGAATCGACCGGGAGCAAATCAGCAGCCTCGTCACGATCGTCTGCCACTGAGAAGTCTGGTGCGGCAAATGTGTCCTCCTCTTTCGCATTCTCTAAGTGGCCACTTGAATGGCCACCCACTGCTGAGTCCTGCTCAGAGTCCTGCTCAGAGTCCTGCTCAGTGTCATCCCTGGTGTACTCGCCAAGAACGATAGACGATTTTGCCAGAGTTTTGGCCGCCGGGGCCTCGCGGCTCTCACTTTCGTGTTTCGTGACTTCTTCCGAGGTCGCTATCTGATCCAGATCTGTGGGCGTTCCGACTTCCACTGGTGAGCCAGCACAAACCACAGGCTCACCAGCATCAGATTTTGCATCTAGGCCCGCCTCTCCTCCTGACCCACTGCCTACCTCGCTGCCTGAAACAGTGTCCTTGTTGTCAATGCCACTCTCGTCGGTGACATTGCCAGATCCACGGGTACTGTGGGCATCTGGCTTAGCGGTTGGCTCAGCGGTTGGCTCAATTTCGGCCTTCAAAGAACCGTCTTTCTTATTTATTGACAACTCGCCAGCAGCAACGCTCTCCAAGTCTTTACTGACACCCTTAGTACTTTTCTTGCCCTTCGTCATTGCCTTGTACTCTGGTCTCTCTTTGACTCCAACTCCTACCTGTCAGGAATACCAGCCGGGTAACTGCACATCTCCACACATTACCGCGGCTGCGAGGCACCCCTCAGGATGACCAGATGACCACGAGGCGAGTCTTGGGCAAGAAAAGTGTCGCAGCAAATAGCAATGCAAGCTTGCTAGAGAACGGCGAGCCCAAGAAGGAAGGTTTATACAATAGCACGGTAGACCCGCCCCTGTTGAATGTTGTGCCTGCGCCCAATGCAGGGACAGTGTCAGACTCTGTCAAGGATGTGATGATTTGCCCCATGTGCAACGAACCAAAATCCGACCTAGATGAGCTCAACCGGCACATTGATGAGCGGCACTTGGAGGGGGGCGGCGGGTTAGAGGGGGAGCTCGCCAGCTTGGAGCCCAACCTCTACAGTGCTCTTGACGGCGACGACGTGATCCGGCTGTGGCTCAAGAACAAGATCAAGATGCCGCCCAAGCTCAATAGCTCGCTAACAAGCATCAACAACAATTTGTTGAACATCAACGACTTGATATTGACTCCCCTGCTGCTGGCTTCGTCTTTGCAGGAGCTCGCGCGAATCGGATTGAGCCCCCAGAGCAGCCAGCAGAGCCCCAGTCGAAACGGCCAGCTGCCGCAGCGGAGCGGGGTGAGCCCGACAAGAAGTGACAAAGTGAATGAAAGGGCAGTGGAGAAGCGCAACAGGGAGTTGGCGCGGAAGTACAGGCTGCAGATTGCACACTCTATTGATAAGAGCGGGTGGGTCAAGTACGCACATAATCAAAGGTGTCATGGCAGAGCCCTTGGCAAGGCCCATGGCAAGGCCGAAGGGCTTGCCGTGGGAGCGTCTTTAAAGACTACAGGTGATCTTGCTGCCAGCGCCACGGGCGGCCTTCCTGCACCCGCCCCGCGGTGCAACAATGTTATTTCCAACTCCGACCAGGCCTACCACAGCAACTGCTTCCGGTGCGGAAAAATATTCTGCCCCGAGCACTTACAAACTAGCATTAAATTGGGTCGGGGCGGGGTGTACGACCCCCAGGGAGGGGTCTGGCTCCCGTGTTGCTTAGACTGTTTTCGAAGCAAGCCTGGGTACACGAGGGCCGGTACAGTCAAGGATTTGACCACGAAATTTGTCGAGCAACGCTCCCTGGGCTCGGAGCGGCGTAGGTTAGAGCAGCTCAAGATCACGAAGAGATTGGAGAACCACGTGCGAGGGTTGATTACGTTGTACTATAAGTATTATTTTGGCGGAGGCTCTTTGCTCAAGCTCCTCAGCTTCAACGAGCTGAAGAAAAAGGTGACCAATAAGTCGTTCTGGCAGGACCTGGGAAGCGTGACGCATTGTACTATTTGTGCTCGCGAATTTAATGCGCTCGTCCGGAAACACCACTGCCGGTTGTGCGGACTTGTCTGCTGTGACATCGGGTGTACCAAGGAGGTGCCGATAGGGTTGGTGGCGCCATTGGTCAAGGATGAGGCGTATCCAGCTGTCGCGGAGAAGATATCTGGCGAAAAGCTCCGCATGTGCTTGGACTGCAAGCGGGTGTTGTTTGCCAAGAAGGCCGGTGAGAAGCCTAATGCGTTCATGACGAACCTTGAGCTCTTGGTCTCTACTAGATCTAAGATTGATTCTGTTTTGCCGAAGTTTGACGAAAAGGTCCAGGAGTTTCAGCTTAATCAAGACCCCCAGTTGTTGGAACTGCTCGAGAGCTTACGGCAGACACTCATGCGCCTACTAACCAGCTTTGAGCTGACGTCTAAAGCACTTCTTACGCATGCCGCGGGGTCACAGAACGAGCTCCAGCTCATCAACCTGGTAAAGCTCTATTCTTTGAACTATATCCAGGCGAGTACAAAGAGCCTAAAAGAATTTCAAAAACTTTTAATCAAAAGCAAAAAGTCAAAAAAGGCAGAAAAGGCGGCGGCCCTCATTCCGGCGTTGCCTGTGCTGGAGATCAAGCAGTTGCGGGAGGAGTTGATGATCTTGAAGGAACAGCAGTTTTTAGTTGGCCAGACCATTGAGCAGGCGCGGAAGGAGCGGAAGTTTGATGAAGTCGCGACGTTGACGGAGAACGTCAAGGAGTTGGAGATCAGGGAGAAAGATGTGGAGCAGCAACTAGGAGACTATGTGTTTAGCTAGCAGTCATTGGGGAAACCAATGGCCAGAATAGCCAAATGCAATATCTGCGATAGATCGAAAACTGGTCTACCAGTAGCTTTGCCATGCTGCGGCAATTCACTGGCACATTTGCAGCGTCACTTCTGTCTGGTTGCTGAAAAAATACTTTGGCGAAAAACTCCAGGCGAGCCATGTTTTGCGGTATAGGAAGCCCTGGCGCTCTGCTAGCATCGATTACCGAAGCGTCCTGGCACAGCGCCTGCTTTGCGCTTGACATTGTGTCATTATTAGTTTATCAGTTAGCATTACGGTCAAAGTGTCATTAGATTTATATCACGATTCGCAATGGATACATCCATTCAGCATTGCACGGCGTATTACTGCTCGCGCGGCCATAGAGCCGTAGTCCTAAACAAGAACTAATTCAAAACCACTAAGGCACTCGCCGCTGCTAGTAACAAAGTATCAAGTGCTCGCAAGCACTGCGCATAGCTTTGAGTGGGTGCGGCCCAAGCCACTCACCACGCTAGCAATCACTACTTACACCACAACTGAAATATACTTGAATATTGTTCAGTAAGAAATCACTGATCTTTCCCGCACAGACACTCATTTTTTTTACTCGAGGTATTCACATAAAAGTAGCTTAAATGTACTAAGGTGCTTTTAGGGTACTTTTAGCCAACGCTCCCCTCAAATTGATTGGTACTCTGGCACACTGGCGCTAGAGTCGTCGTTGTCTACCACTTTTCAAAATGCTCGTTGTAGTATGACGACCGCCTTTCGATCAGAAAGTCCCACAGGGTCTCGTTACTGCTCGCCACTGCTATTCCAGTGAAGTACTACGCTGTGCCTGGCCAGTACACCTGCAGCATGAGATAGAAGCTAAGTGGTGTACCCAAAGCTGAGCCGCAACTTCTTAAGCAGAACTGAGCTTTTTAGAGAGTGAAATAAAACATTTGCGCTTGCTTTTTGGAAGAGTTGAAATAATAAGTTTACGCCTCCACAAATACAACGCCATTCAATTTGGAGCTCACAGGCGCCGCCAATGACTAAGCACCACGTGACCTTTTCAACATCGAAAAGTCAGCTGCAGCGACGCTCCACAGCACGCACAAGAAGCAAGAGCGAGAGGCACAGCGCAATGGGTTCGCGACAAGAAGAGCTCTATGACCTAAACAGCCGAGCGTGGGTCGGCGCGGATGTCTTAGAGTTGCCCAGCAAGTTGGATGCGTCGCTCAAGAAAAACCTGTCTTTCATAAAGAAGATTAAGCAGGCCATCACCAAGGACAACGCCGCGCTGATACTAAGTGATATAAAGACGTTATCGCTAGAAAAGTATCTCGAGGAAATCATAAACGCAGTCGGCGAGAGTCTATCAAAGCTTTCAAAGTCTGAGGACATACAGGCCTCGGTCGAGGTGATAAGTGCGTTGCACCAGCGGTTCAGCCACAAGTTCACGCCTTTTGTCGTGGGGAGTCTCCTAGCAGGCTTACAGAGTCCGCCACAGAAGAACAGTGCGGTGTTTGAAGAGAATATTGAAATGAACAAGGAGGATGTGGCAAGAGTGGCCAGACAAAAAGTTGTGTTACGGATATTCACGGAGTACTACTTGGTCGGATTGATCAAAGAGGGAGAAGGCGTTGAAGAATATCCGAGGTTCTGGGCTCTCAAGTTGGAAAAGCAGAAGGAAAAAAGCTTGTTTATTACAGTGCTCAAAGAAGTGCTCAGTTTTGAGGTGAAGTTTGGAAGCAACACCTCAATAGTATCGCTGTTTATCAGACGGTACAAAACGCTTGACATGTTCCCTGACGAGATCCGTGCCATGTTCGAGAGCTATGCCACTTTTACATACCAGTACGCGGTTCGTGTTCATGAGAAAATCCAGAACTTGAAGCTGAAAATAGCAAAGTCCAGTGTCCGGACGGGCCGCATTTCCGAGGAGATGACGGAGCTTGTGAGTCTCAACCATGAGTTGTTAGACCGCTTGCAGAGTGTGGCCGCAGCCTTGTCGGAGGCGTTGAATATCGGGCCATTAGAGTTGAAGGAAGTGGAGATTGAGGAGGAAGAGGCTGAGCAGGCATCGCTATTGGACAGCAACAGCGTCAATGGGGTGATCATTTGGCAGAATGATGAGGAGCGGAGGTTCTATACCGAGTGGGAGACCATACCAAGTGGAAATGCAGCGGAAGATGTGAGTGGGCAGACGCTTTCCAATACAAATGTAAAAACCCCGCCCGTTGTCAACTCTCTCGCTCTAATGAACCAGCTTGTTGTCGAGCTCGAGGCGTGCACCTCGGCCAAGGAAATCGATCGTTTGGCCGCCAGCTACTGGCAGCCTGGGTTGGACAACAGAGCGTCCCGGAATCGCTTAGTGAAGCTCTTTTTAGAGACGGCCGATACTAGTCGGCTCAAGTACTATGCCCGCTTCTTGGCGGTGAACAAGCCTGGACTCGGGGACCTTGTCGAGGAACTCATTGAACAGGCCGACAAGACCTTTCGCTATCAGATCTATTCCGCCTCGGCCACCCGGATCAATTTCCGCGGGATTTTCTTCTTTGCCGAGCTCATCAAGTTCAACCTCATGCCGCTCCACGTGACGTTCCACAAGCTTAGATCGTTGATATTGAACGTTCAAGCAACGAACAACGTCGACGTGCTCGGGATTTACTTCGACCAGTGCGGGCGGTTCTTGTATTACGCCAACGGCGCGGAGTCACGTGCGCTCATGGAGGAAATGTTGGGGCTTCTACGGGCCAAACGGCACGATGCGCTGGGCTTGAGTCTTAACGACAAGATGGCCATCGACACGTTGTTGCTAATTATCAATCCCCCAAAGGCTCAGCAACAAGAGACGGTGAGCGTTCCCTTGGAACAGCAGTACATTACCACTCTTCTTCATAAGGAACTCACTCCACATGTGTCTAACAACGTGGCGCAGCAGTTGCTCAAACTCAATTGGAAAGAGAACTTCGACTTTATCACTAAGGTCTTCACTCTGCCCGAAGAAGTGAGCTACGAAAACATCTACTCGTTGTCACGTGTGTTGGCCAGTCTTTCCGCTGTGTCTCGGCCGCTTGTGGTGTACGTAGTTGACCTGCTTCTTGAGCAGATCCAGTGGGGCCTTGAGAACCCAGACTACAAGCACAACAGAGTGCGGGTCGCACAAGCGCGGTACCTCGGCTGTCTCTTGGAGTCGCGGCTCGTGCCCAATCAGGTGGTGGCCCAAGTACTCAGAAGTATTGTGACCAGCGGGGATGACCCAAAAGATGACTATTTTCGAGTCACGCTAGTGCTTCTGATTTTGCCCTGCTGCACCGCAAAGACTGCTCCCTGGATTGCAGACTTCATGGTGTTATTCAACTGGTACGTCTTGACTAAGGACCAGCCGTTGCCACGTGATGTGGGTTATAGAGTGCGGCAGGCTTTTGAGGCGTTTGGGTTTGACGACGAGATGGAGATTGTGGTGGAAAAGTTGCGGAGTCAGGCGGAACAGCAACAGAGAAAGGCCCGGGAATCAGAATCTTCAACTGTGACTGCAACTGCCACTCCAACTGAAATTTTGTCCGATCCTCTTGATGCTGAGGATGTTTTTGACGAGGAATCTGACTCTGAGAGTGACGCAGAGAGTGAGAGTGAAGGCGACGACGCCGAACTTGATGCTGCTGACCTGGAATCGCCTCTGGAATCACTGCTGGACTCCGATTTCGAGCTGGACCTGGACCTGGAGCAGATGACGGACGAGATTCTCGAGCGCAAGGCGCAGGAGGCCGAGATGCAGAAGTTTGAGGACGAGATGAACCGGATGATTCTCGACTCGATGGACTCGCGCAAAGCCGACAAGGTGTCGAAGTTGCTGGAGTCAATGCCGCAGGTTGCCAGTGAGGCGTTAGACCAACAGGCTGGGCCGGTTGCTTTCTCGCTCGTCACACGCTCGGGCAAGGGGAAGCAGGAGGTGCGGCAGATCAAGATCGCCCGGGAAGACAAGATGGTGGCGGACAAGTTGGCGGAACAGCAGCGGATGAGGGACGAGAAGGAGAGGGTGAAGCGCATTGTGTTGAAGAATAGTAATTGGTAAAACAGCAGACCGCGTAAGCGGGGTGCTGTTCCCAACATGTGATGGTTGTCTAGCAGTGTGCTCACTTTGTCGCGAAGTTTGTATCCTGCTCCAATGCACTGCAAAACCTACTTCTTACGAGCTACTTCACACATTGCTTTCAAGGTTCATGGCACAACAGAAACCCTTAGCATTAGCATGGGAGATTGTATTATATAATGTATGTCTTGCATGCAAGTCGTATCAGGTTGTTCAAGTATATGAAGAATTCTTGCGAGTGTCGACTCCGTACTTTATAAACTTCAGCTAATGGGACGATTACAAATAAGTATCTCCTGATGTATTGTCTCTTTCAGTAACAAAGTTGCCAGCCCCCATATCGAGGCTGTATAGTATATGCGGGGTGCGCGTGTGTAAAACGCTACAAATGTGAGCAAATTGTGCGCCGCTTTTCCAACGAAAAAATGTACTGGGCAAAAAGACTTGGTTTCGTCAGATTGAAACAGTGCGGCGCCAGCTCTGGGTAATGCTGGGAACATCATATAATAAGCATCCACGCTGCTTAGCAACGTCGAAGCGCCAATAATTGCATGCGCATGTCATAGACACGCTTAAACTCGCACAGCCTCAGTCTGCTCGACAGTATCCAGCACTCAGACAACCTGCAAAACCACCACAGTAATATCGTCCTGCTTCCCACCAGAATAGTTCTGCCCCGTCACCTTAGACAACTCCTGGCTGAACGGGCTCGGGTACCCCGGGTCCACACTCAAGCGCTGCACCTCATTAACCAAACCCTTCGCCAACTTGTCCAAGTCCACACTATTCCCCGGCTCCCCGTCAAACTGGTCGCGCAAAAACAAACCAACGTCCTCAGGGTAAGCGTTGTCCGTCAAGCCATCAGTGGCAAACACAACGACGTCATTCCGCTGCAACTCAAAGTTATAAACGTCACCGTTCGATGGCCCATCGGTAATGTACCGCTTCCCCTGTCTTCGAGCTTCTGCCTGGATGTCCTCCGGAATCACACTCAACTGATACGGGGTGTTGAAGCCGTGGGTCTGGAACTTGGTCTGATCGACGCACGTGAAGTTTCTGAACACACCGCACCACGAGTCGCCCAAGTTCAAGACGTTGAGCCGGGTGCCGTTCGTGGTTCCGAAACACACCGTGGTCCCTCCCACCTTGACTCTGCCCAGGTCCTGGATGTCATGGTAAGCTCCGGCGAGGATCTTCGTCAAAGACTGATCCGGCCCATGCTCGAACCGGTCGCCTACCGACTTACACAACTCACGACTCATGTCTGCGCTCAGGCACCCCTTGACCTCGGACCAGCCTCCAACACCGTCTGCCACACCCACCACCACCCGTCCCTCGGCGTTTCTTCTCAACACAAAACTGTCCTCGCCGCACGGGTTCTGGTCCGAGTCGAACAGCGCGCCTCTAGGCTTCGCGTTGTAGGCAACCGCGATGTTGTACTTGTAGCTCAGGCCGGCTTCGGCGCCGGGGCCCGTGGTGAACAGCCGCGAGCAGGCTCTCTTTCTGAAGCCCTGGATCATCGGCCGTGCCGATCTGGCGAAACTCTTTGCTATTTGTTAGTAAGAGACCTGAGTGTGACGTTCAAAATACGCCCATTTCCCCTGGGGTCATAGAAAATTGTTGCTGAACTTACTCGACCCAAATAAGAGCATGCTGTTGATGATGCTACCTGCGAGCAAGTAGTAGTGTAGGATGTAGAGCTGCATTGTTTTTTCAGCAAAAAAAGTCAAAAGCAATTGCAGAGGAGCAGACTCACAATCAGCAGTGAAGGTGGCAGTGATGGTGGAAAGTCCTGGACAATATAATTTGCAAGCGACCCTTTTGAATGTCGGATTTCGCTTCTATTTCGACCGAGAAAATTCCACGGGCGCGCACTAATTACTCGACAGTGACTGGTCGTGTGTCGTGCTACTGTATTGCAGTAGGACACCTTCCGGGTGGTTGCCTGTGGGCAGCTGCCAGTGGCCACCGGTGGGCGGGATCCGCCCGTGGGTATGCATGGGCGGCAGTGCATTGGCGAAGCCAATGAGCTGCGACAATAACCCCATCTCCAATGCACTACTTTCCCAAAGTGCTGCAAAAACAACAGAAGCTGCTATTTGGCAGAGAAAAAACATTGAAGTCTGCTGGGGTGGTGTGAGAGTGCAGGCGCATGCCGAACACTGGCGGATGCGAACATGCTATGCACTGCTCATAGTCATTGCTAACACTGAGGCAATGGTAAGTCTCGTCAAGTGTTTACGTACTTAGGGACTGCCTGTTGCTCCTTCTGAGCAAGAACTGTCTTAGTTTGTACATTTCAAATCGTTCAATGTAGTGCAGGCATTGGCACTGGAACTGCACTGCGCGTGCACTGCATGCTGGGACACTGAGTACATGTTTTGTAGAGCTTCCAACTACACGGTAACCGTAAAAACATAGTAATTAAATCGTGAATTGAGGCAGATGCTAAAGCAAACAAAAAAACCAGGCATCAAACGGAGCCGTCCGAACATAATAAAAAAAACGTCTCCTAAAGATTTCAGTAGCATCCATGGGTCTTCGCTAGTCGGATGCTAGTGCGCCTTTGTTGGCTCGGTCCCCGCCTTCGTCTTCGACGCCAACGCAGCCAACAACGACTCTCTAATCTTTTTTTCTTTGTGGTCGTGCACTTTGTCCTTGACCCAGTCGACACCGCCCACAACGGCTCCGCCCACAAGCACGCCGTTCACAAACCGGCCTCTTTTCTCGACATCCTGGTCTTCGCCGGCGGGAATCGGACTTGCCAAAGCGAAATGCGAAAGCAAGAAGAAGGAGGCAATGGTAGTGTACTTCATTGTTGGTTTGTATTATCTTTTGCAAAAAAATGTGTAAAGTGTGTTTACTGATAGTTTTATGTACCTGCCAAGATACTTATATATAGGAATAGTGCTCGTTTCCTGCTATTAATAACGTCTACTCAGTTGTGGGGAAGAAGGCGGCGCCAGGCCATGCGCCAGGAATGCGCCAGGCCGCCGCCGCCAATAGTGGATTGTCGCCGCCACCCATGGGCTGCCGCCCGGGCCGCCCACGCTAGTTGCTGCGTGGTAGGCGGCACCTGTCAGGCGGAATGCAGCCGTGCGGAACCAGCAGTGCATTGGCCAAGCCAATGTGCTTCGTAACAACGGGCAGTGCAATGAGAAAAGCAAATGCAAGCAGTGAGTCAAAGTTGGCTAATTGCAACACTAAATGTAAATCAAGAGAGGATTATTAAACTGTGACCCACCGATGAGTCCCTGTGAGCCTTCCCTTCCTGTCTGACATACGCATATCCGGGTAACCCTTACCAATTTTACCTAGCCAAATTTGATGCGCTTCATGTACAGTCAGTGTTCAGCTACAAACGCATAAAATAACAAGATGGACGCGGGGTCTGTGTTGGACCACTACACGAACAGTCTCAACAACTTGCCTGCCGAGCTCACGTTTTTACTCTCCGAGCTCCGCGGCAAGGACTTGACTTTTTACGAGACGCGAAAGAAGCTCCAGCTGATGGACGCCACCATCCACAAGTTCATCAAACAGCACACCGCGCTTGCCGAGAACCCTAAGGAGGCGCAGTTGTATCCAAAGATCAGGGGTCATTTTGACGAGTGCGAGGCGGTTCAGGACGAGAAATGCGCGTTGGCGAATACCGCGGCGTTCATAGTGGCCAAGCACTTGACGCAGTTGGAGAGCGACATTGCACAGCTCGAGGCCGAGGGGTTGCTCCAGTACCTGGACCTTGGCGACATGGACAGCGAGCTTGGGGAGCTGGAGTCACGTGACCGCCGCAAGCGCAAGAAGAGCGGGCGGCTGGTGACTCCCGGGAGGGGCTCCACCAACAAACGGCAGCGGGTGGAGGACTCGGACGACTCTGATGACGACTCTGATGATGAGTCTGATGACGAAGTCCATGTCAAGCCGGAAGACTCACTTAGTGATATCAAGGTTTCTAAATTGCCTACTCCCCACTACCACAACGGGCAGGGCCCGAATGCCACGCCGACTAAAGACGGGGAGGACAGCACGCCGTACTGTTTCTGCCGGCAGGTGTCTTTTGGCGACATGGTGGCGTGTGATAACAGTAAGTGTCGGTTCGAGTGGTTCCATTATAAGTGCGTGGGGTTGACGAAGGAGCCGGACGGGAAGTGGTACTGTCCGGATTGTCTGAAACGGATGAAGAAAAGACGGTAGAAGACTGCGCAGCATCCCACGGAATGACGAGCAGCGGTAACCATTCTGGCCTGCTGCGATTGGAATTGACTATAGTGGCTTGTCGCCTTCTTGAGTTCCCCAACTGTTCCAGAACAATCCACTGCAGTGCGCCTGGGCGCAGCGTGCTCCTTCTGCAGCACAATGCAGTAAATTGAAACAATAGCACCAGCGACTGCTGACTCTCAATAGTTGGCTACGACCATAGGCGTTGCTTCACAATGCACTGCGGTAGTCGGGTGCGGCATCTTGCCTGCCACCATTTCGCAGCACACTGGTAGAGCCAGTGCAGTGCACGCTGCTTACGATTAACGAATATATGAATGTTTTTCAATAAATCTTAGTACGATGGCCCACGTTCTCAATTGATATAGTTCTTGGACAACTCGATCCACTTGATCTCCCAGAACAATTTGAAGATCGAGTGGTGGTTGAGCCGCTTGGCCACCACGGGTCTGTCGACTTCGTAGGGGTCTCCAAACGTCGTGCGGCAAGTGGGACATTTGTCTCCCTGCTTTATCCATTGCCTGAGGCACGGCGCGCCAAACGAATGGCCGCAGCGCAACATCACGGCAACATGGTCCTTGTGCGGTGGGGCCTCTTCCTCGTTGACGAGCTTGAACCCGACCGGCTCCGCCTCGACTATTTGGTCGTACTTCTCCTCAGCCTTGGCTATGACCACTTCCTCCGCAGCTTTGAATTTCTTGATTTCTTCCCTGGTGAGGTTTCTTTTTCTGATCATTCTATTCACGGTTTTTTTTATGAACGCAACTGGAGTGAGCTGCGCATAGTCGCCGAAACAGATGGTGCAGATCTTCTCATTGAGGCTCTTCGATCCGCGCTGGACTTTTGTCAACTTATCGAAAAGATCGTCGGCCACGCGAGACCCTGTGTGGGCAGTACAGATGATCACCGCCTCTGCAAACTTGATGTCGTCAATGCTCTCATACTTTGGGCCCGGGTAGTCCCCGGCGTTGTAGTCCTTCATGATTGCTTCGAGGGTCTTTTCGAACTTCATTTTTTTGTGACCCTCGACAAAATGCGACATCTCGCCGTTCGGCACCAAAGTAGTTCCTAGCAACCGCGGGATAATCGGGTTGTTTCCAAGCTCAAGCATGACATGGGAAAGTCCGTTTATATCGGGGTGGACACGAGTGAAAAGGTAGATACGGCGCTCCATGTTCTCTCCCTTCTTGTGAGGGGCAAAGAAATACTTGAAGTCTCTTGGAGCCGCATTTGCTGGCGGCGCCTCGAGAGTTTCGGTCATAGAAAAGGGTGTAAGAGTGTAAAGTTTGAAGAGTGTATTAATACGAATTATGTACATTTGGCCAGAAGGAGTGGTTAACTATGCAAGGAAGCTGAAGTAAAGGAACGTGGAACGGAAGGGGAAAGCCAAGGGGGGAGGGGAGAGAAGCTATTAGCTTTGTTGGTTTGGAAGACTAAATGTGCGCAAATTAAATTTGTGTGTTACTAACTTCGCAGACTTGGTTTGAAAAAATACGGAGATTGGTTTACCGAATATATGATAGATGTTGAAGACTAGCGTGCAGAGCACTGCAGCCACAGGGCCAGGAAAGAACTGGAGATAAAGTGCTGCCATGGGCCACCAACTAATACTATATTGAGGTAGGTTTTACAAAGTAAGTACATGAGTAATGCATTAATGCACTAGAAAAAAACGATGGTAATTGACTTGGTTGGGCTCTTCAATATGGCTTCCCGCAGATTTATTTTGCCGTCTGAGTGGCCACGGAAGTCAAGGTCGTCGTCGACTTGCTGTGGAATCTATTGTAAATGGCCTTTCCCGCAACGATCCCGCCGGCACCAAGAGCGGCTCCGACCAACAACGGGTTCCGGTTTCCCGGGGTGAAAATCTCCTTCAATCCCGGCTCCGCTTCAGCGTCTGCCTCGGCGTTGGCAGCGGCAAGGGCCACAGAAGAGATGGTAAGAAACTTGATATATTTTGAGAAGTGCATGATGATTAGAATTGGCTTTAATTTTTCAAGGCAATGGTATCTCAAATCGAATGATATATCCATTGGCGCGCTTGTAGCCTTTTTATAATGTCTTTCTGCGGCACTCATGCGGAATGGTGGAGCCCCGAAATCAGAGGTGCGCCATGCAGAATCGGGAATGCCGAAATCGTGGAATGCGCCATGGGCAAGGCTGACAACGTGGAATATTAACTTGCTATGTGAAATGCTATTTTGGGAACTACACTGATATGAGAAGTCATGTTGTGGTTGAGTTATTTAGTTAGCTAGTGGGTGTCACTAGATAGACGGCCACATCGCGTTATGTACAAGCGGAGCCCGGATGCTATCTGGTGGCGGTGGTGCTCTAACTCGAAGCGGGTTCACAGCAAACTGGCTGCTTGAGTGAACTGCTCAGACCAACTCCTTATAGTTCACCTTCCTGATTGGATACTCAAACAACAGGTAGTAGTCCACCAAGGTGTCCCCTACATACGTCTGTCCATTATCCCTCGACGGAATCCGGAAAAAGTTTCTCACGCTCATCCGCAGACTCAGGGTATTCCCGAGACACCAGAACTCCTCGCAGTTCAAACGAGTGCCAAAGTTGAAGTGCAGCGGCATTGTGTTTTTACTCTTGACGGTCTCCACCACCTGGTTGATTCCAATGAGCTTACACAACGTACCAAAAAGTGGCACGTGGCTGTGCGGCGCTTCGGGTTTGCCTTGTTCAGCACTCACGGGCTCCTGGGCGCCGCTCTGGAGCTCTGTCAAGAGCTCTATTGGGACGGGCGAGTAGTAGTGGTTCGATTTGCCGAGCCCCGCCTCGTAGGAGGTGAGGTTTCTGCTGATCTGGAAGAATTGTACTAGTAAAAGAAGAGACACCCAGAGGCCCTGGAAGAGGCAGAAGGCGAGAAGCACGAAAATTGGAAGAGAGTCCAGGTACCCGTTGCAGAGACTGCTGGTGAGGATTGTGCAGTCGTTTTTCGGTGTTGGGTCGTAGACTTGGAACGGAGAATGTGGCGGGCGTTTGACTGTTTTGTAGCGGCCATCACTCAGGTAGATGAATTGGGCACTGTAGCTAGACACCGCGTTGAAGTATTGAACACATAAGTAGCAAAAGAGCACAATTGTTGTCTGAAGGGCAATCACAAAGACTAGAAAGAGCTTGTGATTGCGGAGTCCGATGTCGTTGTAAACCCACGGACAGAAATGATCGAACCGAGCCACGAGAGCTTTTGAAAACTCCAGGTACTTGGACCGAAGCGGGCGGCGCGTGTACGAATGGATGCAGAAGTTTTTCGAGTCAAACTTCCCAGCGGCCGTGAGTTTTTGGATTTGTGCCTTGACGTCGGGGTCTCTTTTCACGATTCCTGGCTCCATGAGCATTGTCTTGAAAAAGGTGAAAACGACAATGCTGGCACTGAGCGAGAAGAACACATTGGCGAAAAGGCTCGTGTCTAGCGTGTAAGGTACAATGTTGACGACCCAGTTGACAAGCACCCATGCTGCGACCAGCGAGAAGATGCCTGCTAGAAGCGGAGACTTGAAAAAGCGTTTTTTCTCGAATGTGTATGCGGGGAGGACAAGCTTTTGTAAGAAAAAGAAAGCCGCGGCGTAAGTGCCAGCGATAAATAGCAAAGTCTGCCAAATTGCATAGTAGGACGAGAAAAACTCAAGGGTTAGACCCGTCACCACATATGGGGTGAGAAAAGTGACAACCTTAGGAAGCTTGGGATTTGCCACAAAGAGCGGGACGCGGTGCACGTCGTTGCCGTCGACGTCTTTGCCGCACTGCTTGAGCACGTCCTGGAAGATTTTGAGATGGTCCATGTCGATCGCAATGTCGAATGCGGTTTTTCCGTCGTTGGTTGTTTGGAAGACGTCGCTATTCTTTTGTATTAGGAGTTTCAAGCAAAGATCGGACGCCTTGATGAGGGCCCAATGGAGAGCGGTGAAGCCCGTGTTGTCCACGCGGTTGACGTTTGCCCCGAAGTGGATGAGCGCCTCGACGCTGAGGGCGTCGCCCTGGTACGCGGCCCAGTGGAGGGGGGTCCGGTCGTTGGGGTCGAGGCAGTCGACTGCCGCATCATTGGTGGCCAACAAATAAATTACCAACATGATGTTCAGCGAATGCACTGCCAAGTGGAGGCCGGTGAAGCCCTGGCTGTCGGCAAGGCTCGCGTCGGCGCCGTTCTGTATGAGGAAGTCCGTGATGTAGACGAGGCCGTAGCGGCAGGCCCAGTGGAGCGGCGTGGCGCTGAGGTCGCCGCCACGGGCGTCCACCAGAGCATTTTGGGAAACCAAGTAGCGGCAGATCAGCAACTTATTGTTGATTGCCGCCCAGTGGAGGCCCGTCACGTTGTCCTCTAACGTATCACTGACTGCGACCTCCTTCGTCTCTATGAGCTCTTTGACCGTCGCGAGATCGCCCTCCTGGCACGCCGCCATAAACTTTGCCACGGGCTCGCCCTCGGGCCGCCCGTCGAGCACCGCCATCAGGCTGGCACGCAGATGGGTCAGGACAGCTCCGGATGTGGGTGACGTTGGGGATGTTATCAGGGACATGACACGGCAGGGAACGGCAGGAACAGCAGTGTCTGCTTGAGCGTGGGCCTTGGAGTGAAGTGCGTGGAATATGGAATGCGCCAGCCGGGTGGTGCGTGCACAGCCTGGCGGGCTGCGGAGCCTGACCGGTGGGACACTACACTACACCGTGTCAAGGAATTGTGTCCAAGCAACTGTGTCAAGGGGTTGTGTTCAATAGCCGTGTACGCGTGGTATACTTTTTTTAATTGCCTGAAACAGGAGGAGTGTGAATCAGGAGGAGTGTGAATCAGGAGGAGTGTGAAACAGGAGGATTGTAAAAGGAATATAGATGAAATGTAGGCGGAACATAGATGGAACTTAGATGGAACATGAATGGAAGATATATGGAACATATATGGAATATTGACGAAACGAAGATAGAACATAATAGGCATTAAGTTGAATTTGTCCATTTGATTTAAATCTATCTGGAATACAAGGTGTCATGGCTGGGCGCAGTGCGTTGGGCCTGGCTAGTGTTCGGAGCTGGTCGGAGTTCGGCAGCCTCGGGCGAACGCAGTGCCGTCTGAGCGTCTCTTCCTGCATTTGAAGGCAAAGTTTCACAATAATACCCAGACAATGGGTGAGCTAGATAAGGTTAAAATACGAAGGAAGTGTGTGCGCTCACATTGGCTCTGCGCTCACATTGGCTCCGTGTGCGCTTTACATTGTCACGTTCGTACACCACTGCAGGCCACACTTTTTCTCCGCATCTAAAGTTGCAGTGGTAAATTGTAGAACACACTGCTATCACCATGGACCCCAATGACAAGGAACTGATTGCCCAATTTGTCGAAGCAGCATTTCTGGGGAACCCCGGCGACACAACAAAGCTGGGCCTTGAGAGATTAGTGGGAAACCCAAATGCCAAAGAGCTTCTACTGAGTTATATGGTAAGGTCAGAACATTGGCCCCAGCTCTGCAAAATATACGGCTCGCCAATGGCCGCGGGTCAGTTTTCAATCAAAACAATGACGGGGTCGGCTTATTGGGGGCAGTTTCAGGAGAGGACGTTACAGCAGCTAAGAAAGTGCGACATTGATGAATCTCTGGAATCGACTTCGTTTTGTTTGAGCACTTGGTACCTCATCTTTTGGCAGCACGCTTCTCAGTTGACCAGTACCGGCCGCGAAGTCTCGATTCCTGTTCTCATGCGCTTTGCACTGTCCCTGAACAAAGACTACATTCAGCTCTACAAAGTGACGCTCTTGGAAGTGGTCAAGGAGAGTGCTTCCTTGGTATTTGACGAGCTCGAGAGCTTGGCGCTTCTTAGCGATGATGCCCCAGTGAGAAACTGCCTTCTAAAGAACTACCAGTTTTTGATCCAAATCTGCCCAAAACGGTCTTTTACATTTTTCCACTCCGAGACTTTCCGCGACTTATTCAATCGCACTGTCCAAAACTTGATCAAGGTGTACAGCTCAGAACCTACGGACCAGGCCAGTGCTCTCACCCAAGACCTTCTTATAATATTAGACAGTCTAACAGGCGACGAAACATGCATTGCGACAATACTCTCCCAGTACTTTCCCCTTTTGCTCGGGCTTGTTCGATCTCTGGACCCGCTCATTTCTACAATCTCCAGCTTGGTCATCGTGAAATGCTGGAACACGTACCAGGAAGCCAAGCTCGGAAAGGACGGCAAACAAGCTAAGATCTCAGAGGTTAGCAGCGCCGATGATCTAGAGCTCAGCCAGTTTTATGAGGTGTTCGTCGCGCAGATCAAGGGTGAGCAGCTGTCCAAGGAAACCAGCAAAGCGCTCAGCTACTCCATTGAGGGCCTCGCGTATGTTAGCTTGAAGGTGGAAGTCAAGAAGGTGGTGAGAAACGACGAGCTCCTTGTACAAAAATTGCTTTCAATTTTGGAAAATCAACTAACTTTGGACATTCCTGGCGATCTCGCTTATGGCGTGATTTTGATCTTGGCCAATACATCTTCGTTCAATCCAAAACTCAGCAAAGAGGAGGAGTCGATGGAGTATCTCAAGAACTATGCTGGTGCGAGAACCGTTGTGAGCAATGATGACCGCGTGAGAGGGTTGAAGCTAGGAGCCGCTGAGAAGGACGACGACTCCGAGGTGGCACTGTTTGTGAAGTACTTGGCTTCCCTAAAATTTATCTCATTGTTCAACGCCAAGATCGGGTTGCTCTCCAAGCCAGCGCAGGATCAAGTTGTCAGAGTGGTGTATAACTTCTCGTTGGAGCGAAGTGTGCGGTCAGAATTAGTAAAGACAGGAGGTCTCAATCTTATGATCTACTACTTGATATCTGACCAGGACCGGTTCAAGAAGAGCAAGGCAACAAGCTACGACAATTTTTCACGTCTCTTTGCGTTGCGCGCACTTGCAAAGATTCTCGTTTCCGTAAACCCTGCGTTGGCGTTTCAGAAGTACAGTGCGTTGGTATCTGTTCCGTTTTTGGTTGAGCTCCTTGTGGAGCATTCGACTGACTTGATTGAGCAATTCGTAGCCCGTCTCACAAAACCTTTGGATGTTTTAGAGGGTTTGCTCGCGCTTACGAATGTCGCCTCACTTCCCGACATGAAGCTTAAGGAAACTGTCGTGGTGAGATCGTGGCCCCATTTGGAGGCTTTAATATTGGACAGCAACGAGTCCGTACAGAACGCTGCGCTTGAATTGCTTTCTAACCTAATAATGCACCCGGTGTGTGCCAGCAAGTTTTTCAACCCAGAGAGCAAAGAATCGGCCAGGCGCCTAGACATCTTGATCAAGTTGACAAATGCAAGCAGCATTAAGGTCCAGATCTCGGCAGTAACTGTGCTTGTGAATGCCTCGGAGTACGAGATTGTTGCGCAGGAGTTTGCCAAGAATAGTCAGCTATTCGAAAAACTCATCAACGTTTTGTCGGAGGTCTCTGGTTATGAAGAAACTGAGGCCGACATTGAGGCCCTAGTGTTGCGCGTGGTATACTTGATACTCAACGTCGTGAACTCGGTCCAAAGCTCGGAACATCACATTATCAAAGAGTACACTTTTCAAGGTAAAAGTCTAAGAGACGGCCTTGCGTCAGCGGTACTGGTTGCCAATGGTGAGATTGCTGAGATGATTGCCGAGGTGAGCAGTGTCTTGAAATATGCCTAAGTAATGAACTGGCGGCGCCAGGGCACTGCGTGGGCTAACTTTTAACTAACTTCAAGCATGAAAGTGTGAAATCTTGTAGCTATTGGCCGTGTCATTCCAAGTACATTGTGAGTACCTAGTCTCGTTTAAACGAGGGATGACTGTTAAGCAAAAAGCGTGAGTTGTCGATGTGATGATTCGACGGCTTATACACACAACTTTTTACCTTTCATCTTAGCTGCATCAGTATCAATGCATTTAATGGCAGTACATATTCATGGATCATCATACCCATGCGGATATGTGCTTTATGTAGCTTGTCCACATACATCAGGCGTCCCACATGACACGCGCTCGCCTGCTCCAAAAGAGTGTGTACCAGTAAAATACTACTACTAGTGCTTCAGCATTGTCATTACCAACGCTAATACTAAAGTATTGCCAAAAAAAATGCTAAAGCTACTACTAAGGTATTGTCAAAAAAATGCTAAAGCTACTACTAAGGTATTGTCAAAAAAATGCTAAAGCTACTACTAAGGTATTGTCGCAGCACCCTGGCTTCGCCAGTGCGCTGCTGGGAGTCAGGCTCGGTGTACACCTCTACATAAACCCTGACGTACACCAACACGCCGATCCGCTCTGTAAGCACTATATACCGGGATTCCGCACCTTCCTAATAAATCATCGTCACATTGGTATACACTTAATACCGATAAAAACAGGACGCAGCGAGCTTATGATCTAACAGTGTGCTGGCTCCGCCCGCTGCACTCCGCTCGCTGCACTCTGTTAGACTCTGTTTTTCGCGGCCCGGGTTAGGAGCCCTCCTTTTCTGACCAGTGAAATCTCCGATTTCCAACCTCCACTCACCACACGCCCACACCATGGACTTGAGACTGTACACCGCGACCCCCGTCGACGACACTCTCGCGCCGCGCGCGCCGCACCTGCCGGCGATGTCCCTGGCGCTGACCTACTCGCAATATTCAAATGGCAGGCAGCAGCCAAGCCAGCAGGGCCAGCCGCTGGGCCAGCCGCTGGGCGCACGCCTTTACTCGAAGCAGAATCCTGCGGCCCAGCAGACGCCTGGCGCGCCGCCCTCGGTCAGCAACTGGGTCGAGCAGCAGTCGAAGAGCATTGGCGAGGCCGACCGGAAGTACAGCGAACAGAAATACAAGGACGAGCTTGAAGAGGAGGTCATCCCCACCGCGATTGTCATCAAGAACATCCCGTTCTCCATCAAGAAGGAGCAGCTCCTTGAGGAGATGACCAAGCTCAGCCTCCCGCTTCCCTACGCGTTCAACTATCACTTTGACAACGGCGTCTTCAGGGGCCTTGCGTTTGCCAACTTCACTCTGACGGACGAGACCGCCCTGGTGGTCAACAACCTCAACAGCAAGGAGATTGGCGGGCGCAAGCTCCGGGTCGAGTACAAGAAGATGTTGCCGCTTATGGAGAGGGAGCGGATCGAGCGTGAGAAGAGGGAGAAGCGAGGGCAGTTGGAGGAGCAGCACAGGCTGACCCTGAGCAGCTCGCTCGCGTCGTTGGTCCTGAACAGTAAGGCGCCAGGACCGGCGCCCACCCAGCAGGGCTCGCAACCGGCGGCGCCAGCGGTTGCCGGGGCTGCTTTGCCCACGGTTGACGACGAAAAGCGCCACTTTCCGACTCTTCCAAACATCTCGGCCCTCCCGTCGCCGCCACAGCAGCTTGATTTCAACAGCCCCGAGGTGCTTGATTTCTACGCAACCCTCTTGCTTTTCAAGCACGACCCGGCGCGGCAATTCGACGAGCTCGTGTACCCGCTCCTGGTCTCGGCGACCTACCGGAAGTACATTTCGTTGCTCTGTCCGTACGTTGGTCTTGCCGAGTCGTACGACCACGCCGGGCACATCGTTGTCCGGAGGGAAACGCCCCAGGGCCCGCAGCAGGGCTCCCAGCAGGGACAGGGCTCCCAACAGGCGGTGCACAGCCCGCAGGTGCAACCCCAGGGCTCCCAACTGCGGTACCGGAGCACTCAAGGCCAGGGCCTGAACCAACGCCCGCTGCAAAACCAGCAACAGCTGCAGATGGCCAACAGCAACATGGCGCTTTTGCGCGGCACCCGGCTGTACGCCGACGTGCGCAATGCGCCCTTCAGTCTCCTGAACATCTACGGCCAGGGTGCGGGCCCGCAGCCGGGCCACGTGACCCCCTACGCCAACATGCTGCAGCCACCGACCCCGGGCGCCGAGATGCACAGCCGGTTCCAGCACCAGCCGCAGGCCCAGCACCAGCCGCAGCAGCATTACCCAATGGGACACCAGCCGCTTAGTCAGCAGCACGGGGCCCCCCACGGCCTCTACAAGCAGTTCAACAGCCTGAACCCAAGCTTTGGCCAGGGCAACAACCACCTGATGATCAATCTTAGCCAAAACCTTACGGGGGGTGACAGTTTTTCGGCGCCCCTCAACAGCGAAGAGCAGAACGGGTCGCTGGCAGTTACGCCGCCGCTGGGCGTGAGCGCGAGACTTCTGCTGTCGAACAGTCCTAGTCAGGGCAACGCTGCGCTTGCGAGTAACAAGCACTTGATGAGCAATTTGAGCGAAAGTCTTGGGGGTTTGAGCTTGAACTTGAACGGGCAGGGGCGGAGAGATATCTGGGGGAGTGGGAGAAGCCCGCTCCTCTAGCAACAGACTGGCGGAGCCAGGATGTTGCAAGAGAGCAGTGGCAGTGTGCTCCGCTAGTGTGCTTGCATTTTTAAGAGAGTAGTGGCAGTGGTGCTACCATACTGCTGCCATTCGCTTCTAGACATTTCCTGTTAGACGATACGTTGTTAGACTTTTTGCTACTGAACGGTGCTCCATTGGAAAATTCCTATGGGCCGTTTCCTTTGAACAATATGGTGTTGAGATCAGCAGACTGCTGGCTGTGTGAAATTGGGGCTCATGGCTTCGCCAGTCTGCTGCGGTGTTGCAAGCCGCCCTGATAAAGTTCCGTGTTACGAGGGAGTGATTAATTTCTGGCACTTGACCTGCACTCGCGTGGCCAGAGCAACGCTTTTCATTAGCAGTGCCCTGGCAACAGATTGGCGGAGCCAGGATGTTGCAAGAGATTATCGGCAGTGAAAGGAGCACACTAGCGGAGTACACTGGCGGAGCACACTCGCTTTGTCAGTGTCCCGCTTCGCGCGGCTCCTTTGCATCATGTTTTTTATATAGATACTTTTTGTTTCTCTTACGTGACTATGAGTTAAGATTAATGATACTTAATGAGCTATTGTTGTAGTAGTGCATTGGCAGTAGCAGTGCGTCACAAGCAACAGACTGGCGGAGCCGGGAGCAGTAGCGGCAGTGAAAAGAGCAGCATGGTTTCAAACTTGCCATCGCATTCATCAGCGAGCCATCAGCCAGAGGTCTCAGTTCAACTAAGTGGTATCTCGTTTCGCGGTCTGTCACTACACCTCGCAAATGCACTGCACACTTACATTGAGCATATATTGTGCTTTCCGCAAACTGACAAAGCTACAATCTGAGTTGCAAAAACTTGTCTGGGTATCCAATATGCAAGGTGTATATTCTTGGTCTCCTGCTTCTCCCAGCCTGGTCAATCTAAGTAGTAACTGGTGAGTCTTAATACCTAAGCGATTGCAGCACACTGGCGCAGTATCCAAGGAATCGCAGCACTTTGGCTGCGCCGGTGCTCTGCTTACTATTGAAAAGGCGCGTTGGCTGTTAGCAGTCCCCAGGGTTGGCCCTGAGCACTGGAAAAGTGCTGGTGAGTCGCCCTATTACAAAAAATCGGCGAAACGGCCGGCGAAACGTCCGGCGAAATTCTGGGGCGAGAATTGTGAGACACGGAGATCGTGCGGTGGAAGCAGTGCACCAGTGCAACTAGTGTGAGATTCTAGATATGAAGACTTACCAGATACTGGGATTTACCGGATAGTAAGAATTGCCAGATAATAAGATTTACCAGTTACTACTTAGACTTTCCAACCTGGTAATTGCTGCAGCCCACGGAGAACTTTCTCAATTTATAGGCAATCGCAGCACACTTTCTCCGCCAGTGCACTACTCTGCACAGTGAAGCACTGAAACAGTGGACAGGAAATAAAGCCGAGCCGCTCACCCGGGATGTTGAAGAGATGTCCAGAGCCGCCCACAAAGGAGACCAAGAAAAAGCAGCAGAAAAAGCAGCAGTTAGAGCGGACCATTTCGTGGTCTGCTGCTTGGGTCCAAGTAGTACTTGCTGCGCCAGTGCAGTGCGATGCTGCTCTGCACCGCTTTCCGCCGATCAATTAAGCCTGTTCACGACCCTTATTGTCATCCTGTCAAACTCAAAAATATTGAGAAAGACTTGGCAGGATCCTAGAAAGAATACCTGTGCCTCCTGAGGATGTGCGTATCTCAAGAATATGAGTGGTATCTGGCGGGTCCTATTATCTGGTGAGTCTTCATGTCTAGACAATCGCAGCACACTGGCTGCGCCGGTGCACTTGTCTGCTGCACTGCTGCTAACTCCGTGCACGATAAGCCGCCTGTCTCGTCTTTACCCGGCTGCGCTGATAAGACAAGTCTATACCGAGGGACTCGAAAAACCCATTTCATCAAGACATCAAAAATCTTTCCTCGGCACAATGTACCACTACGAAACCAGCCCCACCAAGCGGTTCTTCCAGGTTGCCTCGGCGATTGTCTGGTGTCTCTTCGCGGCAGGCCCGCTTTTTGGGTTTGCGGCATTGAAGCCCTTTTTGATCCAGGAACATGTCTATGAGGGAGTGTGTGAGACGGGGGAGAGTTTTTTCACCACCCACCTTTCTGTTCTCGGCTCATCTGAGACCTCTGCCAAGTGCACCGAGCAGGATTTGAAGCTTAATTTCATCTTCACTCTCTGCGCGGTGCTCACCAACGTGAGCGCCTTGCCAATCGGATACTGCCTCGACAACTTCGGGCCCCGCTTCTGTGGGCTCATGGGAGGCACCTTTGTTCTCATCGGGACGCTTGTTGTCATTTCGTCGGAAGCACTTAAGCAGCGGTTGGATCCATACCTTCTTGGTTATGGTTTGATTGCCCTCGGCGGACCGTTCACCTTCATCTCCTCGTTCCAGCTCTCGAACGCATTCCCGCAGAACTCGGGGCTCATTCTTGCCTTACTCACGGGAGCGTTCGATGCGTCTTCGTCGGTGTTCGTTATATACTCTGCGCTCAATAGCGTGCTCTCGACGGAAAGCTACTACTTCTCGGTGGCCTCCTTCCTTAAGGCCTACTTGGTGGTTCCGATCTTCATTCTTTTGGTCCAGACCTTTTTGATGCCCAAGGATTCCTACCAGAGCGCGCCTGCCTCGGCACCACAGCCATTGCCGGCCGCCGACTCTATTCAGGCAGAGCTCAACGAGCACTCGTCGCTTCTCAAGGCTCGCCGGTCGTCCGTCAGCGACATGGCGCGTGTCTCCGTTTCGAGTGAGTCGCCCGCTGCTCTCCTCAAGGAAGGCGGCGTCTACGGTGCGCTCCACGGGCAGAAGGCGAGCTCGCAATTCAAGTCGCTGTGGTTTCTCTTGATGGCTCTTTTCAGTATCATCCAGATGTTGCGCTTGAACTACTTCATCAGCACCATCAACTCGCAGTACACCTATCTTTTCGACTCGCACTCCGAGGCGACCCGTCTCAACAAGATCTTTGATCTTGCGTTGCCACTCGGGGGGCTCATCTCAATTCCCTTTGTGGGCTACTTCTTGGACAACTACTCCACTGTCGTCGTGATGGCCACACTCTCCTCGCTCTCGGTTGGACTTGGCGTTTTAGGCTTCATTCCACACAACTTCACGGCGGGCCTTCTCAACGTTGTTTTGTTTGTCGTTTATCGCCCGTTCTTCTACACAACTGTGAGCGACGTCTGCGGCAAGGTGTTTGGCTTCGAGACGTTTGGCATCCTCTACGGCCTGATCATGTCTGTGGCGGGCGTTGTCAACTATTTCCAGCTGTACTGCGATGTCTTGACCCACACGGTGTTCAAGATGAACCCGGGGCCTATCAACTATATCTTGGTCGCGACGACGTTTGTGATTGCGGGGGCGACCGTGAGCTATGTGAAAGTGCAGCTGAGAAACGTGAAAGTTGATGAGGCGTTGGAGTGAGCACAGACTATTCAGCAGCGGGCACGGAGTGGACGCTGCGTGTGAGCCGAGTGCCAGCCATATACTGGTTGCGTGTGTAAAACTCTGGGTAGAGTCTTTTCTGGCAACTCTGTGGCTGTCGCAAGGGCTATCCAGCGGTACTCCGTGGCTTTGCGTGTGTGCATTTGTAGTGGCATTTACCAAGACATTCGTTGCTGTTGCCAGTGTCTCGCCCTTCTTAGAGCTTAGTATGGAGTCCCGTGTGACTGCAAAATAAATATGGGCCCTAGGATTGTCCTTTGGCTGCCCGAATGAACATTATACATTGCTGAGTAGCTTGAAAGTAGCGGAATGTGCTTCGGCGGGCGAAGTGTCCGTAACTTCAGTGAACGTTGCGTAAAACTTTGGGAAGAATCTTTTTTAGCAACAGGCACTCCGTGGCTGTCGCATGGAAGCATGAGCATTGTCATACATGCGACAGTCACGGGGGGGCGATGCGAGGAGTTACAACGCGCCTCTTACTGGTACTTGGTGGTACTGATTTTGCTGTATGCATACATTGGTGATGTTAGCTACGGCCTTCGGCTGAGCCGGTGTAAGTTGGTGTTTCCGTGTTACTGAGCAAGCTGCGTCAAACTAGCTCCTGTTACGCACATGAAAACTGCACAGCCGGTCACTAAGATCTAGCCTTTGGGATCTGGTCACTGACAGCTAGCCACTGACAGCTACGCCACTGTTAACTATACGACTGAAACTTACATGACCAAAATCTGTATGACTGCTAGCAATACTACTGCTAGCTAAACCACCGCAAACTTCAGTTATGTGATGTATGCGCTAACTTTATGAAGCTAGCTATGATGACTGCTAGCAATACGACTGTTTGCTAGATGACTGCTGGTTTTACCACCATGACCCATTAATTTCCCTGATTCTTTGCGGATGATTGCGCTTCATGGCTCATCCACATGCCCAATAGTCACAGAGTAAGCGCCAATGTTGCGGAACAAATGCAACTAACAAAAAGTCGCGGTGGAGACCTAAAGGTACCCCGGGTTTGACGCAACTTTCACCTTGCTACCGTGCTGGAAAGGTCTTTACCTTGAGTGAGCGCCAGTGTTTCAGAACAAATGCAACGAACAAGAAGTCAATGTGGTAAACAGCAGGTACCCAGGGTTTAACGCAACGTCCACTTCGTGTTCGTTGCTGAATAGTGCTTTTGTTTATGGAGGAAACACCGCTCTTCCCGTCTGCATCCGTGGCTTGTAGATATACTTCGCCCTTGCCATGCCGAGCCACGTGCTGATTTCCTGTTGAGACATGCTTGTCAACTCAACTAGCGTGAACGTCAGCTCGAGCGTGAGAAACGGGTCGTCGAAGTTTCGCTTGAACCAGCTCATCATGATCTCTTCGTTTTCTCTGGAAAGCTTGCCCGGTTTTTCGGAAAACCGAAAGAGCGGTTTTTGCGGGTTCTCGCGTTGCAATTTGCTAGAATAGCTGATGAGCAGCAGGGGCGGTGTCAGGAACTGAGCTGGTGCGGGCCAACACAAGGGGGGAGACACCAGAGTTGAGTTAGACAAAACTTTGTGCTTGCCTTTTGATACTGACTCATATCGATTACTTAGTGTGTCATAATAATTGGTCTGCGAGTCCCTGGGGCAAGACTCTACATAACAGTATGGGCGGAGCAGAATTTTTGGGTTGTAGGTGTTCCCGCCATAGTCGAAGCTCTGTTCCGCGTCAAAACAGCTCAGTCTATGGTTCAGCATGAGTCTCTTGCCATTGAAGCTCGCCTCATCTTCTTTTGAGCCTGGCCATTTTTTGGTCCCACTGAGGACGTTTGCGGCATTACTGTTGTCTGAGCTTGCCTGTCTATAGTCGCCGTCGACAGATTCAAAATGAAAATCGCGGCCCACTCCGTGTGTGGCAGTCGAGGGCGGGAGAAAATGTGTCTTGTCGTGTATCCTTGAGCGTGGCTCGTCCGTCAATTGGAGGCGGGGCAATCTGTCAGACTCCTGTGTGTTGTCTAACTTGAGAGCGAACATTGCAACTGAGTCTGAGCGGCATATTGCAATTCTTATAGATAAGCGACCACTTCCCCTCTTTCTGTCATTGTATTGAAATGGGGCGATCCTCGGGCGGCCGAGCCTGGTGCCGGTAGGAGATCGGGTTGCCCCATTTCATAAAATGGCGTGATTTTGAAAAAGATTTACATACGCCGCAGGGGTCAGTCCGAAACAGTAGGAGAGAAGGTAAGTGGTGTACAAATGGATGGAATTTTGATGAAGGCCTAGAGGTCGATTTGTGCGTCAGGGATGTGTTAGGTGTATCTGTTGTTCCCGTCTTTGTGCTAAAGGCGTACAAAGTAGTTTACTTTGCCTTCAATCTTGGCAAAGGATAGAGTCATTTTGCGCTATCGTGAAATTGTTGAGCATAGATGCAGTGAAGCAGACTCTGGCCTATGGCCGTGAGCCATGCAGAAAAGATTTTGCTGCTGAGCGATATTTTTTTGCTCAGCAGCGAACGATCTCCAGCGGTCATGTCGCAAGATCAAATATTGTATCGGGCAAAAACAATGTCTAATAGTAGCAATAAATAGCAAGTGAAAAGTGGCAGTAGTAAGTGGTAAATTTTTTACCATGCATATTGCCAGGTGATGGTGAGACATGCGAACCAAGTAAATAAGAACTCGCAGTAGTCCTACTGCGCAGAAGCCAGAGGGGTTCCTCAGTTCCGTAGGTATGCCGAAAGGCCTCCGCTCTGCTCCCAGAGACTTTGATTTTTTGTCTCCTCCCACTCCGCCACGCCGGTCATTTCACCAAGTGTACAGGTCGCAATCTGGGTAAGATACGGGTCGTCATAAATGCGTGGGAGCTGTATGAGACATTGTGTGTGTGGCGGGGATAAGCCCTGGCACCTTCGTTGTTTGCGGACGAGTCAAGACTCTTTTTGGGGCATAGCAGCAGTCCTTGAAGTAAGCTGCGTTGGAAGTGTGCCTTGAAACTGTGCCTTGGTGGTTAGGCAGGGAAGAACCAGGAAACTCCAGACAACGAACAATGACACATTCTGTGAGGAATGCTAGCAAACTTTGCAGCTTACAAGAGACTGTCCACTATGCCATAAGGCATTAGTCTCTTCTCCCGTGGCTCTCAGCCTGCGAGATAGCAGTACATTTGCGGAGCCAATGTGCTGCGGCAGCGTCGTGTTTACAGTCTCTTGGCAATGTCGTGTTTACAGCCTCTTGGCAGCGTTGTTTACAGTTGCGGAAGTGGGGTGCTGGGTACGAACTGCTTATAAAACCGTCCACTCACAGAAGCCGTTTAGTCCGTGGCGATTTGTTCTGCGTTAATTAGTGCCAAAGCCGGGGCCCACGTACGAACTGTGCCTTGATCAGGATGTGCCTCTCTCAAAGCATGGCCTTTTCAGGCTATTTAAAGCTGTTAAGAGCTGTTTAGAGCTGTTTAGAGCTGTTTAGAGCTGTTTAGAGCTGTTTAGAGCTGTTTAGAGCTGTTTAGAGCTGTTTAGAGCTGTTTAGAGCTGTTTAGAGCTGTTTAAACCACTCCGCACTGTCTCGCTCGCCAGTGCTCCTGTGACACGCAGTGCTGTTTGCCGCACGCTGCGTTCCCGTTCCACGCGCCCGGCTTTGTCGCCCTGCTCGAAATTAGGCCCGCGGCAGCAGGACAATAAAAGCTGGGGTTGCCAGGGCCCCCCTGGAAATTGAGAAGAGGGGGGGGCACATCAAAGATAGAAGCACGGCGAAGAAGCAACAAAGAAGACAGCCCGTAGGCAGAACAAAGAGGGTAAATACGAGAGAGAATCGTAAGGGCATGGAAGACCGCCTTTGCAGTCGACGGGGCTTAGCCGCAGGTCCCCTGGTGGACTGCTCCCCCTCCAACCTTGCATGCGCAACCACCCCGTCGTCACCCCCCACGTGACCCCGGCATTTTTTGGGCCCTGGGCTGACAAGTCTGGTTTTGGATCTGAGGAGCAGCAACAGCAACAAAGAGACGAGTCAGAGTTCCCTACTGAATTGCTGGATTGCCGACGCAGGACAAAGAGCAGCACAGGACTCGATTTGCCAACACAATCCATTGTCCTGAACTCGTCAGGACCTTGCATTGACCTTAAGTACCGGTCCAGAAACTGCATCTATTTATAGTTGTCACGTTGTCACAAAACCGGATTCGACCGTGGCGCATAACTCAGATCAGTACAACTAAAGCATTCTGAGCTCACGACCCCTATAACTTTGCACACTTCATGCGATGTACGAACTGCGAGGGTTTCAAGACTACAGCCAGGGCCCCTACGGGGCGCGGCGCGACCAGTTCCAGGAAGACCCCTACGGCCAGGCGTACGGCCAGGCCCCGCGGCTGAACTCGTTGGCGGGTGGCATTAACGGTTTCTTGAAGAAGGGAAAAAAGGGGGGCGCAGGCGGCGGTGAAGAGTTTGGAGAAGAGGGTGACGAAAAAGAAGTCAACATGCCGGACATTTCGGATGCCAAGAATATGAATTTCAAGGACATCTCGCACATCCGGGACCGGGGCAGATACGGCGGGTTTGACACCTTGGATACTGCTCCGATCATCCCTACTTTAGAGAGTCCGTTGGAAGCGCTTAACAAGAAGGGTGCTTCGAGCACCACGTATCGAAAAGCCATGACCCAGCAGAAGAAGCAGCAGATGGCGCAGATCGCGAAGCAGAACAACCAGTATCAACACAATCATAACTTGTTGAATCCGATTGGTGGGGGCGATGCCAATCAGGAGTATGGCCGGCTGATGTCGCTCGCATACGGCCAACAGCTGCAGCGCGGGGGTCCGCCCCGGGGGGGTCCGCCGATGCAGCAGCAAGGGGGGCCGCGCCTGATGCTGTTCAACAACAACCCCGGGCCGGGGGGCATGCCGCCTCTGCAGCGCCAGCAGAGGGGGCCGCCTCCCAACGACCCGCGGGCGATGTCGCTTCAGCTGCGGCTTCCCCCATTTGCCCCGAAAACAAACTTTCAGGGCCAGCCGATGCCGCCAAGAAATGGTAGCTTCAATACCGCTCAGAACCCGATGGGTGGGCCGCCCAGAAACCGCAGCTTCAACAACATGCAGAACCCGATGGGAAACTCGTTGGGCCCAAGAAATCAGCTGATGAACAACATGCAGAACCCGATGGGGGGTCCGCCCCGCAACCAGCTGATGAACAACATGCAGAATCCGATGGGAGGGGTGCCAAGAAATGGCAGTTTCAACAATTTGCAGAACCCGATGAACGGCCCTCCTAGAAATCAGAGCTTCACGAATGCTCAGAACCCGATGCCTCGCAATGGCAGCTTCAACAATTTGCAGGGAACCCCCATGAACGGCCCTCCTAGAAATCAGAGCTTCGGTAACATGCAGAACCCGATGGGTGGTGTCCAGGGGCCGCCAAGAAACACTTATCGTAACGGGAATGGCAGCTATCCGAGCTCCGGGAACTCGAGCAATGGCAGTGTCGATAAAGTGCCGGCAAGTGGCAACGGGCTGGGCTCTCTTGGGTCCATGGGGCTCACTGTTCCGAAGCAGTCGCAGCCAAGCAGTGGGGCGCAGCAGCAAGCCAGTGGCCAGCAGCAGAGCAATGGCCAGTTCAATGACGGCAGCCCTATGCATAGTGGGAACAACAGCTATGAGGAGGATCTCAATGGCCTCGGGTCCTCTGCTGGCAACGCCCCGCCGACGCCAAAAAAAGATGTGGAACCGCGCATCATTCTGCCCAACAAGAGCTACCAGCGGCTGTCGTTGTCGAACGAGATCTTTACCCAGAAAGATATTGGCATCCCTCAGAGCCCCACGATCCAGGAGGAGGGCAATGCTGTGGAGAACATGGGAGAGCCGATCAAGCTCAATGAAACTTTCAAGGAAAATGCTGGGTCCAGAGACCAGCTCGATGAGGGCAAGTCGGGTGGCTTGAGCGGCCCCTTTGAGCTGCCACGGAAGGCGCCGCAGCATGACGACGGCTTCTCAAGTGCACAGGGCTCGCCCCAGAAGAAGGCGCCAAAGCATAACAGTACCTATGCGTTGGCGGACTACGATGATAACTACTTGAATGAGAAACCAAAGCAGGATGCCCACACCGCGCAGCAAAATGCTTATGCCTCTCAGGGCGGCCCTGGTTCTTACCCGTACGAGTCAAACCCGTACGACAAGCCAAACCCTTACGACAATCCGCCCGCCCCCTCCCAGGCCTCGCCTAAGTATGAGGCCAAGGGCGGCCGTCGGAAGCCGCCAAGTGGGATGGCAGGCGGCAACGCACAGGGCCAGGCTTCAAAACCGGCCCTCCGGCAGAACTACCTGGAGTATTCCCGTGCCAGTGTCGAGGAGAAGCCGAAGCAGTCGATGGAGCAGTCCCGGAACAACCAGAGCGGCTCCAAGAGCAAGTTCATGGCGCGGTTGGAGCAGTCGATCGATGATTCCATTGATACTTCTGGCTCCGGCCGCTCGTCGTTCGACTCGCAGGACCTGACGTTGGACAGCGCCAGCAAAGAGCTGAAGGGGATTGCCGGCGGGTTCTTCAAGAAGCTTGGGTTGAAGAAGAAGCTGCTGCAGAAGGAGAGCAAGCGGAAGCTGAAGCGGGACAGCAAGCATGAGAAGCGGGAGCTGAAGCGCAGGCTGAGTTTTACGATGATGAACCCCGAGGACAGGGGGAGCTCGCTCCGCAACCGGCAGGGCAACCATCCGTTGCCGCAGAACGCCCAGCAGCAGCAGAACAGCTACAATCAGCAAGGGGCACAGCCGCAGCAACAGCAAGGCGGCCAAAACAGCCACCCTTTCTTTGGGCCCACTCCCGTGTCGCTGCCAAACCTCAACGGCACCGCGCTCTCTCCGAACGGCTTCCAGAACGCGCTCTCGCCCAATTTGGGCAATTCGTTTTCGCAGCGGATGATGCGCAACTCCACGGTCGACGACTCCCAGGACACGGGCTATAGCCACGACATGTACAACCTTGACGAGCAGAAGGCGGAGTTGTTCAGCAAGCAGGGGCCGAAGGGGGCCAGCGAGCTGATCTCGAAGTTGCTGTCGCCGAAGGAGTTGGGGTCCGACTTCCAGTCTCGGTTCGGCCAGGAGTCCAGGGACTATCCGCCCTCGCCATTGCTTGAGGACCAGTCTGTGGACGAGCCGCAGGACGACTCGTTCAAGGACTCGTTGAGCGGCGCGTTTGACGACATTGATCGGAAACTCAACAGGGAGTTCAGCAATGAGCAGCCGAAGGCAGAGAGCACCCTCGATAAGTTGTCGAGTCACGATAGTCGGCCCTCGTCAAGGGAAAGGCCGGCATCGCGGGAGGGACAGTTTTCCAAGGAGAGACCTCTTTCAAGAGACATTGGCCAACTTGGAAAGCTCGCACAGACTTCTGGGAAAAGTTCTGATAGCTTTGACAGACGCAAGTCGTATGTCAGCGACCACAGCGACTACAACAGTGCCCTTGGCAGTACTACCGAGATCAACAAGCAAGCAGCCAGCAGTGGGAAGCCGTCAAGTACCAAAATAGCCTCTTCTGAAAAAGAGACCCGGCACAACACTCACACTCTCGACGTCGACCCGGACATGACGCCCAAACTCGAGGGGCTTCGGTTGCAGGACAGCCCGCAGGACACCTACAGGGGCTCCAGGGACCTCCACGGTAAGGCGATTGCGCTCGAGAACCCGTTCCAGAAGGAGACAAATCCCTACTATAAAGAGAAAACCACGGGGGCAGCGCAGGCGCAGGCTTCTAGCCAACTGCCAACAAAGGCCCGTGCTCTCCCGAGCATTCCAAAGCATCAGGGAGAGGCCTCTCAACAAGGGGGCGCTTCTGCTCAGGAGACACCCGCGGCAACCAACAAGGTTCTTAGCCACCGCCTCAACTTGTCGCCCGAGCAGCTCGGCATCATCGAGGCCAACCAGACGTTGATCAACGAGCTCCAGTTGATGACAAAGGAGTTGACCGACTCCATTCAGCGGGAGGTCCGGCTTGAGAATGAGTTGAGAGGCGGTGAGAAGGCGGCAAGCGCCGAGGATGCGGACGAGGAGTCCATGCGGGGCAAGGCCTCGGCCATCGCCTCGCTCATGACTGAGTTGAACCAGGAGCGGCGGCAGCGGAAAGTCGCCGAGGAGCATGTGCTCTTGTGGGAGAGAGAGAACGGGGTGGCGCCGCTGGCGTTGGAGTTGGGCTACGAGAAGGAGCGCCTTGCGGCGGAGCTCATCACCAAGCAGGAGCAGATCTCGCAGCAGCAGCAGCTCGTGCTCCAGTTTGACGGCGAGAAGCAGAAGTTGCAGCAGCGCCACGCCAAGCTCGAGCAGGAAAACCGCCGGTTGGGCGACTTGGTGCCGCAGTTGCAGAACGAGCTCGAGCTCTTGCGCAGCAGAGAGCTTGCGCTGTCGAAGAAGTGGCTGGAGAAGTACGCGGCGGCGCAGGACGAGAACGCGCGGTTGAAGCTGCAGGTCAAAGAGGGGGCGCTGAGCATGGTGGAGGGCCAGCGTGACGCTCTCCGGGCGGCGCTAAAGAGCTTGAAAGAGCAGCTGGTGAAGGACGCGCGGTTGGCGAACGAGAAGATTGCGCATCTCGAGGAGAAGTGTGAGAAGTTGGGAGAGTTGAATGACAAGTTGGCGATGATGTGAGGCGACGCCAGGCGAGCGAAGCGAGACTGACGGAGCGTCTCAAATTGGAGCAGGCGAGCGACGTCAGGCGAGCGAGGCGAGACTGTGCGGAGCGTCTCTTTTGGAGCGTCTCTTTTGGAGCGTCTCTTTTGGAGCGTCTCTTTTGGAGCGTCTCTTTTGGAGCGTCTCTTTTGGAGCGTCGCAAATTTGAGCGTCTCGCGTCCCAAAATTGGGCCTTCTCAAAGTTGGCACTTGTGGAGTGTACTAGCATTGACGCTCGCCAGACTGTGCGTGCTTTTGTTGCTCCCTGCTAGGATTGAGTCTCCTTAGCTCGAGGTTCAAACTACAAGTTCTCTAAGTTCTCTAAGTTCTGCCAAGACTTCTCCATGCCTTCTACATGCCTCAGTCTTCTCTATGTAAGGTGTTCCGTTCCCTGGTGAGCCTGTCTACTTTCCATACAATCTGTATATAAATACCAATTAGCATTTTCAAGTGTAAAGCAGTGCACTGGCAAAGCTAGTGTGCTGCGATGTCAGTTGTTGTAACCTGCGGTTCAGTACGTGGTCTTGGAAAGCTAACCCAAGGCTTCATCACGTGATTAGAAAAAAAAGGCTAAAAAAAAATCTCGCGGGGGCGATTCGAACGCCCGATATCCAGATAAATGTGTACCATTACAGTCTGGCGCCTTAAACCAACTTGGCCACCGCGAGATAATTAAAAACTTGGTAAATTTTTTGGGTCATAAAACAGGGTGCACGTCCTAGTTGCACGGATAAAAACGCCCCAATGTCAGCATACATTAGTTACACAAATAAAAGAAATACCTCACAGGTATCGTTGTAGTTTTGCAAACTCTATTAAAAGCTTTTAGTAATGTAGAGGATAATGCAAAATGTTAAGAGGCAATATATTGGGCAAATAATTCAGGAAGAAGATGGGACGGAAACTGTTTAAAAAAATTGAAAAAAACTATTTACTCATTCAAATTGCCAAAATGCATCTAATTTTACCCAAGAGACAGATCTGTAGTCTGACTAAATAGTTCAAAGTGGTATAATCAATTCGCTCGGACTCAATTTAGAGCTGTGTAGCTATAGTACACCAGAACATGCAGAAGGTATCATCAAAAGTGCCTCAACTGTCTAATCGCAATCTAAAAGAGTGTGGACAATACTACGCTTCTCGACGAAAGGCTGTGTGTCACAGCAGACAGTCAATAAGTGAGAAAGAGTACAATGTAGGGCAGAGCTTCAGGACGGGCACGAGACAAACGACGATCAACAATTTATAAGTGTGAAGACAGAGTAAGTCTAGGAAACGTATGGAGACAGTGCTTTGTGCCAAACACTATAGAAATGCAAACAGAGCCCAGCAGCACCGTGAGAAAGTGTAAATCTTTTGAAAGAAAGGCCAGCCGTGAATATGATATTTCACGACATGGCCAACAGCGTGAGAACAACTTTGGGCCCTGACCGTTGCGAGACTATCGCGCAGCGCTCATAGCCACAGCCTCGCCTGATGCAATTCCCACTTCGCTGTAAATAATACACCGGAGCTACGCTACTTTCCAGAAGATTGGCTATGGTCGATTGGCTTTAAGTTTACGAAGCGGCGGCTTCAAGTCTGCGAGGAGTGTGCATATTTTGTGTATGGACTGCATGCTGGGACACCTGCAGGAATGTGTCCCAGCATGCTGCGCTGAATCTCAAGTATAGTGCCAAATCAGGGGCTAACAGATTATGGCGCAGCTACTGTTATTCAGCCGTATATACAGTACCTCGTTTATTGGGAGCATTAAGAGCCAAGGGAAAACTAATGGATGCCAAAAAGGTCACGCAGTCGACCACAGTGTGGGATGTGTGGTTTACTATAAAACGACAGCTCTTTGGCAAAGCCAGCAGCACATTGGCGAAGTCAATGTGCTGCTCAATGCTACACCTCGGTATATAAATGCCAGATTTATTATACAACAGCCAACATCAGCCATCAGCCATTGGTCATCAGCCATAAGCCATTGGCTATCAACCATCAGCCATTTGCAATTGGCCATCCGCAAGGCCCTCATCACGCCATACTAAGCCAGAAGACACAGCACATTGGCTTCGCCAATGCACTGCCCATCACGCCATACTAAACCAGAAGACGCAGCACATTGGCTTCGCCAATGCACTGCGCTAACGCTCGCCAGTGCACTGCTCAGCTCTCCTTCTTGACCAAGGGCGACGGCCCGTCTCTGTAAATATTAAAAATATAGGCAAACCGAATCACCACGAGATCGATCGCCATGTTGACGCTATCCCTCGCCAAGTCGATCTTGCTCCCCCCCACCTCGTGCCACGAGATCGGCACCTCCTCAATCGCAATGCCCTTGCGGCTCGCGATGATCAACACCTCGACGTCAAAGATCCACCGCTCGTTGTGCATGTAGGGGAAAATCTCGCGCACCGCGGACTTGTTGAACAACTTAAACCCGCACTGGGTGTCCTTGACGCTGCGGATGCCAAACACATAGAGGAGCGTGTGGAGCGAGTACATGAGGAAGTTGCGGATGTACGAGCGCTTGACCACCGCGTCGGACGAGACCATGTGGGCGCGTGAGCCGATCGCAACAACGGGAATCTCGGGCGCATTTTTTTTCTGGTGCTTTTCGACCGCCGCTATTAGCGCCTCTACGTCGGCAAATTTCGACGCGCCGTCGGCGTCCGCAAAGATCAGGTACTTGCCGCGCGCGTACTGCAACCCGTGCGCCACCGCGCCGCCCTTGCCTCTGTTCTTCTCCAAGCGCACGACCCGGAACGCCCCCGGTGGTACCGCGAGCTCAGCGGCCAAGTCAAGAGCGTACTCTGGCGTTCTGTCTTGAGACTCGTCGTCGACTATTAAAATCTCAAACTTTTGGGGATACCGCGCGTGGAGAAACGGCACCGCCTCCTCGAGCATGGGGCGCAAGCGCTTGGTCTCGTTGTAGCAGGGGATGATCACGCTGAGTTCTATGCCGTCCTGCTGGGCGCTGTTCTTCGGGGGAAGCGGATGCTGCTTATTGCTTGCTGTGGTAGTGTACAAGAGCTCCGAGCTGAGTTCCAGGCGCGGGAAGTGGGCAAGCGTGCGCACCATGATGTATGCCTGGGGGTTAGTGGAGAACAAAGGAGAAGCGGAGCTTGTGTTTTCTTACCAATGCAAGCAGTGCTAGGCCTAGCGCCGCGATCGCGGGGGCCACCTCCAGAATGCCAACTGCCATTTGGTGTGGGTTACTACCGGTCGTCAGGCAGTTGTGTGGTGAAAGACGTGGTTACCCGGGGGTAAGAGTAGTGCCAACAGCCGTGCCTGGGAGGTGCTCTAATTGATTAAAATTAGTTGAGCCGAATAAGTTACAAGCAATCAGTTTGAACCAAATAGATCAAAGCAATGAGTTCAAAGCACAAGTTCAAAGCCTGAAGTTGTGGGTTGGCTGCTTGGCTGGGCACTGCCATGCGCTTTTGGCTTGGGGCGTCGCGTGTCAGATCTCATGGTCTGGCACGGCATGGGGTGTGCCCACCCCTGTGCGGTTCAAGCAGTGCACTGGCGAAGCCAGTGTGCTGCGATGTTAGTAGTTTGTTAGTAGTTTCTTTGTTAGTAGTTTCTTTGCGATGAAATATGGGTGCGTGGCTACGAGTGGAACGGGTTATAACAACACACACCAACACCGCGCGAACACAGTGCATACTTTTTCCAAAGATTTCGTTTATGATGTAGTGCACTTACGATAAGATACAATAACCAACAAACAGACCAAATGATAGAATCTGTGTAAATTAGCTTGCACTAGATCTGGCCACTAGATTTGGACCCTGTACTAAACCACTGCACTACACCACCGTGACACCGCAGGAGGAATAAGGTAAAACGAAAGTGCAAAGCCAGAGATAAAGTTTTCCTGGAATAAGGTAGACAAAAGTGCAAAGCCAGAGGTAAAGTTTCCTGGAATAAGGTAGACAAAAGTACAAAGCCAGAGGTAAAGTTTTTCTGGAATAAGGTAGACAAAAGTGCAGTGCTAGAGGTAAAGTTTGGGCTGTAAAGGATCGGCGCCGGGCTTGAGAGATCGGCGCGTGGCGAGTGACCACCGGCTATCGCCGGCCCTGTTCCTGACTGCATGCGATCAGAGCCAATAGCATTGTGATCCTGCTGCCAGCAATGGACTGCGAAGCAGATTGCAGTGGTCAAGTAGTTTCTTTGTTAGTAGTTTCCTTACGACTGAATCAGGGTGCGTGGTTTATAATGGCCAATGCCTTGATGGAAGCACACTGGCCGTGACTTGATTGATATAGGGCTTAACACTATACAGTGAGAAAGTGATCGAATCACTAAACCACGGTATTAAACCACGGTATTAACCACTGCTCTAATCCCCTGCACTCACTGCACTACACCACTGCCTACACCACTGCAACACCGCAATGTCCTGCTTCGCAGTCCATTGCTACAGTACATTGCTACACCTTTCCAATTATGCCAGATCAAGCCCCCTGCTCATCCCAAATGGCTCGTAGTGCCTGTCCATGCGCGGATCCTGTCTCAGAGTGTATCTGAGACACGTAGATCACAAGAAGTGGCCAGCAGTGCTGAACGAGAAGGGGATCCCGCGGGCGGACCCATGCAAGCACAAGATCCTGCGCCGATCCTAAAACAGAGGGGAACGACCAGCAATGACTGCGAAGCAGGACATTGTTGAAAAACAGGACATAGTGGTGTTGCAGTGGAAAAGTACAGTGATCAAGCAAAATGGTCAAGACAGTAGTCAAGTAAAATGGTCAAGACAGTAGTCAAGTAAAATGGTCAAGTACAGTGACTAAGCACAGTGGTCAAGTAAAACGGTCTAGCGTATTAGCCACGCCCCAGGAACTATGACATCGCAGCACACTGGCTTCGCCAGTGCACTGCTGCGCTCACACATGATATCATTCACGATTTGCAAGGCGTGACAATGGATTGGCAGTGGCCGGGGTGCGATCGCAGTGTGCAGCGAAGTGCACCAATCAGGTAATGCGACACCACAAGCGGTCCACCAAGCGATAACGCAATGTTGCGGGTTAGCCCCTGACAGGGCCCTTGTATACACTTCAAGCAGGGCACTGGCAAGCAGTGCACTGAAAGCAGTGCACGGGCGAAGCCAGTGTGCTGCGATGTCAGTAGTTGGCTCCGCCAGTGAGCTGCAATGTCAGCAGTTTCTGGGCGTGGCTAATACTCGCCAAGACAAGAACAAAACAAGAACAGGGACACTTGACACGGCATTCTGAAGAAACTACTAACATTGCAGCACACTGGCTTTGCCAGTGTGCTTCGCCAGTGCACTGCGATAAACGCATACGCACACGCACAGGCAGGCATCCGCCCAGGCAGGCATCCGCCAAGGCGGGTCGTACTTTGACCGGCGGACCCAAGTCAGTTTTTTATGTCCAAGGCGTTCTTCAAGACTGTTCAATAAGACACAACAAACGTGATGAGGCAATGCGGTATGATAGCCACGCGCCCGGATCTAACCTTAGAAAAACTACGGGCATCGCAGTGCAACGCGAGAACTGTGGTGTGCCTTGATGTGCCACAGTGTGCCGCATAATGCAACAAGGCAGTAAAGCAGTGCACTGGCGAAGCCAGTGTGCTGCGATGTCATAGTTCCTGGGGCGTGGTTTCTGGGTGCGTGGCTAATAACAGGCATTACATTGGCTACACACATACCTACGGGCTACCTACAAGGTTGACCGCAGCGCCTCGCTAACGCTCGCCACTGCTAACGCTCGCCACTGCTAACGCTCACCACTGCTACAATGTTGAACGAAAAAATCCCATGAACTATCCTAATGTATCTATGCTGTATGCTGATGCCACTTGTGGCTTCCTAAAACTACTGACATCGCAGGTCACTGGCGGAGCCAACTACTGAGTGGCCAACCACTGACATCGCAGCACACTGGCTTCGCCAGCGCACTGTGAGCTAGGCAAAACTGCTGGTCTCACTGCCGTTTCCCTTCGCAGACCCCCACAGCAGCCGGTCGGAACACGCCATTGTCAGATCATCTCCTAACGACTGACGGTCCTCGCCTAATGACTGGCGGTCCTCGCTGTGGCTGAGCACGCTGAGCAATGCCCTGGCGTCCCGCTCGCCCAGGTAGCTGTTGTGGCGGAATATCGGCTGCGCGGGCCGCTGCTGGCTGGGGGCGACAAAACTGTGGCGCTTGTGGCGCGCGAGCTGGCGCAGCAACACCGGGCCGGCGCTCGTGGTGTACGTCGGGCTCGGCTCTTTGCTGAGAAGGAGGCCGCCAATGGCCTTGGACGTGTCCAGCACGATCACAGGCTTGAGGACAGGCTTGAGGACAGGCTTGAGGGGCGAGCCGCTCGGGTGCGTGGTACTAATGGGGCCGCTGCTGACACCTGCCGTGGCGTATTTCCAGGACAACAGCATGTTGGGTTTTGGCTGGTGGAGGAGCCTTGTTCTCAGGCCGCTGCGCAAGTGGGTCTGTGTCGTGGGACTGTGCACCACCGTGAACGGGTCGTGGGGGGCCAGTGGGGTCATAGTCTGGATCATAAAAAGAGGGGTGTCTAGATGCAGTGTCTAGCAGTGTCTAGCGGTGTCTAAAAGTGTCTGGCAGTGTCTAGTAATGTCTCGGTGCCCGGGTGAGTGCTGCCACCTTTGATATTACTGAGTGTTGAAAACTCTAGGCTTTGGTAGTGTATGAGGTTTCTGCCTGCTTCCCGTGGGGGTTCCCCCCTGCTATATAGCCGGGTGTCAATCGTGATTGATGGTCGCTAGCGATTTGCAGTGCTGCCTGGTTGCGGTTGTGCATGCGCCTGCATACGGCTGCACACATGGCACGGGCCCACAGGCAACCGCGACCGCCTGATCTGGGGCGGCCCACAACCTTCCTAATCCGCGAGAGGCTAGCACAAGCCTGGCAGCAAATGATTGGCGGTTTACATTGTTACACAGAGGCAAGATGCTTCTGGTCAAACACACTTTCCTGAGGTATTTGTGATAACCACAACGGTTCGTGGTGTTGCATAACCACCTGGCCCGCTCCCGCGATCCCGCTCCCGCATGCCGTCCCCGGTCAAGGCGTCAAGGTTTGCCGCGTGCGTCCCGACGCATTGACGGATTTTGCCAACGCAGTGAAAGCTTCATGTCTTAGGCTGAAGCATGTTACGAGGGAGCATCAGAACGAAGCGAAGACTTTGGGAAACGTCCTGTCATTACTCCGGTGTGTCACTAACCTTCCCCGAAGTCTTCGTTTCGTTATCCAACTTTCTGCTTTTACGACTTGCATTTTCCGCGCTTCACTGACTCACAAGCACTGCGTAAATGACTAACCCACAGTGAGTCAACGAGTACGGGGCCTGATTAAGGTTGTTCTAGCTCGGCACTAGCGGGCGTATTTCACTGCCCCACTGGGAAGCGAAATGAAAGCTCGACGGTGTTAGATGAAACGGCGGCTCGTAACTTGGGAGCTGGCCGGTAAAGTTTCGCCCCAAGTAGTTTCTTGAGCCTGGCCTGGGCATTCCTTGCAGGGCCTCCACAGGTAAGCTACCCTAACGCGCGGTTACCCGCCTGTGGCCAAGCTGCCCGGCCCTAGCCCCTCCCTGGGGGTTGGCCGGGTGAAACGCGGTCGGGGGCTAGGCGGAGCGAGCGGGTTGCCCCAGGTGGGGGGCCCCAGGTGGAAACCTGGCCCCCTGGCGCTCCATCGCTCTCTGGCATTGTTGCTGCACCGCCTTAGCGCGGTGCCATTCCTGCACCGCTTAGCGCCTTATCGTAGTGAGTGTTAGAGTAACAGTGACACTTCAATACAGGGCCCAGCTCCACCGACATTCCGCGGAGTAACAATACATGCCACGTACCTGAGTATTCGGCTGACACACCCTTACCAATTGCCAAATGCCGAGACGCCGGCGTCCGCATTTCGTGTTGAAACCATGTTGGAGGGTCTGAGCGCTGAAGAAACGGGAATTGTGCCTCAAAAAACACCCGGAGGCAAAACCACAACAGCCAACAAAAGGCACTTCCCCCCACTTGTAGGTACTACGATCGAGGCTTATGACGCCGGCTTGTAGAGTCCTGCAATGAATTGGCGGACCCGCTTGCTAATTATACATCAAGGTCATTGCTGGGCTTATGCCCGATACCTCCAGCGGTGGTTTTGACTGGAAAACGAGGCGCTGGAATGGCACCGCCCCGCGCAGAACGGTCCCGAAAGTACAGGGATGAGCGGGCGCAGCTAAGGAAAAGGTACGCGGGGGCGTGCGCCAAAACTGGCCAGCTCCGCACGGCTCGGGCCGCCCGGCTTTTCCTGCCAGGGGCACGTTTCGCCCACAGAAGCAACCGCCGAGGCACATGTCTCGCCGACGTTTCTATCTGCCTCCTCCCACTTTTGAAAACATTCACCTGCGGTCTGCGCCAAGCACCGCACCTTTTTTCGCGCCTATATATTTCACACCGTCCCACAAGGCGCACAGCTCATAGCTATTCCCCTTTTAGACTCCCACTGTTTTCCATGAAGTTTGCCTTGAGCCTCCTGCTCATAGCAGCAGCCGCTAGTTGCTATGAACCCGTCGCCTTCAACTTCAATGTCCACCGCGGACTGAACGCCAAGGAGGCGAAGCACGGCGACAAGCCCTACTTCCAGAAGAGAGACGACACTCTCTCGGTGAAGCTCATCAACGAGCAGAGTTTCTACATGGTGAACATCCTGGTGGGCACCCCGGGCCAGAACGTCGGGGTGTTGCTTGACACGGGCTCGTCGGACCTCTGGATCATGAACCTGAGCAACCCGTACTGTACTCTGGGCACCCTGACCCTGAGCGAGGCGCAGGCGCGACTCCGCGAGTTGCAGGCGAAGCAGAAACCGTACAAGAAGAACGCCATCGACTTCAAGAAGATGGCGTATGATGACGTGCTTGTGCGGAGAGACGAGGAGGACGCCACGCTTGTGCCAACCACCACTGCTGCGGCCACCACCATCACTGTCAGCGGCACTGCCACGGAAGACAAGAACATCTTTTCGATTTTCAACTCGATTGTCAGCGAGGTTGGCGGCGGCGGATACTACTCGACCTACACCCAGGGCTCCGGGGGCGGCAGCGGAAGCGGAAGCGGCTCGTATGCCACTGACGTCAGCGACGCCCAGGCCACCATGGACTGCAGCATCTACGGCACGTTCGACGAGGAAGCGTCTTCGTCCTACCACGCCAACGACACGGATTTCGTCATTCAGTACGGCGACTACACGTTTGCCCTGGGTATCTGGGCCCGCGATGACGTCAGCTTGGGCGACACAAAAGTCTCGGGGCTCTCGTTTGCGTTGGCGAACGAGTCGAACTCGCTGATGGGGGTGTTTGGCATCGGCTTGGCGGGGCTCGAGACTACCTACGCGGGGCTGCAAACCACGACGTCGTACCAGTACGAGAACTTCCCGCTCAAGCTCGTGAGCCAGGGCATCATTGCGCGAAACGTGTACTCGCTCTACTTGAACGACCCGGAGGCTTCTTCGGGAACCGTGTTGTTTGGCGCCGTGGACCACTCCAAGTACTCCGGACAGCTCACCACAGTGGCGATTGTCAACACCCTCAAGTCTTCGGGCTACAACACCGCGCTCCGGTTCGAGGTGACTCTCTCCTCGGTCGCGGTTGCCCTGAACGACTCCGACGTCTCTGCGCGCTCCGTGTCCACCACCAAGTACCCGGCGCTTCTTGATTCCGGCACGACGCTCACCTACATGCCGCCGGCGATGATCTCGTCGCTTGGCAAGGCTCTCGGCGGCACCTATTCGTCCAGTGTCGGTGCTTATATTGTGAAGTGCTCCCTTGGAAACAAGGGCATCAACATCACTTTCGACTTCACGGGGGCCCAGATCTCGGTGCCGCTCAAGAACTTCCTTCTCCAGGTCTCGTCCCTGGGTCTCTCGTCGTCCACCTCCGGGTCCCTGGGCAACTGCGGGCTCGGGTTCATCGACTCCGGCGAGAACCGCTTGATTCTCGGCGACTCGTTCTTGCAGGCCGCCTACGTGGTGTACGACCTCGACAACTACCAGGTGGCGCTTGCCCAGGCGGTATTGGACGAGACCTCGCTGGACATCGAGGTCATCACCAGCGCGGTGCCGCTGGCGGTCTCGGCCGCCTCGTACTCCTCCACGTACTCCGGCGCCGTCTCGGAGTCGACCGACGACGTGTCCTCGGGGTCTTCCTCGTCTTCGGGGTCTTCTTCGGGGTCTTCTTCCTCCTCGGGAAGCAAGTCCGGCGCTGCGGGACAGTTGGCGTTGCCGCTCGGCACGTTGGTAATTGCCTTTGGGTTTTCCATGGGAGTTGCTACCGTTTGGTAAGCAGCATTCGACAGCCGAAGCATTCGACAGCCGAAGGCTGGCGGATGCGTCCTCTACTATTAGCATTCGACAGCCGAAGGCTGGCGGATGCGTTTTCTACTAGTTGCGGGCACTCGGCAGCCGAAGACTAACGGATGCGTCCTCCAATAATAGCCTCCGGCTAACGGATGCGTCCTCTAATACCTGTCAAATGCGCTCGCTATCAAACCATTGATTACAACTGGGGAGTGGCCCTTTCTCTACTTCTCTGGATTCACTTGCACTAAATTAGAGTCTTTTATTTACCTTGTTCACAGTCGCGCTTCGCCAAAAACACAGACCACTAGAAGCAACGCTTGGTGTTGTATAGAATATATACATTTGATTTGTTAACAGTGTAGCAGCGAGCCAGTAATAAAGTACTAACTGTGTGTAAACTAGGGAACAGCAACGCCTTGGGGCGGTTTGGACACCTCAGTCAAACAGAGTTGACGCCACAGTCAAACGGAGTTGACACCACAATAGTCAAACAACGGTGTTGATTACAAGTTAATTACATTGCAGCGTCTCGCTAACGCTCGCCACTGGATGTAGAACTCTCAGCATTCCTTCCGAAAAACTAGGCCAACGGGATTCGACTTTTTGTACATACAAAAGAGAGTCTGCTTTGTCTTTACGTCTAAGCAGTTACATTGACTTAGCAGTTACACTGACTTTGCACTGGGAATGGCCCGTGTGATTGCCACGGCACATACACAATAGCTGTCTGTCATCCACAACAATACTATTCAACTGCCTGCTATTGTGCAGTAACAATCCCCAATTACACCATAGCTTATCACTTAAAGAGCCGTGATAGCCGCAGCGCAGAACTTCCTTAGTATTTTGCATTTGCGTAATTAAATGATGTTTCTTTTCCGTGGTGTTGATGAGGAATGACTGCTGCTTCAGTTTCCTTGCCTAGAACTCACACATCGGCAAAGCTCAAAGTTTTGTACTATGCTAGGTGAAAGAGCGAAGCAGCACTGCTGTCGACGGGGACCCTGTCCTCTTCTTTTACTCGCACCATCTCGCTGACCCTCGCCAGTGCTTTATGGCCAGCGTTTTATGGCCAGTGTTTTTTCAGGCCTTCTGTATAGACGCCATGCAACTCTCATAGCTGAACGGCTCAAACAAATGCGCTTTCGTGAGACACTGTTTCAAGAACCAGCCAGGGTGCTTCATTGCGTATCTCTTCTTACTTTGAGCCATCGCCAATTCCATCTTAAATGGCTCGGCCAATTCGGGGAAGATCTCTCTGAACTGCCGATTCTCGACGTTGAACTTCATACTCTCATGGGCATAATACCTTCTTTGGAGCGGCGTTCTCTTTTGAGAGACATTGGTCGACTCACCAAAAAACATAAACTCGTAAAACAAGGCGAGAATCTGGGGCAACGTGAGTTTACTTTCCCACTCTTCTGGATGGAATCTTGAGACACTCGTGCAAATATTCTGGCCAGGCTTAAAGCGGCCGGAAGGTGTAAAAAGCAGGATCTCTGGCGGATGCGCAAACCCTCTGTCGAGGTCGACTCTGCCAAGATATTTGCCACTCTCATAAGCGGTATTGGCTGGCCCCGAGAAGACAAAATAGCAGATCATTATGTTGACATCGCACGGTCTTGCAACAATGTTGGGCAATGGACTCTTCTCAAGCTCTCTGTAGTCTCTGGAGATTCTCTTTTTATCGTGAGTTGGGATCTGGATGAACGACATTGAAAGTAATAGGGAGCAAGAAAAATTCCAGATCTAAGCAAAAGCTGGTGATTTTATAGAGAATGCAAAGAAAGGAAATGGGTAGATTTCGTTTTCCTTTGTCGAGCGTGTCGCCAGAAGGTCAGCTCATTACTGGTATGTATTGTTGCATGCAACATGCTGATCTTATAAAAATCTGCCCTCTACTACATTGGCCATCTCACACTCGTCATCTCGTCTATTATTCCTTCTCACCAGTATCTCACCTCTACGGTGGCTGCACAAATAGCGACCCCTTTTTAGTATCCTAGTTCAAATATATGAGCCAGCCGCCTAGTTGATGCTAGAGCGCTAGGTAATTTTCACTGACTATATCATTTAGTCTATTAATTATTCCGCATCTTCAAATTTTCCTTATATCAAAGCTCGCTATTTAGAATCAGCAAAAGAGCCTCATAATAGAAAAGTAGTCTTTGCTAAAAAGTGTATCAGGTTGCACTTGACGGTCTGGTGTAGTCGACTGCTCCCAGACTTTGCCCCAAGAAAGCGCCATGGCGCAGTGGAAGCGCGCAGGGCTCATAACCCTGAGGTCCTAGGATCGACACCTAGTGGCGCTAGCTTTCTTTTTGCATTTTTTTTTGAGCGGTGCATACAGAACAGGGTGTCATGAAAAGCATCCTTCGAGGAGCTACTCCGAAGGATCTAAGAAAATGAGCTTTCACGCTTACAGAAAGTAGCAACTGACGAGCTAGGTAGAACTATGTACGGGCTGTTTCCATTTGCCATTTGTCATTTCCATTTGTCATTTCCATTTGCCATTTCCATTTGCCATTGACTTTTGGCCAGCTGCAGCGCACTGCACAATGCGCCATGGCACATTCTCTGGAGCCATGGTCTTGCCATGTAATAGAAATGCCAACTGCAACGAACAAGTAAATATAACATCTTGCAAATCTAATACCTCAACCTCCGTGCTTCGGCAACTATTTATTGGACTTGGTGTACTTCGCCTTGCCAATATCCAACGGCACATAGTGGTACTTGAGCATGTGCTGGATCTGCTTCTTCATCGAGAACCCAAAGAGAACCACAAAGTAAACCACAAGGATCGGCCAGAAGACCGGCAAGTTGAAAATCTCAAAAAGCGACAAGAAAAGCGAAATCACCACCGCCACGCTCGCCTTGTGCCAGAACTTGAACTCGGGAAGCCGTCTGATGAAAGGACGGAACTCGTCGTCCATGCCGCCCGACGACGTGCCGGCTTTCTCGGCCTCCGTCAACCCCTCCTCAATCAGCTGGTCCTGGAGGTCCTGCGAGAGGGTCGGGTCGAACTTTGGCTGCAAGAACTGGATGAAAAGACTGAGGAGGTAGATGCAGAGCGCGTAGCAGATGATGTACCAGCCCTGGGCGTAGACGATGCGGCAGAAGAACACAAAAAGCCCCACGCCAAACCCAATCCACCGCTGCTTCACGTGCGGGGTCACGCGGTCGAGGTTGACTTGGTATAGCGTCTGGGCACGCTGCCAGTGTGCAAGGGCCGGGCTTTCGTCAAACGATGGCATCTTGGTGGTTTGCAGCTGGGCCGGGCGCAAATTCGCGATATCCAGCGCCACGGGTTACCCGGCAGAGACCGTGGAGGGCGCTGTCGATCGAGATAACATGGGAACCACACTATCTAAGCAGCACAGTCTAATCATGAGTGGGTGAGTGTTTTTAGTTGTTGCGAGTTTTCTTAAAAAATAAAAAAAATTACTAACTGCAGTTGGGTTGTTGTATTGAATTTGGTGCTAGTGGTGGTGCTCTCGGTGTTTACATGGTTTTTTGCGCCGAAGCAGGATAGAACGTGAGTAAAGCAACGCCGAGCGACCAACGCCGAGCGAAGCGAGGCATTGCGAACGAGCCATTCAATGAAAGCAACGAGTCGCGAAGCGAGGCGTTGCGAATGGGCCATTCAATAAGCCATTCAATTATGGTCATTCAATAGTGGGCTGTTCCGCGAGTCTTTGCGAATAAGCCATTTAACAATGGACTGTTCCGCGAGTCTTTGCGAACAAGCAGCGACTTCGTTGCGTATAAGCAATTTAATAGTGGGCTGTTTGCTTTCAGTGGACTGTGCGCTCTTTAAATTGGTGTTGGGCATTGGGCATTGGGCATTAGCATTGGGCATTGGGAATGAGTGGCCAGTGTGCAGTAACAGTGTCTCCTGTTGCAGTAACAGTTCTTTCTGTTACCGTAACAGTTCTTTCTGTTGCAGCACAGTGTTCTCAGTTCTAAGGATCCACATCTCGCATGCCTGATTCCCGTTTGCTCATAGCATAGCAGTCGCAGTAGCCCCTTGGCAAAGCCCCCGACTTTTACTAACAACAGTGTCTGGCGAAGCAGCGTCATCTTGTTCTTGGCGATGGCGTACCTCATGTGGGCAATCACGTACTTGTGCCAGCTCCATCCGTTGGTGGTGCCAAGAAGATCCGATTTGAGACCAGAGTATGCGGAGTAGTGGCAATGGCGGGGACGAGCGGGGGCGAGTTGCGCCCTAGAGTGAAGCTGCTCCGCAGGAAAGCAGAAGTCGATCTGGGCTCTGCTGCCACTGAGATGAGATGAGGGTTACACTGCGATACTTTGAAACCTGACTGGGATTTGTTGGAAGTTGGATCTTATAATCTATAGCAAAATTACACGCAAAATTGATACTCAAAATTGTACGCAAAATGGATATTCAAATGATACGCAAAATTCACGGGCCGCAGAGTCGAGCGACGAAGCACTGCTATGAGCGAGTGGACAGGAGTGTACTGAGTGTACTGAGTGTACTGAGTGTACTGAGTGTACTGAGTGTACTGAGTGTACTGAGTGTTCTATCGTAGTGCCCTAGTGGACAGTCACAGACCCCAGTGTACTATGATAGATTATAGTGCTTAGTGGACAGTCGCAGCACATTGGCTTCGCCAACGCACTGCTTGGAGTAGACAGACCCCAGCGTACTATCATAGTTCCCTAGTGGACAGTCGCAGCACAGCGCTAGGCTACAGGTAGCAAAGCCTGAGAAGGCGCAATGGCAAAGAAAACCAGTCGCTGGCACAAAACTGCACAAGACCACCGCAATGTCTCGCTGACGCTCGCCATTGCCTCCGCCAATGTGCTACGTCTGTTGCTCAAAACTCTCCCCTAGATAACCAAAGCAGGGCTTCCCCTCGACGACAGCAACACACCGCCAAAAATACAAGTCCCCAAAATTCTTCTTGCTCTTTTTCCGGCACCGTAGAGTCATCGAGTCGCCGCCGCATTTCGGGCATCGCGGCAACTCATTGGGACTCTTGGCGCAGCATCGGAACGTCACGTTGATCCGGGTGTCGCCAGAGAGCGGATGCTTCTTGATCGCCGGGCCCCTGGCTCCAACTTTGGCCACCGCGTGTTTGTAGTCCTCCTGAAACCCTGCGTGCATGATGACCATGGAGTTGTGCGGCAAAAGGGTGGAGTAAACCGTCGTCTCGTCTGCCCTCTTTGCTTGGAACTCCCGCACAGCACCAAGACTGATCGACGCTATCACCGGCTGGGGCCCGATGTAAGTGAGGCGATCGGAGTGCCAGCCCGTGGCCTGTGCGCCGCCCTTGAGCTTGTTCATCACGCACATGTCCCCGAGCCAGGGGGTTGCTAGTTGCAAGCGGTGCTTCGGTCTGCGGGCAAGTTCCTCGTTGACAATGCGGGTCACAACTTCCAGCATTGCCTCGATCTGCTCATCGAAGGGGGCAATTGTCTCGGCCCTGTCGCTGTAATAATGGATCGGTCTTTCCAAAAAGTCTGCTCTCGACGAGAAAAACCCCTGCTCGTGGTCTATGGTGACCATCCGGTTGAACATGAAGAACTCGCGCGGCCCGAAGCCCTCTGACGAGCCAGAAACCCGCAGAAGAACCTGCTCGGCGAACTCCGGGGGAAACACATTTGAGTGGAATGAGAGTAGCGGCACGTACTCGGAGATCTGCTCGGGATCAACCGCCACTTTGTCTGCCACTTTCTTGGGTCCTGCCTTCTTCTTGAGCGGCACATCTATCTTTGAGTCCTCATCTTCTGCCGCGAACCGGGAGAGTAACGACAGGCCCGGCACGGGCTGCGCTTTTGGTTTTGTGACCTTCGCGACACCCCTGTCGCCATTGCGAGTGTTCTCAGTGACTGTGTTGGCTTTCCTGGCTTGCAGGGTGCTACGCTTGCTCAATGCCATTGTCCCAAGTGTGTGCGATGAGATGCAGTGAATTACTTTCCACATGCAGCTGCAAGAACTTGGGCGGTCCTCCTGCGCGGATCTACTAAGCAGTGGGAAGGCATACCATGGCAATGCAATACCATGGGGCAGTAGAAAATTAAGCTTCAATTAAAAGGAATCGAGCAGGATCTAAATAGCATTTTCAAAGATTTTTTTTTGCCAATTATGAGGTGTTTACTTTTTGTGGCTCTTCTCACGGCTGCCTCTGCCGTGCCAATAGTGAACAAGCGCGAAACAGAAACGTTGCAGGGCAGCCCATTGGAGGGTGCTCCTTTCACCACTGACAGAGAGGGCGAATCGAATGCTGACTCCATTGCTGACAAAATAAATATTGCGCGTTTCCCCTTCAGTCATCGCCTGGCCTCCCAGGCAAATGCCACTGCCGCTCACTCCGCAGTTCACAGCACTGCTCACTCTTCAGCCGCCCCAACTAGCGTCCCCCAAGCAGGCAAGGTAAATTTGGACGACCTCATCGCCGCCGGGAGCGACCCGTTACAGATCCTCAACATGACGGTGCACTACCCGCAAAGAAAGAGCCGGTACACCGACAGCACGACCTACAATGTCACGAAAAGCACCATCGACAAGGTGTCGAAAATCACCTTAGCCCTCTTGGTCAGTGACTTCTCGGCCAAGCAGCTCAACTTGACCAATTTGCAGCTCCACCTCTCCAGAGCCCTGTCGGATGTGGCCCACTATCAAGGCACGGCAACGATCAAGGCTTCTGCTACAAATGCCAATCCAGCTCAGGCAACGGCCACGGCTTCTGCCAATACAGCACAGGTCACCGCAAACGCTGTCCCTGCAAATGCTGATGTCACATCTTCCACAGCTCCTGCCACAGCTGCTGCTGCCGGCGCCTTGCCCTTGCCAGCACAAAGCTACGCCCGGACAACGTCTGTCTATGTCCTTGCTTCTCAAGCTTCTGCAATGCCAGCAGCAAAGCCAGCAACAAGCGGGTCCCACAGGGCTTCTGCTTCCGCTGTCACTGGTACCCAAAGCGTGGCACTCGTCACCAACGACGCCACTGACGTGGCAATTGGCAACACCGCAAGTGCTGTCCTGGCGACAGGTAGCGCAGCCGTTGCGGCCACAGAGAATGCTTTGCACGCCACTGCATTGACTGCCACTGCCACTGCTTCTCCTTTGGCTGAGCGGGAGGTGTCAGATGAAGATGACGACTACGTTACAGTCGAGCACCCCCTCTACGGCGAGATTGAAGTGCACAGGTCTTTGAATAAGCGGGACTTGGATTCACTAGATGAGGGAAATCACTTTGTGATGCTCGAGCGGTTGTTGTTCAAGCGGTGTTAGTTGTTACACTGCCGTTAGTAGAAGGCAGCAGCCTTTGAGCCAAAGCGCTAACAAAGCGTGATAATTACAGCAGCAATGGGAAGGGGTGTACGGAACAGTCACGGGCCCCATCTACAAGTGGCACTATGCCACTTGTAGACAGCCGCAGCACATTGGCTTTGCCAATGCACTGCTTCAGCAGTTATTTGAAATTAGCAGAGCATTCCGTGGGCCAATGTTTGAGGGCCAATGTCTGGGGGTCAGTACCTAAGGGCCAATGGCAGCATGCCTCAGTACCTGAGGCATGCTGCCATTTGACCTTTCCAGAACATCCCCCGATCTATATCATTGCGAATTTATTGCATGTGGAAATAATTACACACCTGTGTCAGTCTCACCGGGCAATGCGAGTGACACGTCAAACGCGGCATTCCACAGCAGCCAATGAACGACTGGAAATGGAAATAGAAATGAATATAAACAAACAAATCATATATGGATGTAAACAGAATCTAATCAGTAAAAAAAAATGTTTTCAAATAATATGTGTGCCAGCAATGTATCAAAATCAGTGGGCCCGCGTGAAACAGGGCCCTGGTTTCAGGGCAACCCTGAATCCACGGGATGGCCACTGGATGGCCACTGGAAGCACTACAGCTCCCAAAAGTGCTGAATGGAGACGCAGCAGGCCGCGTTCATTCACATCCATTGGCACCCATATCCTGGATCGCAGCCAGGTACCATGTTGTGGCCACCTTGTCCCATGGAAACTGCTCCTTACCAAGAACCAGAGCCATGCGGCCCGGTGCATGGGAACTGCGGGCGGCTCGCTTGGGCGGGCGGCATCCTGAAACACTCTCGGGGAGAGACCAGTACTTCAGGAGGCCCATCGGAAACCGGAGACCGGAAAACCTAGGGAGAGTGCAATATCAAGTGGAAAATAAAACCATTGTGTTTGGATCCAAAAACTGTGCAAGAAGAGCCAACTTTGGAGTACGTATCTCTTTTTTTGCGGCCCGCTGCGTACTCCATTTCTGTTCGATCCGCTCATGTTTCCTGGTGCTATGTTATGTATCCTTTCCTGTGGGCGTACCGACTGGGAGGTGCATGCAGGCTGCACCCTTAAGCTATTCGGCAGCCGCGACCTCAATCCGCGAATAACCAGTGGATCTGTTTTGGCGCGCGGTGTGTATAAGAGGCGGGTTTTCCAGGGTCAATTGTGCACGAAACATTGTACACAAAACATAAACATTGGCATTGCACTCATTGCACACTCACTGCATACACTCTTTAACATTGCATACACTCATTGCATATCCTTGTTTGGCACACTCATCCACTCATTGACACTCACCACTCCTTGACACTCACCACTCCTTGACACACATCCCTCTTTGACACTCATCCATCCTTGACACCCACTCTTGAAACTCAAACACGGACCCTCACGTATTCACACTAGATCTAAAAATGTCATTTGTTGAAGAGGTCCACCTATTCAATGCCCCAAGAGACTCGATGAACTACACTCCTCGAGAGTCCGCTGGCTACACTCCGCGCGACTCCCTTGGCTTTGCCACTTTTGACGCCACGCCTAAGCGGTTGCCTGCTCTCGGCGCCATTCCAAAGTACGCGGCTCTCCCGCAGGTCAGCAACTACACCTACAACCAGACCCCGTCCGACGACGAGAGCGAGAGCCCAATCAAAAGAAGCGAGGCCGTCAAATTGCCCTCGTTTAAGTCCTTACTCCAGCTGATCAGCAGCGAGAGCGAGTCAAAGCCAGAGCCATACCCCGCTTCTTCCCACTCCCTGCCAGTCCCACAGGCCACCTCCTACTTTGGCAACTACAACTACTCGAAGGCCCTGTTGGAAGACCCCTACGCCGACAAGTACTTACGTGCGGGCACGCCGCCACAACGGCCGCAGTCGCAGAACTCGTCGCGGCACTCGTCGCCGCTCCAGTTCCAGCAGGAGCGGTTTAGTCAGCAGCCGTTGCCTCAGTTTGCTCAGCCCCTTCTGGTGCCAGCGAAGGCGCCGCCCCACGACTCTCAGTTGCACCCCCTCGTCACCGTGGTATGCAACGACCTCGACAAGCGGTTCAAGTGCCAGGTGTGCAGCCGCGGGTTCAACACTGCCGGCAACCTCTCGCGCCACAAGAAAGTCCACACGGGCGAGAAGAAGTACAAGTGCCAGTACCCGGGGTGCCCGTCCAAGTTTGCCCGCAGCGACAGCTGCATGCAGCACTACAGAACCCATCTCAACGAGAACGGGTACACTCAACGGCGGTTCAAGAGACCAAGAGATGAGGACGTGGAAGACGCGGGGAAGAAGATGCGCTACTGAGCAGAAGCCGAGGCATTGCCACCAGGCATTGTCACTAAGCATTGTCACTGAGCATTGCCAACACCATATTTTTGTCACATTGTCATCCTTTGCGTTATCATAAGCGCTAGTCATGTTTGCTTAATAGATTGTTCTTGCATAGAAGAGTGTAGCACATAACTTGGGCCGTAAAGAGATGCGTTTTTCAATATCCCAGGTGTGTATAAATATGTCACACAGTCGTGTATAAATTGGCAACGATATGTCTTGTATAAATTGGCAACGATATGTCTGACAATGAATTGCCTGACCCTTTGCAAACTTGCCTTGCCCCGATGCCACCCTGCATGTTCATTTTTCATGACTAACTTGCAGTGCAGTCAGTCACTCACTCACTGCACGGTACCAATGGCCAGAGTCGCATACCTCGGCCCCAAGGGGTCCTTCTCCCATCAAGTAAGAATAGCGAGTGGCTTCGCCGGCTGCTAGCATTTGTCCCGTGCGCTTCATACTAACGTCAGGCCTCATTGCAGCACTTTCCTTCCGCCAATCACATTCCGCAGGCCTCGATTGGCAGCTGCTTCAAGGCAATCAATGCGAGCGACGTGGATTTCGCACTTGTGCCCCTCGAGAACCTGACCAATGGGCAGGTCGCATTCACCTACGACTTGTTGCGTGACAATTGGGGCTCCCGGTTTGAAGTCGTCGGCGAGGAGTTTGTCACTGTGCGTCACAACCTCCTCACGTACGCCACGAGTGTCGACCAGATCACCAAGATATACAGCCATCCCCAGGTCTGGACGCAGTGCACCAACGTCCTAGGCGGAGTCAGTGCCACAAAAGTGGACACAAGCTCTACTCTGAAAGGCGCCGAGATCGTCGCTGAGACAAAGGACCCCGCAATCGCCTCGATCCTGAGCATTGTCGCGGCGCAAGAGTACGGGATTCCTGTGCTACAGCAAGGCATTGAGGACGACAAGAACAACTGCACGAGGTTTCTAGTGTTGGCAAGAAGCGGTGAGAGAGACACGTATGAAAAAGCCATGGCCAGTAACGAGCCAACCACGGGTGATTCTCAGACTTCCAAAAAAATCACCTTGATAGCATTGCAAATCGAAAACGACCAGCACGGCTCGCTCTGCGCCGCCTTGGCTGTCTTCCAAAAGCACAGCATGAACCTCGTGCTGATCACCAGCCGGCCTTCGCACGTGGTCAAGTGGCAGTATGTGTTTTTCCTTGAGGCCGAGACCAGCAGCGAGGCAGAGATGTGTGTAAAGGAGTTGCGGGAGAGGGTGGTGGCGTTGAAGGTGTATGGGACGTTTGCCCGGGGGGAGAAGTATTACGAGAGGGAGACGGATCGAAGCACCAGCACCAGCGAGCGATAGCGAGATGGTGCGAGCAGTGCAATGAGCAGTGCAATGAGCAGTGCAATGAGCAGTGCAATGAGCAGTGCAATGAGCAGTGCAATGAGCAGTGCAATGAGCAGTGCAANAATGAGCAGTGCAATGAGCAGTGCAATGAGCAGTGCAATGAGCAGTGCAATGAGCAGTGCAATGAGCAGTGCAATGAGCAGTGCAATGAGCAGTGAGTTGGCGAAGRCGCAGCACATTGGCTTCGCCAATGCACTGCTATGGAACACTACGCACAATGATAAATACACAGCATGTATTGGACGACAATCAACCACGGGTGTGTAGGTATTGTCGAGCACTTGGAATCACTCTGATGTCATGGCGAGGATGCACAATGCATTGGCAACGCCAATGTGCTGCGGTGCTACAAGTCGTGTCTAAACGAAGCCAATAGTCGTGTCTAAATAAGTCTACTAGTCGTCCAAATAAAGCTACTGGCACTGTATCCAATGATTCCGGCATGTCTAAGCAATGCTACTGGTACTGTCTAATCACTGCGTAGGCGACTGGCATTGACTGGCATTGTCTCTCACTGCTGGCACTGTCTAAGCAATGCGTAAGCTACCGCAGCGCACTGGCGAAGCCACTGGTTAGCAATAGTACTTGCTCATTAGGCAACGGCGAAGCATTTAATTAAGCATTGGCATTGCACTGCTAGCACTGCGATGCGTAGGCTACTGGCTTCGCCAGCACACTGCCAGCATCGTCTAAGCAACGCTTAATCTACCGCAGCGCACTGGCTTCGCCTGCACACTGCTCTACATGTTGTCGCTCATGATATCATAAACTGCCGACGCCGCGGCACCTATTAAATTGTGGAAGCAATGCCGTGGTCAGCGGAACGCACCGCGGTCTTAGCTGCCACCCATTGCACTACTAGCATCGTTTAAACAATGCGTAAGTGACCCACACGCTCGGCAGGCCGCCTATGCACGACCACTTGACCCACAACTCACAAACTTCGTCCGATTGATTTCGACCGGGGTTCCCAACAAATCCCCAACAAAGAGCAAGCTGATAATGCACTGGTAGCCACTACCTCTGTTGCTATGCAGCACAATGGCTTCGCCATTGCACTGCTACTTCCCGTACTTCTGAAAGTTCCACTCTCTGTTGTCCAACGGGCACACCTTTCTCGTCTTCAACCACCGGCTGATACAGTGCATGTGGAACGCGTGGTTGCACGACCCCCACACAGTGATACAGTCGTCGGCGTTCGCATTGATGCTGTTCGGCTGGCACTCAATACACGGCTCCATGAGGTGGTTGCGGCAGATGGCGCAGGTCTCGACGACAATGTCCCACAGCCAGAATGCCACCGCGGTCCACTTGCGCACCTCGAAGCGCGGCTTTTTCGAAACGGCAGTGGCGGTGCTAGGCGCCTCGACCTGGTCAGCAGGCACATCGATTTCCATTGCGTCGGCCATGTTACAATGAGAAACGCGATGCTCAGGTTTTGGCAGTTGCGATGTGTGGATATATCACAGAGGGGTTACCCGGGGCAGCAATGGAGGGAAACCAGTGCAAGGCAACAATACTATATGTATAACATTCCTATTATTATTATTGTTTTTAGTAGTAGTAGTGGTATTATTAATACTTTTACTATTAATGCAGCACATTGGCTTCGCCAATGAGCACTGAGCATTCAAAAGCACTGGCGCACTGCTACACCGTCTCACAATGCGTAGGCTACCAAAATGAAATCACTAGTAGTATCCAAATGACTCGCTAATCGTGCTCAAATAAAGCCACTAGTAGTATCCATATAAAGCCACTGGCACTGCCAAGCTCTCCCCGGAATTCCCGCTTGCCTCACGCAATTCCAAGCCCATGCTGACAGCAGGTTGACGAGGCCAACGCCGCCAACTCTGGACACCCAGGTGATCCATTGGGTTTGGCCGCCGTTGCCCACATCATCTTTAGACAGAGGAAAGCCAGCCCAAAGAACCCGGGCTGGCTCAACAGAGACCGTTCTGTCGTCTCTAACGGTCACGCTTGCGCCATACTTTACGCGCTCCTCCACCTTGCTGGCTACAACTTCTCCATCAAGGACCTCAAGGCCTTCAGATCCCTCGGATCGAAGACCCCGGGTATTGAGGTCACCACCGGTCCTTTGGGTCAGGGTATTGTCAAGGCCGTTGGTATTGCCCTTGCCCAGACCCACACCGCCGCGAGATTCAACAAGCCAAGCTTTGACATCTCCGACCACTACACCTGCACCATTCTCAATGTGTTGCCTCCGGGGCCTATTCTTTGGCCGGTCACTTCCAGCTGAAGAACCTTATTGCCATCTACGACGAGAACAACAAGCGCTTTGAGGCCTACGGCTGGAACATCGAGTGGGTCAAGAACGGTAACACCAACCTCGCCGGCATCCAGGCTGCCCTCGAGAAAGCCAAGAAGTTTGACAAGCCAACCCTCGTCCGTGTCACCACCATCATCGAGCACGGTTCGCTTGCCCAGGGCACCCACGGGGTGCACGGTGCTCCATTGAAGGCTGACGACATCAAGCAGTTGAAGGAGAAATTGGTTTGCCGTTCCACAGGAGGTGTACGATTTCTACAAGGGGGTCGCCTCTAGAGGCCAGAAGCACGAGTCCAAGTGGAACGACTTGGTCACCAAGTACACCAAGGAGCACCCAGATGTGAGTGCCGAGTTCACCCGCAGAGAGAGAAAGAGGAGTTGCCAGTCGGCTGGGAGAACAAGCTTCCAACTTTCACCCCAGCTGACAAGGCTGTTCCCACCAGAAAGTTGTCTGAGGGTGTCTTGAGCGTCCTCTACGACACCATGCCAGAGTTGGTCGGTGGTTCTGCTGACTGGACTGGCTCTAACTTGACCAGAGCTCCAGATGCCACCGACTTCCAGCCACCATCGACTGGTCTCGATGTCTACGCCGGTAGATACATCAGATACGGTGTCAGAGAGCACGGTATGGGTGCCATCATGAACGCTATTGCCTCGTGTGGTTACAATCTCAAGACCTTCGGCGGTGCTTTTCTCAACTTCGTCTCTTACGCCGCCGGTGCCGCGAGAATGTCCGCCCTCTCACACTTCGCACACTTTCGCGCCAAGCCACAGGAGTACCGCCTCAGGGTGTTCCCAGACGGCGTCCCAGTGTTGTCGTTTGAGGTCCTCTCGACCTCTGGCTGGTCCAAGTACGCGGACGAGCACTTTGGCTTCGACACCTTCGGTCTTCCGGGAAGGGCCCAGATGCGTTCAAGCACTTGGAATTCACCCCAGAGGGTGTTGCCTCGAGAGCCGAGAAGATCGTCGCCTTCTACAAGGACGTCCACATCAAGTCCCCATTGAACATGGCCTTTTTGGAAGCGCAGTTCTGTGTTAGACAATTGTAATTTACTATGTAACTCAAAAAATTGGTTTGTATACTACAGTAGGGCAATTGTGAGGTGGCAATCAACGCATGAAGCATAACGGATTCCTAAGTCTTGCATGTCAGTCCTATTATAGTACCTAAATCTAATGTCAGAAGATTCTCTAGTAGCAACCTTCCTACAGTCACGAGTTTCCTACTTTTGGTGGTGAAAGGCGCAACCTTGGAGGTCAGGGCAGATCTTCCGAAAGACCTGACGACACAGTCTGTAGTGGACTTAGCCGCCGCACATACAGCCGTGCAAGCAGCAACAGCGTCGGGTTTCGGGTTTAGCGCGGTGATATGATCAAGGAAATCAATGGAAACGAAATAGACAAACATCGCGGTTTCTGAGCAGCTACGAAAAATCTTTCAAAGTCAAGTAGTAGAAGTAATAGTAGTCGTATCAGTAGTGCTTCTCTCGCATGATTGTTAAGCCACCTGTCAACTTGCTGCTTCGCAGATATCGGCTAAAACTTTATTCTTTAGCCCGCTGCTTACAAATTTGTCGGGGGAGAACTACCTGTAATGGGCCTTGCTCATCGGGCCCGCTAAAACCTTGAATTGTACGGTGCTGTTATTCAGCCCCAACTCGGGATTATCGGGGAAGGTAGGATGGTGTAGGATGGGTAGATAAAGGGGTTGGTCCATCTCATTCCAGTAGTATCAATTGTACCACAGAATCACTCGAGAATGTCACCAAAGAACTTTGCTGCTGTGGGAACTGGCGAGGCCAAGGCGGGCCACTGGTCCAAGGTAAAGGAGGTAGCATACCCTTCTATCAAGCCAAACCAGCTCATCATTAAAACCAAGGCTTTTGCTGTCAACCCAACTGACTGGAAGCACACCATGATGCCAGTTGCGGGTGTGGAGTACCCGGTAGGCACCGACGTCTCCGGCGTTGTTGTTGAGGTGGGGTCTGACATCAAAGACATTGCTGTCGGCGACACTGTGTCTGCCGCCACCAACGGTAACACCAAGGGCAACCAGTCTGGCTTTTCGGACTACGCCGTTGCTGACTACAATGCTACCATCAATTTCGGCAAGAACCCCGGTTTTGCTGACCAGCCATTGGAGAAGGGCGAGCACAACCCTGGAAGAATCGACACTTTTGAGGCTGCTGCTTCGATCGCTCTCACATATGTCACCTCTGTGCTTTCCTTGTCTGCTAACCTCAAGGTGCCAACAGACAAGCTGGCAAACGAGGATCAGTACGTATTGGTTTGGGGAGGGTCTACCTCTGTGGCTTCTCAGTTCATCCAGCTTGCCAAGCAGGTGTACGGACTCAAGGTTGTCACTGCTGCGTCTAAAAAGCATCATGAATACTTGAAGCTGATTGGTGCCGATGCCGTCTTTGACTACAGAGAGGACCAGGTTGCCAGACAGATTAATGATTTTGCTGCTGGCCAGATCAAGTACGCGATTGACACTGTGGGATCTCCGGAGACCAACCAGCTTATCATCGACTCGACGGCTCAGTCCAAGACTCTTGTCTTTGACGCTCTTCTTCCAGTTGCCCAGGACAAGCTTACGAACATTGAGAACAGAAACATTGAGTTTGCTCCCGGTACTATTCTGTACCTCATCAACGGCGAGCCAAAGGATTTTGGAGGCGGCATTGTGGTTCCAGCTCGCCCAGAAGCTGTTAAACTCTACAACGAGGCGTGGTTTGGGTTTGCTCGTGAGTTTGCTGTTAACAAGGTCCATCACCAGAAGTTGTTGGTGTTGGCTCCAGGATTTGAGAGCACCAATGAGGGATTTGACCTCTCTCTGTCCGGCAAGGTTAGCGGTGAGAAAATCGTTTTCTCTAACAACCATTGGTAAGTATTGAATTTTATAGCTCTGAACAATGCGTGAGCTACCGCAGCGCACGGGCTTCGCCAGCGCACCGCTAGGCAAAGCAAGCCAATGCACCCTTCTTAGAAACCTCGTAAGACCCAGCGTCCCATGAAGTGGCAGGGCATCGGCCTGGCTATCGCTCACCAGTGCTGTAGATAGCAACGTCCCATGAGCGCCTCTGTAAGTTGCGGTGAGCATATTCACCTTTACAAAATGTAACCGGCCTCCAATACTCACTTGTAATGTTGGCTGCGAGCAGTGCGATAGTACTGGCTAGCAATAGTACTGGCTAGCAATAGCAATAGCATTACACTGCTAGCACCATCTAAACAACGCGTAAGCTACCGCAGCGCACTGGCTTCGCCATTGCACTGCTAGCACTGCTTCTGCACTACTCCCCAATATATTGCATCCGATCTACTCTCTGAATATCCCGCGGATCCGCACCCTGCTCTCTGATAGCGCTCTGGATGAGCACGCCCTGCATCGCCTGCCACTCCAGGCGGCAGTTGAACACCTTCCAGGCAAAGTCCAACTTTAGCTGCTGAGCAGGGCTGAAAATGCACACGATGGCAAGATTGTCGCCGGCCTCCAAACAAACCTCGATGTTCTTTGCATGCACATTGCCAATGACCAACACATAATGCGGCTGCACCTGCTCCGACTCCCCACGGACGGGGCCCTTATTGATATTGATCGTCATATTCTCATTGGTGACCCATATTTTGGTCGCCTGGTGTTTTCTCGAGATCTGAAATTCGTCAAACACGTTTCGAAACCACAACGCCTCCTTGGTTCCCTCGACCAACAGAACTATGTCGCCCGTCATTATCGGCACACTGTCAAACTTCGCGGTCCACGTGAACCACAGCACAGCCGCCCCGGCATAGAAGAACACATTTCCAAGCCGCGTTTCAAGCTTAGAGTCCTCGTACTTGCCCACGCCGTTCGTGGAATGGGCATAGAGATCCTGGCCGGTCTTTTGGTAGCGGATGCCGAACATCCAGTCGAGCTCCGTCTGCTTGCAGAGGATTCGGAACATACTGTTGAGGGCCTCGAGGTCAAAGTGGGAGGGAGTCTTTTTCTCCCTGTAAAATGAAACAAATGCGTTGAGGTCGGGTCTCGCCGCCATATTGATGTCCTCAAGGATTTTGAACATGGTCTTGAACTTGCCTGGATCACACGGCTGCCGCTTCTCCCGAAGTGCACTACTCTGGGGAACCAAATGGCTCTCATCCACAAGCGTTTCCAACATCAAAACACGCTCCTCAATGGAGATCTTGATCCCGTCGTCCAAGTACTCGATGTCCAAGTCCAAAAAATACTCGGGCGGCCCCATATCGGTTATGCAGTACTTTTGAGAAAAGTACTGCAGGACCTCGTTCATGCCGCCCGCCAGCCCAACAACCAACATGTCCTGGTCGTAGAGGCCCACCAACTGTAGCTTGCCCCCGTGGTGGCTCCACCAATAGCCTTGCAAGTACTGGCTTTTTCTGAATCCCAACTTGGCCAAGTCCTCCTCCACCCTCCAATGCCACCGGCTCATCCCGCAGGTAAACCGGATCCCGTTGACCTGCCCCTCCCGGCCTCTCACCCCGACCCGCTGCTCCTCAAAGAACTCGTTCGCCGCGTCCAACCGAGTGATTTCTAAATCGTGCTCCACAGCTATCGCCAAGACCAAGCGGAACGCAGCATAAACCGTTCTCGTCGGCGGCTCGTTGTGCGCCGCAGAGGCGTCACCGCGCGTCCTGCTCAGCTCGGTGTTTGGGCCGATCGCGGTTGGTATTGGTGTGAGGGCCATATTTAAATGGAGCGAGTGTTGGCGAGTGTTAGATGGGGCGAGTGTTAGATGGGGCGAGTGTTAGATGAGGCTCAAAGAAATGCGGCCTCCCAACTCTTCTGATGTTCAGACGATGCTGATTTTTCTTACCCGGGGCGATGGTGCACGATCTCCAGCAGTGTTGAGGCCCACTCTGGATTGACAATTGTTTACACGCGGAATTTTTTATTATCAGTTTTTTTTTTTATCCAGTTTTTTAATTATCCCTTTTTTTTTATTAGCTTTCAACATAGTATATTTGGTGAATTATATGCATTAAAGTCGAAAGTATATCATGTTTAACTCATGTTTGTCTCTCCTTGGAGTTTTGATTCCTCTTTGTTGCGAAAAGTTGTTTCAAATATCTCATTTGGAGCAGCTGCATAGCCTTTGTAAATCCATGTTATGAATTTCCTCCTCTTTTACCAATATAAAACTTCATCTTTTGTCTTTTTATCTAATTTTACTAATTTTGTTTGGAAATTGGCAAAGAATCTGGGGCAAAGGTTCAAGATCCCATCAGCATGGTGGAGGGCCGATTTTGCAATAAAGCTTCTTCTGCTACCTGGTTTGCTTACACCTGTCCTCACCCCTGGTTTTATGCCATTCGACCTCTTTTTCCTATCTAGACTTTAATATATGAGGTAGAACTTCCAAGTTTTGCTGAGGAAGACAAGCGATTTCATACTTAACAATCTCTAAGTGTACTTCAGATTTCGCAATATTACTCGTCGGTATTTAGCCGCAATTGAATTGGATAACACCTACTTACCATTTTTTTTGTTAGGACAGCTGGCACCTCGACATATTTCCGTTCTTCGTGGCACTGGCAATTCCTTCGTCAGCTAAGCAGTGCAAGAGTTCAGTAGCCAAGCAGTACAATAGCTCAGTAGTGAGCAGTGCAAAAGATCAGTAACTCGCACTTGCAGATGGCCCTTCAGCACATACTACCAGTGACCACTGCCAGCGACTACTGCTAGTGTCTACTACGAACAGCGCCAGCAAGACACAAAATTTTCAGTGGCTCATTGAAGAAGCGCTTGTGTAGTGCTGCACACGACACCACTCGCTTCGCTTGTGGTGGCATTACCCGGGTACTTTAGAACCACGATCGCTGAGATGCGGGGCGCAAGTAGTGAGGAGCAGTGAGGAGCTGCGACAGAAGAGGCAACGGATTTGTGCATTTGATTAGAGTCAATGCCCTCTACACTGCTAGATATCTGCTCCCTGGCCAAGCACAAGTTGGAGTCAGCTGTCTCGCGGGTCTCTCGAAGCGTCCACTCTGCATTCACACCGCATGGCCTTGCGTTGATAATTATCATGGCCGTCATTTACGGCTCTCTCTACGCGATGTCGCACGACCTCCGCGACAGCAACAAGTACTTGGGCGAGTATGCGAACTTCCGCCGCAACCACGCGAGGCTCCGGGCAAGTCCCATGGCGGAGTTTAGACGGATGTTGGACGATGTGATTCCCCCCAGCATCGTGCAGGACGGGGAACCTGAGAGGCTAAGAAATCATGAAATGACTCGCTCTACAGGCGCCGAAATTCCAGGCAACGACTCAATATTTGCCAGGCTCAGAAGCAGGTTCCAGAAGAACATCCCCAGAAGTCTAGAGGTTGCTGATGCCGGCCGCGACACTGGCTCCTGCGCCATCTGCTTGGATGCATTGCACGGGTCGGTCAGAGAACTTCCTTGCCACCACAAGTTCCACAGCGGGTGCCTCGACACGTGGCTCAGCGAGAGCAATCAGGGGCACACCGAGATCGAGCTCTACTGCCCATACTGCCGCTTCGACGTCTACTACTTTGTTCTCAACAACCGAGAGCAAGAGCAGTGAAGAGCAGTGAAGAGCAGTGATGGCCGAAGGCCGGCGCTGCGCTGTTGCCAGGTGACATTGTGAGGTGACATTGTGAGGTGACATTGTGAGGTGAAATTATGTTGTTGCCAGGTGACACTGTTCGAAGTGCCAGGTGAATCTATAGTTAGCCTTCCACCCCACACCTGCATTTTAAGGTCCCGTCTTCACTTCTACATTTTCAGCTGGCCTGGAAAGTGCCTGGAAAGTGCCTGGAAAGTGCCTGGAAAGTGCCTGGAAAGTGCCTGGAAAGTGCCTGGAAAGTGCCTGGCTTGCCTTGCAGAAAGCCTCAAGTTGGCTCACTTCAGAGGTCTCAGGTGTCTTGGTCTCTTCAATGCTTACTGTTTGAGCCCGGAGAGACCGAGATTCCAGCAAAACATTGGCTAAATCGTCGCAGGACACCCTGTGTTTTGCTACATCTCCACTGGCTACTCGGTGTTTTGCTTGGATCTTGCTAAATCAACTCCCTTGGATTCATGTACTGCTCCTTCCCACTTGCATAAATTTACCAGCGCCTTTCAGCCTGCGCGATGATCTTGCAGGAAAAAATTGGGCTCCAGGCAAAAGCTCTGCCCCAACTACAGTGCCCGGTTTTGCACTAAAACACACTTTTTTTCTACATAGTTTGCTCCAAGCACATATTCCAACGTGAATTGTTTTAATAAACTATTTTTTGCTTAGAATCCATACAAAACCCCCCTCCTGTTGCCGCCTCTGCTCCTCCTCTTCCCACCGCTTCCCGCATGAGACGAGGAAAAGTTTGCACCCCCGGGTAACCCGCCCACTCACTATATAAGCCGCCCGAATTCCGATCCAGAGTTTTTTTCTTTGTCGACGTACTTCAGTAAGTAGCGCACTACAAGCTTGAAACCACGCAGCAGAATACTAACACGGTCTCAGTAGGATCATTTCTATAGGTAACGTCTCTCTTTGTCTCTTCTAAAGAGCCACTGAATCCAACTTGGTTGATGAGACGATAACCCTGGCACCCTAGAATGAGATAATTATAGCTTGGTCTGGCGCCCTAGTTGGCCCAGTCATCTACTTTATTTATTCTTTTGTTTTTACGGCCTGTCTTTACAGGCTTTAGAAAGGAGCGATGATTTCTACCCTTTCCGACCGCTTCTCTGAAGTAGTCAGTCAGGGTGGGCGCCAGTGGTAGTCTGACAAGTTTGGAACAAGTGTTGTTTATGAAGAGCGGGAGAGTTTGGCCACGGCTCGCCAGAGTTCTACATGTCTGCATCGTCAGCTTGTATGGCAGCGTTTGGAGGGTTCCAAACGTTGTTATTCAAATTGGCGTGCAACCAAGCACGATATAAATATTGTAAGCACTGGCGAGCGATAGCGAGACAGTGCGGTGTTACTCTATAACATTGATCTATAACATTGATCTATAACATTGCTCTATGGCATTGCTCTATGGCATAGCAGCTTCACCTACAAGAAAGTACTGTGTGCCAAACCAATCTGGCATAGAAAATACTTTACAGCTTCAACTTCTTGCTTTGTTCCTCAAGTGCAAGCCATTGAGATCCTAGTAAGTTTCCCATTTTGTGCTGACGCGTTCTTGCTCTGCGGCTCTTCTCTATTCCAGAGCCCATTGCAATCAAACTGTGGCGCAAACTGTGGCAACAACGACATCCTAGATGTCGAGCATTGTAAACTACAGGATGGCCCCCAGAATAAAACACCACTCTGCAAACAGCGAACAAGTGGGCACTGTCAGAAAAGGGCCACAAAGTGACCTGTAATTCATTACCCACTATTAGACTGCAAGTACTACACTGCTAGTACTACACTGCTAGTACTGCACTGCTGGTACTAAAGCATGGTCACTTCTAAAGCTACTACTAGAACATTGTCATGAGTAAAGCTACTACTTAAACATTGCAGCAGCACCCTGGCTTCGCCAGTGCAATGCTGCTGCCACTGCTGCCAACGGGGTGCAAGCACCCCGTTGATTACCCTACCTGCTACGTGTGAAATTCAACAAATTCCCACCGCGTTACACCTCATAGTCAACATGGTGCGACTTCTCGACCTCGACCGCACCGCGACGTTCGCGCTCTCGAACCACAACCTCCCGCGGGTGGCGACCGCCAGCGTGGCCGGGGCGATTGACGCCGATTTCTCCGACAGCGCGAAGCTCGAAGTCTGGAACGCCTTTGACAAGCACGCCGATCCCGTTGCGGTGGAGATCGAGCTGAAGGTCTATGATCTTGCCTGGAACAAGGACAACTCGTTGCTCGTCGGAGCACTTGAGAACGGGGCGGTGCAGTTCTGGGACGGCCAGAAACTCAGCGGGAGCGGCACGTCGTTGACGTCTGCTGAGGCGACTCTCCACTCGGCCTCGAACCATCTGGCGGCAGTGCGCAGCTTGGCGTTCAACCCGCTCAAGAGCAACCTCTTGCTCTCTGGCTCTGCGAACTCGGAGATATACATCTGGGACACGTCGAAGCTCGCGGCGGACCCGCTCACCCCGACGGGCGACGCCCAGGAAAAAAATAAAAAAATAACCGAGGAAGTCTCGAGCCTCTCGTGGAACCAGCAGGTGCCGCACGTGTTTGCCAGCGCCCTGAACGCCGGCGTGGCGTCGATCTGGGACCTCCGGGCGAAGCGCCGGGTGTTGCAGTTGCTGTACACCGCGCAGACTGCGCAGAGCAATATTCGGGCGAATCTCTCGAGCGTGGCGTGGCACCCTCTGGGGCTGACCAAGTTGGTCACGGGCTCTGATCTCGACAACTTGCCCGTGGTGTTGCAGTGGGATCTCCGGTTCTCGGGCACCCCGGAGCAAATCTTTGGCGGTCCCCTGGAGTTCTCCACTTTCAAGTCGAACACAGGGCCACCGAACAGCGGCCACAGCAAGGGCGTGCTCAGTGTCGACTGGCTCAAGCAAGACGAAAACCTTGTCTTGACTTCTGGCAAGGATGCCCAGACGTTTTTGTGGGACATCTCAACAGGCGAGAAGCTCGCCTCCTACCCGGGCCACCAGCAGTCTGCCACCATCAACGCGATTGGGCTGAACTCGGCGCTGGACTGGGTGTTCAAGTCCCGATTTGCCCACAACCCGGAGTACTTTGCCAGCGCGTCGTTTGACGGGCACGTGGTGTTGCAGACCCTCCAGGATGCCAACCAGGAGGCCGCCAAGCAGGAAACGGCGGCCCCAGTTGAGCAGAAGCAGACTTCCGAGACGGATTTCTGGAACGACATCTCGTCTGGCACCGCCGCCCCTGCCGAGAAGAAGGAGGCCGCGAAGCCGGAGATCTACCAGTACCGTGCGCCCAAGTGGCTCAGCCGGCCGGCGACCGTGAGCTTTGCCTTTGGCGGGAAGATTGTGTCTGTGAAGACAGTCAAGGGCGAGAACGGCGCGCAGCTGAGCGTTGTCGAAGTCAGCGACGTCAAGTTGAGCGGTGGTCACAAGAAGGACTTCAAGGAGTTGGAGTCTGTCTTGGATCACGACTCGGCTGCTGTTGATGCCTTGGCCCAGAGAGAGAAGGGCTTCGACTGGGAGTTGGTTTCTGCCCTCAAGGGAGTGAACGGCAGCAAGCGGGAGTTGCTTGCAAAGTATACGGGGGGCAAGGTCGATGGAAATGAGAAGGCTAAAGACACTGAGAAGGCTAAAGACACTGAGAAGGCCGATGAGAATGACGCCGCTCCAGACGCTGACTCCGCGTTCTTCAACGACTTGGCCGCCGGGAAGACCTCCGGAGAGACCCCCGGGGTGTTCAAACCTACTGGATCGTTTCTGATTTTCTCTGCCAAGGAGGACAAGATCACCACCGACATCAAGAAACTTCTTCTCTCGGGAAAGTTCTCGGACGCCATCGAGGTGGCTCTTGCCAACGACAAGACCATCGAGGCGTTGATCATCGCGTTGAACTCCAAGGACGAGCAGCTCAAGCAGAAGGTCTTGGGCCACTATTTCGACGCGAGCATCAACAAGAAGCAGGACACTTTGGCGCGCCTCCTCTTCGCCACGAGCAGTTTTGGCATCGAGGGCGACACTCCTGCGGAGTCTTCTTCGGACTCCATCGACGACTTGATTGAGAACGCCACGGTTTCCGACTGGAAGGAGATTGCCCTCGGCATTTCCACCTATGTCAAGGACGAGGCCGTGTTCAGCTCGAAGATCACTCAGTTGGGCGACAGAGTGCACGCCAGCGCGAGTGCCGAGTCCCGCGACAACGCGGTGTTGTTGTACTTTGTCGGCGGGGCGCTCGACAAGATCAGCGCCATCTGGTTGGCCGAGCTCAAGCGGCAAGAGAGCTCTGTGGTCAAGAACGCCACCGACAAGCACGAGACCTTGTTGGATGTCTACTACGACTTGTTGGACTCGCTTGTCACCCGGGTCTTGGTGTTCAAGCAGGTGTTGAACATCTCTGGCGAGTTGCCTAACACTCCAGAGTACGCCTCCTTGGTGCTGGTTCTCTTGAACCACGCCAAGAACATTGGCGACAACTACGGCGAGTTCCCGCTCGTTGCCAAGCTCCTTGCGGTGCTCCCAGCGACCGAGGATGTCACCTTGAGCAGACAGCGCGTGTCTCCGAAGCCGCAGGCGACCAAGACCGCCGCCACAAAGGCCAAGGGCAAGAAGAGCTACGGCTTGCCACTGCCATCGCCGCTCGGCAATCCATTGGGCAATCCATTGGGCAATCCATTGGGCGGCCCGCTTGGCAACCCGCTCGGCACGAAGCTCCCACCGTCGCCGGTTCCGCAGCAGGCCAAGCCGTCGCGCTACGCCCCGGCCGGCGGCAGCGCTTACGTAAGCACCCCGCCCGCGCCGGCGGGCAATGGCAAGAGCTATGCGCCGCCGTCTAGCACTGGTAATGCATATGCTCCGCCATCTAGCACTGGTAATGCATATGCTCCGCCATCTAGCACTGGCAATGCCTATGCTCCGCCGTCTGGCAATGCCTATGCTCCGCCATCTGGAAATGCCTACACCCCACCTGGCAATGTCTACACCCCACCAACGGCCGCCAGCAGTCTTGCCAACAGTCTTGGCAACAGTCTTGGCAACAACTTCTCTGGCAACCAGTTCCTCAACGGCGCCGCCGCTCCGCCAACGTCTGCCCCGCCAACGGGCCGCTCGTCGCAGAATCCAGCCAAGACCAAGAAGGGCGCCTCCGAGGGGTGGAACGACCTCCCAGAGGCGTTCAAGACCGTCACCGCCAAGGCGCACCAGAAGAAGGCCGCGCCAGTGAGCCACGCCCCGGCATACGGCGCGGCTGCCACGCAGGGTCCCAACGGCCAGCCGCCTACGGTTTCGCGCAACGCGTCGTTCACGATGCCTGCGCCGCCGCCACCAAAGGGGTTCAGCCGCGGCTCTGCACAGAACTCTGCGGTGAACTCGCCACGCCTTGGCCTGGCCACTCTCAGCCAGGGTGCCAGCCAGCCGCCACAGCCGAACAAGTACGCCCCGGTGCAGGCTGCCGGCACGCCTGGTGTTTCCTCGCCGCCTAACCAGTATGCTCCGCAGGGCTTTGGCCAGCCTAATAACTTTGGCCAGCCAAACAACTTTGGTGCGCAGCCTAACAATTTTGGTGCTCCACCTAACAACTTTGGTGCTCCACCTGACAACTTTGGTGCTCCGCCATCTAATTTCGGTGCTCCACCTAACAACTTTGGTGCCCCACCTAACAACTTTGGTGCTCCACCTAACAACTTTGGCGCCCCACCTTCGAACGTTGGCGCCCCACCGAAGACTGGCGCTGCTTCCAGCGCCCCACCAAAGCTGAACAAGCACCCGCTGGGTGACAGAAGCCACATCGCTGCCGAGTACGTCCCGGTCTTTGAGACCTTGTCGCTGCAGATGGCCCAGGCCAAGGCCAAGCTTCCGGAGCGTTACCTCAAAAAGGCGCACGAGGCCGAGACGCGCTTGAACGTGTTGTTCGACAAGTTGAACAACGGCGACGTGTCCGGCGAAACCGCGCAGGCGTTGGTGCGGCTTTCCGAGGCGTTGGCCGCTGGCCAGTACGCCGAAGCGCAAGCGGTGCGCCAGGAGATTGCGACGAACCAGAGCCAGGACAGCAGCAAGTGGATTATGGCGGTGAAGACGTTGATTGGGATGGTGGAGGCTGTCTCGCAGTGAGCAGTGAGCAGTGGCGAGCGTTAGCGAGACGCTGCGGAGCGAGCGAAGTTCCGCTTCAGTGCTTTTTGCTGCGCAGCTCTCCAAGAAGCCTAACAGTAGTCTGCCTCGCGAGTAGCCTGCCTCGCTAGTAGCCTGGCTTGCTTTGCTCGCCAGGCTACGAGTGGCGTGATGATGACAGTAGAGATAGTCAATAAAGAGATACTGATCGATGTAGCTTGCAGCACCCTGGAAAGCTCGGTGCACGCTTTGCATAGTGGTGGAATCTAAGTGATGGAACATAGCTTTCAAGCAAAGACTAAACAATTGCAGCACACAGAGTACTGCGGCGGTCTCTCCAAAAAGCCTTACATTAGACAGCCTGGCGAGTAGCCTGGCTCACTAGTTGCCTGCCTCGCTTTGCTCGCCAGGCCACAATAGGAAGCCCTGCGACGCACGCCAATTTCTGGCGTAATCCTCGCGGTGGCCAAGTTGGTTTAAGGCGCCAGACTGTAATGTGCACATTTATCTGGATATCGGGCGTTCGAATCGCCCCCGCGAGATTTTTTTGCAATTTTCAGGAGCGAGGTGTGCCGGGAATCCTGCCGAGGTTTAGATTTATTTGCCACTGTACTACGGACTGGACTCTAATCTGATAGACTCTAGATCTTACTAATCGTATTTTTCTGGCCATAATTAGCGCAGCAGTGAGAGCGTGAGCGGACGGCTACACTGCTTGTCAGTGCCTGCAGGAGGTCTTCGATTCGTGCATGAAACGAACGCATAATTAAAGAGCACTCATGAGAACGCACTCTTTAGAACGCACACTGAAAACGCACACTTTAAAACACACACGCCGCGCTAGCAACATCTCATAGTTTTTACATCTCACAGTTTTTACATCTCACAGTTTTTACACATTTACATCACACATTTTTACATCACACATTTTTACATCTCTCTCTTTTACATCTTTCAGCTCTGACAATGTCTGGCCATACTGTTGAGGACGACCAACCAGACGAGTGGGACCAGCGAATCAATAAAACAGGCTGCGGCAAAGAAAACTTCGATCTCCAGATATGCCATGCTGATACGGGCGATTGGCGGAAATGCCTAAAGGAGGTAGGTAGAGTAGTGGCGAGCGCGGAAAATAGTTGAGGACTAAGTGCAACGCAAATCGTTGGGGACGCATCCGTCAGCCTCCGGCTGTCGAATGCTTCGAATGCTTTGCCTAACATTTACTAACATCAGATGCAATTGTTCAAGGAGTGCTGGGCGCGGTTCGAAAACGACAAGCGCACCAGCCGGGAGGGCAGTGGCGGGCGTTAGCGAGCAGGCTGTTAGGCATTTCGGAGCACTGCGTTGGGTTGTGTTTTAGTTGATAAGCATTCGACAGCCAAAGGCTGGCGGATGCGTCCTATTTGCTAAGCGTTGCACTTCGTCCTCAACTATTTGCTAAGTGTTGCACTTGCCCGGCTGCTGTCGGCTCAGCTCTGCCGGGGAGCGAGTTTTAGTAGCCGGCTTCAATATAGCAGGCTGTACATACGAAATGAAGGCCGGCAGTGTACATACAAAGCGAGTAGACTTTTTTTACAAGATGCTACAAGCCACGGGTCCCAGCGGTTGCCCACTCACTGAGACAATTCAGGCTAAGCAGAGCATTCGACAGCCGAAGGCTGCCGGATGCGTCCTTTGCTTGCACTTTGTCTGATTTAGCAGGCTCTGAAAATTGCAGCTCGGAGCTACACGTAGGCTACTTGGCGTAGCTTCTAAATAGACGCAGCACTTTGGCTCTGCCAAAGCACTGATTTGATAATAGTGAGCTCTGGTAAATTGAGGCTCTGATAATAGCAGGCTCTGATAACAGCAGGCTCTGATAACAGAAGACTCTGATAACAGCAGGCCCTGAAAATAGCAGGCCCTGATAGCTACTTGGCTCTAACGACGCGCAGCACTCTGGCTCCGCCAGAGCACTGCGTCCGCCAGAGCACTGCGTCCGCGTAGCACTTTTCATTTTTTACCCATCCTGCACAGCCTCTTGTAAGCTGTTCAGAGTGTCTGAAGCACACTTGTGTCCCCCTCTTGATGAGCAACAGCTACGAGTTGCAAGATATAGGCCCTCCCCACTCCGGGCGACGCTCCAGACTGCGTCTGTCCTCGCTGGAGCTGCTGGGCACTTTCGAGGCGATCAACGAGTTTGCCTACAATAACGTGCGGGCCTCGGTTTTTCCCGGGGACCCTGAACAGGAACACACCACTTTCCAGCAGGTGCCGAAGCCGCTCACGAAAAAAAGTGTTTACTCGATCGCGGGGTTTGTGGCTCTTGTGTGGTTGGTGGGCCTCGCGATATACAGCCGTCTGGAACGGCCGGCCAAGCTTGGCGAGAGCTTTGAGAACTACAATACTACTGCGGCGTTCGGGCTTGAGAAGGGGCCGCAGACTGTCAACGCGTTGCTGCTCAAGGACTGGCGCACGGGGCAGTTCCATGTGTGGGAGAAGGAGTATAAATTCATCAGGGTGAGCCAGGGGAGCAAGGACGAGGGATTGTACTGGGCACTCACCAAGAATGGCTTTGAGGTGAAGAAGCTCGCGGACAAAGCGTTCTCGCAGATCGTTGCGCCGCGCCAAGTTAAAGTCAATGACAAGTTTGTCGAGATCTCGCAGATCGTTCCTTCGGGCGACCTTAAAAGAGTCATTCTCTTGGCCAACTCCGAGAAGCAGTGGAGACACTCGTCGTTTTCCAGCGTGTACATCTACGACAGCGAGACGAAGCAGGTGAGTTCTTTGTTGGACGACAAGAATGCCAAAGTCAGCTGGGCCGACTGGAGTCCGAATTTCAGGTTCGTGGCGTTTGTACACAAGCACGATGTCTACATATACGAAGAGGGCCAGAAAATCAAGCGCGTCACCACCGATGGCGGTGCCAACGTGTTCAATGGAAAGCCCGATTGGGTATACGAGGAGGAGGTCATGGCCAAGGACAGGGCGCTCTGGTGGTCACCTGACGAGTCGCAGCTTGTGTATCTCAAGACCAACGACACCGACGTTCCGGAGTACACTGTTGACTACTACACCTCGGGCGAATACCCCGTGCACAAGCCGTTGAAGTACCCGAAGCCAGGCTACAGTAATCCGAGGGTGAGCGTTGTTGCTTATGATTTGAAGAGCGAGGAGCTGACGGTTGTCAGCCACGACGACGCCGAGGGCAAAGCTTTGGGCCAAGAGTTCATCGTCTACGACGTCTTCTTCACCGACAAGACACAATTTGTGGTCCGGGAGGCCGACAGAGAGAGCACTCTTCTCCACTACAGGCTTTGCGCCGATGGGAAATGCTCGGTGGTTAGACAGATCAACGCGGCCGACTCGTACGGCGGCTGGGTCGACAAAACGGGGATCCGTGTGTTGCCCGCAAATGAAAAGGTGGGCCGCAAGAGTCCCGTCTACGTAGACCTTGCTGTTGATGCCAAGGGGTACGAGCACTTGGCGGTATTTGAGCCAGACAGCAAGGAGCCAGTCAAGGTGGTGACCCTGGGCGATTTCGACGACAAAAGTGACAAGCTTGCGTATGATTATGAGAAGAACGTGCTCTACTTCACCTCTGCCAAACAGCTGTCGGTGCTGCGTCACGTGTACCGCGTGGACTTGCAGTCATGGGACGTCACACCAGTGGCATCCGACTCGGAAATGGCCTTCTACGAGCCGGAATACTCGAGCGGTGGCCGTTACCTCAGCTTACTTAATAAGGGGCCTGGCGTGCCGAGCCAAAAGCTTTTGGACACCCACGTTGAAAACGATATTGGTGCCTTGCCCGAAGAGGCTGCTCGCGAGGGAGCTGCTGCGGCGATCAAAAAGTACGCGGTGCCCTCCCGGAAGTGGATCGAGATCGAGGTTGACCCAAAGACCAAGACCTCTGTGAACGTGCTTGAGATCAAGCCCGCCGGCTACGACTCTAGTAAGAAGTATCCATTGCTAGTGAACTTTTATGGCGGCCCTGGATCTCAAAAAGTCGATTGCAAGTTCGACATGGGATTCAACGAGGTGGTGGCGTCGTCGTTGAACGCAGTGGTGCTTGTGGTGGACCCACGCGGAACCGCCAGCAAGGGATGGAAGTTCAAGAGCTGGGCGCGCAACCATATTGGCACCTACGAGCCCCGCGACATCATTGCCGCCACGGCGCTGTACCTCGACACCAACGGGAATCTTGACCGGGAGTCCACTGTCTGCTGGGGGTGGAGCTACTCTGGCTTCCTCACCCTCCGGGTGTTGGAGACCGACACCGATCACGTGTTCAAGTACGGCATGGCGGTGGCCCCTGTGACCGACTGGAAGTTGTACGATTCGGTGTACACTGAGCGATACATTGGGCAGCCTAAAAACAACGAAAAAGCGTATGCTGATGCCGTGATTGGAGACACCAACATTGAGAACTTTAAAGCTAAAAAGCGCTTCTTGGTGATGCATGGGACGGCTGACGATAATGTGCACATCCAGAACACGTTGCAGCTTCTCGACAAGTTTAATTTGAACGGGGTGGAGAACTACGACATGAAGGTGTATCCTGACAGCGACCATTCGATATATTTCCATAATGCCGGGGAGATTGTCTATGATAAGTTGTTCAAGTGGACGGAGGATGCGTTTAGCGGGGCGTTCGAGAAGTTGAACAGCTAGTGCTAGCAGTCCATTGGCGTAGCCAATGTGCTGCGGTAGCTTGTATCCACTAGTTGGAGTCAGCACTGATAGTTAGCAGTACTGATACATGTGCCAGCTGCCTTAATCTTGGAGTGGTGCTGGGCCCATACCTCGAGAATGTGCTCTACTATTAGCCTTTGCTGACTGTTCTATTTGTGACAGCGCTGACTGTCTTGCTTTGCCTACTGCCCTCCTTTGAACCAGTGCTGACTATATGCTTTGAGGCGGTGCCAACTGCCGCAACATAGAGCAGTGCTAAAAGTTCAACTTTGTCATATATTATTCTTCATTGGGCGTTTTGGGCGCTCACCGTTCCTGACTAGGATTTATAGCATTTATGTGTATGCATTACAGTTTGACTGATAATTAGTAGTGTTAGCAGTGCTTTGGCGTAGCCAATTTGCTGCGGTGGCTTGTCTATACTAGTCCTAGTCAGCACGACTGTCAGCAGTGACTGTTGTTTTCTCTGATTCTGACGAGCACTGAATGTAGCCAGCACTGGGCGTTCTCTACGGGCACTGAAAAAGAAAGTAATTGGATATGGATAGAAAAAAAAGGGTCGAGAAGAAAGTTGAAAGTGAAATGGAATAAAAAAAAAGATTAAGGATCCACTCAATGAGCATCATTGCAATCATTGACCGTCATTCTAGTTGTAGCTGACAGTCTTCCAGTCAACAGCGGACCAGTTAACTTTAGACCAGTCAATCGCGTTCCAATCAACCTTGCTGTAATCGACCTTGGACCAGTCAATGTTGCTGTAGTCAACACTTGGGGAAGCGGTTGGGGCAATGGTTGTAGTGGTCTTGGCAGGAGCGGCCGTAGCGGAAGCAGATGGGGCAGACGTGCCTGTTTTTCCCTGCTGCTTAATTTTGATCTCCTTGCAGCTGTCGTTGTCGTTGTTGCTCAAGATGCCATAGCTTTTGGTGGAATAGCCGTACGGGTCGTTAAAATTCTTGCATGCGTAGTAGGTTGGAACATTCCCGTTGTCGGTGAGAAACCCGTCGTCGTTAAATGCCCAGTTGGTGTGACCCCCAGCAATGCCTACCTCAAGGTATTTCCCGCTGAACGCTAATTTGGCATCAAGCTGGCCTTGTTTGACAGAGAGCGTTCCGGCATTCTTGTCATAAGTAAAGTCTTCACCGTTGTCCCCCAAGAAAACGTACTCAATTCCAGCACCCTCGTGGATCAGCGATAAAGATTTGCCGTCAATGTCCTTGTCGTCAGAGGACGCGACCAATTTGACGGCATTAGCCAAGAATGGGGCAAGAGTAGTGAGTAAAACGGTTCTCATAAGCATTGTAATAGTCTTTTGTTTGTTGATTGTTGGTAGTTAGGTGTGATGATAAGACTGGCCAACGCTGGAATTTGTCTTTCTCTTATACACTTTCTGAGAGGCCGCTCCGAGATAAAAATATTCTAAAGAGCAACACAACAATCAAGCAGCAGCTTTCCGGATAATAAATTCCGTCATGGTGCATAATTAACTCACACTAAATATAGCCTGACCGCACGCTTAGCGTGCTTCTTGGTGATGTCTCAGAGCCCAGAGAATAACTATTAATAAACTATGCACCATCATACGCAGGAACTCACCGAAAACGTTCATTAATGGATATTCATAAATAGCCGTGGACCTAGCGGTAGCTAAATTGAGGCAAGTGGCAGCATCGGGGGTGGCACTCCACATTGTTCTGCAAGCAAGAAGCCTAACACTGCGGAATTTTCAAATCCTTGGGGATGTCAGTCTTTAAACGAAATATCTTGAGTCAGGACGTTTGAGGCATTTGAAATGAGATGTTCAGTTTCTTACTTTTCAAGCGGCGTTGTGGCACTTGACAAATCTACTTCGGTGTACCTTCTTCTACCACTGTTGTGTGAGCTGCTGCACACTTCTCAATTGTACCCCACACATTTTTGGAAATAAGATTTAGCCCTTCTCCGACTTTTCCGAAGTCGAATTAGTTGACGTTTTCTCCCGCGTACGGTTTCAGGGAAGTGTTCCTTGCCGTGCATTGAACAATAGAAGCTCCGCAAAATGGTATTTCCGCAGTGCATAATGTCCGCAACTCCGCTGCATCTCCCCATACTTTGAGGTTAGACAATCGAGGAGTCGGAACTCGTAAAGGAGTAGCCGCCGTTGAGCTAGTCGGCACTCATTGAGAAAGCTGCTTACACTTGTGGTGTTATGACCTCACTGCACGTCACTGAAACTGTTTGTCTTCCGCCCTAGCTTAGTTCGGAACGAACTGACGAGCACTGGGGGTTGATATGTCGAGAGTTTGAAGACCATTTTCACAATGCTAATTCTTTTGGGAAGCAGTCTGTCAGTGTCGTTTGCAGTTATTCAGAAATGACCGTTGTCCAAATTCATTGTGGAGCAGAGTTCGACGCCTCAGATGCACATGAACTGGTACCTAAGAGGCTCCAAACACCACTAGCAAACCTCTCTGGTATGTTCTTGCTTTCTTAAGAAATCACAGAGGAAGAGTCAATGAGCGCCATTCAACAATATGAGAACTCCAGCTGCAACCGGTTACGTACCTTCTATTGAAGTGTCTCACCAGAAAGGATGTGAATAATATTAGCTGGGTCATCGGATTAGAACAGACAGTACCGAGCAGCTCATGATCTACACAAGCAAGAGCTGAAAAGCATAAGAACCGAGTGGCACTCATTAATGACAAACGGTACCCAGAAATTCCAAAAAAGTTCTTGCTTTGCGTTTGTCTTCAGTCAAATAGCAAAAATTAATGTACGAGTTTTGTTGGGCGACATTGAATGCGTGCTGCGTTCTGTCAGTTTCCGCCAGAATTCCATGGTTGAGTACTGCTGGTTTATGGATGCTACACAAAAGTGGCAGTCGTGTTAAAAGCACAGAAGTATATTTAAAGTTGTTTTGATACATTCATCAAAAGCCCGGAAAAAATCGATGGGTGTTTCGTACAGTGTTGATGGGAGTTCGTGTCAAGCCCTTTTGAGGGTAGAATCCTGCAAGTAAAGGTATGATTCAGGTGAACACTGCAGAACATCCCAACACCAGCTTTGAAAAGCTGGTGTTGGGATGTAGAGGGTCAGAAGATTACCCTCTTTGCATTTTGTGTGCTTCAGCAGGCATTTGTGTGCAGAGCTGTACTGAACATCCAGACACCACTCCTCCCTGGTGTCTGGATGTATTGCTCTGTTATGCACACAAATGCTCACCAAGGCACACAAACGTCAAGGAGGGTAATAGTTTGGAGGGTTACATCCGAACACCAGAACTACTTGGTGTCTCGATGTCTAGGTCTTTTTGTGTAACCATCATGCATGTAGCAGCACATATATGCATACATAGTAAACAATCACGTGGACGCAGAAAGGAAATAGATCTATACATCCAAACACCAATTTTACCTGGTGTTGAGGTGTTTTTGCAGAAGTCACGTGAATCAGCCTGGTATGCATGCTGCAACATGGTCTAGGAAGAAAAGCACCTTGAACTTACAGCAGATGGCAAGAAGAAAGGCAGCCTCTAATTTGCTCTCCAATAAGAACCCGTTCAATTCAGGGCTGGGTATGGAATCAGTGGCCAGGACAATCTCGGAATCCCAGGTTTGAAGAAAATCGACCAAGCCGAACGCGACAAGCAAGAGCCGCGAATATGATGACACGCACCGACGACCAGTCGCCAGATCGAAAGGCAAACAACCTGGGAACCAGCCAGCAGCCAAATTAAAGGCACCAGAGCGGGATCCCCCTATTACCATGGATGCCAGCAGTTTTCCACCTATATTGGACACGCTTGTCCGACTCAATGGGCCAATGACGGAGGCTGAGCTTTTGGAAATCAGAAATAACCAGGTCAAACACCTTGGCTTCGACCTCTTCAAGACTCTCCATGGAGAGAATCTTGACACCTTACCGGGACAATTGCAACAGCGTCTCGATGAAGCTGTTACTGGGCTCGAAGAACTCATGGCACAGGTGAAGGACATTAAAGCAATGCAAAAAGCTACCAGGACAAAAATCAACGCACTCGAGGCCAAGCAGGAGCGTCAGTCTTTGCGGGCCCGTAGATGACCCCATCTGTCTTCGATGATGAAAACCAATGCCACCGGGTGCAGAAATTAGTAGGCGTGGGTCAGACGAAGTGGGATAGTGTGATGTATTAGCCAGTCGGGAATGGGGCTACAATGCATTGTTGCGATCAGCATAATGCTACACAGTCGTTTCTTCTATGGTCCGTAGCTATTGTCCGTGTCTACTGAATTTACACAGTTAGGCATGAGCTTGTGCTCTGCCTTGCTTGAAAAAGTTTGTCTGACGCACAGCGAGAGAAATGTTGTGCTTTAATGATTGGAGAAAATTGTTGTGCTCTACTGATTGATCCCACCATCGTAATGGCCAGAGACTGAGCACAGTGCTTGGGAAGGACGATGGCCGCTTGAGAATATACACCCGACAATCGAAAATATGACATTCGCACATTCACAACCTCCAACCAGTATTCACATCGGCGCTCAAAATTTGGGGCAATGAAGCATTTTTTAGATACGGCTAAAATTTCAACATTTGCAAGTGTTCTGATTGTGCCATTCCCTACAAAGTACGCTGTCTCGTCTTAATGTATCTTATATTATCTTATTATTTAGGCATTGCCAGTTAAAAAAGAAGGCAACACGTACCCGCCAGTCTTCGACTGTCGTGTGCTTACTGAACTTCCATTGAATTGCTCACATCTTTTCGCTTCGCTCAAAGACGTTCGTTGTTACTCTCAACCCACCGTCTGGCGTTGCGGAACACCTCGATCCACGGACCGTAGTTGTCCCACTCCTGCTTCTTCTCCTGCGGGTACCACGAGTTGGCCTCAAGACGGCACACACGCTCCGGGTGCGGCATCATCGCCAAGACGCGGCCGTTGGCGTTGATGACACCGGAGATGGCGTCTGGCGAGCCGTTAGGGTTGAACGGGTACTGCTGGGTCTGGCTGCCGTAGTTGTCGACGTAGCGAATTGGCGACGCGACAGCAGACGAGTCCTTCCCAGCACCGAACGACGCTCTCCCCTCGCCATGGGCAACCGCAATCGGCAAGCGACTGCCCTCCATGCCCTGCAAGAAGATGGAGTTCGACGCACCGATCTTCACCATCGAGACACGTGCCTCGTACTGCTCGCTCTTGTTGGTGACGAACACAGGCCAGTTCTCGGTGCCCGGAATCAACTCCTGGAGCTGAGTCAAGAACTGGCAGCCGTTGCAGGCGCCGATGGCAAAGGTGTCCTCACGCTCGTTGAAAAACTTGTGGAACTCCTTTCTCGAGTTCTCGTGGAAGAGCACAGACTTGGCCCAGCCGGCTCCGGCTCCAAGCACGTCACCGTACGAGAACCCGCCACACGCGGCAATGCCCACAAAATCATCAAGCGACACCTTCCCGTTGAGAATGTCGCTCATGTGGACGTCCACCGCACTGAACCCGGCGTCCTGGAAGCACCACGCCATCTCAAACTGGCCGTTGACGCCCTGCTCGCGGAGAATCGCAACCTTTGGCTTCGAGTCGTACGCAGAAGGCGCCTGCAACTTGTAGGTAAGGTCGAAAGTAAGACCCGGGTCTTTGTCATCGGCAATGGCCTGGAACTCCTGGTCGGCAGCCTCGGGGTTGTCTCTGAGCTTCTGCAACTTGTACGAGGTCTCGGCCCATTTCTGCTGCAAAGCAGAGCGGGTCGAGGTGTAGACGGTCTTTCCAGAAGAGGTGATCTCGACAGCGGAGCTGTCAAACTGCGGAGTCGCCACAAACTTGATGTCCTCCACACCGTGCTTCTTGAACACCGCAGTGAACGCCTCCAAGTCGGCGCGCTTCACCTGGAACACAGCGCCAAGCTCCTCGTTGAAAAGCGACGCCATCACATCACTGCCCGCGTCAATCGCAAGCCCGCATCTCCCGGCAAACGCCATCTCCAAGAGGGTGACCAACAACCCACCATCGGAACGGTCGTGGTACGCCAACACGGTTTCCTGCTGGTGCAACTCGAGCACAGCCTCAAGGTAGCCCTTCAAGACAGCATGGCTGTCGACGTCTGGCGAGGTCTTTCCGATAAGATTGTAGGCCTGCAACAAAGCAGAGCCGCCAAGACGCTGGTTGCTGGACAACGAGACAAGAGCCAACACAGAGTCATTGACGTGCTTCAACTCTGGGGTCCAGGTCTTGCCAGTGTCACTCACCGGACCAAACGCGGTGATCACACAGCTGAGCGGAGACACCACCTGCTTGTTGTCGCCCCACTTCATGGCCATGGACATCGAGTCCTTCCCCACTGGGATGCTCACGCCGAGGTCTGGGCAAAGCCCCAAGCCAATGGCCTGCACGGCCTCGTACAACTTCTGGCCCTCGCCCGCGTGCGACGCAGCGCTCATCCAGTTGGCACTGAGCTTCACGTTCGAGAGCTTGTTGACATCGGCGGCAAAGAGGTTGAGCAACGACTCGGCAACGGCAAGCTTGGCACTCGCAGCGCCAGAGATGAGCGCCACGGTTGGCTTCTCTCCCAACGCCATTGCCTCGCCGGTTCTCAAGGAAGCACTGCCAAGGGACGTCGCGGTGACGCCCACATCCGCCACCGGCACCTGCCATGGGCCCACCATCTGGTCACGGTCAATGACGCCGCCCACGGTTCTGTCGCCAATGGTGATCAAGAACGACTTGGAGCCGACGGCCGGAAGGTGCAAGACCCTGTCAATGGCGTCGTCGAGCGCCACGTTGCTGGTGTCCAAGTCGACAAGCTGCAACGGCGCACTGACGGCCTCTCTGAAAAGCTTTGGCGCGTTGCCAAACAAGATGCTCATGTCGAGATCGATAATGTTGTTGTTGAAGAGCTCGTCCTGCACAACAAGCTTCTGCTCCTTGGTGGCATGCCCGATGACCGCGTACGGACATCTCTCGCGCTGGCACATGCCCTCGAAAAGCTCCAAGCTCTCCGGGCGGATGGCCATCACGTATCTCTCCTGCGACTCATTGCACCAGATCTCGAGCGGCGACATTCCCGGGTCGAGACTCAACACCTTGCGGAGCTGGAAGATGGCGCCCAAGTCGTTGTCGTGAACAAGCTCCGGCAACGCATTCGAGAGTCCGCCGGCCCCGACGTCGTGCACAGAAAGAATCGGGTTCTGGGTGCCCAATCCGGTGCACGCGTTGAGCACCTCCTGGGCACGACGCTGCATCTCCGGGTTGCCGCGCTGCACCGAGGCAAAGTCGAGCGCCGCGTTCTTGTCATTGGAGTTGAGGGAAGAGGCCGCGCCTCCGCCAAGACCAATGAGCATCAGCTGGCCGCCAAGCACAATGATGAGATCGTTCTCGCGGATCGCATTGTCCTTGAGCGTGAGCGCCGGTCTGATGGAGCCAAGACCACCGGCGAGCATGATCGGCTTGTGGTAGCCTCTGATCTCCGGGTTGCCCTCAGCGTTGGTCACCTCGGTGGTGAGGGTTCTGAAGTAGCCGGTGATGCATGGCCGGCCAAACTCGTTGTTGAACGCCGCAGAGCCGATAGGCGCCTCGATCATGATGTCAAGAGGCGACGCAATGTGGGACGGCTTCCCCACCTTCAAGAGGTCCTCTTCCCACGGCTGGACCCATCCAGGAATCTCCAAGTTGGAGACAGTGAAACCCGAGAGACCCGCCTTTGGCTTGGACCCCTTTCCGGTGGCGCCCTCGTCTCTGATCTCACCGCCAGACCCGGTGGCGGCACCGGGGAACGGCGAGATCGCAGTCGGGTGGTTGTGAGTCTCGACCTTGATCAAGGTGTGGACCTTCTCCTGGATGAGCTGCCAGTTCTTGGACTTGAGCTCGGGAGAGTAGACGTACCCCTCGGCACCTTCAAACACCGCGGAGTTGTCGGAATACGCACTGATGGTGTTCTCCGGGTGGAGCTGGTGCGTGTTCTTGATCATCTTGAACAACGAGTGCTGCTTGTCGTCGCCGTCGACCTTCCATCCCGCGTTGAAGATCTTGTGGCGACAGTGCTCCGAGTTGATCTGAGCAAACATGAAGAGCTCGACGTCGGTCGGGTTGCGCTGGAGCTTGGTGACAAACGAGTCGACGAGGTACGAGATCTCGTTGTCGTCAAAGGCGAGCCCCAACTTGACATTGGCCTCTGTCAAGGTCTTTTTTGGGTCGGCCGAGCCCACCAAGTCAACATGTGCCAAGGGCTTCGGCTCCGAGTGCTGGAAGATCGCGTCGTGCTCCGGGGTGGTGTTCTCGTAGAGAGTCTGGGTCATTCTGTCAAACACAGACGAGAGCGCCTCGTGCAAGTCCACGCCGGCAGGCAACCCCTCGATGCTGAGCACAAAGCCCCGCTCGATGCGCTCCACAGTCTCAATGAATCCCGAAACGTGCGCAATGTTGGTCGCCTTGGAGGACCATGGGGAAATGGTGCCAGGACGCGGCAAGACAATCACCTGGGTGGCCTTGCTGCCAGACGCCTTGCCCTCGACAAACGCAAGCATCTCCTTGACAGCCTCGTCGTTCTCGTCGAGAGCCTTGCCGTAGTTCAAGAGGGTCTTCAACTGGTCGATGTTGGAGACCTCCTGGTTTGGCTTGACGGCGACGTAGTGGACGTACGCCAGGCGGATGGCAAGCTCCTTCGCGCCGAACCGCTTGGAGATGTCATTTGCAAGATTGGCAACGCGGAACTGCGAGAGCGCCTCGTTGCCCGGGAGAACGAGCAAGTTTCCGCTCATCGTGGAGAAGGTGTGAGTTGGTGTGAGTTGTTGGTTAGATGCGGAGGGCTGAAATTTTTTATTTTTCGCATGAGTACTGTGGCGTCGGCCAGTGGACCAGAGCGCAGTTTTGCCTGCTACATTGTTGGGCAAGGTATACTTTTTTCCATTCAAATGGGTTCTCTGGGAACGGTATATACTGAATTCCAGGTCCTACGGTTCGGTTGAGCCTTCAGGGTTGTACGTGGTTGGACTCTCTCTGGCCCATCATGCTATGCACTTGTGCCAAGGATGACTCGATCGGTGGTTTTTATCGGCTGCATAAAAGCAGTAAGGTGCATTGGGCCGCAGCACTGGCGAGCGTCAGCAAGCCAGTGCTACTATTTAGTTATATCAGCTGCTAGTTAAAAGCCCAGCCAGCAGCTTAAAGCCAGACTTCTGCGTTGACTAATACAGTGCAGAGTGGGTTTTCAGAGCGGGTGGTGTAGACCGGCGCATAGTGATGTGAAGCAGTGCTATGAAGCAGTGCTATGAAGCAGTGCTATGAAGCAGTGCTATGAAGCAGTGCTATGAAGCAGTGCTATGAAGCAGTGCTATGAAGTAGTACAATGAAGCAGTGCTACGAAGCAGTGCTGTGGATGAGTGCTAATCTGAGATAGCAGAGCAACGCCAGCAGGAAGTAGCCAACACGTTGGGCATACATAGAGCGCACTTCGCACAAAGAAGCACATTGAACTTATCGAGTATCGCAGCACGTTGGCTGCGCCAACGCACTGCCAAGGAACACCGTTGAAACCCTGCGGAGTAGTTTAGTGGGCGGTGTCTCAATGTAGAAGCACTGGCTAGCATAAGTGGGGCCGGCAGTGCTATTCCTCGTTGCTTGAGGTTAACTGCTAGGAGAAGCACACAGTTGCACAGGCGAGCGTAAGCAGGTCGCCTGGATGTGCTGCAGAGAAGCCCAGAGAGAAAGGAGCCCAGAAAGGGAGAAGCCCATACTGGATGTGCTGCATGAAGGTGGCGGCTGCCGGATTTTGTGGGCTACATGATATCTTCGACAATTCATGGTAGAGCAAAACTGGATTGAGCATGTAGAGTATGAGAAAAAGAAATATCGATATGGAATCCCGCAGTCTCAGTCAATGTGCAAGGGTTTGATGAAATACGGGTGCTCTAAGGTATGAGCAAAGAAACATGTATTTGAAAGCACTTTCAGAGACTATAAAAGTTCGTGGAGTCATGATGGTTGGGAAATGTACATCCCAAATTTGAGCCAGTGCATGGCTTAGTCACTGTGCTGCCAAAAATTGAGAATCAATCAATCAATTTTTGAGCCATCAGCAACATCTCAGCAGACCTTTGAAGTCGTTGAAATAATGCGAGCTAAGACGGTGCTGAAATAATGCGAGCTAAGACGGTGCGTTGGCTACCGCAACATCCTGGCTGCGCCAGTCTGTTGCTAGCCAGTCTGTTGCTAGCGATAGAGAATACTCAGCGCATCGCCATAATCCCGGACCCTCCCCCTCATTGGCACCATCATCTCGATCTTTTGCCGTATCACCATCCAGTTTTGGTAAACATGGGGTGGGATATTGGGCTGGGTGAAGATGCGATCGAGCAACCGGATCACCAGGTAGATGCTCTCCCTCGAGGCCTCCGAAAACTCAACCCTCAAACACCAAATGAAGAAGAACATGATTAGGCCGAAAAAGGAGCCTGTAATAAGGGACTGCACAAAAATTATGGGAAACAACAAAAGATCAATATGAGAGGCGGCGTTGAGCAAGGGCCTTTCAAAGTATGTGATCAATGGAATAAGTGCCAGGGAGATGCCGCCGTAGGGAGTGAGCACGCTGTGCACCATGTGGTGCGAGATGTTAAGCAATGAGTAGAAGTAGAAGGGGAGGAGTTTGAAAAGCTGGCAGGGGGTAATGAGCCAAAGAAGAGCGAGTGTAAGCAAGTGGAAGTTTTCGCTGGTGATTGCTTGCGAAAGGGGAACCAACAGCGGAAGAAATTCTCTGCCTAAATAGTGCCGTCTATAGATGACCGTCGAGTATGTGATTATCGCCCCGATGACAGCCACCGTGTATGCCAACATGGCCAACCCGGGCACTTTGAGCGCCGTCAACATGTAGATAAAAGTCCCCCAGATCGTCATCCAGTGCAGCGTCACCCACATCCGCTGGAGAATGATCTGGATTGGCGGGAGCCCGTTCATGAACGTGTAGAACTGCGGCGGAAAGCCCTGTGCCGTCATCATTTTTTGTTAGACGAAGTTGGATGAAGACTGGAATGTCAGAGAGTGTCTATCAAAAGTACTTGTCAGAGTGTGACAAAATTGGAGCGTTGGAAAGGGTCTGCCAGCGAAAGTGTGAGACTCGGAACTCTAACCTTGAATTAGATGCCGTCAATAACCAAGCCAAGTAGCAGCTTTGTCAGAAACTCAGTTCTCAAAAGAAAGTCCTTTCTAAAAAAAGCCCCTTTCAAATGAAGTCCTTTTCAAATGAGGTCGGTAATTGGTATTGTTGAGAATTTTGATCGTCTCTTCTTGGTCGATCTATCTCAGTTGCGGGGTAGCAGGAAATCGTCGAGTCTGAGAACGGCAAAGTTGTCCTCAGGTGTTGTCCAAACAGTTCTTGTATACCAACTCAGAGTTGAACACACTTAAAATCAAAAATGAGAAGGTGCTAAACTAAAAGACAAAAGGGCCTGAATATTTCGGGGCCCCGTCACAAGACTGCATAGTGTGGCTAGACGGCATCTAGACGGCATCAGTCAGGTGACCTGATTTAGAACCTAAAAACAGGGCCCTACATATGTAGACGATCGTCGAACGTGCGGTTTTCAAATTCCAGTCACGTGACGAAGCAACACCATCAGGTCCAAAGCATCGACACCACACGCTAACTGACCTATTGCGATGCTCAGAAACATAAGATCTTATTCCAAAGTTTTGGGCCGCTTCCCGGTGGTCTCCCGCAATGCTCGTTCGTTCAGTTCGAAAAACGATGAAATTATCGCACGTTACAAGCAGCAATTGGCGAAGAAAGCTGAAGAAATCGGCGCGGCTGACATCGACGACTTGAAGGTCAAACTCAAAGACGAGATCGAGAAAAAAAAGAAGCAGCTCAACCAAGGTCAGCTCGACGTGTTGCAGCAGTTGGAGGATCAATTGGCCAAGACGGAGCCGGGAAAGAGTAATACTGTTAAAATCAAGAGTCCCTTGCCTCCCAAGGAGGCCGAGAACGGTGCCAAGAAGGATGACGCCCCGCCATTCAAGACGTTGAACTCTTACTTGGATGTTGAGAAGGTCAAGGAATTGAATCAGGAGCAGATTGCTCTCATCTGGAGAGCCCGGTTCAAGGCGGAGGAGTTGTGCACCGTGGTGCCAGTGGAGACCTTCCAGAAGCTTGCTGCCAACGGGAGAAAGTATCCGAACTTTTTACTCCCATTGAAGAAAGAAGGCCAAGGCCACGAACTTCACTTCATTCAGTGGAACTTCACAGGAAAGAACACTGTGCATGTGATCTTCACCACCTTGGCCGAGTACAAGCTCCATGGGATGTACCTGAACCTGCACATGACCTTGAGTTTCCACACCGAGTTGGCTGATTCCAAGGGAGTTGTGCTCATGAACGGCGTCCAGGAGGGTAATAATGCCAGTTTGAATGACGCCCAGCGGTTGATTTTGAACTTGCAGAGTTTCTATGGCGGGTTGAGCGGCACAGACGGCGTGAAGTTGTTGGAGGCCTTTGCGCAGGGGTCCGATGAGTTTTCGGTGGAGAAGTTGATTGAGGAGTCAGAGAAGTTGGAGTAAGTCGGTCACAGACAGTGACGATCTTGCCACGGACGGCTTTCAGCAGCACTGTCTCTTAAGCTTTGCTGTCCCTGGCGGTTACTATAGCATGCTCTGATAGAAGCACTGTGCTCGAATTGAATAGAGCTCAGTGTTGCACCCGTTGCGCCCGTTGTGAGTAGTGTATATAATTTTGGTGATTGCACCAATGATAGACAGAATATAAGTCACCTTCGTAAATACATCAAAGCCTACCAGTAGCTAACAAATGGAGTGAACAAGGGCCGCTCTGCGGTACGCTGTCAACCAATAGACGCCATTAATTCTAACTGCCAACGAACACGCCACAATGGCTCCGACACACCCTCCTATACGTCTCAACAAAACAAAACACTCAATCCCATATATGCAGTCTATCTAGTTTACTAATACATGTACCTGAAACTGGGGCTCTTGTCGCCCTGCAACACTTTGCGGCGTTCACTGAAACCGGCCCACTTTTCTTTGTAAGCCGCAGAATCCTTAACCTTATTATTTGCCTTGAGTAAAAGCAAATAGATAATGCCACTGACAACAGACATTGCTGTGAGCGAGACACAGGTGGTGAAGCCGGTGGTGTAGCCTTTGTCGAAACTGTGCTCCAAGTCCACAAACGACCAGAACCCAACGAGTCCGCCTACAGAGCCAAAGGCAATGTCTAGCGAGATCCCAATGGATTTACGAAGATGACCACAAAGGTTCATGCTGCTCCAGTAGATGACCATGGCAATGTTAGCAAAGCCGGCGCCGAGCACAAAGACAGAAAGAACATACTTTGCATCCGGACTCACCGACGGGTCAATACTGGCAAGCACTCCGGCGGCAGCACCAAGCACCACAATGAGATTGAAGAAAATAAGAGGAGCTTTGTACTTGAACTTGTCAATCAAGATCGCACAGATGGTGCACCAAACAAATGTGCCAAACCAGGCCAAGCAAACGCGGGCCACGAGAGGACGACCGACGAAACCAAGAGAAGTGTACGCGAGAGGTTGAAGGAAAGTTAGAGCGTAAGTCACGAACGAGATGCCGAGGGACATTAATGCTGGAATGAAAATCAATGGATCACAGACAGTGGTCACAATCTCTTTGAAGCTGGCGGATATGGAGTATCCCGACTTGCCGCTGTTGATTTCAAGTTTTTTGACTAAAAATAAGGTCTCATTGTCGTCAAAGAAACGAGCACCTTCGGGGAAATCTGGAATGGAGAAAAATAAAACAAAGGCAAGCGTGGCGGTCATACACCCTTCAATGATCAATAACCAGCGCCAGGACTCAAGACCCCTCACATGGTTGAGGTTTCCCACACAGGCGAAGTTGATGAGTCCAGTAAAGTTTCCGCCAAGCGGGGCCATGGCATTGATCAAGGAGAAGCGTTTCCCCGCCTGATGGCGGTCATAGTAGTGGGCCAAAATGTAGTAGATGGCTGTTTCGGTGCCAGACTGGAAAAGGCCGTGCACAAACTGGCATCCAATGAGGCCCCCAAGGTTTTTGATGTAAGCCGTGCCAATGCAAATGATGCCATAGATCAACACTGTGATACTGATCCAGAAGTGCGGTCTAATCCTCTTCAAAATGGCGTTAGAAAAGAATTGGAAAAAAATGTAGGGGCTGAAGAAAGCAACGTAAGCAATGGCGAGTCCCGAAAGATCGGTGCTGATGTCTGCCGCAAAACCGTCAAACAAGCAAAACGCAAAGTTTCCTTTGTTCATGTAGGAGATGAACATGAGGAGGCAGAATGGCGGTAACACAAACCAGTCTATTTTTTTAATGAACTTATTGTTGTCAATGCCAAAGTCTTCGGCAAGCGCCTCAATTTGTCGTTTCTTCTCTTTGTCTGAGATGAAATGCTCACAGTTGCTGTCGCTCGACTCGTCAACAACGAACAGTGAAAACGGCTTTGAAGAACCTGTAGATGCCAGCGTCAGCATTTTGTTAGATAAGATGTAATTATTTACAGGCGTTCAGGGCAATCCCACAATATATATTCCCCAGTATTCGCTTAGGCCAAGACACGGTATCTTTTTCCGACGCACGATGTCAAAGCGCCGCGTCGCAGAAGGCCACAGTTCAAGCTATTTACTTCTGAGCACCGCAAAACACTAGTGAACACAATGAAGTGTTTCAGAAAACAAGAGATCGGAATGTACAAGCAGTAATGACATAAGTCTTCTTACCTCGAAAAAAGGACCTTAGTCTTCTTACTTGTACCCACTCCGCCTTCTTCATTTATTGCTTCGCCACTGCGTACTTCATGCCCCGTAACATTTCTTTCCATCTCGCTAATGCCACGTTTGCTGATGAGACAACAGCTTCTCTCACTACTCACACTTCCCAATGCACTCTGGTATGCGGCGAGAAGCTGCATCGAAGCGCTCGCCGAGTGAATCTTATTGGCGTATGGGCCAAATAGAATATGCAAGTGGTCGCCCCAAATGCCATCGCACTGCCGTTTTTGACCGCATCGGTTCTCCTCCATATAACTTGTTCCGCAAACAAAGATCGCCAAGGATCGGAGTAAAGAGTTTTACTCCGGGCGTAAAAATCAACGGTGCCGGTGCACACAGAGTCTGAGCATGCCCTAATGCACGAGGGTAGTCATCCCCTTAATCTACTCTCGACTTTTTTTTCCTGAACATTCTCATTCCAGCTTTTGAGACACAATGTCTGATACTGCTCAATGTGGCAAACGACCGACTAGTACACAATCCCACGGGCAAGTTGGGGCGAGCGTGCGTGTTGCAGAAGGGGCTTGCGAGTGGCCCCAGCACCGCACACCAACGGAATGTCTGCGATTCCCAAGTCTCTGCGCATCAAACACAGCACTCCTGGAAAATGACCGATAATCAATGAAAGTTTGCAAGAGTCAAAAAACGGCGACGCTGCTGTACCCGTGTGTTTCTCTGAGCCGCCTAATGCACCCACCTGCCTTTGCGGTGCTTTCTCAGGGTTTCCGCGGTTTCCGCTCTGCCTCCAGATTCTGATTCTCTGCTTGCTACTGCTTGCTTATACTTACCACTACTTGCTAATGCCCTCTAATGCAAATGAATCTGTAGTGGCCGAGTTTCGTTTAACGGCTCTGCCCAGCGCTCTGAGAAAGCGAGAGACGCCGAAGTCTGTAAATGTAGCAGAAGAATACTTAAAGACTGTTCAGAAAAAGCCTCTGGTCTTCCAAGCAAAGCCTGAGAAGTCTAGCTTTTATCTTGAAATTTAAATAAACCGAAAAAGAGAAGAAAGGGAGTGCGAGTCTAAGAACGAGAAAAAACCATTGCAGCGCTCGGAAAAGCTCATCACGACAGTGTACACGGAGCCTATTTTCTTAGCTTAGCAGAGCCTTTACTTAAGGCACATGCACTCGACAGTCGAAGGCTGCAACTTTTGACCGGGAAATATCGAATGCTGCAACTTTTGACCGGGAAATATCGAATGCTGATAGTCTGAGCCACTGCGGTGTAGAAGAAACATTCAGCATTTCCGCTAGCATTTTTGATTGTCAAAGATTACACTTATATAATTGGCCAGGTATTGGCCAGACATGTTCTAGCGCCTCGCCAATGTGCGGCAATGCCCACGCTAGGCTCCGCCAATGTGCCGCGTAACAATCTCAGCATTTTAAACTGGAAATTTCGGTAGTTTTACATGTCTAAGCAATATTGGCATGTCTATGTTGGCATGTCTATATCTGTCTATATTGGCATGTCTATATTGGCATGTCTAAACAATGCTGTGGCTACCGCAGCGCACAGGCTTCGCCAGTGCACTGCTAGCGGTTACGGTTACGAGCCCTGCCCAATTATACACTCTTGACATATCCTTCCGCCAGAGTGGCAACTCTTCCCCCAGATGCGAATTCAGTACCCAATACTACTAGTGCTATGCCAATGGCTAGCCCTTGCCCACGGGAGTGTCACCAGTGAGTTGGCCGGCTTGGACTCTCGGTTTGTCAAGGAGGGGCCCAGCTTGGCACTCCTTCAGGGCTACGATTCGCTCTTGACTGAGGTGGTTGGACAAAAAGACAGCGACAACTCTGCGCTACTCTCGAAAATATATTACAAAAAGGGGCTCATCGACCTCTTTCTCGGCAAAGAAGGAAAAGCGATTTCGGACTTCGAAGGCTGCTTGAAAAACGGAGACTCCATGGTCCCCGCGGCAGTGCGTTTGGCACAGCTATACTTGGCCCACGGGAAGCATGAGAGTATCAAGGAACTAGCGGGGAACGCCTATGCGGCAAACGATGAGATCAGAGAGGTCGCCAGGGAGTCCGAGAGAGTCGAGGAACTCTTGCTGGAGTCCCACAGTCTTGTTGCCTCGAAGCAGTATGCAGAGTGTATCAACAGAGTGTCGGAGGCGATCTCCATGTCCGGGTCCGACCCACAGCTCTACAGAATCCGCATCCAGTGCTCGATCCAGGCCGCGGCACACAACCAGAAACAAACCACGGCCCACGACGACTCGCCCGAGGTCAATCTTCGAGAGCATCTCGCACAGAACCTCATCCCCGACTATCTCATGTTGGTGCGGCTCGACCCGCTTAGCATAGACAACTATGTGCAGTTGTCTGGGTTGTACTTCTTTGGCCTCGCCGAGAGAGAGAACGCGCAGAAGTGGGTGCGCAAGGGGTTGCACTACGACATGGACGACCCGGCTCTCAAGCGGTTGACGATATTCTTCAAGCGGAACGAGAAAGTTTTAAAGGAAATGGAGAAGGTGAAGGCGCTCAACGCGTTTTTGTTTGAGGGCAGCGAGGACGAGGGCATGGGCCCCGGCCACGTGACGCCGGCCGACTACAAGCAGTTGGCCAAGCTGTTGTTTGAGGAGAAGCCCCTGATCCCTGCCAAGGAGGCGAAACGATTGGGCAGAGAGTTTGCCAGCAATTTTGAGTACTTTTCCCATTTGAGCCACGAGTTCAGCCAGGGAGTGGCCGCTTCCAAGCACGACCTCGTCAACGGTCTACTTCTCGAGATGAACAGGTACGCGTGCCAGAGTTTTGTCAGCTTAAAAAACCTCAAGCAGGCCAAGCCGTACTGTCAAAACGCGTTGTCTCTCGAAAAAAGAAACAAGCAAGTGAGTGGCTTTTTTGTGTCGCCCCACGCGTTCTCGATGACCTTTGAGGCACGCGCAGCTGTGAAGTCTAACGATATCGAGCGGCTCAAGCAGTTGCACGAGGCCTATAAGGACAACCACCATTTGCAGAGCATAGACGCATTCTCGAGGCTCTTTCAGCAGGTCAGTGGCGCTCTTCAGAGACAACAGCAGCAGCAACGGCAGCAGCAGCAACAGCAACAGCAGCAGCAACAGCAGCAGTACCACCAGCAACAGCAACAGCAGCAGCAATGGCAGCAGCAGCGGCTGGATCCAAGCGCGGATTACTACAAGATTTTGGGGGTGGATAAGGATGCCGGCGATCGTGAGATCAAAAAGGCCTATCGTGCGTTAGTGAAACAATACCACCCGGACAAGTACTCGGGAGATCAGAGCGAGGAGGAGGTGTTGAAGAAGATGTCGGAGATCAATGATGCCTATGAGGTCTTGCTGGACCCGGAGACTCGGCGGCGGTACGACCAGGGAGAGGGGCAGGGGCAGAGACAACAGCACCACGGTTCTCCGTTTGGTCAAGGTGGTCATGGCCACGGGGGACAGCAGTTTCAATTTAATTTTGGGAGCGGCGGAGGCGGGTTTCCCGGGGGGTTTCCTTTTGGCGGTTTTGGGTTTTAAGCAAGCAGCGATGAGAAAGCAACGGCGAGCGTGAGCGAGTCGTTGCGTTACTATGAAAGTTGGCTTTGCGCCGCTGTGTTTATTGGCTTGCTTACTTTCTTTGTTGAAAGCTGGCTTTGTGCCAATGCGATGCTTGGCTTTGCGACTGTGAGTAGCACTTACTGGCACTCATTGGACACGCCAGCAGCGAGTAGTGAACACCAGCAGTGGCTAACAGTGGCTCGCAGTGGCCAGCAGTGGCCCACAGTGACTCTGCCGGTGTGCTACGGCTCAGTGGGAGACTACCACTGTATGCATGCACTGCTTCAAGTGTAAAGCTCGCCACTGCTTACAATGACCATCATTTTTCATCAATGACTAACAGTGGCCAGCTGCTGCGGCGCTGCAGTGCTCAGCACACGGCTCCGCATTTTATATATCCACATTGTACATAGCTGGTACTCCTACAAGGCTCAATTGCCGGTCCACTCTCAGTCGTAAGACCTTAATTGTAGGCACTTGAGACTTACATGAGGGCCATTTATGTGAAGTGCCGCAGGGCCCGTCAAAGAAAGTCGTCAATCGAAAAAGTCGTCAATCGAAAAAACAGTCAATCAAAAAATAGTCAATCCTAATAGTAGTCAATCGATAAAATAAAGGCAACGCACTGGCGAGCGTTAGCTACGGCTCAGTGGCTACCACTGTGTGTATGCTTCAAGTGTTGTCTGCGCAGCGTCTCGCTAACGCTCGCCACTGCTAACGCTCGCCAGTGCTGCACCGGAGGTTCACCGACTTAGCTCGCTCTGCATACACACCCCCGGCCTTTCTCGGACTTAGCAGGGGCGTAAACAAATGCCCGGAGAGAGCGGGGTCTCAAAGGCGGCTGCTCAGCAATTGTAGGGCGGGCGGTTTGCTGCGCTGCTCGGTCTTTAGCGGTGTGTCAACATCCGCCAAACGCCGTCCGGTCTTTACGCAGGTGAACATGTGGAGCTGCGAGTAGCGCTGCGCCATTATACTTTGAGACTGCAATATATAAATCAGCCGAGTCGACTGTTAGCTATTCCGAGTAACACTCTGATATTCAAATCATCTACTTGATGGCAAACATTAAGAATCTCTTTTGCAAGAAACCCGCCATGTCCACCACTGTCTTCGTCTCCGGAGCCACCGGCTTCATTGCCCAGCACATCGTTGTGGCCCTACTTGCCAAGAACTACAAAGTCGTTGGCACTGTGCGCTCCGCTGAGAAGGGAGAGGCGCTCAAACGGAATCTCGACTCCGACAAATTTTCTTATGAAGTCGTCAAAGATATCGCGGTTGCTGGCGCCTTTGACAGCGCGCTCAAGGCCCACCCGGAAGTCACTGTTGTGCTCCACACCGCGTCGCCATACACTTTTGTTGTCCAAGACGCTGAGAAAGATCTTTTAAAGCCCGCTGTGGAGGGCACCGAGAATGTTCTCAAGTCGATTAAAGCGTTCGCTCCTCAAGTGAAGCGGGTCGTCGTCACTTCCTCGTTTGCCGCGGTTTTCAGTTTCAACCCGCCATCGGACCCTGACTTCAAGTTCACCGAGAAATCGTGGAATCCTATTACGTGGGACGTCGCCAAGCTGAACAGCATGATGGGCTATGTCGGGTCCAAGACGTTTGCCGAGAGGGCCGCGTGGGACTTTGTCAAGAAACAGCAGCCAAATTTTGTCTTGTCCACGATTCTCCCCGGGAATGTGTTTGGGCCCCAGGCCTTTGACTCGAGCGTCGGTGGCACCCTCAACACCTCCGCCGAGATCATCAACTCTGTTCTCAAGTCCAAGCCCGACGGTGAGGTGGTCCAGGCTTTTGGCGACTCGATCGACGTGAGAGACGTTGCAAAGGCGCATATTGTGGCGTTCGAGAGTGACAGGGCTGTTGGCCAGCGCTTGCTTTTGACCGACGTTCCGATCTCGGGGCAGCTTCTTACCGACATCATTGTTGACAATTTTCCAGAGTTGAAGTCGAAGGTCGCGTTGGGAACTCACGGCGACAACTATCCCCAGGTTGATACCGTTGACAACCAGGTGACTCGTGAGATTTTAGGGTTCAAGTTTGTTGACTTGAAGACTACGCTTGTCGACAGTGTGGCGCAGATTCTCAAGAATCAGGCTTAAAGCAGTGCACTGGCGAAGCCAGTGTGCTGCGTGGTCTTTGCTTGGTCTTTGATAGTTTTTGAAATACTTTCATGAAGTGCTCCCCAGGCATACATCGCAGCGTCCCGCTCCGTGGTCCATTGTTGGGGGTGTCTTCTAGGTAGAAGAATAATGTTTTGATTTAAAACGTGTAGGCTATTACTTGGATCTATGAGACTTGAGGGAGAGCAAAATACGCTGAATTATGTAAAATAGTTCTTGCGTTGAGCAGAGGTGCACGCTATTAGAAACTTTGCTGACCTTTAGACAAGACACAGTGCACTGCGTAGAACCTCTTTGGTTGTGCGCTTGGTTTCAAAAATACCAACTATGTAGTAACTGGTAGCCAGCATATGCAGTAATGAAGCACAGAAGGCTTATAAATTGGCGAATTGTTCCTAAAAAAGCTGAAGAATTGAAGTCGACGCAGCACACTGGCTGCGCCAGTGCACTGCTACTGTCCCACTACGGTGGAAATCCGCCCTACTATATCAATACAACAGAAAATGAATAATAATGCTTTTATCTGATTGCTTCAGTCACGAGTAAACAATGTATGCCTGGAGAGCATTTCATGAAGTATCGAGGGTCACGCAGTGCACTGGCGAAGCCAGTGCACTGTATTGCAAAAAGTATCGAAGACCACGCAGCACACTGGCTTCGCCAGTGCACTGCCTCTCAGAACTTCCGCTTCTTCTGTGGCCGCCCATTCTTGTCTCTCCGCTTCTGCTTCTGGTCACGCAGCTTTCTGATGTCGTCGCTGCTCTTGATCTCGTTCCCGCCTTGGCCCTTGCGCTTGATCCCCTTGACCTCCCGGCCGCCCTCCAACGCAGTGTTCACCTTCTTCTTCTGCGTCAAGTAGTTGTCGCGGTACTTATCGGCGGCCTTTGGCGCCTTGTTCTTGGTGTGTCTGTACCGCTTCTCCGAAGGCGCCGCTCCCTGCTGCTCCTTCGAGCCGACCTTCAAGCTGTTACTGGAAACATGGTTGTCTCTCTTCCAGTTCTCGAAGCGGCCCGACTTGTAAGACGCCGCAATTCGTTTCCCACTCTCGCCAATGATGAACTTCTGGTCCGTCGACTTCGAATTGACATACTTTCCGGCACTCTTGTCCCACTTGTACGTCTGCTGGTGCTGCTTGTGCACCTGGACGCGGTCGTCGCCGTCAAGGTCGAACGTCGCGTGCTGTGCGGCGTTGGCAAACAGGGGCTCAAAGTCGTTGTCGCCGTCCTTGGATGGCTCCGCGTCGTTGCTGGCGTAGTGCAGCATGAAGAAGTTCTCGTCCTTGTAGCTCTTTTTGGTCTTGGTCTTTTTGAGAGCGTCCTCAGCAGACTCAAAGGTGTCTTTGAGTTCCTGCTCGTCCACCTTGAATCCCACCTCGTTCTCGGCATGGCCCTTGAATATCTCGTCCTGAATCGAGTGGCTCAATCCGGCAAGTCTCTCCTTCTCCAAAAGTTGACGCCGTTCTTTTTGCCGCTGCTGGATTGGCGCAATCTGTCTTCTCCGCTTCGCCATGAAATCCGTCATCTCGTCACGCGCCTTGCCGAACTCGAACACCGTCTCCTTGTTGTTGCGGTTTTGCAACTTCTCAAGAAACTGCATCTTCTGCTCTTCGGCGTCGTCCTCTTGTCTGAACAACAAGTTGGTCTTGTCCCACCCGCTCTGGATCAACTCTTTAGACCGCTTCAATGACTCGGCAGAAGTGACCTTGGCCTTGGTGCGGTAGTACAACTTCTCGGCCTTGTCCGCAACCTTTTTGATCACTTGGAGGTCGTAATTCTTGAGAAGGGTGCCAGTAAAGTCGCCCAACTGCTCGATGGACCCCTGCGGAGCAGCGCCCAACACAAGTCTGTCACTGTAGGAGATCTTAGGCTCGACATACTCTTCACCAGTTTCCTCGGCGCGTTTTTTGAGGATCTGACACTTCGCCTCGTGCATGTCGGTCAACATGATCTTGCGACCAAGAAACAACTCCATCTCAACCAAAGAAGGAACTTCATTGGGAGTGACAACACTGTACGCCCATCCGGTGTTACCGGCACGCGCGGTTCTTCCCACACGGTGGACAAACAACTTGGACGAGGCGGGCAAAGTGTAGTTGATTACGTTTTTGAGCAACGGAATATCAATACCTCTGGCAGCGACATCGGTAACAACCAAGAGAGATGTGATACCGGCGCGGAAGTTGTAGAGCTGTCTCCGTCTCGCATGCTGGTCTAACGTACCATAGATGTAAGAGGCGGCGTATCCCGCTTCTTTCAAAAATAACTTGATATACTCCACGTGATGCCGGGTTGGCACAAACACAATGGTCCCATCAGGGCTCACCAACTCGTTGGCCTTGGCAAACTTAGGCCGCTCCTTCTTCTCCTTTCTCTCTTTTCTGTCCCGTCTGAACCTGCTCTGGCTCTTCTTTTCGCCATCGCTGTCTTCCTCCTGGTAATCGTCCTTGAAGTCGTCCAACTTCTGGAGCTGCTCCGGCGTGGATAACGGCAACTTGATGATCTCCTGGATGATGTACAAGAGCGTGGCATCGCGGTCCTGCATCTTGGACAGCACAAAGCACATCTCCAACTCATCGGAGATCTTGCTCTCGGCGTCAAGCCGCACCAACACAGGGTTCTGCAACCCCACCTTGGCAAAGTTCACCAACGTCTTGGGAAGCGTGGCACTGAAGAGGATCGCCTGGCGCAGCGGCGGCATTGCCGCAATGAGCTCGTTCAAGGCGTCCTCGAAGGAGACCTCAAACAACTGGTCGGCCTCGTCAAACACAATATACTCGACGCACTTCAAGTCAAGGTTCATCTCGGTGCGCAAATGCAAGAAACGGCCGGGGGTGGCAATCAAGATGTCGGGATTGGTGAGCATGGTGCTGAACTGGTCCTCGAGAGAGTCGCCTCCCACCAAGACGGCGGCACGCAAGTTTGTGCCGCGCGCAAACTCTTTGAACACCTTGAACGACTGCAACGCCAACTCACGGTTGGGCGAGAGGATGATTGCTCTCACGCCGACCTTGGCGCTGTGGGTCTTCAACTTCTCGACTATCGGCAACATGAACGCCGCAGTCTTACCGGAACCCGTCCGGGCCATGCCAAGCACGTCACGCCCCGACAAGATCAACGGAATGGTTTTCCGCTGGATTGGCGTCGGCTGCTTGTAGCCCTTCTTCGTGATGTTGTAAAGAATCTTCTTCGACAACCCGAACCCCGCAAACGTGCCCGGCTTGCCCGCGCTCTTGGCCTTGTTCACAAACTCCTTGATGTCCTCATCGTCATCCGACAACTCTAAATTAGGCATTGCCTCGGTGTCGCCGGCAGCGGGCTCCTTGCTGGCCTTGTCTGACTTTTCTGGCTCCTCGTCTTCCTCGTCACTGCTCTCTTCGGCCCCAGAGTAGATAATTTCATCCTGGTACTCTCGCTCGCTGTCGGAGCCGGAGTCTGAGTCCGAGACCTGCTCTGTGAGCCCAAACTTGGAACTGAGATCAATGTGGTCGTCTTCCGAGTCGGACATCTTAACTAAGGATAGTCTTCAATACTGGTGGCTGCCTTGGGATAAAAATTATTTTTTTCTGACGGCGTGCGTCGCGGTGCGTCGCCATGCATGCCTCATCGAAAGTTTTTTGTCAGCCAACACCCACTGTCCTCAGCCAACATGAGCGATACACTCAGAGAGTTGCACAATCAGTTGATTGCATTGGTCCAGTATAAGGACTTTTCCAAGTGGTCGGAGGCCAATGGAAAGCGTGAAAACCTGTCACTTGTGGAGTCCTTTGGTCTAATTTTACAGGCCAAGTTCCCGGAGGCTCTTTCGCTCGACGTCTACGAGAAGCACATATGGTCGGGGCTTTCGAAAGCAGACACCGAGGCACACTTGAACACGTCTCTCAGTCATATCACCGGTGAGATCGTCAAGAATGTGCCGGAGGAGTTTTCTTCCGAGACATGGAGATCGTTGGTGCTTGGCTTTGCCGTTGGCCTCGGCCAGTCGTTCTGCCAAATCAATTTCACCGGCCCCTCCATTGCGCAACTCCGCGAGGAGCTCCTTGTGACTGGCAGCGATATTATAAGCAGCTTGGAAGTCGGCGGACAGACCATTTATGAGCTTGCGGAGAGCCCTTTCTTGTTGCTCTTGTGTCTCCACTTCTTGGAACAACTCTCCAATGGGCCCAAAATATTGGGCCAGCAAATTGAGGTCGAAAGTGTCGGCTCTTACAAGACCGACGATCCCGTCACTGCCTTTGCCAACTGGTGGCGCAGCAGATATTTGCAGGTCCAGATGTCGTTGCTCTCCGACCTGAGCCCGCTCATTGTGAGTCTTTCTGCCGCGCTTCTTGAATCTGCCTGGCCGTTGGCCCAGGGGGGCCTTGAGCTCATCTACCAATTGGAGTTGGCCAAGAACGCCTATCATGCGGAGATCGAGACCCATGTTGTCAGGGCCTTGGAGAGGGCTAAGCAACTCTCTGGTCTCCAGTTGGTGCTCACCGGTGCCAAGGCAAAGCACACCAGGTATCAAACAGTGGCGAAAGCGAGTTTGGTGTTACTCGCCAAGAGCGAGACGCCGGGCGTGGAAGAAGAGGACAACGAGACCATCATTGAGAACAAGGCGTTGGACTCGGACTTGTTGTTGGAGGTGCCGGAGTTCGAAAAGATGTCGTTGGGCGACGATTCCGAGCAGCAGGGCGAGCAGTTCCCGCCATCTCCGGGGCCCGAGCAGGATGACTACGAGTACAGTGGCCTCACTGCCAAGCAGAGACTCTTGCCTACTGCGATTGTCTCGCTGCACATCCCCAAGGAACTTGCTGAGCTTGACGCCAATGACCAGCCTCGGCTTTCAGTGCTTGATGCAGCTCAGCTATTCTTACGCCTCGTCACGATCAAGCAGATCACGCCTTCGGGCGACAACCTTGTCGAGGAAGAAATGATGGCGGTTGTGCGGCGTCTTGTTAGCAGCGGGTCTCTCAACTGGCTCCTTTATTCTAAAACCCTTTGGCAACGCTCGGAGTTGGACTCTGGCAAGGCTAAAACCGTGGAGCGTGGCATCTTCCAGATGCAGGCGTTGGTCGAGGAGCTCAACATGCAGATCCAGACCAGAATGTTTCCCGAGAAGCAGTCGACCAATGGAGCTTCGCGCTTGAGATACCTCAATGTGTTGCCACTCTGGCCACGTTGGCAATTGGATGCCACCCTTGCCGAAAAGTATGTCTCTCTTGGCGTTTTGAAGTCGGCGGTTGAGATCTACAGCCGCTTGCAGATGGTGCCGGAGACTGCTGTTTGTTATGCCAGTTTTGGCCAGGAGAAGGAGGCGGAAAGACTACTCAGGGAGAGGCTCGAGAGTCATCCGAGAGACGGTCGTTGCTGGTCTATTCTTGGCGATGTGACGCATGACCCTAAGTTGTGGGAGAAGGCGTGGGAGATCTCCAAGTACCAGAATGCCAAGGTTTCTTTGGCCAGATACTATTACAGCAGGAGACAGCTCGAGGTTGCTGTCAAGCACATGCATGAGGTGTTGACGTTGAACCCGTTGAACTTTTCGAACTGGTTTTTCTATGGCTGTCTCGGCTTGGAATCCGAGCAGTACGAGTTGGCTGCTGAGGCGTTCACCCGCTGTGTTTCAATTGACGACACGCACACCCATGCCTGGAGTAACTTGGGCAGTGCGTTGCTCAACACAGGGAAGGTGCGGGAGTCGCTCCTGGCCTACGAAAGTGCCATCAAGACTAGCGATGCCTCGAACTGGAAGATCTGGGAGAACTACCAGTTGACAGCGGCCAAGCTCGGGGAGTGGACCAAGGCCATTCGGGCCGGCACAAAGTTGATTGAGTTGCGCAAGGGTGACGAAGGGATATTGAACCTTGTGCTTATTGAAAAGTTGGTACAAGAACTTGTCAGCAGTGACTTTGAGGAGGAGGGCCTCGACTTCTTTCAGAAACAGTGCGTCGACTACATCTGCGTGCAAATCCCAAAGATCAACACCCAGCTGTCGAAGATCTGGCAGATGCAGCTGCGCGTCGAGTTGTGGCGCAAGAAGCCCTGGAACAGCTTGGCGTGTGTCGAGAAGGCGTACCGGGTGGACTTGAATAGAGGAGACCTTGTCTCTGACGAGAAGTGCTGGCTCGCAGCTGTAGAGAGCTGTGTGGACTTGGTGGCTGCGTACGAGTCGTATGGAGAGATGCCTGGAAAGTACGGAGCGGGTGATGTTGTTTGCAAGGACTGGAAGTTCAAGGCGAGAACTGCCGTGAGAGGGTTGATGTCGAAGGGGAAGATCAGCTGGGAGGACTCCGAGGGGTGGGAGAAGTTGGTGGAGGCCAAGGAGGGGTTGTAAGCAGTGGCGTCAGCAGTGGCGAGCGTTAGCGAGACGCTGCGGTGTAATCGGTGTTCACTAAATAAAGGGTTGCCTCATTGTATCAAGTGTAAGCAGTGGCGAGCGTTAGCGAGACGCTGCGTTGTTATCGATGCCCGTTGTTATCGATGCCCGTTGTTATCAATGCCCGTTGTTATCAATGTCAACTAAAGCAAAATTAGTCAAGCAGCAACTTGGGACACTCGTCAGTGCCTGACGTTTGAAGGTTGCTGTGTGCTTAGTGCGAATAGTTGAGAAATGGAATAGAATAGAATTCTCGTTCACAACGTGTAGCGATCTTCAGTATTTGCATTGCCTGGGTGCTCAGTATTTCTCGATATTCAGTCTTTGCATTGCCTGGGCAAGGAACACTTGTTTTAGTTGGACAACACCAATTACACCGCAGCGTCTCGCTAACTCTCGCCACTGCTCGCTACGATTTCATATTTGTAAATGTCAATAAAAATTCTAATTCTAATTATAAGTAGCAAATCGAGCTGGCGATGCTCCTAATACTGGCAAGTGCCGCGGTCTTCGGCCACTGCCTCACGCCCAACTGCCTCGCTGACGCCCGGCAGTGCTTACTGCTCATAGCTGTCCCAGTTGTCGAGAACCTGCTTGATTTTCTCGGACTGAGTCAACTCGTACACCTCCTCGAAGTACTCCTTGGTAACCTCAAACGGCCGCGCCGTCAAGTTTGGAATGTACTTGTTCACCAAGTTGTCCACCTTGAGCGCCTTCTGTGGAATCTTCTTCAACAAGAACTTCTTGAACGGCTGCACACCACCACGCAAGTACGACGAGTGGAACGGCACCGAGATCCCCTTCAATGGGATACAGGCAAAGCCGCGCTGCAAGTCAATCGGCTGCTCCTTCGCCACGGACTGCTTCGCCACCTCCTGGATGATGTCCTTGAGGTACTCGCCAATCTTCTCCTTCGAGAGCTGCTCCTGCAACTTGACAATGTCGATCTTCTTCAACTTGAACACGTTGAGCACGTTGGTCAAGGTGTCAAGCCCACGGAGATCACCGGCGGCCACGTACTGCTGGTTCTCGACGTTGTAGTTGACAATCTCAAGCAACCACTTGGTCTCCTTCGAGATGCTCTCGACAACAAATCTGAGCGCCGCGTCGTCAAAGCTCTTGGCCACTCTCGATGGGTTACAGGCAATCATACCGTAGTTCGACCGGCCCTGCTCGTCCCGCTCGACCGCAACCTGCATCGTCATGCCTCTGTAGAACACAACCTCGACCAACGACTCAATCGGCATCACGTCTCCCAACGACGCCAACGCAGAGTACTCGCCGAGCGAGTGGCCGGCAAACACACAGTTCTCCGGCACAAGGCCCTTGCTCTTGAGGTCCTCGAACCCGGCCTTCTCCATGAGGGTCAACGCCGGCTGCGTGAACTGCGTGGCACTCAACAACCCGGTCGGCGACATGAACGTGTACGACTTGGTGCTGCCCGTGATCTCCTTGAAGATCTTCTCGGCGCGCAACTTGCCGTCGGCGTCCAAGGTCTCGAACGTCATCGAAGTGTAGTTCTTGCGGATCTTGCGGCCGGCAACTCCGCCAAAGTGGACGGTCAACTCCTTCGGGTTGTTCTTCACAATGTCAAGGATGCTGAACCCGTACTGCTGCATGAGGTGCGAGTCCGCGCGGTCCCAGACCTGGCGGGCAACCGCAGAGGTCTTGTAGAGGTCCATGCCCATGTTCTGCTCCTGGGAGCCCTGTCCTGTGAAGAGGTAGGTCGAGAACGGCTGGGAAATCTCGGCCTCGGCGTCGAGCACAAGCTCGCCCGTCTCGGCGTTCTTGGTGGTGATCTTGATGATCTTGCGGCCATTGACCATCCCGGTGTGCTCGAGCTCGGTGCTGAGCTGGGTGTTTGGCAACACCATCGCCGTGAAGTTCGCCTTGTAGGCCTTCACCCGCTCGGCGACGTTGTCGGCGCCCCACAACTCAACAAGACACCGCACAGAGGCACTGGTGTACATGCCGTGGGTGATGGTGCCCGGCAAGTTGGCGTACTTGGCAAACACTGGCGAGATGTGGATCGGGTTGTAGTCGCCCGACACCACGGCGTAAGGGTCGTTGCTCGCAGGGAGGTACACCGGAGAGATCGACTCCTCGGAAGCAATGCTGATCGGCGACTCAAACGGCTTGGTCTCCTCGATGGAAGAGCCGTTTCTCGAGAGGTAGTCCAACACTGGGTTGCCGTACGACTCAAGGGCCTGGTAGTCGACCTCGCCGATCTGCTTGATCTCCTTGGTAGGCAACTCAAGCAAGATCTTCCCCACGGTTTTGACCGACGCAAATACCTTGTCGTTCTTGAACGCCATCTCGGTCTCGCACTCAAAGGTAAGAGTCTCGCCAAGAATCTCGGTGCTGTTGTCGAGCAACGCCCACTCCTTGGACTTCAACACCGCGACGTCCTTCAAGCTCTTGAGCTCCACCTTGACGGGCTTCTCAACAATCTTGTTGAACGTGTTCTCATAGTCGGTGTAAACACCGCGGTAGAAAAACTCGGACACGACGTCCATCACTGGCGAGCCCTCAGACCCGTCCTCGTTCAATCTGAAGATCGTCCCGAGGACCTTGACCTGCTTTCCGGTTGGCCCGTTGACGATCGAGAGCACCTCCGACTTGGTGTTGACCACCTCGCCAATGGCAAGCGGCTCGCCTCTCATGGAAAACGAGTTCGAGAGGTGCACCAACTTCAAGAGATCGCCGTCAATGCTCTTGTGGAACACCGACTTCATGATCCGCTCCCAGCCCACGACAATGGCAAAGTCCATCGGGGCATGGGTGTCGCAGAAGTCGTTCTTGTTGTTGACAATGTGGGCAAACTCCTTGACCGCCGGGGCAGTCACAGTGTACTCGGAACCATACACCGACGATCTGAGGTCGAAGCTGTCGTCGTAGGCGTCCTTCTCGCCAAACCACAACTTCCAGTAGAACTGCTTGATGCGCTGGTTGCGGTCGCCCATGACCTCGAGGATCGGCGCAAAGCCGTCCTGCGGGTTGTAGGTGTAGAGCAACTCAAGCGCAAGTGGCACGGAGTCCTTGTTGCGGTCGGTGAAGAGCAACAACTGCACGGTGGTGCGGTCCTTCAAGGAAATCTGCACCAACTTCTTGGACTTGTCAAACAAAGTGACGACGGTCTTCAGTGGGGTCTCGGCGTCGGTGATCTCGGCCCGGGCCCCGGCAAACGGCGCAACGAGCGGCTTGGCCGGGTTGTCGATGTAGTCGACGCCCTGCACAAAGTACTTGGCCGAGAGGAACGCATGGCGCCAGTTCTTGACCGGCCCCGCCAACAACTGGGTCCAGGCAGAGGCGTCTGGGAGGGTGTCCTTGACAGTGTGGACGGTGGTCAGGCCAGAGCTGGTCGTGGTGACCCCCTTCACCTTGTCGAGGCTCACTGCCTCCTCGCCACCAAAGTACTCCTCGACGGCAACAGACTCAATGTCGCCGCTGTACTTCTCGTCCAACAACTTCTGGACCAAGCCCTCGTTGATGCTGTCGAGCAAGTCCTTGATCGGCTCGTTCACCTTGGTGGTGAACTGAGCGGCAACCGGCCCGTGCAAGATACAGGTCCGCTGGATGTCGCGGTCCTTGACAAAGTCGAGGTTCTGGCACTGGAAAAGCGAGTCCTTCTTGAAGTAGGTCTCGAAGCGCGCGTCAAGCACCGGGATGAAGGGCACCGGCTTCATGCGCGGGTTGGCGCAGAGCTGGAGGAAGTAGTTGACGTCGTAGGCGTTGACCAACTGCGAGACGCTAGCTGGGAAGGCGCTGTCGAGCTTGGCCAACTCCTTGTCCGGAGCAGAGGTCAACGACGGCAACGAGAGGATCGACGCCTGCTCCTTGCCCACAAACCGCTCCTCGATTCTCACCAACCAGTCGAAGAGCATCTTGGTCAACGAGACATCGAGCCACAGCTGCTTCGGCTCGTAGTAGATGAACAGCAAGAGCTGGCGCGACACCTCGGCGTAGGTCATGTCGCCAACGTCACAGGGCCCGCTGGCGTTGCTGCCAAACCATGGCTTCTGCGAGTCCTTGTTGAGGGCCTCGATGAGCTTCGGCTTGTCCTCGGCCAACTTCTTGAGAAGATCCTTGGGCTTGAGCGTGAAGTACTCCTTGTCGAGTCTGGCCCACAACTGGACACCACGGGTGGCAATCTTGTGGATCGGCTCGCCCATCTCGGAGCGCACCGTCATCACACCACCGGTGGCCTTCTTGTAGGTGCCCTCCCACTGGCCGTCGGCCACGCCCGGCGACTCGGCAATCAACTGCTTGCCCTCGTCGCTGAGAGCTGCCTCCTTGGCAATCATCACGCGGGAACCAAAGAGGAAGCCGTCAAACGGCATCTCCGGGTAGTCAAAGGCGGTGGACCACTTCCCGGTGAGGTATGGGTAGGTGTCATCGGCGCTGCCAAAACCGGAGCCGGCAATCAAGATGATGTTCTTGCAGCGGCGGATGCGCGAGTACGTCTGGAGCATCGGCTGGTGGAAGTCCTCAAACGAGTGGTGGCCGCCGCCGCGGCCCGCGGTCCACTGGACAACCACAGGGAACGTCGGGTGGGCCTTGGCAATGGCAATGCACTGGCCAATGGCGTCGATGGAGCCGGGCTTGAGCCCGAGATAGGTGAGGCCAAGGGTCTCGATGTACTCCAGGGCCACCTCGAGCGACGGCACTCCGGCACCAATGGTCAACCCCTGGATCGGGAAGTTGTTATCGCGCAACTTCTTGATGAGCGGGATGCCCCACTGCAACATGCGCGGGTTGACGTAGATCAAGTTGATGCCGATTCCCGTGCCCGGCGGCACCGAGTTCGCCACCGTCGAGAGAGCCTTCTCAAACGTCTCGGGGGTGAAGTAACCCCCGCCGGCAATCTCAATGGTGTATCCGGCGTTGAGGGTGGCACTCACAAAGTCGGTGTCCACCGTCGACGGGGTCATACCGGGAACGAGCAACGGAGGACGGCCCAAGAGCCGCGAGAACTTGGTCAGAATCCGGAGGGTGTTGTCGGCGGCCCGGACCAAGCGTGGCTGGTGCTCGACCAACCAATTCGGCGCAAACTTGACCGCGGCGCCAAAAAGCTCCTGCTTGTACCCGTACTCGTCGTCCGGGTTGATGTCGAGGGTGCCGCACACAATGACTCTGACGCCAGAACCTTCTTTGTTTCTGTGGGTCAAAGTGCCGATTCCCGACGCGCCGCCAGGGCCAAAGTCGAGAATGTGTGTGGCCGAGACCTTGGAGAGCGCGGTCTCCCAGTTGACAGTCAAGTTGGTGATGAGCACCACGGCGCGCATGATGACGGAACCCGTGCAGTTTCGGAGATCCTCGCCGTTGTTGAAGTCAATCACGGGGATCTGGAGGCCGGCGGCTGGAAATTCAATGCCGTGCGCCTCAAGATCCTTCTCAATCTGCTGATTCGCCCCGGTCAAAAGATGCGAGTGGAACGGCGACAGGATCGGAAGAAACCGGTTGGAAAACTTGAGCTTGCGCTCCGAGAACGGGATGCGCGACTGCTCAAGCCCCAGGGCGGCCTTAGCCTTGCGAAGTGCAAGGTTCAACCCGTAGAGCGACTGCGGCGGGCCGGACACCACCAAGTTGCGCGCCCCATTGACAAGCGACACCACCACCTGGCGGTTCTCGGGAAGATGCGCGTTGGTCTTGTCAATGAACCCCTGCAACTGCTGCTGCGAGAGCGAGCTCACCGAGAGCATCGGCAGCGGCTGGCCCTCGTTGTTGTCGATGCTGTCCTGGGACACCAGCGGCGGCAACGAGTGGTTTGGGTACGCCTGGGAGCAGCGGAGCCCCACAAAAAAGAGAGTCGCCACGGCCTTGAGCGCATTGGCATGGAAGCTGTCCCAGGAGTCTGCGGTCAGGGCCACGGCAATCGCAGTGACAATGCCCTGCGAGTGGCCCGACGCGCCGACGAGCTTGGCCCGGAGTTCGCCCGGAGTCAAGCCTAAAACCTTTGCGGTCACGGCAAAGTGGCAGAGCTGGATGGCGCAGATCACGGGGCACGACACCTGGATCTGCAAGAGGTAGTCGTTGTCCGGGGTGGTGTCCGGGCGCGTGAGCCAGCGCTGGAGGTCGAAGCCCTGTGCGTATGTGTTTTTAGAGTCCGCCAGGAGAAGCGAGGCCAACTTCTCGGAGATCTGGCCAATGAGCCCGTCGACAAGCGGGCCGTAAACCGCGTGCAAGTCGCGCAACTCCTGGAAGTAGTCGTCGGTGTTGCCCTGGCCGCCAAACACCGCAAAGAGCTGCGCCTGCGACCGGAGAAGCGCCAGCGGCAGCGCAGCTAGCAGCTGGCCGGCGGCCTGCTTGGCAAGGAGGTAGGCGCGCACAAGCGCCTTGGCCTTGGCGAGGGTGGTCTGTTCGGTCTCGAGGAGTTGGGCCGCGACGCTGTGGATGTCGCTGTCTGTGACAAAGGTGGTCTCGAACTCGGCGAGCGCGAGCCCGAGCACCTCGTCGAAGTGGCCCGGGGTCTGGGGGTCGACCACCTGGGCGGCGTAGCCAAGAAACTGGGCGAGGAGCTCGGCGGGGGTCTGCGGCTCGTCGTCGCCCGCAAAGCCGTCGCTGGGCGGCGGGAGGGTCTTCAAAAACTGGTCCTTGAGCTGGGTCGCCAGGAAGTAGGCGGTGGTGGGGATGAGAAACGAGGTCTCAAGCGCGCCGTGGGCGAGCTCAAAGGGTCTTGCGGCTGGCATTGTGCAGTGAGAAAGATCCGGGCCTGAATGCGCGGCGTTTTTTCGCGGGTGCCTGGGAGTATTAATGCAGAAAATGTTGAAGAAAGTTTGATGCGATGCGGGTGTTTTGTTGGGTGTTGGGCGGGGGTGGAAGCAGATGGGCGGGGCCATGCAAAGCAGAGAGCTTGGGGCTTGATTTTTTTGTGGCAGTATGGTGTGTTTTAAATGGTTTAAGAGATTGTGCTAATTTTTTCTAATTTTTTTTTTATATATTTGGCTTGGGCCCTCAAGGCTTTGGCTCTTCCTGGCTGATGTCTCTTCCCTCGGATGGGGGGTGTGCAGCGGTCCAGAGGAAAGTGGCCAGATGAGAGCGGCGGGAGTCAGCCAATCGGCGCCGCGCGACGTAATTAAGCAGTGCACTGGCGTAGCCAGTGTGCTGCGACAAAAAGCAGCACGCCCGTTATTAGCAGAGCCTTTTTAACACCGCCATATATTAGCACCGCCATAAATTAAAGGTTCTGCCGATCAAACTCGACCTGATTGGAAACTCGTTGCCTAATTTTTTGTTGCCTAATTTTTTGTTATCCAATTTTTTGTTATCCAATTTTTTGTTGTCTAATTCTTTGTTATCCAACTTTTTGTTATCTAATTTTTGGTTATCTAATATTTTGCTGGGCACTGACTGCTCTTCCTCTGTATGTAGGCCATTAGATCTTGGGCCAAGGCCTCTGACTGTGACAATAGTCGAGGGCGCAAATCAGCCAAAATGGTGGTTACAATCGGTGGTCCTATTTCCACATTTCTAAGAAATAAAAATTGGCAGACAATAATTTATGTCGCTCCCCTGGTATTTCTTATTCCGCCTGTCTTTTTTTTGGCTTTTTCTGGGCTTAGTTTTGTTTTCTGTTGGCCTTGACTTGGACTGTGGCCCCAAAGCGTCTTGTTGGCACAGCGTCTTGTTGGCTGTTGGCCGATCGCCCCAAGTGGCTAGTGGCTAAGTGGCGCCACAGGCTGTGGGCGGCAGCCACGGGCGCCGGCTTCTGGGCGCCTGCTTTCTGGCACTGCCCGTGCATTCTTTTCCTGTTTCTGCCTGCACCCACGTCTTGGCGCAGTGCACTGGCGTAGCCAGTGTGCTGCCATGTTTGAAAGCAGTAGCATTACCACCGTCGCTGGCAAAGCCTTTGGCACAATTGTATTATTATGTTAATATCATTATATCGAAGAACATGGTATTTAGAGAATAATACCATTATATTGTTAAACGGCGTGGCAGAAGAATAGCATTATATTGAAATATGGCGTAGCCAATGTGCTGCGACAAACATATTGTTGGGAACAGTAATGTCATTTTCATTGTGTCGAGAACCATGTTATTTAGAAGAGTACTGTCATCACATTGATATGTGACACCGCAGCCACTGGCGAAGTCAGTAATGCTACTGCCTTCAAACAGAGCAGGCATCAAGGCAGACATCAAGGCAGACAAAAATGAGAGACATTGATGGCAGGCATTAATGCCATTGCAGCGCCCTGGCTTTGCAGTGCACTGGCATGAATGGCTCACTAACTATTGCCTTTAAACCTACACCAAGACAGGCGGAGTAAGTGCTGGTATCGCCAGCGGCTGCAGTAATGCTACTGCCTTCAATCATAGCGGACATCCATGACAGACATTGATGTCAGACATTGATGTCAGGCATCAATGCTTCAAAGCTAACACTGCTTAAAGCTAACACTGTTACAAAGCTATTGCTGCTTCAAAACCATCACTGCTTAAAGCTATCACTGCTTAAAGCTATCACTGCTTAGAGCTATCACTGCTTAAAGCTATCACTGCTTAGAGCTATCACTGCTTAGAGCTATCACCGAAGCCGATGGCTCCGCCATCGACTGCTTGATGACAGGCATCAGTGCCATCGCCCTGGCTCCGCCTGTGCACTGCTATTATCCACTATCTTTCGATTTACACCGCAGCCAATGGCTCCGCCATCGACTGCTACTACCATTTCTATAAATGCACATAGATAACTAAACATATAACCGTCATTAATCCTCCTGGTCTAACCTCATAAGATCGTTCAAACGTAATCCCTAAAAAATATTGTACATGATAGCTCCCACGTTTCTGGGAGCGTGCAAAAAAGAAAGGGCCAGTGCCTCAGCACTCGCCCTCCATGCATGCACAAGTCAACATATACAAGAGCCAAGCCGAGCAGTCGAGCAGTCGATGGCGGAGCCATTGGCTGCGGCGTAAACTGAAAAACAGTGCCATCATGCCAATGCTGCCATCTTCCCATGGTGGCTAACGCCCGCCCAGATCTGCGCTTCGCTTGATCTGGGCTGGGCTACCGCTTCTCATAAATCGTCTCGCCAGTACTCGGGTCGACAATCTCGATCTTCTTGCGTGGCGTTGGCGAGCTGGCCAACTTGCGCGCCTGCGCCTTTGGCGAGAAAAAAGCGCTCTTGTACGGGTTGAACTTGTGCGGGGTGGTGAACAGGGTGTCCGCGGACGCCGCGCCCGAGCCGGCGCCGGCTCCGTAGTAGTAGCCGGCGGCCTCCTGCTCCTGCTGCTGCATCAAATCCGGGACAAACTCAAAGTCGTCGTCGATGTCGAAGCCCTTGCTGCTGAACAACTGGCTCCGGCTGCTGCCGCTGCTGGCGCTGCATGCCAGGCTCACGGTCGACACGGGGCTGTGGATGCTCCCCGAGTGGCGCTGGCCCGGAGGCAGCGCCGCCCCGCCGAGGTAGGCGCCCTCCTGGGGGACGTAGTAGTCCCCGTACTGGCGTGCGCTTAGCACCGGAGACAGCTGGTAGTTGAGGCCGTAGTTGAATTGCGACATCCGGTAGAGGTGTTGTGTGGTGTGTCCTGTGGTGTTGTTTCTGTCGAGAGACACTCAATGGTTGTGTCTATGAATGTGGCGCTGTTTATGTCTGCAGGTGTGAAGAGTTGCAAGACGGGGCCCGTCGAGGATCGCTGCCCACTTTTATCGCGGCGGGCGGGCGCTGCAAGCGCGGTTACCCGGGGCGTCCCGCGAGTGACGCTGCAGCGCCGCGCAGCAGCAACCAGCGTTCCACACAGCAGGAGTGGGCGGACTCAACAAGGAACCTGAGTCGGAGCTTTGTGGAAATTTGGCGAAACAGTAGGATCTTGATCCCCATTTCTAACCAATTAAAGCCATGAATCAACTGTCTTGCTTTCGCATCTTGCTCAAGCTCCATCTTTTGGCCGATTTAAACTTTCAAAAGAAACGACCAGCCATTGCTTGTTGGGCACTCGGGTGTCCCGCTGCGGAGTTTACCCGGCCCGCGAGCTGCCGCCCCTGCAGTCGAGGTCATTCCGAGTGGATGCCAACCGAGGGCAGACTTCCGGGAAAAAAGCAACTAAAACCCGCACACCGCATGCACCCGCACACCGCATCAGCGGTCACGTGCGCGCAGGTTGACAGCTTGGGTCGGCCAAGGTGCCGGGCCAACATGTCGCGGGCCGACTTGGACGAGATCAAGCGCAGTCTACGGGAGGAGCTCAGAAGTGAGATACAGAATGAATTGAGAGACGAATTGAGGGCAAGTGTGAGCGAGATTCGAGATCACAATGCAGTGCTAGCCAAGGTATTGAGCCAGGTGTTGGACTTGATTGGAAAAACCACCCACAATGAATTGGCGGGGCCATCCAGTATAGACACCAATGCCGAGCAACACCTCAGAGCGTTGCAAAAAGAGCTCGCGCCACTCTCCTCACATTCTTTGCCTCTTTCCAAGTTGCCTAGCCATTCTCCGCTGCTCCTCGACACACTCAATGAGCGGTTCATGGGCAACTTGCTGAGCGTGAACATGAACATCGAGAGTCTCGAAAGTTTCATGCTGAATCACGAGCAGAACACTGCTCCGGTACAGAGACCCAACGACATTGAGTTTTCTGCTCCGGTGCAGAGACCCAACGACATTGAGTTTTCTGCTCCGGTACAGCGACCACACGACATTGAGTTCCTTTTGGCAGGGGGGCACAGTGGGCCGGCAAACAAAGAGAACGGCAGGCCTTTGAAATCTAAGCGCCCCGGGTCGTCGGGGGAAAAACCCGTGTCTCCAAACAAGTCTCAGAAGACAGTTGCGTCGCTTCTAAATGAGGAGGAGGTCCTAGGAGCACCCGAGGAAAGACCCTCGGGTGCTACTTCCACAGAGGCTCTGCCAGCGTTCCAAAAAGACAGCATTGCTCTCTTGGAAACCAATGACATTGCGCACCCTGTCACTGGCCCCGCCCCCAGCCATCTGGCGACCGCCCCACTCTACCAGCTCTCGCAAACCGACGATCTCAAGCTCGTCCTTGACGAGTACTTTGATGGCATCGACGGGAAACCGTCGGTCCAGTGGTTGGAAGAAACGCAGGGTGCCCGGTGGAGGGGCGGCGCGCAGCACCCGGCGCTGAAGCGGTTTCGTCGCAGAAAGCAGTTTTACAGCTACTGTGAGAGACAGTTGGAGGAGGGCGTCAGCAGGGAGGGGTTGGTGCGAAGCTTGGAGGCGGCCAGGAGGCTCGTTGGGAGCTCTGGAAACGTGGAGGAGGTGAGGACTGTGCATTGGTTGTTTAATCATGTGAAAGATTCCAGCGAGCGTTAGCGGAAGACCCCAATGGCGAGCGGAAGCGAGCCACTGGGGTCTGAAAACATTGCGGTGCCCCACGCTCGCCACTAGGTCTTTCTGAGAACATCGCTAGTGGTGCCCCACGCTCGCCACTGCTGTCAAACCCCAGCAGCATATTGCTCCATAATGCAGTTGGGCTCAGCTAACTGAGGTGTGTGATCCACGCCATCATTATCAAGACATTTCCTTTCAGACCTGAATCAATTGCACTGGCGAGCGTCAGCGAGGCATTATCAAGCATTCATTCAATTAGGTACGACTCAATTGCACTGCTTATTCCATGTTTTTCAATTGCACTGGCGAGCGTCAGCGAGGCATTATCAAGCATTTTATTTCATTCAATTGAGTACTATAAACATTAAGCAAATTCCGGTAAAGGCATCAGCATTGTCAAATATAGGATTTCCGTCGTAAGATTGAGGTTCAGGGAATTGCAGGTTGCTTGGCAATGGCGGCTACATGCAAAATACAGATTCTCGTCGATGATTGATGCTTGAAGGACTGTGGCTTTGCCAATACGCTGCTCAAAATAATGAATAAAATATTCCTGAACAGTATTATTGATTTTGGAAGTGTCGTAATTTTTGTTACAAAACTTTTTGTCTTTCACCTGTATGGTTTGGAAACATGATATGATGCTCCGCACTCTTCAGGTTAAAACACCACCCCAGAATAGCACTTCAAGTCTTGACAAAAAAAATAGCGATAAAAACAAATAATCTCGAATAATACACCACAATGCCTCTCTCATCTTTGAGCCGGCACGTTGCTACGACCTTAGTGTGTTGTGAGTCTGCTCTCCTAAATGCCAACTGCAAGATCTATGCACGACCAGAAAGCACTGAGGACGGCCGATGGGCAGAGGAAAAAATAATGTTTTTTTAAAGCCGCTGAAAAAAAAGAAAGAGTTTTTGAAAGTCGCTGGAGAAATCGATCTACGGGACTTTGTTATATCTAAGAATGGCCATTGGCTAGATGTGGCTTTTTGTTTTTACAAAAAACCTCATCTTTTCTCATCTTTTCCTCTCATCTACCTCTTATCAAAACGTACTAAAAATTGCTTTTCATGCATGCACAGTGCTGCGGAAAACGTTTTCACAAGAACAAGGAAAAGCCATGAGAAGGGAAGCAGATAGCAGTGTTGTCTAGGGATTCGGCAAGCATACCTGCGGAGGTCGACCAATATTATTCAATAGTAGTGGATTTCAAGTTTCTTTTTTCTCTGAGTCTCTCAGCTCTTTCCTTTCGATACTTCCTCCCTCGTTTCAGGTCTCCGTTGGCCCCCGCTAATCCCATCTCCCTGCGCCCCGGGTAACCTCATCTCAGCTACAAAAAATTTTCGACCCGCTTTTTTCTCTTCACACCATTATTTGTTTCACGAACAGCTAGCACACAGATGTCGTACGATAACAACTACAGAAGCGGAGGATTTGAGAGACGCGGCGGCGGGTTCGGCGGCGGCAGAGGAGGCCGTGGCGGCTTTGGCGGCGGAAGAGGCGGTGGCTACGGCGGCGGAAATGGCGGCTATGGTGGAGGATATGGAGGCGGCCAGGGCGGCTATGGAGGCGGCTACGGAGGCGGCTCTGGGTTTGGTGGCGGCTACGGCGGCGACCGTATGGGCCAGCTTGGCGACAACCTCCGCGAGGAGTCGTTCGACCTCGACACGTTGCCAAAGTTCGAGAAGAACTTCTACCAGGAGTCGGAGTCTGTGAGCTCGCGCCCGGAGGAGGAGGTTGCCGAGTTCCGCAAGCAGTCGGAGATGACTGTGTACGGCAAGGACATCCCGAAGCCCGTGACCACCTTTGACGAGGTTGGGTTTCCGGACTACGCGTTGAAGGCGATCAAGTCCCAGGGGTTCCCGTCGCCGACCGCGATCCAGTGCCAGGGATGGCCAATGGCTCTCAGCGGCAGAGACATGATTGGAATCGCCGCCACCGGCAGTGGGAAGACTCTTTCCTACATCTTGCCTGGAATCGTCCACATCAATGCTCAGCCGTTGTTGAGCAGAGGCGACGGGCCGATTGTGCTTGTGCTTGCTCCAACCCGTGAGCTTGCGGTGCAGATCAAGGACGAGTGCTCCAAGTTCGGGTCGTCGTCGCGGATCAGAAACACCTGTGTCTACGGAGGTGCGCCTAAGGGCCCGCAGGTGAGAGACCTTGCGCGGGGCTCTGAGATTGTCATTGCCACCCCGGGCCGTCTCATCGACATGCTCGAGCAGAGAAAGACGAACCTCAGACGGGTGACGTACCTCGTGCTCGACGAGGCCGACCGCATGTTGGACATGGGGTTCGAGCCGCAGATCCGCAAGATTGTCGGCCAGATCCGCCCGGACAGACAGACTCTCATGTGGAGTGCCACCTGGCCCAAGTCGGTGCAGACCATGGCCCACGACTTCCTCAAGGACTACATCCAGGTCACCGTCGGGTCCTTGGAGCTTGCGGCGTCGCACACCATCACCCAGATCGTCGAGGTTGTCTCGGAGTACGAGAAGCGCGACCGCTTGATGGAGCACCTTGGCAAGGCGCACGAGAACGAGAACGACGTCCCTAAGGTGCTTGTCTTTGCCTCGACCAAGCGCACCTGCGACGAGATCACCCGCTACCTCCGCCAGGAGGGCTGGGGCGCGCTTGCCATCCACGGAGACAAGCAGCAGTCGGAGCGTGACTGGGTGTTGGACCAGTTCAAGACCGGCCAGAACAACATCATGATTGCCACCGACGTGGCCGCCAGAGGTATTGGTGAGTATTTTCTATTTTTTATACTAACGATTTCAGGAAGCAAATTGCAAATGGGACGCCGCGGGCGCCATTGGCAATGTCAGTGATTCAAGACGGCAAATTGCACACTCCAGGCAAGTTGCAACGACATTTATTGGGCAGGCCAGTGTTTAAAGGGTTGAGCCCTGGCGCGCCTAATAAATATCGTTGACAGTGCTTGGGCGTTTGCACCGCCCGGGATGGCATATCGCATATCCATTCTCCACACACGTCAGCTTTCAGAGTCGTTAGAGCAAGATCTGATCTCAGAGTGATCGCATGAAGTGCACAGCCCATCAGCGATGGCTACAGTGTTCTACCCAAGTGAGAGCAACAAGCGTTCTACCCCAAGCCCACCAGTGCTTGCCAATGCTTGTAGCTTCGTGCACAGTTATAGTGCCCAGTGGTTTTCTACAAGTGTTCAGGAGTGCTTGCCACTAGTGCCGCTCCGTATTGTCTTAGTATTTTGTGCTTGCACCCAGTACTTGGTATCATCAGCACTGCACTTGGCACCTTGTAGTACTTCAATATCATTTCACTCACAGTCAGTGTTCTTTCAAAGTTCTTTACTAACAAACAGACGTCAAGGGCATCTCGCTCGTGATCAACTTCGACATGCCAGGCAACATCGAGGACTACGTGCACCGTATCGGAAGAACCGGTAGAGGTGGCGCCTCCGGTACCGCTGTGTCTTTGTTCACCGACGGCAACAAGTCGTTGGCCAAGGACTTGATCCACATCATGGAGGAGGCCAAGCAGGAGGTCCCAGAGAAGTTGCGTGGCTTCTACCGCGGCGGCAGAGGCTTCGGCGGCGGCCGTGGCGGCTTTGGCGGAAGAGGCAGAGGCAGAGGCAGAGGCGGCTTTGGCGGCAGAGGCCGTGGTGGCTACGGTGGCGGGAGAGGTGGATTCAACAGATACTAAGTAAGCACGAAGCCATGCCAGCCATGTGCTTTATCTACTTGTTCTGTTGTTCTTGTCTTTGCTTGTGCTCATTTTTAACTGTGTGTGTCACAGTCAGTCATTTGGCTTTGCGTATTGCAGGTGCCTGATTTTTGTATAGCGTATCTTAGTAATGATAATATTAGTGAACAATGTAGACAGGAAAAACCTATACATATCGGCACATGAGAAGACACAAATATTTTTGCAATTGTCAGAGCTCTAGCAATCTTCTGATTCTTCCGCATTTGATTGACGACTTTCCGACTAGGTTTAGAGACCATGGAGAATCCCGCTGGTGGGTACAGTCTACTTTCAGCGTGTGCCTGATGTTGAATAATGACAGCCTAACCGGATGTGACATACCGTAACCTGGATTTTCGAAAAAGGTCCAAGGCAAAAATATCGCCTCTTTTGGCAAGTTTCTTATTGCACTGCTTTCTCAAATTACTGCTGCGCGTCGCAATGTATCATGTCGCTCTACAATGCCCCAACGCCCAAGCATTCTCCAGTCATTAGACAACCAGAGTCCACGAAAACTGCGATTTAATTCTCAGCTCACACGGGGACTCTGCCACACTCTACAGTATTTCAATGCATTGTTCATTCACCACTTCCTGTTGCCATTAAGAGGCCCCAGGCATTCATAGGCCAGGCGCAACCTCACTTCCAAGAGCTGAGCCTCCCTCGCCTACCGTACCATAAATCTATTCATCTAGAACACTGCAAATAAAGTCAGATGATATGACAAGTAGAGTGTCATGCCAGTCAAACACTGTTTCAGTCAGACTCACTGCCATGCTAGACTAACCGCTACCTCAGAGCATACGGCTAAAAAACTGCCTGGGGCTTTGCACCTCCCCACTTCGGTCTCTGCTGATCGCACCTCCTCACTTCGGTCTCTGCTGCTCAGTGCTCAAATGGCAACTTCATTCCAAGCCACACCTTGTAGTCCTGCTTCGCTCTGTACAAGATCCAGAACCACATCGTGGCGCCAAGCACTTTCGAGGTCACGCGGTAAAAAGCAGGCACCTTTGGGTACGGCACGTTGGCGTGGCGCACGTACGCGCCACCGTGGCCACCGAGTCTCATCAACGTCTGTCTCATTGTTTGTTGGATCTGGTGATGCTGCTGGTGCTGCTGACCTTGGCCAATAGCTGCAGAAGAATTTATAATGGCAGGGTAACCCACAAAGCTCTCTACAAGACGTGAGCAGGGTAACTGTGCTTTGCTGGTGAGACGATTGGCTGTGGACGAGAAAGTCTAAACCTTTGGAGGAGACTTTTTCGGTTGAGCAGTTATGTAGTGTTGAGTTGCGGCTTGAATGATATTGGAATATTTCCAAACCAGCTGAAGCTGTGCGCGAGGAGAAAAAAGAAGCTTTGTAAACATCCATGCACCAACCAAAAATGGTTTATGTCCGGGTTTTTTGATTTTAATTACGTGATGCGTTACGTAAAGTAAGGAAATTTTGCGCTACACCCGAACACCAACAAAAGCACCTTATGTCCGGATGTTTGACGTTGATTATGTAAGATCTGACGTAAAGAAAGGAAAAATTACTGTACATCCGAACATCTTTTATCATTGGTGTATGGGTGTATGCCCAAACACGTGACACATACACTTGTGACGGCTAAATCAGCGCCGCAAAACAATAAAAATAGCCTTTTTATTAGCTTATAGGTTTATGAGAGAATAGCACTAACAGAGAACAAACTTTTGTAGCTCTTGCAAAAATACACCATTTGTTTCACGCCCCAAACGTGCAAGATCCGCACATACGCACCTACAATAAAGCTCATGTAACAGCCATCAGACCAATAAAAAATTCTACAGGTTACGGAGAATTTAAGTTCAACCAACTGACTAGCTAGCGCTTGGCACTGCAATTGCCTTTGAAACTTCTCGGCTTACTTTTGACTACCTTCTCCGCTCGCCGATCTACCACCGCCTTTTCCCATTCCATGATAGTATTTGGGATGCTTGACGTTGGTGGTTATTCTACCCGTCTGATTACCACGCGGGTCCGTGTTGCTTCCATAGGAGTAGGCCAGCCGCTTGACAATAAACTCAATGATTGGCGACTTCAACTGGAACTTTCCCCACAAGATTCTCTTGAGGCAAGCATAGAGCCGCGTTTTCTCAACCCGAGGCCTGCTGTTCCAACTCATTGACTGCCCCACGCGTCTTCCATCTGACCCAACTATCCGGCGCGAGCCGTAAAGTAAGATGTTGAGATTCTGGGCAACAACGTCGATAAGATACTCGAACTCCACAAGAAGTTCTGGCGTGATGCCTATATGCTCGCACACCTTGTTGCGTCCAGTGTTGTCATAGATCGTCGGACCAATCACGCCATCGAGCTTCTTCTTGTAGGTGACACGGTCAAACAAGCTGTTAGCAAAAGACGGGTTGTAGCCTTCAGGGATCGCATATACCAGATGCCCCATGCCAGCCGTGCACTGATCGACAAGATCCATCGCCACAAAGTCAGAACTTTGCAACAAGTACTCAGGGTCTTCCGGGTCAAACTCAATATAGTACTCGATCAATGCTGGTGTGATATATCTTGGTCGGCCTAGGAACGGGAACACTGCCAGGTTGCGGTCGTTTGGGGAAAAGTCAAGAAGGATTTGGTCCGAGGGGAGATTGGGGTTGTAGTACTGGGTTCTAGAGTTGGGCAAAGCCGGCGACGCTGGACCTGGCGGAATCCTGAGCCGCTGTTTTAATTCCGGGTCTAAAGGTTTTGGAGGACCAGCTAATGGCTCCACTGAGCCTTGTATGCCGTCATTCTGCTCCCTATAAATGCACTGTTGCTGCTTGTCGCTTGCTGACTCTCTTGAACCCTCCGCGACAGCGTTGGGATCATTACCAAAGCTCCCAGGAAATCTCTCGTACGACTCTTCTGTTCTGCTAGATTCAACGTCGGCATCAGAGCTTTCATGTTGTAATTGGACTTGGTCTGAATAGTACACCGTCTGCCCGGAAGTAGGTGCTCCGGAAGGAACCGCTCTGTTGAGATGAGCCGGAAAACTCAAGGGCAATGATTTGATTGGAGACGGCTTGGAAACGTCTTTTCTGCCTTGGTCTTCTATAGTGCTCCTTAGATCAGAGAGCGGAAACCGGATTCTCGGTGGAGCAAACTCCTCAAAGGTATAGTACTGTTTAGCAGGCTTGCCACTATTGAACGGCTGCACATTGGGCTCCAGTTCTCTGCTTGGCTGAACGTCCCAAAGCTGCTGCTTTTGCTTAGGAAGGTTTGTCGTTGACGAGTAACCTGGGATGGTAGACCCGTAGAGCTTATTGATAGCAGTAAGATAGTGGAGGGTGCCCTCATCATATGCGGAGTCCTGAGACATGAGATTAATGCCGATGGCTCCTGAGTTGTCAGAAACATCACCGTTTAAGCCAGTGACTTTGCCAAGCCGTTTTCTATTCCCTAAAGGACGTATTTTGTATTTGTCAGCGTCTGCAGCAACTACTTTATCCACTGTAGCAGTGTCGCAATCTCTCTTGCGCTTGCCGCCATTATTGTGTCTTCCATTACCGAAGACAGCATCACCATTGCGCTGACCTCTTGATCTCTCATGAATATCTTTGACTCGTCTCTTTCTGGACTCAAGGAACACCGGCTCCTGGTCGCTGGGGATTGTGCTGAGCGGACTGAGGGAGCTGTCGCTTTCACCGAACACTGCAGAGACATCAGGATTGTCAGCTAAGAACGCCACTCTGGACAAGAAATCCGGCTGTCCTTTGTTCTCCGCATGCATTTCTACTACCTCAGGGTCCGGGAAATTATCTGGCTGCTCTCCAATAGGACTCTCCGAACTCTCCGGACTCTCTGGATTTGGCGACCCTGTGCCGGGATGGAAGCTATCGGAATCAGACTGAGTGGGAAGCACGTAGTTTGTGCCGTTTCTGGCGCGGCGCGGCAGCCCGGTTCTGGCCATCTACTGTGTATTGACGAGCTGGGAGTAGTGTGTAGCCAGGTAGTCGAGAAGAGTAAGCGGCAAGAAGCGAGTGGCTCCACGGCTGCCTCTTATGCATGTGTGGTGCACAAAGGGTAGGGGAGGTACCAAGAAGTACAATGGGATACAAGTGAATTGCACAAGTGTCCGAAATCTCATTTTAAGTCTATAAATGTTTTGATACTATTAATAAAAAAGTACTAGCCACTGTCTTCTGTGATCATGGAGGCCTTTGGTTATACGCACCGCATGTTGGTGCCTGCATATATGCCTGTGCAGCGGAGGTGCTGCAGTTGTGGGGACCAATATGTGAGCCCTGGAGCACCCATGTCAGTTTATGGTCCAGTGATTTATGTGTGTCAAAGTAACTCCGAGAGTGCCAGTCTCCAGGAGCTTTTTTTTTTTAAAATAAAGTGTTTCAAGGGCGTTGTTTGTGGGCATTCTACACAGTACCAGAAGTGAGCAGACGGTGCAGCCACAGCATGCTATTGACAGGAACTATACAAATTATCATAAGAAGCCAATGGTGAGTCAAGCAAAACTAGTAGTGAACTCCAGAGCAGCAAACAATGTTTCAACTGCGGTGTCCAAGAATGGCATGCGCAGTGAACGCTGGGGACCATGCCGCAAACGACGCAGTTTGACATCGCAAACGCATTTTGTTAGACAAAGCAGAAGGTCAGATACCAAGGTTGATCGCACCGCAGTTTGTTAGACAAAGCAGCAGGTCAGGTACCAAGGTTAATCACACCGCAGCGTCTCGCTAACGCTCGCCACTGCTGCCACGGCTAACACTCGTTCAACCACTTGATCTGTCGCCCCCACACCGACACCTCCAACCCTAGCTGCACTCTGTGCTCCGCACTTCTCGCATAGCGGCGCGCCAACCGCCGGACTATGAACTCTATAATCTTCAGCCGCAAATGGAAGCTCCACCACAAGATCCGCTTCACGCACGCATACACCCGGGTCTTCTGCTCGAGCGTAACGCGCGGCCAGGTGTGGTATTCCTTGTTGGCTACCCCAAAGAGAGGCACCTTCAAGTTTTGCGTGACGACATCGACAATATACTCGATCTCCGCAAGCACCCGCGGGTCCAACCCAAGCTGCTCAGCCAACGTTTCTCTGCCACACAGGTCGCTGATCACGCCGAGTCCCGCCTCGCCTCGCTCCGAGACGCGGCTGAACATGCTGTTCGCGTACTCTGGGGAGTACCTGTGGCGCAGCCCGTACACCCTGTGGCGCATGCCCTTGGTGCACTTGTCGATGAGATTCATGGCGACAAAGTCGTTGCACCGGAGTCGGCAGCCCGTGTCCAACGGATCATAGTCAATGTAGTACTTGATCCGGCCAGAGTTGACCGTGTGTGACACACGGAGGTCATTGAAAATCGCCACGTTCCGCTCGTTGACGCCATGATCGAGCATGATCTTGTCCGTGGGGAGCTCTGGGTTTACTGGGGCGTGTGTTTTATACTGGTCTTTCCCAGGCTTTGGCAACGATTTTGGCGCGACCTTTGACGTGGTCTTTGCCTTCGTCTTTGGTCTGAAAGTGTCGAACTTGATGCTACTGTGTATTCTCTCAGACAGAATTCCAGAGAGCTTTGGGGCAGAGAGCTTTGGGGCAGAGAGCTTTGGCGCCAGAGCGCTAAAAGTATCTAGAAGAGCGCCCCTCGCAAGCATTCTGGCTTTCTTTTTGCGTTTCTGACGAAGATTCTTGCCATGCCACTTTCCATAGGCCCGGTCTATCAGCTTCGCGGCTTTCGCTTTCTCAAAGTCGGCACCATGCATCGCCTGTGCGCTGCTCTGCAGCTGCGCCTGGGTGAGCCATGCGGCAAGCCGGGAGTCCTCCACCGACGGCTTGCGCGGCGGCACATAGCTGTCGGTCATTCTTCTGGGCTGCGGGGCCCACTCTTTGACCCGCTCTTTGGCCCACTCCTTCTCAGAGTTATTTTGTAACGCACTTTTTTCCTCCCTAGTTTCATCTACTTTTTCCCACGGGGTGACCTCATAGATCTCGGAATCCGTAGATGGTGCGCTCCCCACTGTGCAGGCCCGCGCCAGGTACTCCGGGTCGGGCGCCTTGTTCTCCTGATAGGAGTAGGCATACAGGGGGCCATACTCTTTAGACACATTCTTGAGCGGCACAGCGACGCCAATGTCTAGTGAGACGTTTGTGCTGTGCGGGGCGCCAGAGTCTCCCTTGCGCGATGTCCCGTCTTTGTCTATGCAAGGCGGGAAGACAGTCTGTCTTGGAACGGGCGATCGACATCGCAGAGAGCCCCCTCTGTTGGCGCTGAGTATTCCCAACGGCCGGTGGCCAGGCGCGATGAGAAAGCGGTTGGGGAAATTGTTGGGAAAACGGCTGGGGCTTTCTTCCATGGTGGTTGTTGTGTGAAGCACAGGCAAGCACAGGTGGTGGAGTACGGGGTAGGAAGACAAGGGAGGAGGCATCAGGCATCAGGCATCAGCCATGCAGCCCACTGCAGTGCACTGGCGCAGTCACTGGCGGAGCCACGAGCCAGTGTGCTGCGATTGCCCAGATATAATGGAAAGTATTAGAAAGTAGAAAGTAGAAGGTAGTAGAAATAGTAGAGAGTAGTGGAGAGTACAAGCTGATGCTTAAGTAACTATAACATGGTGTCTAATGCAACCTGCGCCAGTTTACAGCAAGTATTTATCTCGACTCAGTGGAGCAGCTGAGTGCCAGATATTGTGAATTATTGATAGAAGTCTCTGAGGACGAGATCAAATTGATCGGAAGAACTGCCATTGACAAAAAAAGGAGAACAAAGAGGTAGGAAAGCTTATGTGTAGGTAGTCGGAAGATTATGGCCGTCGGGAGACCTAAGCCGTGAGATCTCAACAGTTTGGCTGAACTGTCACTACTATTGCCACTACTGTCACTATTATGCAGGCAAGACTAGAATTGCCCTACGCACTGCATGGACTTCCAAACTACAGTCGAGCGGCAAAAGAAATTCTCCCAAATTTTATACGAAGATGCAAGCAAACCTGAAACTATGAAAGTGTTTCAAACATTAATCGCAGGGCGCATTGCGTTTCATCACGCAGCCTTGCAACAGTAGCCTGTACGTTGTCTAAGCAATCGCCCCAACATAGCAGAACAAAGCAGAACAAATAACAAAAAATAGCAAAACATAGCAGAGCACAGTAAAACACAAAGTCTAATCTCAAAAACACTAGAATACTAGAACATGGTGTTCAATCAATTGCAGCACACCGGCTGCAACAGTGCACCAGCACTCACATATTGGTTCGGTACAACCCTCTCCCACCATACTTACCCTTGATCGCACTATTTCGCTTCTGCAACCACTCCTCAACACGTCCTTGTTCGTGAGCTTCTCTCTTTTTCTCCCTTCGCTCTTGCTCCTGCTTCCTCTGCCGCTTGAGCTTCTCCTGACGCCAGCTGTCAGAGTAGGGCTTTCTCTTTACCGACAACGGCAAATTCGACCACCGTTTGTGAAACACCTCCTTGGAAACGCACTGGCCAGACGGATCCACATACTCGCTGGCGTCACTATGGGCATTTCCCTTCGTCGAAGACTCATCAAAAAACTGGCTCTTGCCAGGGGAGAGAGTCGCACTCTCCAAAGGCAAGCTTTTCGAAGCCTTCTTTGTTCTTTTCTTTAAGCTATACTCAATATGCTTCGTCTTGTGCTCACGGGTCGAAGGGGTAGGTCCTTCTAGCCACCCGCGGGAAACGCTTCGAGTGTAAGCATACGACAAACGTCTAACAATAAGAACAATGACTGGCAACTTCAAGTGGAACCGGTCCCACAACACTCTTTTCAAGCAAGCATAAAGTCTTGTTTTCTGCAACAAGGCTTCCTTTGAGTGATGCGAGTTACCGTCGTCGGGTCTGTACTTCGCAACGTTATGCATCCGGCGCTTTCCATTGAGCAACATTCTTAGATTGTGCGCAATGACATCTGCCATATACTCTATCTCGTCCAAGTTCTCCGAAGAAAGACCCAAAAACAATAGAAACAGTTTTCTACCCATCTTCGGGTCAATCACAGGACAGCCCGGAGCATTGTAGTAGGCAAACGTGTTCGGCTTGAGCATGCTATTGGCCCGATCTGGAGAGTAACCTGGCGGCGCATCAAACACGCGGTGCTTCATCTTGGTGGCGCATCGGTCAATGATGTCCATTGCAAAAAAATCGTCGCACCGTAAAAGATAATGGGAGTCCCTAGAATCGTAGTCCACATAGTAATTGACAAGCTGCGGCGTGATGTCTCTGTCATTCCCAAGCTGCTCAAACATGGCAATGTTTCTGCGTCTGAGGGGCACGTCAAGCAAGATCCGGTCGTTGGGGAGATCTGGGTTGACGGGAGTGTAGCCAAAACTGAAGGGTCTCCGGGGACAGGACAAGGGAGTTTTTGTATTTTGTGTGGGCGGTAGAGCTCTCACCACAAAGCTTTGCTTAAAGGTGTCAGCGCTGAAGCGGGGTTCATGGGTAGTATAGAGAGTGGTAAGCTCCCGGAGGGCCGGGCTTTGACTACTAGTGTCTTTATTAGCAATCTTGACAGACGTATTATTGTCAATATTGTTCTTTAGTGACACATTTTTGAGAGTCTTTTGGTTGATGTCTTGGCGCCGAATGCGGACGCCCCTCATCTTACCACTTGGGTTTTCCGGCTCTTTGCCCAGTGACAGTCTTAGCTTAAAGCTTCCACTCTCAATACCGTGTCCCTCAATCATTGAATGCACCCTTTCCTCAAAGTCTGACTCACCTCCCTCTTCAATCCTCGAGAACCCCCCCTTCTCGACATTCGAAAATCTTCTCTCCCGGAAAGCAACGGGGATCTCGCAATGAGCACTACCAGTTGCTTCCCACAGGTCAATCTCTTTGATTGAAGAAGATCCCGAAACAATGGAGCAACTCTCCGACGGCGAATAGGCAGACTGGGAGGTGCTTCTGCTTGCCACATAAGGCGGCAAGTCGCCCCACATGTCCTGTGCGGGGACATAGGATGAGCCTTGCAAGGGATGAAGTGGAGCTGAGCTGAAAGCTGAGCCGTGCTTTGCCGTTGATTTGCAGCCTTCTGAACTTGTTAGTAACCAAATTTCAAACGTCCTTCTCTAACGCTCGTTCCAATTGGTGATGTGCATACCGCTGCGGAGTGTCCGCCAGACTATGTTGTGTCCGTCGTCCATTGGTTTTGTTGTGCGCTGCCGGAACTTTATGAAACTCGTTGGAAAAGCGTAAGGAGACAGGGGATGGCAAAGTTGCCCGTCCCGTTACGCCCCAAATGGGCCCTAACAAAAGTGCATCAGGCTGTTGATCCAACATGCAGACAGCGCAACAAGTGGTGAACCACAGCACATCATGAAAGAGGCTAGCGTAGAAGAAAAAGCAAGAAAAAAGTTATTTCGAGTCTCCTTTATGCGTTTCTTGGTTTTTTGGAAACGTGCAGTGTTTTTGGAACACATTCCGGACAGCCCAACAAATGCTTCCCTTGCCTGGGCCGTGCAGTGTGCAGTTTTCCGTGCAGCGATCTCCAATGCACTGTGAGAGCAGTAAATTAAAGGGCCCAAAAACAAAGGCCCCAGAAACAGAGGGCCCAGAAACAGAGGGCCCAGAAACAGAGGGCCCTAGGTCCATTTTTGATAGAAAAAATATCTTCTCATGATATTGGTCAAAGAAAGTTCCTGTTGTGTGCTTGAGTTTTGAATGATTTATGAATACTCAGACAGCAAATGTGTGTGTGTAAGAGTTGTGATCCAAACCAAAGATACGATGAGTAACACAGCCGCACAATGTACTAAATGTTTATGAAAAAAGTAGTATTTCAACAATAAAACAACAAAGGGAGCTACCTTCTGCAATTCTTCACCAATTGAGTTCTGATCGTACGAAGAAAATACTCATGCAGGGCCGTGTTCTATGTACTCCGCACTTGAAGGAATCAGACATATCGCATCACCTTGCCTCTACACAGAATACTTTTAAAGCTCCTGTTTTCAAATATCCATGTATGCTAGATATATTACAGAACCGCTCATACGACATCTTGAAGACACCTCTCAATCATCATGCCCCCACAACCGAGACCGGCTTCCACCACCGAGATTTTGTCTGCCATTGCTACCAAAGTCAGCTACAATGTCAAACCGGCTGCCACAGTGATCTACAACAGCGACGGTCAGTTGGCGACGTCAACTTCCTACACTTGGATACCGTACTATACAAGCATCAGCTACGCTCGGGTCACGGGCACAGTTTCTCCAGACGGCAAATTCAAAAAGATCAAGAAGAAAAAGGAAATCGAGTGGGGTTGTATGGGATTTATATTCTTCCCCATTCTACTAGTCGGGACGCCAATAGCCCTTGGGATTCTTTTTCTTCTTCTCTGTCTTTTGATGTGGTTGAGCAGTTTGATTCATCGGGGATATTGCAAACTTCGCAAGTGGATCAAACCTGGAAAACCCCAGTACAATCAGTTCATCGCCCGGGGTACCGCAGGGCAAGTCGTGGTGCCCTCAGATACCGCGGTGGTTGAAATACCAGTTGAGCAGTTAGAGGTTGATTTAACGACAACGCTCACACAACAGACAGTGCACACGTTGCCGAAGTACAGTGAAGCAGAGCCAGCACCAGAATATGAAGAGGCTGATGGAAATAGTGAGTAATGAGGGTCTGTGTTTCAACTAGCCAATTTTAGACTTGAATATATTTTATCAGTTGTTTGACCTGTAGAGTGAGCAGAAGTACGCATTCGAACAAAGTAGGTGGTGGTACGTATCCATTTGCTCTTAGACCCTGCGGCAGCACCGCACCAATGACTTAACCAGTGTACTGTATCTCCAACCCTTTCCTACAACCAACTGCAAATCACACATACAATAAAACATTTTGAGCAAATCAGCTAAGAACTATATAGCAGTGCACTGGCGAAGCCAGGGCGCTTCAATGTGACGGCATACATTGATGGCAGGCATTGCGTCGTTGAAAGTACGTTTGCTCAACACATTCGAGCTCAACGTTTGCTCAAAACACTTGAGTTCGACGTTTGCTCAAAACCCCTGAGTTCGACGTTTGCTCAAAACCCCTGAGTTCGACGTTTGGCTCGGCCCTGCCTCGCCCAAAATACTTGAGGTCAACGCTTTGCTCGGCTTTGCCTCGCTACAATTCGTCGTTCGACTCGTTCGACTCGTCCGCCTCTTCCGGGACATACCCCTCGATCCCGACCAAGTCAACGTTGAACACCAACGTGGCGTCGGGCGGAATAACCCCACCGGCGCCACTGCTGCCGTACCCCAACGATGGCGGGATCGTGAGCTTTCTGCGCTCACCAACACACATGCCCAACAAGCCCTGGTCCCAGCCCTTGATGACCCTGTTCCCGCCCAATGGAAACTCGAACGGCACGCCACGCTTCACCGAGCTGTCAAAAACCTTGCCGGTGTCCTTGAGGAGCCCGGTGTAGTGGACGCTGATGGTGTCGCCGTTCTTGGTCTTGCGGGTGCACTTGTCGGCCTTTTTCAAGATGCCAATGCGCAAGGACTCCTCGGCAAGAGCCCAGGAAATAAGCAAGCAGAAAATAGAGAGGACGCTTAACTTGAGCATTGAGTTGGTTAGTGGGTGCGTAGAATGTGGAGTAGACACCCTGGAATTTGGCGGGGGCCAGAGGTGACCCGGCAGCACACTGGCAGCACACTGGCGAAGCCGGTGTGCGACTCAAGCAATGCACACTATAATCAAGCACACTATAAATGTTTTATTAATTTATTGCCCAAGCAAAGCACACTCCTCTAAATGTTTCATTATTTGATTACTCAAGCAAAGCATACTACATTATAGGTACGAACACTGAAGCACCGCATCGTAGTGTGCTTCGCCCCAAGAACCGCTCAGGAGCGGCAAGAGCCGCCCACAAGAAGTAAAGCCGCCCACAAGAAAGAAAAGCCGCCCGAAAGGCGCCTGGAGCAAGCATGTCACGTGTCAGTTACCGCTGTTGCCGCCACGACTCGCAGGCTTTCTTCAAGTGCCCAAAAACACTGTCGTGCCAATTTTGTAGCCTTGAGTTGCCGCTCAAGTTCACTTGCAGGGCTATAGTATGAAAACTGACGAGAACACGTCGTTTCTCCGACCCCCAAAACCCCACAGGGCAGCGGACCAGGGCACATAATCTTAAGCGGTGTTTCTGGCGAAGCCAGGGTGTTCCGGCAGTGGTAAGCCGCGAAGTCGCAGCGCCAAAGCAGTGCGTTGCCTTGCGCCGGACTGACAAAGCAACACCCTGGAATTTTCAGTAGTGAGTCGGAGCACTAAGTTTTGCCAATATCAAGTCGCAGCGCTAACTTGCAGCGTCCTGGCTTCGCCAGTCCGCGCCTGACCTCATGCAAGGTCTGCCGCCACTACGTAATAACTGCCCCGCCGGAAATCGGCCCACTTGCTAAATCCTGCACCTCCGCAATTCACCACAACCAACACCTGTCTTGGACGCTCACCGATTAAGCATTCAACTGTCTTGATCAGGGGTATCCAGTAGAAAAAGAGATCACAGCCACTAAAAGGAATCAGAAATCAATCAAATAAATTAGATTGTGCATTCTTGAACAACCCGATCCAATAACTGTTATCGCATCCCACTGAACCCAATGTCTTACAAGAACGCCGTCACTTCTTTCCTCGCTTCGGGCCACCATGTCAAGCTTCTCAACGAGCTCACTCCAACTAGCAAGGCCTTGCCATTACTTGTCCTCGACAGCTCGTTCAACCCGCCGCATCGCGCGCACCAGTCGTTGGTCACTCGTGCGCTCCAGCATTACGGCCTGGCGACTGTGGTGTTGATGTTAAGTGTCAACAACATGGACAAGAAGGTGGCGAAGCCCGAGAGTTTTGATCGGCGGTTGGAGTTGATGGAGTTGATGGCGAAGGAGATCAGCAATGGCTCGCAGGTGCCGGTCGTCATCTGCTTGACTACCCATGGCAAGTTCTCTGACAAGCTGGAGGCGTTGCAGCAGCTCACTCCTGCAAAGCCGCACTTCTTGTTGGGCTACGACACTGTTGTCCGGGTATTTGACCAGAAATACTATGACAAGCCGGTGACTGAAGCATTACAGCTGTTTATGGAGAGCAGCGAGTTGTTCTGCGTGAGCCGCGGAGGGAGCCAGAACAGGGTCGATCTGATTTCTGAGGGTTGGAATGACAAGATTGTATTTGCCAATCATGATGACGAGGGACTCAAGAGTGTGTCGTCATCGGAGGTGAGAGCATTGCTCAAGGAGGGTGGGAAACGGGAGGAGTTGGACAAGTTGATGCCGGAGAGCGTGTTGGAGAAAATTTTGAAGGAGGGCTATTACACGTGATAGCAGTGCATTGGCGAACCCAATGTGCTGCGATAGCTTGAGCACTGTGCTAGTTCATTTGAGCAGTGCTATTCTACTCAAAGGGTGTGCTCTTACTTGCCGCATGCTCCTGTCACAATGCTCCTTTAGCATCGCTATTGCGCAACCCAGCTGCCACATCAAAAGTTAAGTTTACTAATATGACGTTATAGATATGGGCTGTAGTATATCAGTGTGTGTCAAGTTAGTATACTACAGAAGGAGCGGTGCCTTGGCAAGTGAGCAGTGTCAGACCAGTGGCAATGGTAGCAGACGCTTAAGGCGCACACCGGTTTTGCCGGAGCATGGAATTGCCGCGCTTTGTTGCTTCACCAGAACAATTCCTATTTTTATATAAATTAGAGGCATATCTACGACCACCCTCCGCCCAAGTACTGCAAGGACTCATTTGTGAACTCATTCGTGAGGTAAGGACTCTGACCCCAAAGATCCTGGGGACATCGAGATCTACTAGTCAAAGACTGTGCGAGGCCACTCGGGTACCTAGCTAGAAGAGTAGTTAGCTATGAGGGGTGCAACAACTTTCAGGCACAGCAACTGTCATAGTGGGCGGCCCCACCTTGACTTAACTCTTGCCCGACCTAGAAGCCGCCGAGATTAGATGCCGTGCTGCGCAGCCAAGAAGCGCTGCTCGTGATCCCAGCGCAACGCTTACACAAGTGGTATAGTATTTTGTATTTGTGTCTTTTCCGAATATTCGTTATCTAGTACCACTTATAGCACATCGGTGCACTATACACGCCCGGCCTCTCGCTGTGAAGGAACAGCAAAGAAGCCTGGATATTTTGTTGGGAATCTACCAGACAGCATCGAGCGCGGGCTCCTCTTTTATAGTAGAAATGAGACGCAGGGGGCAGCGGGTGCACGCCGGCGAGATGGGGCACGGTCAGCGCAGTGTGCGGAGCGTCCAAGGAGGTGAAGGGAACTAACTGCCATCTTCGATATACATATACGCAACCCTCACTGCATTTCAGCTTTCTAGTACTTTTACAAATCCTCACTGATAATGGGCGAGGCGTGCGGTGCACTGCGATGGGGCTCAGCAGTACATTGCCGAAGCCAAGGTGCTGAGAGTTACGCAGCTTGCCAGTTTTTGAACTGTGTCTGTTGGGCGCGACAGTTGTTCGACCCGCCGACTGCGAGCTAACCGACTTGCGGCTTTCTGGGTTCTGTCGAAATTCCACTCAAATCTACAACATCGATCACACGGTTCTTCGCGGAACCCACTTCGCGCAATGGATCCTACAATTAATAAAGGAATGTATAATTTCCGTAACAAAATATATCAGTATATATAGATCACAACCGCTCTCCCCTTTTATTTTACACTTCGAATGAAGTCTCGCCAGCAGCCGAGCGGCCAAGCTGTGGTGCAAATCCGAGGCAATGGCCATTGTCCATAGTGGTCAGTGACCAGCGCCACTGCTTATAGCAACGTCCCGCTAATGCAATCCGTTACTCTAAGCAATAGTCTTCCAAGTCGACATCGACGGAGTGGTGGTGAGGAACGACTTTGGAGCCGACTTACCGGTGTCGTTGTTCTCCTGCTTTCTTGGCTGGAACAAGCCCTTGAGGATTCCGGTCTCGTACGACTGGCCGAAGTCCTTTGGAAGGAACTTACCACCGACAGCAGGTGCGGCAATCAAGATGACGTACAACAAGAGCACCAAGAAGTACAACGTGGTGTAGCGACGCACCATCCGCTTTCTCAACTTGCTCTGCTTGAGCGAGTAGATCGGTGGACGGATCTGCTTCGAAGGCTTCAACCAGAACAACAAGGTCGAGTGCCATCTGTCGGCCAAAGGCACGCACAAGATTGGGAACTGCACAAACAACAAGATGTGGCCGAGAATGAAGTCCGCAGCAAACTCGGACATCTCAATGGTCTTGGCACACAACTCACGAGCCGGCTGCGAGATCGCCATCCAGCCCATACCGGAGCCGACCCACTTACCGGTCCAGAACGCCAAGTTGGCGTGGTCGTTCTTGAACTCACGCGTCAACATCGTCACGGTCATGAGCTTGAAGATGAAACGGTCAATGTAGATCATCGCAGACAAACCAATCAACATCTTGCCAAAAGCAAAGCCCTCGAGAACCCACATCACAATGAAGAAGACAATGTGGACAATGACAGCAATACCGTGGGCAATCGCAGCGGTGACGGCACCGGTCTTCTTGCAGCACAAACCGCAAATTGGACCCGCGCAACACGAGAACGCCATGATACCGAAACAGACACCGAGGTTGATCACCACTGGCGCCAAGGCGCAAATGGCAACACGCAAAGTAGAGTTGACTGGGTCAGCCCTGCCACCCTCGACACCGGTCTGGGCGTTGATGAAAGTGTAGGCCACAAAGACACCAGCGGCGTAAATACCAGTTGGAATGACGTCGGCAAAAAAGATGTTCGATCTGTGGGCACGTGGAGCGTCGCCGGCGGCCTTCTCAGATGGCTCGCCAAGAACCTTCTTCTTGAAACCGGTGATTCTCGAACGAGACATTCTGACGTAACCGATCCACGAGTTCTTGTGCCACTTGCCGTTACCTCTCGACAACCAGCGGATGAAGTCACGGTAGTCGATGAAGAAGTCCTGCCACGCAAACTGGTGCGGGTTGAAGATAAATGGCGACAACATGAGCGCGGAAAGCGAGGCCCAGAACCAGAGGAGGGCTGGCTGCCAGTGCGCAACGGTTCCAAAGAACAAGAGCAACATGCAACGAGCACCCATGTAGATGGACGACTGCGCGAAACGCGAGTAGAGGACAGAGAACGGAATTCTGGCGGTGGCGAAACCACGACCAGTGGCAATGTAACGAGCACCACCGACAGACAAGTCAGAGCCGATAGAAGAGGCGTAGATCTGAGCGACAAACACCTCGAACATTGGAGAGAGCGAGACGAAATGACGCACAAGACGCGAGACGGCCTTCCACAATCCCTTCTCGATCAACTCCTGAACGAACAACGGAATAAACGAGATGAAGAACACAATGAAAATCGACAAGGTGTAACGTCTGATCCAGTCAATGGCAGGCATCAAGTTGTAGCAACCACGTGGGATCTGCTTGTCGGTCAACGGAGTGTTCTTGTCGTAGATACAGATGATCGCCTCATGAGCAAGCGAGTTCAAGTTGACGAGGGTCAACATGAACAACTGCAACGAGAGCTGAATAAACAAGTTGTTGATGTGGAAACCAGGGTGAGCGTAGTAGAAAGAAAGGAAGCGGTCCAATGGGAGCTGGGTGCCGAGGTAGTAGTACTCTCTCGACAACATCTGCTCTCCCATACCGGCACCAATCTTGGTGGTGAAGTTCAAAATCGAGCCGAATCCCATGTCTCTTCCCTTACCACACTGGTAGTAGTCGCAGTGCTTGATTCTGCCACCTCTCAACATCGCGTTCATACCGGCGTAAATATCCTCGTTCAAATGCAATCCCTTCTGACCCTTGGAGACACCTCCTCTGGTGGTCATGTAAGTCGCGTTCAAGAAATCAGGGTGTCCGTAATGCAACTTGGCACCGATCTGGGCAAGCACACGGTGGAACAAAGTACCGAACGTCTGCTCCTTACCAGCAGCCACGTCACCAAGAATACCGGTGTTCTCCGAGAAAATGTACTCTCTGGCACCGACAATGGCAACAGGGTGTGGGTTCAACTGGTCCTTCTCGAGGTTGTGGGCGTATGGGTTGGCAAACTCGGTGTTCAACTCCTCAAACTCGGCCAACACCGATCTGATCTTGAGACACTCCTCGAGGTAGTTGTCCTGGTTAGCGTCGATCAACTGGATGTACTCTCCGCGGTAGAAAATCAAGGCGTGGTTCTGGTTGTCAGACTTACCGTCACCAATGATCGGGTTACCGGACAACTGCACTCTGAACTTCGGTCTGCGGCGGCCGTTCTCCATCAACTCACAGTGGCCGTCAATGACAGCCGAGTAGATCCGTGGCTCCTCGCCCTCGGTGAGCGGAGGCTCCTCGTCAAGGTAGGCAATCTGCAAGTCTGGGTAGGCACGCAACAAGAACTCGGCGTTCTCCAACTCCTCTGGCTTGAACTTGGCAAGACGCTGCATCGAGACAAGGAACTTGAACTTGCGGCGAGCCATGCGCTCGAGCTCCTTCTCAAGACCCTCGGTGTTGCCACCGTACATCTGCACAATCTCCGGGTTCTCCACGCGGTACAACAACTTGATGGCACGCGCGTAGTTCATCATACCAGACACGGTTCTGTAAAGAGTCTGAGCTCTGAGCGAGGCCCAGATACGAGTACGCAAGGTGTACTCTGGCGCGGCAGACTTGAATCCAATACAGTAGAACGGAAGGTCGTCGATCTGCGACTTCATGTGCGAGTTGTCGTCGTCCTTCTCCTGGTCAGAGCCGTTTTCGTACGCAGCAGTCTCCTCGGCAAGGATCTTGGTGTCCTTGACAAAGCAGTCCCACTCAACAGGGTGGAGCTGCTTGAGGTACTCCAACAAGGTCACACGCGAGAACTGGTCGTCCTCACGGATAATCTCACGGAGAGAGAGCAACATCTTCTCCGAGTAGTGTGGGGTGAAGACGGTGAAAGTAGGCATGTTCTCAACTGGCAAAGGCTCTGGGATCGGGGTCGCCAACGACTGCGCAAAGAAGGTGATTCTGCGCTCAGCCTCGGAGTTCTTAGGGTAGAACTCGGTCTCGAAGTTGTTGTCGTCCTGGGACACAAAGAAAGTTGGGGCTCTCAAAGTGCGCTTGCCCTCGACCTCAGATGGCACCTGGTGGTAAAGAAGCTTCTGCACGTGGTCAATGGCAAGCAAGTGCTCTCTGTACATCGAGATCACAATGGCGTTCCAGACCTGCGAGATGAGCACCTTTGGCTTGTACTTGATCTCCATGTCGGTGGTCGCGAGCACCTTGGAGTAAATACGCTTTGGCAAGCGGGTGAAGATGTTTCTCCATGGGGTAAGGATCGAGATACCGAGGTAGAACGACTTGCCCACCGAGAAGATACAGCAGCAGATGATGTACCACATGTAGGTGTCGAGGAAGAACAAGATGAAGTCGGTCAAGTACATGAGGCCGAGCACAATCTGCGACTGGTAGCGACACAACTTGTTGGCCCACCAGATCTCACCGGCACAGCGCATGTGCATGGTGGCCAAGTTTCTGATCGGGTCTCTGATCGAGAGGGTCAAGAAGAAGTACGACTCGGTGAACTTGGCGGTGAAGACAACCACCCAGAGGAGGTACGACATCCACATGTCAAGACCAGAGAGCGAGTAGAAGTTGGCGGTGAAGGTCTGCGACGACATGAAGCGGCGCGACGACTTGTTCATGTAGGAGGTGAAGAGACCTCCCAACGGCATAATCGTAAAAAAGATCACCGTCGCCACGGCAATGAAGAACACAATCACCGAAATGATGTGGGCAATCTTCGAGTAGACGTTCAACGGGTCGTAGAAAAAGATAAACACCACCGGGCCGAGGTTGATGACAAGAATCAAGATCAAGAACATGAAGCGGCGCGACAAGTGCTGGGCTCCGGCCCACTTGCGCGGCACAAACATCCATTCAAAGAGAGTAGCAAAGATCTGCACAAAACACGCCACGGTTCCTCCAAGTGCAACGGAGGCCCAGCGGTACTCGGGAGTAGGCTGGTTGTTGACAAGCTGGGTGTAGTTCTTGGTGTAGAGAGACGGCGAGTTGTAGGCGGTGTACATCCAGTACATCGACCCGTGGATGACCCAGATCCGGTTGAAGTTGGTGATCAAGTGCAACCAGGTGCGGATCTCCTTGTAGGTCTTGAAGAAGACGTTGTTCCAGTCCACCTCGTTCAACTTGAAGAACCGCTCCTCCGAAGGCAAGTCGATCAACCGCGAGCCGTCCTCCAAGATGATGCGGCTGATACCCTCGGGGTACCAGAACAACTGGTTGACGTCGTCGTAGCCAATGACCTTGTTGTGGTCCTTCTCGCGCTTGACAAACTTGCCGTCCGAGATCTCGTAGAGCTGGTTGCGGAGAAACGTGTAGATCGGGGTGATGACCCGGTTCAAGTAGTCGCCCTCCGGCACCGGCTCGGTGCGGGCCTGAGCGGCAGGCGACTTCAAGTAGTCGAGCGCGCACTTGTAGATGAAGCAGAGCGTCTCCGGGGTGAATCTCACCTGGTTGGCCTCGCCCCAGCACAACAAGTAGAGGGCAATGTCGCGCACCTTCTCGATCGGCGAGAGGTTGTTCATCTCGCTCTTCCAGCGGTACTCGGCGCCCTCCAAAGAGTCGTCGTTCTCCAACGCCTGCTGCGCCTCCGGGTTGTCGCCGTCCTTCTCGAGCGCCTTCTTGGCCTTCTTGGCCTTCTTGGACGCCTTCTTGGCCTTCTTCGACAAGTTGCCGAGCTTCATGTTGCGGAAACCAACCTGGTCGTCGAGGTCGAGGTGCGCGGCAAAGTACCACTTCTTGTAGTTTGCGCTGTCGCCGCCAATGTAGTCGGCGTGCAAGCTGAGAAGCGCCTGGGCTGGCGACATCCGCGAGCTGCGCGAGTCAAGCAAAACCATAAAGTGGTCGAACATGTTTCTCATCGAATCACGCTGGAACCCAAACTTGTTGGTCAAGTCAATAAACACGTCCTCGATGTCCTCGAGCTTGACGGGCGCCTGGTTGTCCGCAGTCCACGCCGGGTACGGGTCGGTCGGGAGCTGCGGCATGTAGCCGTCCTGCCCCTCGTAGCCGCCGTTCGCGCCGTAGATCGGAGTCAGGGTGCCCGAAGAACGCGGGTCGTTGTAGCTCATCTGCGACGGAGTGTACTGGGTGCCGTAGTCGTAGCCCGGGGTGCCCGGCTGCCCGTTGGGCCCGTAGCTGAAGTCCGAAAACGCCTCCTGCTCGCCGCCCGGGGTCATGCCGCGCTGGGTCGCGTCATACTGGTCGTAGTACTGCCCGTCCTGGCTCTGGTCGTAGTACTGGCCCTGGCTCTGGTCGTAGTACTGGCCCTGGCCCTGGTCGTAGCCCTGGTCGTAGTACCCGCCGTCTGCCTGGCCCTGCTGGTAGTACTGGTCCTGGCCATAGGACTGGTCGTAGCCCTGGTCGTACTGATCGTGGCCGCCCTGCTGGTTGCCCAGCGGGTGCCCCTGATCATGGTACGCCCCGTTGTTGTCGTGGTAGGACATTCCTAAGAGACAACAGCAAAAAGAGTGGTTTGCTGGGTGTCAGTGGTTCGTGTTGGGGACGTGAACTCACTGCTGTCCGATAAGAGAGCGTGAAAAACAGTAGCAGGAAGGAAAAACTCTGGCCCGAAAAACTGCCTGCTATTGCTAAAAAAGAAAAGACGCGCCGGGTAATTTGCGGGCGCACAGTTTGACGGGCGGGGGCGCAGCAACCGATCAGGGCCCGCCCTTTGCCCGGATCGTTTGCTTTAGGGCCCCCCTGTTAATTGTGTGTCTAAATATATAACCCGTTGTGTTATTGTGTGTGCCGAGCGTCCCCCGGGCTGCCCAGCGCCAGGTCTCTTCTCGGTGGCCCTGTCACGTGACCCGCGGCCCCTATTCGACACGCATGGATCGCATCGCCCCTGTCGAGGCGCGGTTGCCAGGGCGGATCAGAGATCAAGAGAGTCAAAGAAATCAAAGGGGTGGAAATCAAGAGTGGCATAAGCGTTTTCAACGGCAGACCCCCTCCTACTCACTACTCGAAGGCTTGTTTTCTGAATACCCCTCGGCATGCCTTCATTTACTGTCTTGTTTATCTTGTTCATTTGATTTTATCCTGGGTGTTTCATTCCATTGCCGGCCGATCTCTGGATCAAGCAGTGGCAGCGCTGCAGCCGGACGCGGGCAGACGCGCAAAATTTTCGTAGCAAGTTGAAACGCGGGAGCGCCTTGGACCGAGCACCTTGGACCGATCACCTTGGACCGAGCACCTTGGAGCGACAGCGACAAGGTGTGAGGAGTCTGTAGCAGTGCTCCGCTCAGAGTGCTGCGTTTAATGGCTGAGCCAAGTAGTCTACAGCAGTCTACAAGTGGCCAGGCTTCACACTCACGTAAAAACACAACCGTGTCCCTTTTTGAGTCCCTTTTTCGAACCAACTTCTCTCTTTTACCCCTTTACTTTCCCGTCTAACCACGCCGCTGTGGGACTTTTTCGCCCCGACTTGGGCGGCTGCCGCTGGATCCGGCGATTGGGTTGGCGTCTAATTTTAGAAGGGACCGGAATTAAGCTCGTAAGGTGCGAGAATTAAATCTAATTAGCCAGGAACAATCTCATTGGATAAGGTTGCGAGTTTTCAAATTTTTCTCCAACCCACAAGGGCTGCACAAATTTTTATTGTCCATATTTGCAACCCCTAGGACAAGCGGTGTCTCGCGCGGAGGCCGGCGAATCGGAAGCCGGCGAATCAACTGCCTGCGCCATTGTACTGTCACAGCATTTTGGCTCCGCCAAAGTGTGCTGCGTCTTTTCCATTGGCGGAGCCAAGTAGTCTAGCGTGCCGCGTCATTTCAAGGCGGAGCGAAGTAGACAACGAGTGGTCTTTTTTATGGCCGAGCCAATTAGTCTACGAGTGGCTTTTATGGCCACTTTATGATTCCTTTTAAGGCAACGTTAGGGCCACTTTAGGCTCACTTGTATGTACACAGCTCCTACTGACAACTCCGATCGGAGTCTTGGCAGTGTGTGTATCTAGTGTGTGATCAGTGTCTCCAGTCAATGTGTAAACCCAAGGGAGACTGATATTTAGCGCGTGACGCGCAAAGTGTTAGGCGTTAAGCGCCAGGCGTGTCGTTTACAAAAATTTAGGCAATTTCTGGGCTCTGGTTAGGCAATTTCTGGGCTCTCCTTAGGCGTTTTTTGGGCTCCGCAGAGTGGAAAGCGGCAATTCTCTCTGCATTTGCCAAGTGCAACCCAGCTCTGCCTCCCTGACGAGCCTGACTCGCTCCTGCGGACACGTCGGTATTAGTAGGGACCATAAAATGACAAGCCCCCGAGCGTGGCCACTTTCGCGCCACTACATTTTGGGGCGACATTTTGGGCCGAGCACACATGGCGCAGCACACATGGCGTAGCGCGTAATCGCAGCGACACACGAAGTGCAACAACACACGAAGTGTGGATGTGCATATGGTGTAGCGTGTCCTCAGCAGTGCATTGGCGGAGCCAATGTGCTGAATTAGTGATAACTAGGAGCACCACTGAGCAGCACCACTGAGAAGCAGCACTGAGAAGCAGCACTGAGCAGCACTACCTAGCTCCGACAGTGCACTTCGCGTGGCGTTGCACTTGTCGTTGCACTTTGCGTGGCGTACATTTCGCGTGGCGTACACTCTGCGTTGCGTCGCCTACAGTTGGTGAGACACGATTATTTTTAGTCTGCTTTCTTAAAGTGTGGTTTTGGCCCCCCTTGGAATATAACATGCACGCCTAAGAAGGCACGTGACTTCGCATATCGTGGGTTAGTTTGCCATACTAAATGATCCTTTTACGCCTGCGTTCTACCCAATTATGTGTCGTCTCTGTCATTACTGTAGGCATGTAGCAGTGTAGCAGTGTAGCAGTGTAGCAGTGTAGCAGTGTAGCAGTG